>JAUMJK010000708.1:2400000-3000000 GCA_033558105.1 Coccyzus lansbergi
ATTTATTCCTCTCTGAAAATGAGTAGCCTTCAAAGTTGTTAAGGAAGTATGTGACAAAGGAGGTAGCTTGAATTGTTTCTCACAGGAGATGTGGGCGAGTTATTGCATTCAGTGAGATTGATATTTTGTTCAATTTGATTAAGAATGAGGAAATTTCTAAACAAATTATCATTCACTATGACAAAAGTGTTAGTCTAGATGAGACGGGCAATAAGTTGTTCCAGATTGTTGTACTAAATCACTGAAATAGTAACGTATGTATTTTTAAAAAGTCAGAGAGAATACTAATTAGTAGTCCTGGAAATTCGTAGTGGTGTTAGAGCAAAAGATTTGACACCATTGCACCCAAAAACTTGCTGAATTGTGCTCAATTTACTGTGAACAAAGGATATTGTGTTGTCTGTATTCAGGACTTCCATTTAAACATCCCAGAACTTCAGTGACAGTGAGCAGCTGTTTGTATTTGAAAAGAGAGTAGAATAGTATAATACTTTGGGTTGAAAAAGACCTTTATGGGTCTTCTATTCCAAGGCCCCCAACCTAAGCAGGGATATCTTTACCCTATAAGTTCAGTGTGCTTAGAGCTACATGCAACCTGACCTTGACTGTTCCCAGGAATGGGGCCCCCACTACCTCCCTGGGCAACCCATTCCAGTGTTTCACCACCCTTGTTGTAAAAAAATGCCTTCCTTCTATCCAGTCTAAATTTATGCTCTCTTAGTTTAAAACCATTACTGTTTATGCTTTAATGTAAAATAACAGAATGGTAAGAGAGGGTTTACGGTAAAGATAAAGGCTATTGAGAGAGGTATCAAATTGAGACAATATGGACCACAAATAAAAAAGGTGTTCGGAATAAGGTAGGTATGTGCACAAGTTTCTTTTTAGAGTGCAGTTAAGATTCTGGGGAATTTAAGAAACTTTGAAGTCATTTTGAAAACCCAAATGATGTGTTTAACTCTGAAGGAAAAAAAATATCTTTGCCAGAAGCCAATTAAATTTCAGAACTGTCTAAATTGGTCTAAATTAAATCTTAGATCTATGAGGTGAGATCTTAAACTAGAATACACCTCAGAGACTTTAAGTCACTGAAAAAAATCTATTCTTCATTCCTAAAAGTGCGTTTTGTATGAGTATTGGAGCAGGCATCTAGAAGAGAGTCCAAAAATGACCTTGAATGTGCACACTGTTTATTTAATAATCTTCATTAACAAACTAATGAGCCTTACACTGTTTCATTGTCATTTACCTACACCACTAGTAAGTGGTTCCACTCTTTGGAAGACGTCCATCAATTTATTTCTCATATATTATTTGACAGATGACCCTATTTTATCCTAAGCCAATGCCAGGTGGAGCAGCAGGAGAGCTCCCAGCTGTTCCAGGGTGACTAACATGGTGGAAACTGGCAAAGAACAGCATGAGGATTGATCTACACATTAAAGGGAGATAGAAAGTGAATAAGTTATCTCTTGCTAGGACAGGGTAATACCTTTCTTTTATTCTTCATTTCTGCTTGCTTTTGTTAAAGATGAAAAATACCAGTTTTTCACACCAACTAGAGATAAATGTATGCTGTGTGAACTTCCTTCTCTATCTATCTCTGTAGTTACCATAGTACACTATTCAGGAATACTGGAAACTGTCAGCATACTGCAAAGTAAAAAGAAAGTTGACATACAATGATACTGTGTGCTGTTTAATTTTCAGATTATGTTTTAGTGTAATCTTGAAATTTGACAACACAATGCAATTTTTTTGTGCATTCCAGAATTCTGCAACCCATTTTTATGTTAATCTCTTATCTAACTGGTATTCATATGCTAATTTGTTATTAGCACACCAGTATACTCTTGACATAGAAGTGACTTGGTGCCATCTCACAGAAAGGCACCTAAAGAGATAAAGGATTGATAAGTTTATTTAACAAAGAAAGGACAAATCCATACCCTACTTACACATACTAGTACTATTTAGGGCTGGAGAAATTTCTTTGACTTCTCTGAAATTTATGCATCAAACCTGTGTGAGGGAGACAACAGTGAGAAACATTGTTTGTATCCACACAGCTGTGCAATCCTACCAAATTTATCCCCTTTGGAACTAAATAGATCCTAGGAGGATTATACTGGAAGGGACAGAATGGATGAATAACCCATCTGACAAGTCTTTGTCTCTATAAACAAGACCAGAAAAGTAAAGAGAGGGATGCAGTGAGTTGAGTGATTACTTCTTATCTCCGTCCCTGGAGGTACTTACAAGATATGTGGATGTGGTACTTAGGGATGTGATTTAGTGGTGGACTTGGCAGTGCAAGGTCTGTGGTTGAACTCATCTTAAAGATCTTTTCCAACCTAAATGATTCTGTGGTTCATAGCAGATCAGTACAAAGTGCTAAACATTGTTCAGCATCTGAGGGAAGGGAACTCCAGTGCAACAGAGGCTCTCAAAAGGCCCCAGAGGTTCTGTACTCTTACATTTCTTCCAGAAAGACCTGGACTGAGACATGAGGAAATGTCTTGATTTTAGTAGCAATGATTTGTTTAATGGGTAAGTGAATATGGGCTACATATGTGTAGCAAGAGCAAGATACCCTTTTCCCAATAGTTCTGCTGAATTAGGTCAACTTGCATTTTAACTGGCTTCTTTAAACTTACTTTAGTTGTAGGATTCTAAGTTTGTACTGATAGGAAACTACTGCAGGTGTAGACATTTCCAGCAGTAGGTTTTTGTAGAGTAAAAGAATCCTGATTCATTATGATGACTTATCTATTTGTTAATTATTTTGTTCTGAAAAAATGTTCATAGACTTGCAAATGCTTTGATCATTTTACTATTGCCATATTTAGACTTCTGTTTTTCCTGTAAGGACTGGAGTGAATGTGTAAGACAGGAGAGTGGGAGGTAAGAAATTCACACACATCCTACCCCCCATACTCAGAGGTACTTAGGAACTCTGCCATTGCACCACAAACACTGTGTCATACCTTTCTGGATATGCATTGCATGATGTAGGAGCTAGAGGAACAAAATGAGGCACCCATGATCCAAGAAGAGGTGGTCAGAGCCTTGCTTGGCCAACTGGACACCCACAAGTCTATGGGGCCAGACATGATTCACCCAAAGGTATTGAAGGAGTTGGTGGATGTGCTGGCCAAACCCCTTTCCATCGTCTTCCAACAGTCCTGGAAGACTTGGGAGGTACCACTGGACTGGAGGCTGGCTGATGTTGTGCCCATCTACAAGAAGGTTCACAGGGAGGATGCAGGGAACTACAGGCCTGTCAGTCTGACCTCAGTGCCAGGAAAAGTCAAGGAACAGGTGATCTTGAGTGCTATCATGAAGCACATGCAAGAGAACCAGGTGATCAGGCCCAGTCAACATGGGTTCACAAAAGGCAGGTCTTGACAAACTAACCTGATCACCTTCTATGACCAAGTGACTCAGCTGCTGGATGAGGGAAAGGCTGTGGATGTGGTCTTTCTGGACTTCAGTAAAGCCTTTGACGCAGTTTCTCACAGCATTCTGCTACAGAAACTGTCAGCTTCTGGCCTGGACATGCTCACACTCTCCTGGGTGGAAAACTGGTTGGATGACCGGGCCCAGAGAGTGGTGAAAATCATGTTAAATCCAGCTTGGAGGCCAGTGAGAAGTGGGGTTCCCCAGGGCTCAGTGCTGGGTCCAGCCCTGTTCAATGTCTTCATCAATGACCTGGATGAAGGCATTGAGGGTACTCTTAGCAAGTTTACAGACGACACTAAGGTGGGTGGAAGTGTGGATCTACTGGAAAGTAGGGAGGTTCTGCAAAGGGGTCTAAACAGGCTGGACCATTGGGCTGAGTCCAACGGCATGAGGTTTAACACAGCCAAATGCTGGGTCCTGCACAAGGGGCACAATAACTCTGTGCGGAGCTACAGACTAGGAGAAGTCTGTCTAGAAAGCTGCCTGGAGGAGAGTGACCTGGAAGTGTTGGTTGACAACCTACTGAACGTGAGCCAGCAGTGTGCCCAGGTGGCCAAGAAGGCCAATGGCATCCTGGCTTGTATCAGAAATGGTGTGACCAGCAGGTCCAGGGAGGTTATTCTCCCTCTGTACTCAGCACTGTTGAGACCACTCCTCAAATCCTGTATTCAGTTCTGGGCTGCTCACCACAAGAAGGATGTTGAGGCTCTGGAGCAAGTCCAGAGAAGAGTGACAAGGCTGGTGAAGGGGCTGGAGAACAGGCCTTATGAGGAACGGCTGAGAGAGCTGGGGTCATTTAGCCTGGAGAAGAGGAGGCTGAGAGGAGACCTCATTGCTCTCTACAACTACCTGAAAGGAGGTTGTAGAGAGGAGGGAGCTGGCCTCTTCTCCCAAGTGCCAGGGGACAGGACAAGAGGGACTGGCCTCAAGCTCCGCCAGGGGAGGATAAGGCTGGAGATTAGGAAAAAATTTCTTCACAGAAAGGGTCATTGGGCACTGGAAGAGGCTGCCCAGGGAGGTGGTTGATTCGCCTTCCCTGGAGGTGTTTAAGGCACGGGTGGATGAGGTGCTGAAGGGTATGGTTTAATGTTTAATAGGTATGGTTGGACTCGGTGGTGTGGTGGGTCTCTTCCAACCTGGTGATCCTATGATTCTATCCAGAAATATGCATTTATAGTTATCTGCAACTACTTCTAATTATTGTATCAAAATATTTACTATGCCAAATGGAATGGAACCTCATAAAAGCTGTACGTCTATCAAAGCATAACTGCTGTGGCGCAGTATACGAGTGATGTTCCTGCTACTGTGACCTTGCAGGTCATGTTTCACACTGCTACTGGCTTTAATTAGAAGCTGTCCTGTTCTCTAAGTGCTTTCAGAAAACTGAAATTCAGTGCTACTTTTAAAAATATGAAAGGAAGTAAAACACAAAAAGTTTTGTGGAACTGAACAGGGAAAGGGCAGGCACATTGAATTGCAGGACCAAGAAAAAAAAGCCCTTGGAAATTTGTGCACTTGTGAGCAGTGGTCAGTAGAATGAAATGTATTTTTCTCTGTTGAGACAGAGGAAAAGAAAGGGTGTTTTAAAAGGTTTATTATGTCATAATTTTTGCAATGGTTTTCAGAGTCTTTATTTGCATTTGTCCCATGGTCTTGCAAAGAATGACAGCTATCATTCTCAGGTCTGAGACTGAGGACTTTTCCTAAAGGTACCAGTTGTGAATGGTGATTTTCTTTAGTATGTGTCTCAGGTTCTATTCAGTTAAGATTGCCAGTGAGCTCACTCAATCACTAGTTACTAATGAGCTAAAGTAATTTATTTACTAGTTCAATTTTTTGAAAATTAATTTATTCACTGCTTTTGTAGTCAAAGAATTGAAGCTTCAGCTGTTTTTTAGCTGGTATACCCTTTCTACCAATTCACAGCCATGCAGACTTGCCTTACAGATTTGTTGGTTATTATGAAATTCCCTTCTTGTAGTGTTGAATACATATCCAGCTCAACGGCATACACATATGGTATCTTGCAGGTTAGGGAGTTCCTTCAGATGATATCTCACAGGAAGAGGTGCTGGGGTTGAAGAATGTGTACACTTAACTGCACAGATTGGAGGGAATTTTGAAATTTTTAGCTCAGGGACTGGTGATAGCAATGCAGGCCTCAAAGGTAAGATAATTTACATCTTCCAAAAGCTGTACCATAGACCTAACCTGTGTATCACAAATTGTTACTTTATGTAGTGGTACTAAAGTTGTGGGAGAATACTTTTAAAGCTGGGAATGTTCTTTCACACAGAGATGATGTACTGTACATTTAGGCAGCATGGAAATGTCTATTAAGCAAAGAAAGTGAAAGCAGACCCAAACCCATCAAAACTTTATGTAGTACCAGTTGTATGGTGCAGTGTTTATTTTCAGCCCTCCAAGTACTTACAGAGAAACATATGGTCTAGAGATACCAGAGTAAGCTGATGTTATTGCTTTTTAATCTAACAAGTTCAAGTCTAGACTAAAGAAATTGTTACTAGTGGTGACTCTTCCTCAGTGTATGTAAAATAAAACATTTGAGGCCAGTTGTCCACATTCTGATGCCATCATTTTGGGCTCATGACACCAACTGACAGCACTGTTGACAATCATATTATGCAAACCAGTAATTTGATAGACATAGCAAGTGAATTTCTTCTTGACACTACTAGTGGTGTCCCTGTAGTTATACTGAGTGATGTTGTGGTGGGTGGTGTAGGGAATCTTACATTCATCTCTGGCAATGCTAAAACTGCTCTGTTTTGTAAAATAATGTAGATTTTACATAGTAATGTATTCTTGTATATGTAAAAGTACATTACAAACAATATATTTTCAATGTATTTTTAGGGAATGTGGGTAATGGTATTTAATAAGAACATTTCTGGGGTGTTTTACATGGCATGCTGCAAAATGGATGCTTGCTCTTTCTGAATATTGTAAGTTTATATAAACAGATCCAGACGATCAGAAGGAGGGAGTGTAAAATGTGTGTCAACCAATCAAAAACTGGAGCCAGTTACTCAAGTATCTGTAAAATAATCCCAAGAGTTTTACCAAAATAAATAAGTAATTTAGGGAATTTAGGCAATTATATAATATTATTTAATTTTGTTAGAAAAATTTAAAGATTAATAATAAAGTTAGTTAGAAAAAAGATAAACATATTTTCCAGAGAATTTCAGTATTTTGTTAGATTCTGATAAGTCTGGTGAGATACAGATTCAATTTATCCTGTCTCCAGGAAAGATACCTGACAAGTTCCTCCTTTTCGAAAATTATTTATCTGTCCACTTACTTTGTAGTCATTCATCCTTTATCTGTACACTTGTATTACCCTGGGTTTGCAACATCTCTGAAATTCTCAGGAATTTTAAAATAGTCTATAAAAAAATTCTTCTATTAAGGGATGTAAATTGCAAGGGAAGTAATACATCAGATCACATATAAGTATTTATCTTTTATGATATTATTTTTTATTTGAATTACGTACATTATATAAAATCCAATTCTGTATTTTTTCTTATCTTACTTTTAGAGATAATAGTCAGTCATGGGGGATTTTGAATTGCTCTTAAGAATTAACTTGATTGTCTTTCTGTTGGAAAAGGAACTGTTCAATGGCTGAAAAATTGGCTGAGTTAATATTAATTCTTAAGAAAAGTTTACAGTCAGGAGTACTTTATTGCAAATTAACACAGATTGTGTAGTATGAACTATTAGTTTTGTACCTAATGTGGGTTATGAAATGTGTCTTAGCAGACATACCAAGTTTCTTCTTCCCGTCTTGTTATGGAATTTTGATAATGGTCTTGATTTTTTTTTTTGTCTGCTGTCTTCCAACACTGTGTTATAGTTTGTCTTATGGCTTTTAAACCTTCCATTACATAGGGGTTTATGATCTATTGGTTCTGAATATACAGAGTATATATATACGTACAGTGAACTCTTCCGGAAAGGACTGTAAATTCTTCATGACTGCTGGGACTGGATCCAGAATCAAATGATACCTCTCAGCTGTATGTCCCCTCAGCCTCTCTAGAACTATAGTGCTGTTCCTACCAGGAACCATGTGGAGTGACTGAGCCCTGAACTAATTGCTCAGGAAGAGGTGTTGCTGTTTGCTACCTGTAAAGTTTAGGAAGTATTTTTGGTGCAAATATAATCTTTTATAATATAATCTGACTGCAAGGTCAGACTCATTTTCCTCGACCTTTTTCTTATGAACTGTTTGTTTGCCTTTTGAGTATTTGTTAAGTATATTTGCCTCAAGTATTCCTTGTACTGGCTTTCTAAGGGAGGAGTCTTTTTAGTCTGCAGTGCTGTTGCATGATATGTTATTGTCATCACTGAAAGATTGCATAGGCAATGAAATTTAAGCATGCTGTTTCAGAGATTTCTAGAAGATCTACTAAAACCCTTTAATTGGCAATACTGAAAATCAATCTTTATAAACTAAGCTGTGTATTCTCAAATCTATAATTTTAATCTGCCCATTAGGAGTTACTTTTGCTTAATTTATATAGGTGTATAATTTATATACAAAAATGTATTTACTAATATTTACCTTGAAGATTACTTTATAATAAATTACTACCGCATTTTTTGATTTATCCTTTCTGTACAGCTCTTATTGCCTGATATAATAGCTGATTTACAATCCTGTTTGTCCTATATTACAGTTAACAGTTAAAGATAATCTTTCTCTACTTCATCTTACTACTTTATAGACTAGTAGAGATTTGGACTTTCAGAGGTACTAATGATTATTAGGGTGTGTGGTTAGTAAGGCTGATGCTAACATTCTGAGATAGAAGTGGTCATCAGAAACCTGGGACTCCATATAGTGTAAAACATCGAAGGAGTTTATAGCTGACTTGCTGTGTGTTCCCTTTCATTAATTTAAGTACAATAGCTAATGGAACCATGGCAGGAGAAATAATTCCACATAAAGGAGCACTGGAGGTTTAAATTATAAGGAAATAATCCAACCAAAAAACTGAAGGGAGTGCAATATATTAGTAAAAACCATCTGTATGTGTGGAATATGAGGGATTTGGCAAAAGAGACTGCATGAACCAATCATTGCAAACAAATAAGATCCATGTGCACACATATATATGCACAGCTATAGTTTCTGTTTCTTTCTGCGCCTAGGAAAAGACTTAACAATTCAAAAATATTTCAGGCATGGGAATCGTAAAGATTTCTTGCTAGAAGATATTTATCAGTGAAGTAAATTTGAAGCATTCTACGGATTTCAAGAGTTTTTGGTGATTTATCACAAATTTTAACATTACTACGTACACAAGCAGTTTTGCAGAGTGTAGAGGATATCACATCAACATCTAGACAAATGGAACTTTGTATTGTCAAGGAAGAAGTTACACTAATTATATTTTATAGTAATTGAAATAAATAAAAATATGCATGAAATGACACCTGCACTACCAAATACACTGTATTTTGCGGTTTATAAAAAGGCATATGATTTTTAATATTTTTTTCAAAAAAATTGTAATTATCAAGAATTATTCTGTAACTATATAGAAAGCACTAGCCCTTGAGCAGTTTGGGGACTTAATAATCTAAACCATAGTATGCAATAAAGAATTAAAATGACATTGTGTTTTTCTTGACAGGAAGCAATAATACAATTAATAGTTTAGCTGAACCAAAAAAAAAAAGCACAAAATATAATGGAAATAGATTTCTAAATCTTTAGAAAGTAAATGACTAAGAGTAGAGTCAAAGGCTTCTTTAAAATAAACGGGCCAAGTTTATCGATAGTGAAATCTTACTGATGTTGGTAGAATTCAACCTGGAATTAATCTGGCCAGATTTCTAATCTACAGTAGAGGGATATAACAGTTGTAGGGGGTGGAAACAAAGGAGGAGAAAAGTTACTGCACAAAACAAGAAAAACAAAAGCTGAAGGAAACACTCGCATAGCATATTAATCACTTGTTCAAAAATGGCTTAAAATGTTTTATTTATTCTTCATGGATCATCACAGCAAATTTCTCTCTGATACCTGAGAAATACTCAGGAAATGCATACATATGGTCAGTAGAATTAATGGCACAACCTTTCAACCAGTAGTAGGCTAACTTTCTTAAAGTTAGCGGAAATAAAATGGTTTTCATGGATGAGTATCTGATCACAATGCAATCTGGAAGAAATGGATTATGCTATTCTTTGAAATTCTACTGTATGGCTGTTTCTGCTGAATAAGAGATTTATGCAAATATATATTGAAACAGAAATATCCCCTAAAATAAATTTATTCCCTATTTATTTTCAGCTTCCCAGAGCCATAACCCAAATTTGGTTGGCTTTCTCAGTGATTGCACTACTAGATTTTAATCAGTTTGGACAATGTCTAACCAGTAAACTAAATTAAGAACCAGCTTCAGTGTCTCTTTCTTCTTTTTTATGTTATATATAAACAATTTGATAGTAAGTTTTCCCTTCCTGTCTGCAGCTCTTTTACATTTTTGAAGACTTTTAACCATTTGATCTTCTTTCTTTAGACTAACACTAATTTGTTTAGTCATTCATCACTACCATAACTCCCCAAACTGGATGAGTATTCCTGCTGAGACCTTACCAAAGATGAACAAATTATCCTCTCTCTAAATTTGAATACAGAACATATGGGAGGTGTTTCTCTCCTAAGAATCATTTGCCTACGCCCACTAAGAAGGCAAGAGACTTCAATGTGAGTAGAAAATACAAAAGTCAATTTTTAGTACAAAGTGAATCTTGAAGCCTATATTCCCAAAATAAAGAGCTGTGTGATGCTGTGTATCAGAGTATATTCTGGTGCCATGGAAATGTTGCTCTCCGAGGGAACCATGAACACCAAACACGAAGCTTAATTAGCCTTGGGATACTGAGGCTTTCATCATGGTCTGGTAGAGGTTTTTGTACACTTGATGCCCTGTGGTACACTTAGAGCATTTGATCCCAAAGGAAATCAGGACAAATGCAATGACAAAATAGATTTTATAGAAAGGTTAATATTGTAAGAGAAGGACTAACAGCAAGGAACAATATCAAACTTATTGCAATTTTACCATTTTGAAAAAAAAATAAATTCCTTTTCTTTCAGAAACCTACGCTGTACACTGACCTTACCCTTTACAGCTAAGTATGATATTGAGATCAAAAGCCAGAAAACAAATACACGGCTGGAATAGAATCTGGAAAATGGTTAGTTTCTAAGAGTAAAAAAAAAAAAGTGATCTGTTTTTCATGGCACAGATCCCAATGAGGAGATGGGAAATAGGATTGTAGTCATAGGACCATTTTCTCAGGACCATTTTTTCATGAAATTGTAGCTTGGCTGAAGCCCAAACAAAAAATGCTCATAATAGCTAATGAGTCTTCTTAGGTACAAATGAAAAATATATTGCTACAAGTATTTCTGTAGCCTTAAATGGGATAATTGGTATGTAAAAGAAGAAAGCAGGTAAATGAAAAATGCTGGTTCTATTTCATTCCAGATCCTGAAAGTTTTATATGATGCAGTGGCTCTGGAAAATTAAGACTTATTAACTAAATGGTGAACTGGTTATTCTATAATTCTATTCTAACTTCTGGTGCTCTTATTCAGAAGTTTATTTAGAAGAAGTGTTAATTGAATAAGTATATTAATACTTTTAATGTCTCTTAGCTTTCAAATACCTATATTGTTGCTTATAGAGACAACATCTAACAGAAAACAGGAAGTATGATTGGATGTGAAAATCCTGCTTGCATCCATGTTCTTCTCTGACATCTCAGAATTCAAGTTGCTCCCTCTAACCAACATCCTGAATATTAATGGTAGGATGTCAGTTTGTCGGTACCTGTGCTAGAGGATACTAAGTAGAATAACACCTTCATAGTCTTCAGAATTTTACATCCTATCTAATATGCAAGTTTTCAGGGGACAGCTCTGTGAGTTTCTTTTGCTAGCTTTGGAAATTGGTGTTTTGCTTTGAAAGTTGGTGATGTATCAGCTTACGGTGAGCAACTAAGTATAAGGAAATTATTTTTGAGCAAAGGCAGAAGTGTGGTTTGCTGCAACTTGAATCTTATGCTAGGAGGTCAAAGTCAGCTCCCCTCATGGCAACTCTAGCAAATGGTGCCATCTTTTCCGAATGTGTCTGAAGACAAATCTCAGGGTTGCTGGAAGGCCTAAAATGCTTATGGATAGACAAGATTAAAGCAGTCACACTTGATAATTGCTTATAATAGTTTCCTGTAACAATACTTTTTGCTTTGTTGATTTCTTTCTGATTTTAACAGGCCCACAGTATATGCTGATTTGAATAATTCTTGGGTTTCATAGAACTGTTTATTCTCCCTGTTTAAAGGAAGGTTTTCCCTTTATTAGCCAGCTATTTTCCTACTTCAGTTTTGCTAGTTGCTTTTATTTCTGTGTCATTGGAGGGGCACAATACAACACAATTTTAGAAATGCTAAACATTGTAGTATTTTAGGTCAATTAAGACAAAACATGAAATTAAAGTGTGGAAAGAAGTTTAAGGTACCATTTCTGTGTTACACCCCAATCATTTGCTCTCTTGATTAAAATGTCAAAAGGCAACCTTTCTATTAAAATGTATCAAAGGCTGCAGATGCAATCGTTGATTTCTCTTCTTAATATAACTTGGAAAAAAGGCTGTGCAGTGCAATATGGTTGTGTTCTCTTTAGGGCAACTTGGAAGGGAATAGTCAGTCAGCTCCATGGGTAATGCATGGTAACGGAAAATATTTAGCCTGAGTTCAGTGTGCATTTCTTGATTTAGGATAATATCATTATTTATTAGGGTGTTGCATGCTTTTAAGTAGAAACTAAAGCTATACTATAAAATACTTCAATTTTTCCCTCTATTGCAAAATATTTTTGCGTGAGAAGACAATCATATTATTCATTTTTTAAATTATATTTCAAGAAATAAAGTAAAGCAAGATATCTCTCTGGTAAAGAGATATTCTCTAGCATCACCAAAATAAGCCCCAGTGCCCTGACACAGTCCCAGAGACAGTCCTGTAAACTGTTCATCCTACACCTGATGCTTGTTACAGACCATTTGCACATTTCTTTCTATCCTTCATCTTGCTTTGCTTTTCAGAAACATTGACTCTACTGAAGTCTCTCACTCAGCTGCCTATCTTCTCCTACCGAAGCTGACAGCTGTCCTACACACACTTGGGTTTTAGAGATCAGTTCCAGAATTAACTGCATTTTACTCTGTGAAAAACCTGAGGTATACAAAATTGCCATGTCATCAACTCCGTCAAAATCAGTGCTGCCTATCATAAAAAATTCTGTCTTCCAAGGTGAATTTTCCAATGTACTTGCCCAGGACAACAAAAAGAATTGATGTTGAGAAACAAGTCTGTAGCCAGTACCACAGGATCTGTTCTGTTTGCCTGTGATCAAATGACAGTTCAAGCAGATTCCTGCTTGTACTTCTTCCTCGAGCAGTAGAAAGTGTCATTTTTAAAAGTTTTTTTGTCCTTTTTGCCACTGGCAGAAATTTCAATATTACCATTCAGTATCTGACACTATTAGGTCTAACCTGACCGTGTTTTCTTCAGAAAACAGTGACTCATTATTGTAATGGGTCCTAAACTAAAGGAAAAAAAAAATTAAACATGGTTTTAGCAGCAACATTTGTGGTCTACCTAAAGTTCTGGGTGCTGGGTTACCATTTGAACTGATGCTCTCTGATTCTGAGCATGCAAAGCTCTGTCTGTTTAATAGCCCTCATTTTTCTTGTATTGTCCAGGAATTCTGTTCCCACATCTATTCACATACTAAAATGTAAAGAGAACTATACTGAAGCAGAATGTCTGGGATATGTAGGACAGCCACAGGGACTTGAGGAAGTGTGATTTTATCATGCTAGTGCTTACCTTTTAATATATAAAAACTGCTGTCATTTTTTTACTGACTCACTCTTTCCTTGGGGTTTTTTTAAAGGATATTTACATTTTTTTCTTAGTCTTGATAGGTTGCAGCTTTTCATAGTTCAGTGCCAATAATCCCTGATTTGCCTTTGCTGAGAGGTGTTCTGCTCTGTTCTGGTCTCACTATTTTCCCATAAAATGGAATTAGCCATGCATCTTACACATGAACTCTCTGCCAAGATGCAAAGCAATGTCTTCTTAGTTCTAAGTATCAGTGGTTGTCGACAAAATCACATTTTTAAAAAAATGTAGCTTCCACAATTTACAGCCCTTTACATACTGAATGAAAGCATTTTTATATGCTTCTTTCCTTCCAGTTTTGTCTCTTTTCTTTGGTTTAATTCAAAGACTTCAGCACCCCATTCTGCTGCATCATTCTCTCCAAAATCTACCCTTGATACATGTGCCTGTCATCAATTTGAATAATCATTTCCCAGTAGCAGTGAATGTGTTCTTGGGCTCACACCGTTCTGACCCCAACCCAGTAATACAACTCTACTAGTCTTCTGCTTGCCAAAAGCTGAGCTCTTTAATTTTATACACTGTTATATTCTGTACTTTCAGTGAAGTTGAGAAATTTTTACCAGCTGCTGTAGCAATTAGATCCAATACCTAAAGCAAGATTGTAGCACTGAATTCCAGGCTGGTAAAGTAGAAGTATATAGTGATGGAAAAAAAAACCCCAAACCCATAGTTTTCACTTCCTCCCCACCCCCACTCACCACCACCATTTGCTGCTGTTCCTTTTCTGCATCTCCTTTTAACAAATTGGTTTTTTTCCCCTCTATATCCCATATTATTTGGGGAACCTGAAGAGCATTTAGGAGAAATATTGACTATCTTTGTTACTGTGTGATCTAGTTGCTGTCACATAATGAATGTGACAATTTGCAGGAAAAGGACAAAACCAAAATGCCAAAGTATTGCTTCATACTTTGTGACATAGAAAATGCACCAATAGTGTTTCTGAAAAAAAAAAAAATTCTCATTATTTTTATGATTTGATGTGATAGTTTGTGGAAACTGAAACTGTTGACTTTGAAAGTTGACTAGGTCCAGCCCTGTTCAATGTCTTCATCAACGACCTGGATGAAGGCATTGAGGCTACCCTTAGCAAGTTTGCAGATGACACAAAGCTGTGCGGAAGTGTCAATCTGCTGGAGGGTAGGGAGGCTCTGCAAAGGGACCTAAACAGGCTGGACCGCTGGGCAGCGTGCTGGGTCCTGCATTTGGGGCAAAACAATCCTATGCAGAGTTACAGACTGTGAGAAGTCTGTCTGGAAAACTGCCAGGAGGAGAGGGACCTGGGGGAGTTGGTCGACAGCTGACTGAACATGAGCCAGCAGTGTGCCCAGGGGGCCAAGAAGGCCAATGGCTTCCTGGCTTGGATCAGAAATGGTGTGACCAGCAGGTCCAGGGAGGTTATTCTCCCTCTGTACTCAGCACTGGTGAGGCCGCTCCTTGAATCCTGTGTTCAGTTCTGGGTCCCTCACCACAAGAAGGATGTTGAGGCTCTGGAGCAAGTCCAGAGAAGAGTGACAAGGCTGGTGAAGGGGCTGGAGAACAGGACCTATGAGGAGCGGCTGAGAGAGCT
The DNA here is from genome assembly GCA_033558105.1 of Coccyzus lansbergi. Classification (NCBI taxonomy): domain Eukaryota; kingdom Metazoa; phylum Chordata; class Aves; order Cuculiformes; family Coccyzidae; genus Coccyzus; species Coccyzus lansbergi. The sequence goes on from JAUMJK010000708.1 coordinate 2,415,053, forward strand.
GGGGTCATTTAGCCTGGAGAAGAGGAGGCTGAGAGGAGACCTCATTGCTCTCTACAACTACCTGAAAGGAGGTTGTAGAGAGGAGGGAGCTGGCCTCTTCTCCCAAGTGACGGGGGACAGGACGAGAGGGAATGGGCTCAAGCTCCGCCAGGGGAGATTTAGGCTGGAGATTAGGAGGAAGTTTTTCACAGAAAGGGTCATTGGGCATTGGAATAGACTGCCCAGGGAGGTGGTTGATTCACCTTCCCTGGAGGTGTTTAAGGCACGGGTGGATGAGGTCTTGAGGGACTTGGTTTAGTGTTAGATAGGTATAGTTGGACTAGAAGATCCAATAGGTCCCTTCCAACCTGGTTGTTCTATGATTCTATGATTCTATATTTGTTGCAGTGTTTAGACAGCATATTGCAAAAAGCATGAAGTAGCTTTCAAAGTGTGATCAAGAAGGGGCATCTTTCCCATTTTTATCTTCCTTTTAAGAGCTTTTTAACTCTTTAATGAACTCAAACATTCCAAAACCCCAGTGAAGCAGCAGTAAAACTGGTTTGGAATTTTTCAACAGAAGATTTGTTTGAAGCTGTTTATAACAAAGGTAAGCAAGGTTTGACCATGATAACTACTTTAATCTATTCTCTACTGCTTTTCAGCAGCAAGGCTTTCTGATTATTCTGAGGACTAGAAGAGTTAGATGCTTGTAAAAAAACCCAAAAAAACGACAAAATTACAGCTCAGATTTTTCCAGTAGTTTTCAGTAAGTGTTTAAACACAAAAGCAATCAAACATTTATGGCTCTGATCTATCCACGATTTGTTTATATACTCATTTTGGTTTTGTATGACTAACCCTATTAGTTTGCATGATTTTGTGCACAGAAAATATTAGTATTGTCACTGTCAAGCCATGTCTACAAGTAGAATTAGCTGTTCAAAATAAAAGAAAATATGCTGCCCTGTGTGGTTGAGGGAGTGACATCTTCCAGCTGGCTGTTAATAATTCTTTTTCATTAACACTGCATCAAAGATATTTTCTATTTTTTTATTTTTTTAATTAGATTGAAAAGTTAAACCGTTGTTTCCTTTATAATTAATTTCTCATCATTGGGGTTCTTTTCTTGTTCTCAGAGCTCAATAAGAGTCACAGTTTTGAATTCTGCAGCATTGGCAAAGCCTGGAACTTTACAGGCCCTACTACAGTTTCAGAAATTCCCTGTGTCCGCATTTACAGAAAAGGCAGTTTAGGCCTATGTTATGCCATAGTATATATTAGCCTATATGCATCAATTGGGAACAACATCCTTACTTTTTGGGGCTTCCAGTAAAGATTACAGTCTCTGAAAGTCATAAGAGATACTAGAGTCATGTGTGATAAAAATCAAATACTAAATAAAAGATATATTATTTCCTTTTGCACAAATGAATAGAGATGCTCGGTTCTGAGGGGAATTTCTTGAACTTGCCAAGATCATGGACAAAATGACCTTCAAAAGGCCCCTAGCTTAGCAGCTAGATGGAGAGCTTTGCTTTGTAATTCTTTTTACAATTAAACCAACTGTATTGCTAAGATTCTGTGTCAGATGACACAAAGGAAACCCATAAACTGGTTCTCCTCTGATTTGTAAACGCATGTACTCATGAGTAACTCCACTGACCTCATGTTAATTGTGATGTGTGCAAGAGAGGACTTGAGGTGAAAAAACCTCTGTGCTGTCAAGAAATTTGCATTATATCAGCTATTATCAGGGACAGGGAAAGAATATCTGCTGTAATGGCTTGAGAGTGATCTTGTTAACAAGGATTCATATGAGCTTTATCTTGGGACTACCATGAATTGGCTAGTTTTTCCCTGCAATGGAGTAAAATTGCTGCTTATCACCTGCTACCAAAAGTTTTAATGGTGGCATATTTCTTTATAGAAATATATTGTCAAAAGGGAAATTGAAACTATTACTCTTCTAGAAACCACATTTATAAGATACTGTGTATAACCATAGGGACATATAGGCTTATGTAAATATTTTTCTCTCTGGTGCATGTGATGTTTTATCCTCAGCAGTGCACACAAAAAGAGACATGCCCATGAATTGATCCTCCTGAGAGGGGAATTGGCTACACCAAAGATGTTTGTCACTTCCTTCTAGGTGGTTGATATATTCTGAAATGTCTGTGCATTTTTTATGCTGGATATGTGGTGCACAAAATAACAAGAAAAATGTACTATGGGCTGATGTATAGAATTGGTGAGCTAAAGCACATAATCCAGTTGTAGAGAATTAAGATATTTGCAGATGTAGCCTCTAATGTAGCTACCTGTTTCTCCAGAGTTCTTTTTTAATGTTTTGTTTTGATTATATGGGATCATAAGAATCAATCATAAACACCGCCATGCTCTGGAATTCTTTTTACAGAAGTGTCTTTATTCTGTTTAATTATCAAATGAAATTACAGCGTTTGGAAGCAATGGACTAAATAGAATGGACTGAGCAATTGGGTCCAGTTTTGTGCGTTATTTCTCTCTTATGTTTGAAGAAGAGTTATCAGACTGAGATATTCCAGGGGAAAAAATATTCAAAATCAACATATGGGTATCTTGATTGGAATTTTTCTGGCCAGCACTATTTTAGAAAGTTATTAGATTGTTATCATGGATTGCCAAACTGCTTCTGATCTTTATAACAGAGCTATTTAATTCCAACCCTGAAACAGTAGCCAGAAATTCAGGAGACTAAATGTTTTGCATGAGTCTTGAAGTTCATTTACTGCCTATCCTTGCCTGGCTTGCTGTAGGAGGCATTACCATTTCTAATGTCCTATGAAAGGGTACAAGACTTGTGATAACCTTCTGTGTGGCTGGAAAGGATAGTGAAATGAGGTTACTTGCCAACCTTGCTGTTGTTCATTTCCTATTGTCTGTGTTCCCTGTCAAATCCTCTGTGTCATGCAGTTACTTGTCCAGGATGTGATTTTCTAAAAGAGTAACTAAGTCTTTGCTCTCTTCAATGGCTCATAATTTATCTTTGTCAAAAATATGCAAGCGTTTCTTTTTGTTAGGTGGATGGGAACAGAATCTAAATGCAATTGTGTGAGTGACATTTCCAGTACTGGTGTCTATGGTGACAATCAATCACAAGAGCTTCAGTGAAGCAAGGTTACTGAAATGATGTGCTGCAAAACAAGCAATATTGCTGTGGGCTGGGATAACTGAGGCTTTTATTAGTGCTATTACACTGAAATGCTTAAACAGTATACTGCTTGCCTTACACCTTATGACTGGAATGATTCTGAAAATTTGCCTTTGCTGTTACAGGCACATGAACATCACAGGAGTTAAAAGAGATTTCTCCATTGACTGCACAGGTTAAGTTTTTAAATCGATGAAAGTTAAGAAAAAGGATTTTGAAAATATTTCCCAAGTGGTAGCACACGGCTTTCAAGGGTGAGTGTAAGGGAACTACTTTCCCAGTAGCCACAAAATGGAAAAAGAGCAGGGAAAAAAAATCTTTTCTTACTCCTTTCCTCTCTGAAGGTTTTCTCTTTTATCTTGCTCTGGATGTTTAGATGCAAAGGCGTGTAACTTGTGTCCTAAATACCACTGGGTCACTGTATCTTCATGCAATTCTAAGAGACAGAAGATAGATAATTTTAAGGTGGTCACAGCCTGACCACTTTTCAGTCCAAAATCCTCTCCCATCCCTCATAGCTTGGAGGGGTGGGACTTGCATTCTGCCTGCAAGGTGGCCAAACCTGCTGGTGTGTAACTCTGCATTGCTTCAAAAGCAAAGGAAAAGACTAGCATCTGCTTGCAGGAAGGATACACTACTGAAACTAAACCAGTAAATTTCTGTGTAAATGGAATTGATTTCTCTTGCACCCTAGTTATAGAGGAGAATTACTGAGTAGTGGCCTTGAAGAGAGCATGAAACAGAATCACACTCTGAAGGGAATAGAGGACTTCAAAAGCACAAGACTTGTGATGTACACAGTGATAATACAGTCATGATAATGACTTCAAGTGATTACGTATCTACCCACTGTATTTAAAGGTTGTTTGAATCTACATTGTAGTGAAAAAAGAAACTTAAACTGTTATGTAAAAAAGTGAAGCATATCCATCCATATACGATTGTTCTCCTATTCTGAAAAGAATAAATAATACCAAAAATCCCAGAATTTTTAAAAAATAAATGTATTACCTGGGTTAAATAACCTTCCTTCTCATATGAACATACATCACAAAGGATGCTTCAAAACCAGAGCATTATTGTGAAATATAGTCCTTGCTGATAAGTGAACAGTATTCTTTCTGCCTTACAGCAGGAAACTAGAATTAAGGTCTGGATAAGGATATGATCTGTTCCAAATGATGATCTGAGAGCTTTTTACATATGGCATTGCCAAAGGACACTGAACTACCAGAGGCCCAGTCCAAAATGTCCAGGCTGTCCACTTTGCTTCAGTATTTGTTTCTCGTAACATGCTATAAAGTCTTGTTTCTTGTGGATTTTGGGGCTGAAATTTCTATGCAGCACTCTCTTATCTTATGTGAATCAGTCACCACAGCCTTCATTTCAACATGTTCTATTCTCCAGTAAGTCAGTATCTTAATGAACTTGTCCCTTGTAGCTTTTCTCTGCAGTATTTTGTACAGCACCATGGAACCAGAACCTGTGCAAAGGTGCTTACCATGACACACAAGTGTGTTAGTCCAGACTCTATGTCTTTTCCACACACTCACATGCTCTCTGAATGACTTCTCCACTTTTCTTCAAACCCTCCATGATTCAAGGATTCTTCTCAGTTTGCAAATGGACTGTTTCATATTATCTACATTTCTTTCCAGCCCAAGGAATGTAATGTCAGAAAATTTAAAAGGAAGTCTGACCAGTTCATCTTGCCATTACTCTGCAGGTGGGTTTTGAATCCTTTGAAGTAACAGATATTTGTTGAATGTTAGATGATTACTATCTCAGAGTATGTTCTCAGCAAACTTAATTCCCATTTAGAACAAGAAAAAATGCCATTTCATTTTCCAATCTTGAGAACAGTTGGTTAGATTTCTTTTGCTAACCCAGTCTTTTCCTCTGACTTCCCTTTGTATTGCATACTTCATTTTGAAAGAATTCAAAACCCTTGAATCTGAAAAGGAGATACAAGTTGAAGCAGTCACCATCAATGTAAAAGTCAGCAAGGAATAATCTGTCGGTTCACAAAATGGCTGTAACATAGGAACCAAGTCCTAGAATGAGATAATGGACCTACTCTGTTTAAGTATGCTTATGTTAGTTTGGGTTTGGTCCTATACAAGGCTGTTGTGAGTCATGGTTTAGCATGAAGCCAGAGCATGACTGGCAAACACAGAACAGTAATGAGGTAGATAAATATGTATGTCTATTGCTATTTGCTATCCACAAAATTCACAGTGCTATTTTATTTACATGAGAGTTATTAATATCTACAATAAGTGCATTTAAAATATTTCACTTTATAAGATCTGTCACTATAATGAACACTTAACTTTCAAAGTGCTAGTCTAGTGGTTTCATAGCTAATATTTGATTTTGCACGGAGGGTTGAAATATTTCTCATTGCTATGAAGGATAGACCAAGTTATTGACACAAAAGGGGCTCAGACAAGATCTTACCTGTAATCCATGCCAAAAATTTAGGAGACATAGTTTTATTTCTCTGGGAAATAATCTGCAGACATTAGGGGAGGAGCAGGAGAGTTATGTTTTGTTTTAATAAATATCAAGATGGTCACTGTACATTTTTTTATATATATTTGTATGATATCATTATTTATAAGTGTCAAGCATGGAGACTAAAGTAAGGAAACACCTGAATTGCATTTATTTTCCTGTTCAAAAATGTACTGTAAAGATAATTTTAAAAACTGAATAATTCACCTTTTTTTTTCCCAAGACATAATACTATAGTATTAAATTTTCCCTGAAAAATGGAATGGTTTGAGTGGGAAGGAACCCTGAACATCAACCAGTTCCAATCCTCCGATATCGTTCATTGTTTGCATTTGCTATTGATGCAATTCTCTATGAAGTATTTGTGATGTTTGTTCTCTCCACTGATGAATATGAAATAGAAAATCTGGGGCTGATACTATCAGGGAATACTCACATTATAGTATTAGGAAAATTAACTGGGAGGCTCCTCAGAACAATATCTGGTTATATCCCGGGGCCCAACTTAAAGTAAAATGACAAGCTATATATTCTCTGGGAAAATCCATATTAGCACATACACATTAAATCAATTGTAGGAGGAAACTAATGAAGGGATGGAATATACTAAAATACAAAGATCATTCGTGTATTCAGAAACAGTATTTTTGCATTTTGGGACTGTCCACTGCAAATGCTGCCAGAGGTAATGGAGTATAAATAGTTGGCTCAGAGTATTTTGGCCAGGGCAGTACAGTCTGACAGAGAAGCATGCTTGGTAACGGATTTCATCTGTGCCAGAGGCAGCATGGAGTCTTCTTTCTTCATTATGTTACAGATATAGACTTATATCTGTGCTTATCTTGTATGTCCTGGCCAAGGACTAACTATTGTCTCTCTGCTTCACTCTGTGGTATGCCAGCATGGATAAAGGGAATAGCAAAAGTAAATCAGCAGACACAGACTTGCTACTTGGCAAGTGGCAAGTTCTGGAGATGTATATGCTAACCTTTTGTTAATGTGGAGATGGATATCTAGTTTATTGCATTTCAAAAACAATAAGTAACACCAAATCCAATGATATCTACTGCAAATTTTTTTATATAAGTTCGAGTCACTGGGATAGCTATGACACCTTACAGATGAACATCCTCAGGTTTTATTCTTGGACCCAGTTCAAAAAAATCCCCACAATGAGTACTCCTGAACACCAGTAAAACAACTTTCTAGTCAACTTGGACATGAGACAAACTCCCTATTTCTAGAATCAGTAAGGCTGGAAAAGACCTCTAAAATCATCTGGTTAAACTATCAGCCCAACAGCACTGTGCCTACTATGTCCTGAACTGCCACATTTACATGTTTTTTGAACATCTCCATAGTTGATAATGCCACCACTTCTCTAGGTAGCTCACCACTCTTTCAGCAAAGAAAATTTTCCTAATATCCAGTCTAACCCCCCAGCTCTGGCATAATTTGAGGCCATCTCCTCTCATCTTATGACTTGTTACTTGGGAGAAGAAACCAATATCTGCCTCACCACAACCTACTTTCAGGTATTGGTAGAGAATCACGAGGTCTTCACTCACCCTCCTTTTCTCCATACTAAAATCCCCAGTTCCCTCAGCTGCCCATCATAAGACTTATAAACACAATGACATCTAGTCCTCCATTTTGTATAATACTATTTTCACTACTAAAATTATAGGATATATTTTGCATTCCATGTGATTTCAGATAGGATGTATTTAGGTGAGACAATATATTTAGTTGCAAAAATATTATCAGTGATGTAAATATGTAAAGTAATAGCCAAAATGTTTTTCATTTTATCACCTTGCCTAATAAACTGAATATAGATCCTACCACTTTATTTCTACTCTGTTTTAATTTTCAATATATTTTTCCTAGTTTACCAGGTTAAATGTTTTTACTTGTTCTTATATTACAGTATTGCAAAGATTAGACAAAGGAACGATTGTATTTAAAATTCAAGTAATTCGATGTTAAAATTATTTAATATTAAAGATTATTAATATATATTTCATATTACCTGGATCTCAGTACTACAGAGTGATATTGGCTACTCCACTGGCTACAGTGAAAATAAGTCATTCTAGTTCAAGGATATTAAAAAATGCTAAGATTATTTAAGTGATATTTAACCCCAATTCAGAAATGTTTCCCCTTACTGGATCAGGTTTACAGGTGTGCAGAGAATGAAAAACTGGGACAATCTATTACATTGTCCCTTTAACTGTCTCTGTCATTACCTCTAAATATTGACAAACACATATATAAATATGGATATAAACTAAATTTTTACTTTAAAATAACCTTTAAATATTTTAAATGGTCTTTCTTTCCTCCAGAATGACACTTGCATTACAAAAGACAGTTAAATTTCTTAGAACCTTTAAGGTTGGGAAAGACCTCTAAGATCATCAAGTCCAACTGTAATTAGTATCTTCAGAGAGCTGAAAAGAAACAGCCCTTAAGAACTGCCTCCAGTGTGATGAGCAGTTCTCCATCAGTTCCTCCCTTTCTGGCTCAAATTACAGTTAAGGGAAGGAGGATGAGGAGTCTTCAGGGAAGGGACAAGGTACATAGGGACATATATACCTATGGTATAGCACTAAAAATCAAATGAAAATATTAACTGTCGTTGGTCTTTTGAGGAGCTACAGTACTTTATATTGTAAGAATTGTCCTCTGGAGGCTGTTGGCATAAATTAGAGAAGGAAACATGTGTCTTGTCTCATGTGACATATAGGAAGACTGTTGTTCATATTTGGAGTGGAAATGCTAATAAGAAATATGATGCTGTCCTCTAGCATCCTTCTGGGCCTGTAATCATCAGCAGAGTCAACAGTGGAGAGGTGTGTTGGGTTATGTTTCACTGGGCTAAAATACTATAACAATGTATCCTACACTGTGCAAAGAAAACAATGTGAAGAAGTACCGTACCTCCAAGTCTACAGGGCATTTGATGAAAGTGATAGCACACAACTTATATTTTGGTAACTAGAAAATATGTATCATTATTTTAAAAACAAATTAAATTAAAAGGTCTAAAATGTTTCTCTATAGTGATAAATTAAATGGGTATTAGCATATAAGAAATTTTTTCTTGAATTTTTGCTTTGGAACTGATTATTATTACTCAATAATAACCATCCAGTTGTGGTGTTTAGATTCCTGTGTCTGTGAAATCTGCACACACTAGAAAAAAGTTTATATAAAGAACTAGATTTTAATCTCTTATGAGTTAGCACAGCACTGGTGTGGATAGGATGCTCTCTTCATCTCTACTGAGCTGAAGTATGTGCATTCATGTTATATGGACATTTTTTTGTAAAAGACTAATTTCATACTTCCTTTTATCAGTGTAGGAAAAGCCGGATAGTGATAGGAAAGCAGTTTGGCAAAGATGTGGTGAGGTGGAGATATACTGGAAACCTACAAATATTTTATGAAGTTTTATCACCGCACTTACGATCTCTTATCTGTCCTACATACCTCTATTTTTCAAGTGATGTCTATAATTAAAATTGATTTTAGGATATAGTATGAATAAGTGGATTGCTAAAGTCTGTTTTAGTCATTTTCCAGTAGGGACATAAGTAATAGGAAAAAAGATGTTGTTACTGCAAGTACAGCAGAGCCTAGCAGACTGATACCATCTTTCTATCAGGTGAAAATACCAATGCAGGTGTTACCTCACATACATGGAATAGAGTTGTTGTGGTGAGCACTCAAAAAAGTGATCTCTCAGTCTGAACTGCTAAGAAAATGTTCAGATCATCTATGATTAGCAGGAGATCTCTGTAATGGCTTGCATGACAGATTTTTCTGCTTTATGGAGTTTATTACAATAGTCCAGCCTTTTGTTTTCAAGGGCATCAGTTTGAGCCAGATATTTCCTTTAAAGAGAATTCAAAAGCAGTAAGGAGATATTTCTGCAACTCCTGCTTAAGGTGTAGAATGCAACACAAAAGAAAGTAAAAATGTTGTGTGAATAAAAGTTAAAAAAAAGGAGCCTGAGCGCAGAGAGTATTATCACTGTTTTATAGTCATTTTAATGCTGAAGAATTCCAGTTTGCTGGTACCTGCATTCTCTTACTCCTTTTCCTTTGTACTAGAAGTGGCATGCTAAAAATTCATAATGTAATCAGCTACTTTGTTTATATAACAGTATTCCTGCAAACGTCTCAGAGCACTTTAAAGTCATTAAAATACTGTCTCAATAAATGGAAGAATGTGCATAATAATTGTCATTTTAATATTAAGTCAAGCTAAATACTGACTTCTTTATGGAAAATTCTACTAGAAAACCACTCCATGACAATATCTTTTCTCTTTGAACTGTTCTATAAAGAGCAGAACCCTCAGGCTGGGTTCTGCACCAGCACTCATAAGTAACTGTCTGATATCATTACAGTTAATAGAGCTGCTCAGGAACTTAAAGTTATGTTTAAACTTTACTAATGTCTCAGGTGGGTTTTATTACTGTTAAGATGCTCCTAAAATAATGATGAGAACAAAATCTAAATTGTTTATCCTCTATGCAGAGACCCAGCTTTATTACTGATTGCTTACTGTATGTTACATACGCTAAGGAATCACATCCAAATAATTTTTCTTCTGTCAGTTCTAAGTCATTTTGTGTATTTGTTGCCTGGCAATAGCAAATCACATCACACCCATGCATCCTGTTATTTTCTTTGATCTGTTTCTCCACTGACACACAGAATGTACAGTAGTACTCACTTTGGGGAGATCAGATGAGTCCAGTTAGTCCAGACAGTGACAGTCCATGAGATCATCTTATTATTTTTGTAATTTCTCTTGTGTCGGTATTTTTAAATAGTGTTGGCAATTTTAATCAGTCTCTGCTTCTTTGTTGGCAATAGCATATGGAAACTAGAAAGCAGTAGCTAGCCATTTCCAGTTTTCATCTGTAAAAACATAAATCGTTTTGCAAAGTATCTTTTCCAAGCTTATCTTTTTCCTTGCTTAGCTATTCTGCAAGCAAGCAGATGACATTTGGCTGCACTTGGCAGCAAGTAGGAAGCCTTCATGTTCTCTAAACTGTGCTCCTTTATTTACTATTTGCATTATGTATTAAATTATTGGTATGCACTCATCTGTGACCTTTGCTAGACTGACTGAAGTTTTTTCCCTTTGTTTCACTGAAAATCTATATTAAAACAGATTTTAATCAAAAAATCAGTCAAACAAGGAATATATATATCAGTGCATCTCCCTTGATACCTCTGGGTGAAAAAATTTGCAAAGTCATGATTATGTCTGCTTTCTTGATTTTGTGTTTCTTATTATTCATCAGCTAAAGAGAAGATTCACACTGGCAATTTTGAAAAAGTATCTAGTATAGTATGAGTTTAACTATTTTTAATAGGTTTTGTTTTAAACTCCAAAGACTTTCCCTTTCTCTGTAAGATCTGCCCTAGTCACAGTTTTTGTGAAACAAAACCAAAACCAAACAAAACATTATTTGAAAAACCCCAGAAAAATGTTACTAGGAAAAGACCCAACTATCAGTTGAAAGTAAAAATGCATTATCGATCCTTTCAACAAAGGAATGAAATTACAGATTTAGTATGAATCAGTCATCTGAGTAGAAACTGATAGCACATTATTTATCTGTGTGGTTTATTGCTGTGTGGCTTATTTACTCTACAAAGCTTCTTTTGGAGCTCTCCTTACAGAATCACCGTCTGTGGATTAACTGGGATTCTTTTCAGCCACGGTGGAGTGAGGTGATATTCTGTAGAATTACAGTTAACTAGGAAACTCTAAACAGCGGAGGAGGAAAGAATGGACCACCTTTAGGGCCCATTAGAAATGTAAAATTATATTCTCATAGAGCTAATACTAATTAATGGAAGGTTGTGTAAATCCCCCTGGGAGCATCATTTCAGTAACTGATACGTTTTGCCTGGCCCTGTATTCTATATTCATGTTTCAGAAGCACTTTTAATATTGTGATATGATCTCTGTAATTCCCTCATAGCCAACAGTCTGCATATAAGGAATAAACTGTCCTGCTCCTGACAGACCAGGTTTTATGATGTTTAATATTGTTTTCCTTTTGATTGAACTAGGGGACATTCTAAACTTGTAAAGAAGTGATACTTGCCAGCTCTCAGAGTAATTTCCAGGATAACGACAGTATTTCCAAGTCTAAAATACAGTATCTTAGTTGTTCTGTATCAAAGCAGAACTTGAGTGTAAAGAAATTGCTAGTTGCAATAGCTAGCAATGTGTTATGATCATGAGGAAAGGGAAAATAACCATCTTGAATTGTTCCAGCTGTCCACATTTCCAATCCAGTAGATACCTACCGTTTCCTGGATGTAAATGAAGGGCTGGGTTTTTTGGTTACTCGCATTAAAGTGAATCTACCACTGTTCAATGCTGCCATGAGATTGCACATTACTAGATGATTTCTACTAGGCAACATTTTTATCAATTCTCCGTAGAGTCAAACACTTTTAATATTTCTTGCTATCATAAGATTGCAAAAATCTTGTGACAGTGTTGCTCAAATCCAGAAATAGTTTGCATTTCTTGCTGTAGATGAAGTATCACCATATGTAGACAACCTGTACAGATGACCATGCTCAACCACAAAACACCAGAAGATAAAAGAAGCATTTTGAAACCAACGTGTAGGTGGTTGAGGAGATTAGATGACTAATAATCATTAAAACTAGCTGTAAAGTGTCTGTAATGCTGCTATATGGATGAAGATTGCTTTTTTAGGGACAATATGAGGGCCCTAATACAGGCTGAACCCATGTTTAGCTTTTGGAACATCAATTAATTGATGTGAAGTGAGCTAATTATATGCCTAAAAATAAGGAGATGCTTTTGTACACTGGTCAATCCAGACTTGCTTTCTGTTCACAAAAGAAAGCACAAGAATTAAAGTATTTGAAAAAGCACGATGAATTTCTAGGTTACATGTTTAAAACTTTAGCTTCATTTGCATTCACTGGGACAGTGGCCTCAAACTCACTTACAGATGCTAAAACCACCAAGTAGACCAACAATTATCAAATTGTGGGCATATCAAATTATTGGTATATTATCATCAGGATACTAATGAAAATTTCAGCATACATACAGTTGACTTTAAAACATTAAAATCAGTTTCTGAGATACGTTTTTAAAATCTCATCTGTGCCCATTAAAGACAGTGCTTGTGCATTACAAACTTTCATGGTATATGTCCTTGTGATGCAATCCATGGCATTAAATTGAAAATGAAATTAAACTTATTATTCTGCAAAGATATTTTGGCTATAGAAATTGGCTATAGAAGATTTTTGTTATGTATTCTCACTAAAGTATCTGTTATTCAAAACTGTTACAGGACCAGAAGGCAAGAGAGATTGGGTAAGGTTTGCTAGTTTTCATCTGTATGTAGGTAAACTTTATCTCCTAAGTCTATGAAAATTTATGGTATTAGTCATCCTAAATTTTGGAAACGTTATCGTGCCAATATTAGAATACTTAGAAAACGGTTTTAAATTATACCTAAAACTCCACTCCATATGCAACAAATTAGATCCCAAATAATTCCCTTTTAAATTTATATTGTTCACAAAGTAGGGCAGTCAGATTTGTTAGAAAGTTTTCCAATTAAAAAAAATAAAAAGGCTGGTTAGCTAAAGTGTCAAAATAAGGATTATGAAGTGCATTTCAGAAGTGATTTCCAGAATGTGACCTAACTCTAGCAGTTTGACATTTTAGTAGAAATGCAGTGTTAAAAAGATCTCTCCAGAATAAGTATGGCAAAATTCTGTATTGCAGTATTTTTTTTACAGCTAAATATGCAATCAGCTTTACAAATTCGTTTCCCTAGTGTGACACTAGTGTAGTCTGGCTATAGATCTGTCCTGTGGTTAATTAGGTGACTTAAAGATGGAATGCCTTGTGTTTTCTTATTCTCTGAATGATAATCATCATCTTCCTTTCTGACCCGAACGTTATTTCCAAATGCATTAGATTATTAAATGGAAAACTGGTGTTTCCACAGTAACTAATTTCAATATACTCAAAAGGAAAATACTTCTCATAAAGAGAAATAATAGAGGTTTATTTTGCAGGTGTCATCCACACTGTTATTTAATTGTCACCTATGTCTGACAGCATGAATATGAGCTGTAAAACTGCCTCAATAATGTTCTGTAGCAAGATTTTATATTTCATATATATCTTTTTCCATCTTTTAATATTTAGATATTTGATATTTTTTGAGCTTGTATTTGAAGTATTTGCTTTAATTAACACAATTTTGTTTTCTTGTTTACATTATTGGAGGACCATGTTCTCTATGTTTTAATGAAAACATTAAATAAGACAAACAGAAAGATTCCTGTAACATTGTATATCTACACACAGTGGGGTTTATTATGATGTCAGGGTGGTTCCATCTTGTTTAGAAAGGCAGAAAAGTTTATCAAAATAAATTTAAAATTTCTGCCTGAACCAATGCATGCCAAACATATCTGAGGTAACCAGTTTTTAAGACTTGGATGCAGACTTTGTATATGAATTAAGCACAGATACATGATACAGTGCACAATAGAAATACACACTAAAAAGTGCTTCAGTTTATTTTTTCCTGGTTGTGTGATGTTTGTATTTCATCCTTTCTCATCTTTTGTCTGCTTTTTAGTTTCTGTTCTTCTGATCTTCAAATAATTGCTGGCTTCTTTCTACCCAAATCAGCATTTTCTGGCTGCTCGTCTCATCAGTTGAATTAAGGTTGCCTAGAACTATTTGATTTTTCTAAGCTGCTTGTCTTGATACGAACCCATTCCTCTGACTGCTTTTGTCAGTATATTGAATCCTCGTTCTCTCCTTTTACATCACAGCTTTTAACATTCTGTTCCAAAGCATACGGAAGCATTAGAATTCATATTATCCCTTCCTCTGAAAATAAGCCATTGAGAAAATCAAAGGAGAACATCGATAATCTAGTTATAAGATCAGAAGAAGAAAAAATACTCTAACCATCTAACTCACTACTTTTTCCAGAGAGGGAGATTAAAAAAAAAAAAAAACCACACTAATATTTCCGGGTTAAGTCTATGTCCTGGCTTGACTCTTGCATGCTTTGTGTCATACTGTCATTTAGCATGCAGAAGTGAGATTATAAAAAACAAAGAAAACATTCACGTGACCTTTTGGATCCTTTCTTTCAGTCTGACCTGCTATGTCATAGGACAAGAAAGACCTGGAATAGGTGATCTTGAGCGCTATCATCAAGCACATGCAAGAGAATCAGGTGATCAGGCCCAGTCAACATGGATTCACGAAAGGCAGGTCTTGACAAACTAACCTGATCACCTTCTATGACCAAGTGACTCAGCTGCTGGATGAGGGAAAGGCTGTGGATGTAGTCTTCTTGGACTTTAGTAAAACCTTTGACACAGTTTCTCACAGCATTCTGCTGCAGAAACTCTCAGCCTCTGACCTGGACAGGTTCACACTCTCCTGGGTGGAAAACTGGTTGGATGGCCGGACCCAGAGAGTGGTGGGAAATGGTGTTAAATCCAACTGGAGAACAGTGACAAGTGGTGTTCCCCAGGGCTCAATGCTGGGTCAGCTCTATTCAATGTATTCATCAATGACCTGGATGAAGGCATTGAGTGTACCCTTAGCAAGTTTGCAGACAACACTAAGGTGAGTGGAAGTGTGGATCTGCTGGAAGGTAGGGAGGCTCCACAAAGGGATCTGAACAGACTGGACCACTGGGCTGAGTCCAACGGCATGAGGTTTAACACAGCCAAATGCTGGGTCTTGCACAAGGGGGACAACAACCCTATGCAGAGCTACAGACTAGGAGAAGTCTGTCTAGAGAGCTGCCAGGAGGAGAGGGACCTGAGGGTGTCAGTTGACAGCTGACTGAACATGAGCCAGCAGTGTGCCCAGGTGGCCAAGAAGGCCAATGGCATCCTGGCTGGTATCAGAAACAGTGTGACCAGCAGGTCCAGGGAAGTTATTCTCCCTCTGTACTCAGCACTGGTGAGGCCGCTCCTCAAATCCTGTGTTCAGTTCTGGGTCCCTCACCACAAGAAGGATGTTGAGGCTCTGGAGGGAGTCCAGAGAAGAGCAATGAAGCTGGTGAAGGGGCTGGAGAACAGGCCTTATGAGGAACGGCTGAGAGAGCTGGGGTTGTTTAGCCTAGAGAAGAGGAGGCTGAGAGGAGACCTCATTGCTCTCTACAACTACCTGAAAGGAGGCTGTAGAGAGGAGGGCGCTGGCCTCTTCTCCCAAGTGCCAGGGGACAGGAGAAGAGGGAATGGCCTCAAGCTCCACCAGGGGAGGTTTAGGCTAGACATTAGGAGAAAGTTTTTCACAGAAAGGAACAGGCTGCCCAGGGAGGTGGTTGATTCACCTTCCCTGGAGGTGTTTAAGGCATGGGTGGACAAGGTCCTGAGGGACATGTTTTAGTGTTTGATGGGAATGGTTGGACTCGATGATCTGATGGGTCCCTTCCAACCTGGTTGTTCTGTGATTCTATGATTCTATGATTCTAAGATGTGTAGAATGGTGTCCAATTAATAGTGAGATAAATGAAACCTGGAACAAATCCCATTAGGAACAGTACTGAAGTACATCATTCTGCCCCTGTGGACACTTCAGGTAATGAGCGATGTTGACTATGCAGAGGTTTTGACCGTTGAAATGTAAACTTAGAATAAAAGGTAAATGATTGAAAGTGAGCTAGAATGATTCATTCCTTATCACACATCTGTCATTCTTAATGTTTTGCTGTCTATCTGTAGGCAGTGAGTAGGGGAGATAAGATCTATAGTCCAATGAATGCTGTGGGTTTAGTGTCTTCTTAAAATGTGAATTTTTAAAATACTTATATGTCTATTAATTTTTACAAGGAATAATTGAAATATCAATGGATCAAAACAAATGAAAGTTTTGTCTCTCATTTTACAATTGAGACATTGTGAAAGAAGTGAAGCATGAAAGAGGAGTTGTCAGCCTTAGAGTTGCATGAGAAGGGATAGGATGAATATATTCAGATTTACGTCTGCAGTTGAAACATGAATAAGAACTTCAGGCAATACATCATGGGCTTGTATATCCATCTGTTGCCAGTGGCCATGTAAGAGACTAACGGAGCTGGTTTCACTGGTCCTATTCTTGCGTTGAGTATCTGATACAAAATTCTAGCTGTCATGGCTTTGATTTTATCTTTGGAAATGGACTTCCATAATGTTATCATTGTAAGTTACAAATAAGGTTTACGCTGTTAATGGTAAGCATCATTATTCAGATAGTGCCACAGACCTAAAGAACAACCCAGTAATATATGTTAGCAACTGAGAAAAAGATGGACACTATAACTAAGATTAAATATAACTGGTGCTTTCTAGCTCAGTGTCCGTTCAGTGTAAACTATACGGAGGCAATGTGAAGACAACAGCAAGTAGGATGGAAAGTGATGTCTCTGTGGTATACATAGTAAAACCTGTGACTGGACAAGAGGAATTGGTTCTGCTTAAGACCTAGGAATACAAAGGAAGTGAAAAACAAAGACAAAGAGGTTCCTGGTCTAACGTAGTGAAGCAACAATACTAAGAAACAACTTCCCCAGAACATGGTCTCCCTAACAGCAAAGTCTAAGGCCTAATCAAATATCGCATAACTCTAGGTGTGCTTATTTGTATTGCCTGTAGAGTTAATTTAGCACAGTAAATAGGTGTTGATAATAGTCACCATCTGACTAGTGACATAACGTCACTCTGTTTCTACTTTGAACAGTTGCTGTATGTCAGAATAGCTGTTTCCCTATGTAGAAGGGATTTCCACGCTCACCCATGGTAGGAATCAACTTATGGGTGTATCAAAAGTTCTCCTTAAATGTTTTGCTGATCGGTGGTTTGCAACTACTACCAGTTGGTGTAAAACATGCTAAAAAATTGTTTATAAAAGCATTCCCCAATAGGCAAGAAATAGCATTGAGAACACGCAACAAATACAATGCAGTTGCACAGTGTGAATCAGTCACTAAAGGCTGACTGATTTGTACTCTTTGAGTAGTTGTTTGGAGAGTTTCTGAAGATGCAGTGATGAAAACAATGCCATGCAATGCAGACTGCAAAATGAACAGCTAAATTAACTTGTTTCAAAAGCTTGAATCATGGGGTGCAATTTACTTGAGTGGCAAGAATTCTAACTTACCTTACTTTCCTGTAAACTAGACTACTGTGTGCTTGATGGAGGTCAAGAAAAACTTGCACTAACACACAGTGGTCCGTATAGAATGTGCTGAATGATAATAGCTGTTTAAGCCTTGTTTTGAAATATAGCACTCCCAATAAAACACTGATCAAAGTGAGTTTAATCTGCTAGAATAAGCCATCTAGCAGCTTGACAATGAGAAACATGTGAACTCAGCTCAGTCCTCCTATTAGTACTTTATTTTGTAACATTCATTAATGTCCTTAGAGTCTGATTTATTGTTTTATTAGACACTAAACCAAACACAACCTGAAACTTTTTTTTGGGATTTGGCATGGGGGAGGTTGAGCCTACAAGAGATAGCTGAAAGTAATGTTCAACCTGTTGCATCATCTCAGCAGAGCACCTGCTATCTAAAAATTTATAAAAGCTATGCGACAAAGTTCATTCACTGTTTCTGAAATCTCTTAGAGGAAAGTAGCATGGATCTCAAAGTGAAATATTTGAAAAGAGAGAAGAGGGGAACTTTTACCCTCCCCGCTTGCTCCTCCAGATCCTACATCTGAATGTCTTCATAGGTCTTGGATCAAATCCTATTTTTAGAGTGATAAAGTAGATATATGCATTTTTTCTGTATGTTTTCTATGTGGTAATTTCTAGTAATTTTTGTAGTGTCATTTTCTCAAATGAAAACAAAAACAATTATACTCAAATTCAGTACTCGGAGAGTAGGATCGCACTTTCTAAAGGATTTCTCTGGCACTAATTTAGGAATTTTCAGGAACTATTTACTTTTAGCATTTTAGTAACTCCTACTTTTGTAACATGAATTCTCCCAACTCCCTGCTTAATCTCCAAACTTTTTGTTTTGCACTTGAAGTGAAAGCTGAATATTAGTACTAAAGGCTGCTTTTAAATTCCACCTCTGTAAAATTTTGAATTCCATTTGAATGAGGTGTATCCAATAATAAAATCATTATCATTGTATTTTGATCATACATTTTTTGAGATAGTGCTCTGTCCACTAGTAGGGTATTCCATTTCTGCCTGGTATTTGGTGGCTCCTCTGCTGTTTATATAGCAAAGGTGTGACTATCTAGAAGCAACACCCACTTTTTAACGGTATTTGTGACATTTCTGTTTAGGCAGACCTTAGACACTGCAGCTCCTTGCAGACATGCTGGAACAAAAATTCATGTCTGCTAAAGCAGTTGAAAGCCTTAAGAGATCTAGTGGTAACCAGAGTACTACGAATTTTAGCAAGATTAATTATAGAAAAGGAACTCGGAAAATTTAGTTAGTTTTCCTTGTTCTTTAAATTTGCACCTCTTGTCACCGGGGGAATATTAGCAGACACCATTCAAAGTAGTGCAATGCTCCACTGCCATTTCCAAATATTTTCCATGAATTGTCTCACTAATTTTGAGACAAGATACGTGCCTTGCAAGGCAATGCGGTAAGAACAGAGGTTATTTTAAGAGAACAGGAACTGGTTGATGTAGTTAGTAATTTGCTTAAAGAACAGCACAAGTAAGGGGTAGTTGTTCTTAAAAAGCATTATGTATATTCTAATCTTTTGGCAATTGCTTTGTGGCATCCACTGTAACCTGCTGTCAGGTGTTTCTTTAGATCACATCATTTTATACTCTAATGAACTGTGACAGATGTACCCTGCTATGATACATAAAGAAAATGCTAAATAAAAATTTACTAGCCCTAGGGTTGGAGTTCTATAGTTTCTAGAAAAAACAAAGCAGCTTTGAAGAGATCAAGATGCTGGAAAATTAAATAGAAACCGAGCCTAAAAGAATAAAGGAAGAAAAAGCCCTATAAGTTCTACTACTGATTAGAATATAGTGTGCATAATACTGGAAAAAAATATTGATAAGATTACTCAGTAAGACGCCAGATATATTCAGGATCTATATATGGATAGCTATAATGGATTGTCTCCCTGTGAAAAAGGAAATTATATAATAGCAGATTTTCTGAACAAATCATGCTATAGAAACAATTGTATTAGATTAGAGCAATTGACAATGTAGTCAAGCATCCTGATGTCCAGCTGTGGTAAATGCATGCATCGAGAAAAATGTGAAGCCTTTATAAAGGCTTGAACTGTACAGAGTTATTATTTGAGACAAATAACTTTTCCTGACCTGAGGCAAAATTCACATTATGATCTAAACCCAAATGGAAAGCATTTAATAATTCCATATTCTACTAGGAAATGCTCACTACAAAGTGTCTCATCTCTTCTTTGACCTGTACTAAAACACTTGCCTCAGTAATACATTGTGAAAGCAAGTTTCACAAAACATTATGTATCACTGTTTCATGGTGCTCGTCTTAAGTTTGATTAGTGATATGTCTACAATATATCACACTTGATTGGACTTTTTTTATAATTACATTTATCATGTCATAATCAGATTTTTCCTTGCACAACTTCTCTTCAAACTAGGGAATCCTAGTCAGTGTAGTCAGCATTTATAATATCTTTTTGTGGAACAATTCTAATGGCCAGAACCTGTCAAAGGAAAGCAATGTTTTAGGACAGGGGCGGGGGTGACAGAAAATGTAACAAAGTAAAAAATAATATGGAATTATTATTAGAAAAGATTATGAACCTGTGTTAGTCCCACACTACATTTTCTGCCTATACATCATGATGAATCTATGAAATGATACAAAAAAAATAAAACTAAAAAGATTAAAAATTAAACAAAACCAAAGACCAAAACTTAGACAGTTTCAAGAAAGGAGGCAAGGTGTAAATGGAGAAGAATACGAGTAGTTTTACAAAAAAATTTATTAGAAAGACAAAAAAAATTTATGGTACAGAGATTGAACTCATGAGTCAAATTAGTGATGATGGCTAAAATTACTCTGATACTCTATAGAATTTTCTGAAGCATGCAGTGATTCTTCTGTTAGAAGGAGCAGAATGGGTTGCACAAACTGCTAGCCAGGATGCTATATGACAATTCGAATATTTCTTAACTTGGAGTTGTGTCTTAAATTTATTTATGATATTATTTTTATCATTTTTTTAAATATTGTCATAAAGTGGCAGTGGAAATATCTTTTTTTTTTTTTGACCTGGGCTGCCTGACTACCAATCTCTGTAACTCACATTTTTTGGAGAAATGTTCTCAATGATGTTTGATTGGTTTAATGGAATGCAGTCTTTCTATAAGCAATTGCTAATTAGGTCTATACCAGCTACTGATTTGTTTTCAAGTCAGTTTATTACAGTTTTTCTTCCTGATTTAGTCTCTTCTTGAGCTGCACAGAGTACTACTCTTTAAATAACATTATGGAGTGGTTTGGTCCTTTGAAGACTAAAGTTGAGTGAAAAGACAGCAGAGAAATAGCCATCACAGTAGTTGAAGAACTACATCCAAAATTTTCCTGCCCTTTTTTATATTCACTAGATCAGATGTGAAACTTCAGACTGCCCTGCAACATTTCCACAGGATCAGCATTGAAAATATTTGCTGAATTAGGCAATAAAAATTACAGTGTGCTTTTCTGGTAACCAAATTAAAATAGATTCACGTTGTCTTCTGAATCCTTTGATGGTCAATTGTCTGTGGTTGCTATTGGCATATATAAAATTTTCATTATTTGTTAAGTTATGTTATGATTTTAATTTAGTCATAATAACAAAGAAGGTGAGAATCTTATTGCTTACTTGAATGATTTAAAAGTGTAGTGTCTAGTCTAGCAGACAGTGGAGGGAGTTGATGCTCTTTCTGGACTATTAATCCTAGCTATTTTAAATAACTTCCATAATATGAGAGTATGCTGGTTTGGGCTGGGATAGAGTTGATTTTCTTCATAGTAATTAGTATGGGACTTTGCTCTAAATTTGTGCTGAAAACAGTGTTGATAATACAGGGATATTTTAGTTACTGCTGAGCAGTGCTTACAAAGCATCAACACCTCATACCCACAGGTGGACTGGAGGTGCACAAAGGAGATGATACAGGACATGGCTGGCACAGCTGAACTCAACTGACCATAGGGATATTCCATACCATTTGATGTTATGCTCAGCATATAAAACTATGAGAAGAAGAAGGAAGGAGGAGGAGGGGATATTTGGATTGGTGGTGTTTGTCTTCTCAAGTAACTGCTATGTGTGGCAGAGCCCTGCTTTCCTCAACATGGCTGAACTCTGGCCTACTGATGGCATTTGTTGAATTAATTCCTTGGTTTGTTTTGCTTGCACATAATGTAACTTTTGCATTATCTATTAAACTGTGTTTATCTCAACCCATGAGTTTCTCCCCCACACACTTTTACTCTTCTGATTCTTTCCTTCATCCTACTGAGGGAGTGGCTGAGTATTGCTTAGTTTCTGGTTGATGTTAAACTACAACAGGGAGGAGTTATTACTCTCACACAGAAGAAAAAAAAAGACTAGTTTTGCCTAAATTTTAGAAGCTAAAGTGAGGAGAAATTAACTCCAATCTTAAGTCACATTTGCGTTATTATAGACATGGTTGTAAACCTGTGTTTCACTTTTTGACTGACCTTCCAAAAGCTCTTTCCTAACAGGTAAAAAGGGTCAATTTTCTTGAAATCTTAAATTCATTCTTTTATGAAATGATATTTGTCCTTTAAGAAATTAGTTTATGGGCCAGAAGACACCCATATTCAGCTAAATTTTCCCCATTAATATCAAAGCAACCATTTCAAGAGCAAAAAGTGGAAAGAAGAATCATTCAGGCTACATTAACATAAAATAATTGTGATAATAAATTCAAGCTAAATAATTTATTCTGGCCATTTGAAGAGTTGTTCTTTAAGGGTAATAAGGACAAAAATCTCTAAGTAAAGCTAATCAAAGGTTATGTATCATAGAATACATTATTACTGCAAGAATGCTTGTACTCTGCAGCATTAAGGGGAAGACCTAGCAGACTGTAAAGTGATGATGCTACTGAGCAAGGAGATAGACAAAACATAACAAGAACTTGTTTTGCTTTCAATTGGTTTTCTCTCCTGCACTTGCATGTCTCTTTTGTTGATAGCCTTATGATAGTGCAGTCAGCAAAGCTGATTTGTTGCCCACCACCTAGAAGGATTAGGCTGTTACTGCCAGTAAAGAAAATGCAAATATTAAGTCCAGATAGTTCACAATAGTATTTTCTCCCTGATACCAAAAAGCATGAATTTGTATATATATAAATATATATATATGAGATACATAGATAGATATCTGTAACTATAAATAAAAGAAATAAGTGATTCTTGTTCTTGTCAGTTAAAGGATTGTACTTTTCATGGTTAATTAATGACTTGGGACCCACCTTTTCTCTGCTGAATACCTATAGCATGCTGTACTCCATGTAGGTACTGTTTACACTTTTACTTAGTGGCTAAACCCTTTTCTTCAACTGTTTAATGTGTCTCAACTCCAAGTGAATGTTAGCTAAATGGAATTTTAAATGAAATATCTGCCTTTTTAATGAAGTTATGTACATTTTGGTTTAGCTCTAAACACTCGCCATTGCTTTTTCTTAGACAAGGATTCTTGTCTCAAACACTGTTTATATTTTCTGTGTTAAGAAGGAGCCTTATCATCAGAACATTTATCGTATTCTTGCTTTCGCAGAAAGAAAAAGCTACTTATCTTCTGATGTAGTAGTAAGCCTATGATTGTAAAGTTAACAGAAAGCTGTCTGTCCATAGTGATTAGTGTCAGCTTGAATTTACCATGTGCCATTCTGAAGTCAGAAATGTTTAACTGGATAGGGATTTTGGTTTATCATAAAATTTAAGGAGTTCCAAGTCATTCTGATGACATCTTGTATTACTAAATAAAATAAAATACAGCAAACCAAAATGTATAAATGAAAATACAACAAAATATATTTTGAATTTGTATGTCTGTAAATATGTGTGTATATATTCCTTTTCTTCCTTCACCCTTGGTTTATTTTGGACATAATCAGTTATTTATTATTATGAGTTAACTCAGTTTCAATCACTGTTAAAAGCACTATTATATAAAACTGGTAGCTGTTATACCAGCTGAGCTGACACAAACATATAGTATTTAAACCTGCCTTCCTCTTGTGCACCCCTTTAACTATCTCCCTTTTTATAAAGTGTGCTTTAAATAACCCTAGACAAGAATTATTAAGTACTTGGTGATAAGGTACAGTTGGATTTTAAGACAGCAATATCATGTAGCAAACAAACAATTCTGTGATATATACAGGAAGCGTTGCATAACTTCTGGAAGTCTGCGAGCAATACTCAAATAAGAGCTCTCAGACATAGTAAAATTGCTAGTCTTGCTCTAGGGAATCCCTGCTTAGTTGAATCATATATACAATCAGGGGAAATTGGAAATTTACAATTTGTTATACACACAAATGATGTTAACCTCTCACCTTCCTGAAGAAAGGGCTTGTCTCCCTTTGCGGCTACATTTGTGGCATAACCAGACTACATTGATTTTGATTTACTTGTGATTAAAGACTGAAACTGATACAGTAATAAGCAATAATCTCTGGAAGTGCCAAATGCTACAGTTTATGCACCTAGATTTAGACTAGAAACAGTATTTTGGCTACAAAGTCTTCTTAAATTTGTTAAGAAGTTCAAAGCAGACTTTGGAGATGTGGAGATAGTGGTGCTGTACCATTTTCCTTCAACAGTTGTGAGAATTCCTTACAACAAGATAATATGATCCCAAAGCAATTAATTTCCATCAATTCAGATCTCAGTAATGACCCACATGCATTAAACCACTGAAAGAGTATGTTTGAAGCATTTTTTACCAATTTACAAGTAGATGTAAAATACAAGGTTCAGTGACTAGAGGTAGTTCACACTAAAATGCATGAACTGAGTCACTATATGGGGGAAGTTTAACAACACTGAGCCAAGTTAGTGGGCTAGTCATCCACTGGAGGTGGCACTTGATCTGCTAAAATGGCATTTGTATCTCCAAAGAGGTGAGGCAGTCCATAATTTAGTGGTAGCGATGTCAAAACTAACTCCTGAAGAGCTTAGAGAATATATACTTCAGAAGGAAACTGAGTCTGAAGAGATACTGTGAATCACTCTGAGAAATGAAGTGGTATAAATCCTCCAGCAAGAAAGGCTTGTCTCTGATAAGGGAACTACCTCTCATATGTACACCTTTGGAAATTTAGAAAGGAAGACAAGATTTCTCTACAAAATGTTAATACATCAATTAATCTAGTAAAAGTAAAGTTAGCTAATGAACGGACATGCATCTTCAAATCCTCTGCAAGTCTGGAAATTTTCAAGCTTTCAGTGCCTTGCGAGATTAGGCTCTGGGTCTTTAAAGTAAATCAGCACTTTATTTATAAAAGCTAGAATTATTTATAATAGCTAGACCTTTATTGGGTAGCAAGCACATTTACTGTGCACAGATATGACTACAGAGTAGGCAAATTGCTGATACTCTGCACAGCTTTGGCAATATTACCTACGGTGACAAGTGCTATAAATTCTTATCCTCAGAATAAATCTCTTAAAGATTTGACACAGTTTAACACAGCCAACGTGTTGTAGGAGAAGTGTCATGCTTGCCATGCATCACAAGTTCAGAAGGCCTGTGCCACTGCTTCTAGATTTGTGAGCAAGTGGTTGGCTACTCGTGAGCTTGACAGTGCTTTTTTAGTTTCAGTGAATGCAAGTTGGCTGGGAATAACTTGCAGCTGGTACAGCTCTATTTTTAAATAGATTTATTAAAAGAAATTAAAATTAGACTTTCTGCTTCCCCTCAAAATTCCATCTGCTACAATTAATATTAACATGATTTCTAACTTGTCCTTTTAGCTAATTATATTTTTAGAAAGACTCCATAAAAGGTTAGTGTGAAGAAGATACATTTTACAATCTTGTCAATCTGCTTGCAAAAATGTTATCCTTCATAGCAACACGTTGGTCAAAAGGAATTTTATTTAATACTTTCCAACCAATACACAGCACATGAAGCACCCTCAAGCATGTAGGTGCTTCTGAGATATTGTTCAAGTCTTCATTGCCATTACACAGTGGATTCCATGCTGGCACTCATGGGAAAGGTGGCAGAATTCAAAGGCAGCTGAAATGCTAAGATCAGGATTAAGCAGAAAAAACATGCCTACCCTTCATCAATAACATATATCTTCAGAACCTACATGAATTATAAATATAAAACAATCATTGGAAATATGAAGAGGTTTTCAAATAAATTGTTGTGCTCTCTTCCTGATGCTCCAGTGGGTATCAAAGGTCTTCCATAAATTAGGTCATGGCCTTTGTTAAATTTTATTATTTGGAAAATTCTGGTATTAACTCTATAAGAAATTTTATCCAGAGGCATCTAGTAAATATAGTACTAGATTTGAGGTAAAATTACTCTGGCAAAATTTTTGACCAAGAGCTGACCCAGAGAAGCAGCTAACAATATAATTGGCTGTATTTGGTTTGGTTTTATGAGATATTTATACTGAATATCTTTTAATGCTAAAATGCTTTTAATGCTCTTTGATGCTAAAAATACCTAGTAAATACTGCACTAATTGTAAGGACACATCGTTGAGTGTAAGACTATAGTGTGATTTTGATGCTCAATAACCAGTATTTCCTGCATTTGAAAAATTACATTTTTCAGAGTAAAATTTTGTGAAAATTCAGCCTGATCACATAACCTTCTCCCATTTACATCTCATAAACTTGGATTTTACTGTTTAGTTTTAGAGAAGGGCTTGTAGGACAAGTGCTGGTTTTTTTATTCACACTCTGGCCTTACTCGTAGATCTCAGTACTAATGCAGCTTTCAAAAACTCCGCAACAGATACTGTGTGTTTTGTTCAATTGGATCTACAGGCACACACATAAAACAGCATCCATTTACCACTCTATTGGGCAATTTTACACTTACTTTCAGAGACCACTGCTGCTCCACAACCCTCTATCAGCAATATTTCTGTAAAAAATACACGATACCTGCAAAAGAGTACTCACAGTTATCTTTCCACTCTTTTTTCCTTGAGTCTGAAAAACCTCCAGAATCTTTCTGTATTTGTTCCATAATTTTTCGTTTTTTGTTAATGTCTAACCCCATGAATGGCAGTAGAAGATGTAGATAGTGCTATTTAAGCTGTGCAGACACCTGGGTGTTGCCTGTGCTGCATGGGCAGTAAAGAAATAATGCTGACCAGGGTGAGGGTGCTGACTACTGCGGGCAGAGGTCCTGAGCCACATGGTATTTGTATCTGTAACTGAACATACATGGAAGAAATCAGCTATTCCTATTTAACGCTTTGGGTGTACGTAGAAAATTTAAATTGTAAGCTCTCCACTGTTCTCTTCACTGCTTCTCAACTATTTCGTTCCGGTGCATATTGAAGGAATTCTAATGAGTACCTTATATATTACTGAGTAAACAAATGAGGAAACATGTTTACTGCAATAATGGGTGGGAAAGACAGTTTCTGGTTTGAAGATATTTTTATAAAAGAGGAATTAATTAGTATTGACTTAATGACTCTTCTTCTTCGCCTATGTTGAAAGTAGTGTAAGAAGAGGAGCAGAAAGGGTAGCAGAGCTATTCTTTTTAATTAGTGGGAATTTCCTGAGCAAAGACACCAATAAAATTAATCTGTGTAATATAATTTTGCTGACTTTTACTTGATGGGGTATTTAAAAATAACTTTATTATTTAAATCTTTAAAATTAGCTTCTTCATTGACTATAGTTTTATATAGTTTATATAATCTGTCTGGCACAAAAGAGCTGTGTTGGCCCTGGTTCAGAAATTTATGTAGACACTGGTTAATTTTAAATGTAAACTTAAGTGATAGTTAAATCAAGGCTAGTTAATAGTAACATGGGAATCTGAACTAAGCTGTTTTCCAAATAGAAGAATATGAGCAAGTAGAGTCAATTTGGAGATTATCATAAACGATATTTGTAAAGAAAAAGATGTCCCTACAATGAACAGAAATCCAACTCTCTTTTTCAGATAGTGAATGAATTGAGTTGACCCAGATTGGTCCTGTCTCTGTTTTACTAAAACAGTTTCAGTTGGAGATATAAATATAAATTTTCTTTATGCAGGTGTGCAAGACTAATGAATTTTAAAGTGAAAGTGGTCAAGGATATAGTCTTACTGTAGCAGCATCAGATAATAGAAGAACACTCCATGGTGGCAGTTGCTGGGTTCAGAAAATGAAGGGGATGAGTTATTTGTGTGCTGGAAAAGCTTTTCTGCAGATGCTAGTTTAATACAAGAGTCCTGGGAGCTGCCAAGTACTTGCGCTAGGTTGCTGTAAATTTCTAAACTTGCACCTCTTTAGAATGCCCTGGGAATGAGGAATTTTAGCTGTCTCAGAAGTTTCAGGGTAAGCATGATGCCTGTTTTATCCTAGAGTTTCTTTTAAAGTGGATTTACCACTCTGTCTACTTATCTATTAGAAAGGAACATACTGCAGATCTTTAATTTCTGTGTATATCCTGTACTTTTGCACTCCAGAGGTTCACGTGGCTGATTCTTCCTCATTACCCATTTATAAATCCCCATTCCAAGGTGGTAGAGTGAAATATTCTAATTTCTTCCTGCTGACCACCATTTTTCTGTAAGAAGTTTTAAAAGAATAATTAAGTTTCATTACAATTAAGAGGACAATTATTCTTTATGGTTTAGGGCAAGTGCAGTCCTAGTTTTTCTGGAGGTTTTGATGATGAATATGATGTGCTCACTAAAGAGTCCTGAGAAAATATGTATACTATAGTCCATTGTCTTTGCTTAATGGGGCAATAGGAAGGAGTACTTCCTATCATATTTCCAGTTTCCCAATGTCTAACTCATTGTTTGGTTTCATAATAATTATCTCTGAAAGAAATGTCAACCTTTAAGAACTTTATAAAATGCTAGTCTTTCTGTCAGGAACAAATTCCTTACCATGAATAACTGCCAACGGTGGTAAACTTGATTTCCATAGCCAAGTAGTCAAAAAATCCATTTGCTTTTCAGATAAATCATTCCTTATTGTAATTTTAAGTGAAAATTGTTTGAGAATTTGTTTAATATAGGGTTAGTTTCCAACTTTTTGCTATGACTATTTCCTCTACTAAGATTTCCTTATTCATGTTGTTCACTTATCCTCATAATGTAATGTTTTCTGCAAGCCACTTTGAAGTTGGATGGGCAAATGGGCTCCTCAAGTTCCCCTGAAAAATTCACTCTCTCTGGATAACATTGTCCCTCTTAATCATGTCTTATTTTTAATGGTGTCATTTGTGTAAGTTTCTAAAGTATCACAGCTCTGTGCAAGAAATAGTGTCATCAGTATTTTTTCCTGGGAGAAAATATATGGGCAAGAACAGAAGGAATTCATGGTATCAGAAGAAAACTTTTGCCACTGGGCACACCACATCATGAGGGGAAGGCAAAGACGCAGATATAACATAGCCAGGCCAAAGTGCACATCCACAGATCTCTTGTGTGGGAGGAGTGTCGTGGCTTGCGTTTATATGGGAAAGAACACAATTGATATTTGTAACATTACCACTTCTCAGGTATTTTCAAATATGTTCTTTCTCAAGCAGATGTCTGTTTCTTGAAAACTCTACAGTACTGCTACTTTCTTGCACCCCATATTTCAGGCTTCTCAGTTTTCTTGACACAAGTTCCTCCCATGTTTGACAAACACAAGTATCAAGTTTGCTTTCATTTTGAAACCATATAAAGGATATTTAAAAACAAAACAAGACCCTCAAGTGTTCTGCCAATGCAGAAGTCAAACACTTTAAGCTTCGACTAACTCCCTATGAATAGACTAGTATATGTAAAGCAAGCCCTAAAGGACAGAACACTGTGTACTGCATCTAGAAGTGTTCTGTGAAGCAATGATGACAGCCCCAAAAATACAGGCATCTATGGTAGAAAGAGCCTTATTTCTTTCTAAATCCAGCAAACTTCTTTTCCATGTGACAATAAAGACTGTTAAGAGTTTGAAATCAGATTTCTGAACTGTACTCTTTGTACAGTGTTTATTCCCTAACTTCTGTTAAAGTACAGGTTACAGAGCTCAGTTGTGCCAAATCTTCCCAATTCTGTTCTTCTTATTGAGAGACTTATTCTTAACAGAATTTAAGTTGCATTACATCTTGGCCTATTGTTACAACAATAACAATGTTATTTTTTAACTTGAGTTATAACTAGTTACAAGAGATTTCCCATGAGCACCTATGCAGGTTATCTTCCATTAAGATTCTGTAATAGTTGGAACCTTAACTCACCCCAGTAACTTACAGAGGAGTTATGGACTTGATGGAAATTTAAAGCGACTTACGGAACACACTGTACTATGTCATCTCTCTTTGTGCAGTAATGGACTGTGGAGTTACTTTGGTAGCAAGTCAGAAGATGGAACAGCCTCTTCAGTAAGTGTAGCCCATAGTCACTAGTATGCTTGTTTCCATCTCCCTCTTTAGCACACAAATATCTTCATAAGAAACTATTATTAATATGCAAAATATTCCACTAACCACGACAGACAGAACAATACAAGGCAGAATTTGGGCTTAGAATGACTAAAACATTTACTTATGTCTTCTTCTGAGACTAAAGAATAAGTAGGCTTTTGGCTCCCTATAATCCACAATGAATAAACAATATGATGAGTTTGTTAAAGTAACAGTACAAACAGGCTGGAGAACTGACTTGGAGAAGTTCCATGTGGGGAAAACTGTTAATTTGCATAGAAAATTGAGGGAAAAGTCCAATTCTTCCAAAACTGAAAAGAAATATTTCTAGTGACTTCACAGGAAATGGATTCATGTTCGAAATTAGATATCTGAAGTTATTTAAAGTGGCCCATGTAAGCATGTTTTCTATTCATTGCACTGCTTCTCCTTAGAGAAACTATGCAATATATCTCCACGCACCAGCACTTATTCCCTACCAATTTGTGACAACACTTAACCATGAGCGTTCAGTCCCAAACCTCAGTATCAGCAAGGCCTCTATGTATTATTTCAGTAGAGTCTATTTCAGACTATGTCTTTATCTGCTCCAAAGTTTTGAATTGGTCATGGGTAATTTCCTAAGATCATCTTTGTGCTATCAATAAAATCTCTTGTGTGCTGAAGTGTTAATTGCTCTTGTGTGAAAATATGATCTATAAAGTGCTGTAAAAACTTGAAGAAGTTCTTGCAGATCATCAGTTTTCATTGTTCACTGAGTAAATAAAGGATAGATCATTAAAACATGTTAATAATACTCAACAAATGATAACAATGTATACAGAGACAATCTAAAATAAATAATATTAATGAGCATTCTCATATCATCATATGAGTACAAATATGATCATTAACTTAACCTCTTAAAACTTTTTATTATGGTGCTGTTAAACAACCAATACTGTGTTTCTAATGAAGTCTTATTTACTGAGTAATGAAATAGCTGAATTAATAAATTTAATTATCCATGTGAAAACGTGAACTTTAAAAAAGGAAAAGTACATCTATCTGGAATAATGCTGTTCCTAGAGCTCTGTGTCAGAAAAGTTGCCAGGAAGAATTGTTTCACTATGAGGGCTGTGAGGTACTGGCATGAGTTTCCCATTGAAGTCATGGCTGCCCCATCCCTGCAGGTGTTCAAGGTTTTGAGCCTTGTTAGACAAGGCTTTGAACAACCTGATCAGTGGGAAGTGTCCCTGCCCATGGCAGGGAGTTGGAACTCAATGATCTTTAAGTTCCCTTCCAACCCAAACCACTCTGTGATGCTATGATCCACTCACATAAACTGTGTCACAGACACTAAGAAATGGCAGTGCTGGACACAACAATGGCAAGGGACCCTAAATGACCCAAGGTCCTAGAACGTGAGGCTCAGTATGGCTCTTGGGACCTCTCCTGCTCATGAATTCTGAAGGGCTGCAGTGACTTCATGCTCCATGTGTATCCTGGAAAAGCTTTGGCCATTGACCTTTTTGGCCACCTGGGCCCACTGCTGGTTCATGTTCAGTTGGCTATCGACCAACACTCCTAGGTCCATCTCCTCCAGGCAGCTTTCCAGCCAGGATTCTCCCAGTCTGTAGCAGTGCTTAGGGTTGTTGTACCCCTTGTGCAAGACCCAGCATTTGGCTTTGTTAAACCTCATCCCATTGGACTCTGCCCAGCAGTCCAGCCTGCTTAGATCCCTCTACAGAGCCGCCCTACCCTCCAGCAGATCCACACTTCCACACAGCTTTGTGTCATCTGCAAACTTGCTAAGAGTACCCTCAATGCCTTCATCTAGGTCATTGATGAAGACATTGAATAGGGTTGGACCCAGCACTGAGTCCTAGGGAACACCACTTGTCACTGGCCTCCAGATGGATTTAACATCATTTCCCACCACTCTCTGGGCCCAGCCATCCAGCCAGTTTTCCACCCAGGAGAGTGTGAGCTTTACTAAAGTCCAAGAAGACTACATCCACAGCCTTTCCCTCTCCCAACAGTCTAGTCACTTGGTCATACAAGGAGACCAGGTTAGTTTAGCAAGACCTGCCTTTCGTGAACCCACGTTGACTGGGTCTAATCACCCGGATCTCTTGCAAGTGTTTTGTGATAGCACTCAAGAGCACCTGCTCCATGACTTTCCCTGGTACTGAGGTCAGATTGACAGGCCTGTAGTTCCCCGGATCCTCCTTGTGCCCCTTCTTGTAGATGGGCACAACATCAGCCAGTCTCCAGTCCAGTGGTACCTCCCAAATCCTCCAGGACCACTGGAAGATGATGGAAAGGGGTTTGGCAAGCATATCCGCCAGTTCCCTCAAAACTCTTGGGTGGACTCCATCCAGCCCCATAGACTTGTGGACATCTAGCTGGGCAAGCAAGTCTCTAACCACCTCCTCTTGGATTGCGGGAACCTCATTCTCCTCCTCCAGCCCCTGGGATTGTGCACAGAGGGAACAACTTCCCTTACTATTAAAGACTGAAGCAAAGTAGGCATTGAGTACTTCAGCCTTCTCTTCATTCCCTATTACTGTGTTTCCCTCTGCATCTAGTAGGGACTGGAGAGTCTCCCTAATCTTCCTTTTACTGTTGATATATTTGTAAAGAGATTTTTTATTGTCTTTTACAGACTTGGCCAATCTGATTTCTAGTTGGGCCTTAGCCCTCCTGATATTTTCCCTGCACGTTCTCGCTTCCTCCTTGTAGTCCACCCAGGATGCCTGCCCCTTCCTCCAAAGCGAATAGACCTTCCTCTTCTTATTGATGTCTCTTAGGACCTGCCTGCTCAACCACACTGGTTTCTTACCCAGCTGGTTGCTTTTCTGGAACTTAGGGATGGCTTTCTCCTGAGCTGCTAGGAGTTCCTTTTAGAAGAGTGCCCAGCCCTCATGGACTCCCTTGCCATCCCATGAGGCTTTTCTGACAATCCTTCTGAACAGTCCAAAGTCTGCTCTCTGAAAGTTGAGTGCAACTGTTCTGCTAACCTCCTTCTTCATCATCCCTGCACCGAGAACTCTATCATCTCATGATCACTTTGCCCCAGGCGTCCTCCAGCCCGCACATCCCCCACAAGGCCTTCTCTGTTCATGAACAGTAGGTCCAGGAGGGCACCATCCCTTGTTGATTCGCTCACCAGCTGTGTGAGGAAGCTGTCTTCCACACACTCCAGGAACCTCTGGGACTGCTTCCTTTCTGCTGTCTTATACTCCCAGCCAATATCTGGGAAACTGAAGTCTCCCACGAGGAGTAGAGGTAGCAATCTTGAGACAATTCTTAGTTGTTTGTAGAAAAACTCATCAGCTGCTTCTTCTTGACTGGGTGGTCTAAAACTGACTCCCATCACAATGTCTGCCTGTCCGTGGGCTCCTCTGATTTTTACACGCAGGCGCTTAGTCCCTTCCTGACCTTAATCCAGGTCAAGGGTATCAAAGCCCTCTCTAATACAGAGAGCTACCCTGCCTCCTCTTCTGTCCTTCCTGACGTGTTTAGACCCCACCATGGGTACACTCTAGTTATATCTGTCACCCCACCACGTCTCCACAATGGCAATGACATCGTAGTCTCCTTGCCATACCACAGCTTCCAACTCCTCCTGCTTGTTTCCCATGCTGCGTGCATTGGTGTAAATTGGCTGGCTAACCTACGACCCTCATAATGGGATTTCTTCCCAACTGAGTGGTCGTCGAGTTAACTAAGGCCACAGTGCCAGTTTCCTGCTTACCAGCCCCAGGTGCACTCACCCCCTCATGCTTAGTGGTGATATACTGGCAGTCCTCGCCAGCACACCACCCCTTTGAAACTGAAGTCCCATCTCCAGGCTCACTCCCATCTGGCTTGGCCTCCATCCCCTCCCTCCTCACATCTAGTTTAAAGCTCGATTTATTAGCTTAACTAGATTTTTGGAGAGGGCTTTAGTCCCCCTAGGAGACAGGCATGTCCCATCCCTAGTAAGAAAGCCTGGGGTGGTGTGGGCCTCCCCATGATTAAAGAACCCAAAGCCCCACTTTTTACACCAGTCCCTGAGTCAGTCATTAATCAATTTCTCCTTCCTTACTTCTTGCTCCTCATTCCTTAGTATTGGAATGGAGATAACTACTACCTATGCCCCAGAGCCCTCAATAATTCTCCCTATAGCCCTGAAGTCCCTCTTAACAGCTTTCAGCTTCCTATGCTCAAGGTCTTCATTGCCCACTTGAAATACTAAGAGCAAGTAGTAATCTATGTCCTTGACCAGAGATGGAAGTTTTCTAGTAACATCCCTTACTGATGCTCCCAGCAAGCAGCAGAGCTCCCTTTGGAGCGGGTCAGGTCTGCACATGGGGCCCTCCGTTCCTTTAAGAAGGGAATCCCCCAAGACAATCACCCTCCTCTTCTTTTTTACAGAGGATGTATTTATGACTGTCTCAGGATAGTGGAGCTTTGGAAATGTTTCCAGGCTGCTGGTTGCAGTCCTCTTCATCCTTAGGGATGGGGTGCACCCGCAGCACCTCGTATTTGTTCCCCAGGGGCATCTGGGGGATTAGTTGTCTGGGAGGGGGGTGTGGGTTTCCTTCTCTGGACAGGAACCTGCTGCCATTCCCCATCTCTCTCTCTCCCAGTCTTGCAGCTTACTGGTGGGTGGTGCTCAGCCTCACTAGCTCTGGCAGCCTGTCAGAGGGCCCTGCTCCACTGATCTATCTCCCTCTCACATTCCCTGATGGTCCTTAGCCTTTCCACTTCTTTCCTCAGTTCTTCCACCAAATGAAGGAGTTGCCCCACCCGAGCACAAATTCCACAGGTGGAGCCAGTGCCAAAGGCATGAGCTGCTATGGGAAGGGGGCAGTGTCTGTAGCCCAGGGTCTGGGTAGCTGCATGTGCCCACTGGGGTTCCATCTACGTGGCAACTTCTGTCATGCTTGGTGCAGCCTTAATCTTTTGACAGGTAGCCACCAGGTCCTCAGTCCCTTCTGGCTGTGCTCCAGCCCCTCTCTGCGCGCCCTCCCTGCTCACTCAAACTGCTGTTTAAGCTGCCCTGTTCAATGTGCCCTGCTCCTCTTCACCTGTGCTCCAGTTGCTGTGCTCCCTAAGGACCATTTAAATCCCCTGTGGTAGCTTCCAGGACCACCCCCTCCTGTCAGGCAGTGCACAGGACCAGCATGTATGTGCCGGCTGTCTGGAGCCCCCATCCTGCCTGGGTTTTTCAGGGATTTCCCGGCTCAGGGAAGCTCCAACTTTCTCAAAATGTCCACGCCACCACAGAACTCACTGTCCTTCTGCCAGGTGCCACCACATGGATAGAAAGTTTATCGATGTTCATGGATAGATTTCAGATCAGAATACAAGCAAGCCATTCTGGTGAAATACGAAAAAAAAAAAAAATAAAAAGGAAAATAAAAAAATTTTAAATAAAGACAGATCCTGATTATACTGAATTATATATTCTGTACAACAGTTTAGTAAATTCTGCAAGGTGGATTCAACTTGATTTCTCATGGATAATATAAGTGTTTTTACATTTACTCACCTCAAATTACATTTACCACTTTTATCATTCTTTTTTTATACTTCACATAAGATGCATACACCTTCATTCAATTCACTGACTTCCAGATGACAACAGTGAGTCAGCTTGTTACTGAGGACAATCTATTACTGCTCAGAGAAATTTAATGTCATTCAAATTTGTCACGTGATTCGTTTAAAATTGAATGCTATACCCCTACAAGTTCATATAAGAAAGTGAGTTTCTGTACATTTTCTTTAACTGCCT
Source organism: Coccyzus lansbergi (assembly GCA_033558105.1). NCBI lineage: Eukaryota > Metazoa > Chordata > Aves > Cuculiformes > Coccyzidae > Coccyzus > Coccyzus lansbergi. The sequence goes on from JAUMJK010000708.1 coordinate 2,451,196, forward strand.
GCTTTGAAGATCCTTCTTTCTGTTTGCACTACCAAAAACCAATGGGACTTATTTTTGGCCTTTAATTTTTTTTTAAAAAACTAAGTATTTTAAATATAATATTTAATGTTTGTGATATGTATAGTTTTAGCTGCAAGTACTACTGTCGTCGTTTTAACTAATTTTATCTTTTGATAACAGTTGAAATTTTGTAGAGGTAGGTAGTAAGTAGAATACATTGTGTTTTCAACTATTGAACATGATAATATATGCCTAAATGTTTCCAATTTTGAAAATGAAGATTTACTATCCTATCAGGATAATGTTCAGTTTAAAATATGAGCTTTAAAGAAATAATGAACTTTTTTTTTTAATACTATATCTTTTTATTTGCCAGAGCAATTGTAGACGTGAAGCCAAATTTGCATTGTTTTATTCTAGTTATCAGATTCTCAGATAAAAAAATGAGATTTCGCACATGGTACATGAGAGGTAATTAAACTATGTTATATGCAAACCCCTAATTCTATGCTGATTCTTACCCCGTATTTCTAAAATAGAAAACATAAAAGTCATTTATAGTCTAAGGTAGACTCTGACTGTTGAATGCTCAACTTATATAAATCTTTTCACAGGTCACAGAGGCAACTGATGAATAACAAGTGATCTGAGAAACCTTTTAGCAATTTGAAAATCTCACTAAAAATATGAGTATAGAAGGAATGAAAATCAAGGCAATCAGTGTAATAAATTGAAAATATCATTACTAATTGGCACACACTCTCCTGGGTAGAAAAATGGTTGGATGGCCAGGCCCAGAGAGTGGTAGTAAATGGTGTTAAATCCATCTGAAGGCCAGTGACAAGTGGGGTTCCCCAGGGCTCAGTGCTGGGTCCAGCCCTGTTCAATGTCTTTATCAACGACCTGGATGAAGGCATTGAGGGTACTCTTAGCAAGTTTGCAGATGACACTAAGTTGGGTGGAAGTGTGGATCTACTGGAGGGTAGGGAGGCTCTGCAAAGGGATCTGAACACGCTGGACCACTGGACTGAGTCCAACGGTATGAGGTTTAACACAGCCAAATGCTGGGTCTTGCACAAGGGGCACAACAACCCTATGCGGAGCTACAGACTAGGATAAGTCTGTCTAGAAAGCTGCCAGGAGGAGAGGGACCTGAGGGTGTCAGTTGACAGCCGACTGAACATGAGCCAGCAGTGTGCCCAGGTGGCCAAGAAGGTCAATGACATCCTGGCTTGTATCAGAAATGGTGTGACCAGCAGGTCCAGGGAGGTTATTCTCCCTCTGTACTCAGCACTGGTGAGACCACATATCGAATCCTGTGTTCAGTTGTTTAGCCTGGAGAAGAGGAGGCTGAGGGGAAACCTCATTGCTCTCTACAACTACCTGAAAGGAGGTTGTAGAGAGGAGGGAGCTGGCCTCTTCTTCCAAGTGCCAGGGGACAGGACAAGAGGGAATGGCCTCAAGCTCTGCCAGGGGAGATTTAGGCTGGAGATTAGGAGGAAGTTTTTCACTGAAAGGGTCATTGGGTATTAGAACAGGCTGCCCAGGGAGGTGGTTGATTCACCTTCCCTGGAGGCGTTTAAGGCACGGATAGACGAGGTCCTGAGGGACATGGTTTAGTGTTTGATAGGAATGGTTTGACTCGATGATCCGGTGGATCTCTTCCAACCTGTTTTTTCCATGATTCTACGATTCTAATTATTAGTAATGTCAGAAATTTGGGTCTTTTCATATCATGAGGAGTATAGGTCCAGATGTACCTGGGATGTGAGTGGCAGGAGGTGGGTACCAATTCTTGATGCCACTTTTATGGGGTTTTCAGTCTGTGGAACAGTTCGCAGGGAGAACAGAAAAGCTGAGAATATATTAAAGCAGATTCTGTGTAGCTGAGTAGCTACTTGGTAATTTATAAAGGTTATGTTCTCCTCTCATTTGGCTTGCTGAATTTCTGCACTCTGGAGGTTATAAAAAGGATTGCTTTGGGTTTTGCCATTTCTGAATCTGTATGGAAAAAATAGAGATTGTTTAGCCATCACAGTTAAGGCATGCCATACTAACTCTGAAATATATGAATCTCATTAAAGTAGATTTTAAAGATGGGCCAAAACCAGAGCAAAATACATTTATTTATGTTAATAACATAACATATGTGCATAACAGTTAATTTCTGCAAGATGGTTTGTAGTATAGTCATGCAGTTAACATAAGAATTTGGCTACTAATGTTAATCATCAGCACACTTAAAAATGAGGATAATGCAAATGTGCATACAAGTAAATTCACATTATGTGGGCTTGTATAACATTTATAATTAGGATTCATTTTAAAAGTGCATGAAAATGTTGGGAGGAAATTTAAAGTGACATGTATTACTATTATGCAAATCCAGCACTTATAAACCCCTTATCCTCATACTAAAATCTGCTATCTAAATAATTGCTTCACAACTGGAAATTATCACCAGCAGCCAAATTCTCATCTCCCTTCCAGCCCTTCCCTTGATCGTGTTTATTCAGTAATACAACAGCATTCAGCAGTGTTGATAAACATGCTCAGTGTTCATTTGGTTAAGCTTCAGTAAACTGAGCCTCTGGAATTAGCAATCAGTACATAGTGCAGTACATAGTGTAGTATAGTAGGTTACTCTAGCAGAACCTTAGCTAAAAGATCAAGGAGTATTTCAAAGCCCAGTTGACATTTTTTAATTTTTTCTTGGTAATATCACTAGCTTTTACATCTGTTCATAAATAATTTTTAGCCTAATGTATTATTAAGCCTTCTGTTTTGCTGTATGAACCAGGACTCTGCCCAGCAGAGGGAACACAAACAGATACCCAGACTTCATTGTTGTGACAGGCGACAGTGGCTTCACTTTTCAGCAAGTGAGAGAGAATCATCAGAATCTGGCAATGAAAATAGATTCTTTTAAAAGATAATTATAGATGGAGTAGGATAAGTAAAGAATAAGCATCCAAAAAGAATTTTTTAAATATCTGACAAAATAAGCAAGATTTCTACCTATCTACTGTATTGATTTGTGGGCTGGCAGCATGAGAAGCTCCTATTTGCTTTCTTTTGCTTTGCTTTTGAAAGAAAATTTACAGACATGAGGCCTTCCTTAATACTTTGAATTTGAAAATGTTCTGGATAGACAACTGGTCAGCTGAGGCCAAGCATCTTCTGCCTAAATGTGGTTGATATCAGAGTTTTCTTTTTCTACTTATAAAACAGCTGATCCACCATAGTAGACAGAAGTCCATAGCATTTATCCAGAGCAAGTGCTGCAAAGTAAAACTTCCTATATTACTCACTGGAATTGAGATACTCTGGCACTCTTGTGGCATCAGTAGTTGTAAGAATGGAATCCTGTTAGAATTTGACTATGTTGGGGGGGAAAATCTCCACCACTGCTCCAACTATTGTTTCATTTGAAAAGCAGTGGAAATTTAAGACTTTAAAATGTATAATAGTGATTTACTTCCTAACACATAGATCTATCAGAGATTCCTGTAGTGAGGTCTTGTAGTTTTCTTCATAAGGAATCAAAAGCTGAACTCTTTTGATATGGAGCTTGGTTTCAATTTATTTGACTCTCCTGCTGACACTTACACAGTTTTCATTTGAAGACATGCAAGATTGAACAGTAATGACATATTTTTACAAGCTATCTGTGGACATTTCATTGGAATAAGTATTTGTGGCAAAGTAGTGAAAGAGAGAATTTTGCCACATGTACAGTCCAATTACCCATAGGTAAATATTCTGATAAAGAACTGCCTGAATTATTTTAATTAAATGAAGTGATAAAACTAATTTTGAGACATATATCCAAAGCATGAGATCATAGTTCCATATGACTGGCACAGTACTGATCCCACTGACACCAATATAAGTCTTGTATCACTGCTGTTCTGTCTCACACATCTCCAGCTGTTAAGAGTTCCCTGCCCACTTTTGTAACTACATCACTGAGAACAAGAATTTCACAACTGAGCTTTCACTACATATCTGAAAAGATGTAATTGATTGGGAAAATGTGACAACAAGCAGCGGAGATTGGGATCCAGTCACGTTTCTCTTGAAACTTTTCATCTTCTATCTAGTAAAAACAGAAATTTTGCCACCATCTAAACATAAAAAAGAAAATGTGAAATAATTTCTCAGGGAAATGTAGTTTAATTCTGTTACTGAGACAAACCCTTTGTGCTTGGGTATAATTTACAGTTGTGGTCTCTGAATATAGCTCTGATGATATCTATGCTGCAGTTGCTATAACTGTAGAAGCTTAACTCATCTGCTGTATGAATCTGAAATGAATAAAAAGTAGCCTTGTAATTCCCAGAAACTACTAGCACTTACTTCTGTCACAGCTATGTGGAAAAATGCTACAGACCTGGATTAAACTCAGTTAATGCTAGCTAAAGATAAAAAGACTATGAAACTAGGCTACATCACAAATTTATGTTTTGTCTGTAGCTCTGGAGACAGACAAGTCATCCTATTAAATCTCAACTTTTTTTGGCTGTATTAACTGCTCTAGGTAGTCTTTTACTTTAAGAAGGGCTCCAACTCTTTGACAAGCCCCTGGAAATGCTAATGGCGACATTTAGATGGGCTTACTGCTTGCCTTTCTCTCTACGTAATGCCACAAACTTCGGTTAGGATTTTCAAGAGTAAAGTGTCAGTCACTCTTCATAAAAGAAGGCCCAAACTGCATTTTTAAGCAGTAGATATATTAGAGGGAAGATGCTTTTCTTGTAACAGTTATGTCAAACCTATTTTTACAGGAGTAGCATACAGTATACATTTGTTAGTAGACTGTTCCTCCTGGAAGCAGAAGACAATTTCTTAATTGCATAAAAAAACCCCTAAAAAACATTTCTTTCTGTCAACTTAACTTCTTGTTGTATGTTAGAACACTACCAAAAGAAGGGACAAGACAAGCTATAACTTCTCTCTGTGATACCCCTTGTGCTAATGGGTAGCAATATATGCAAAGTGAAAACTATGACAAAAAGGAAAGTCAAAGCTGTTTGGGAGTTCTGAACAAAGGTATGTGCCAACTAGAAGAGAAAAATGAACAAGTTGCAGCTCAGTTGCAACAAAACTTATTCTCCTTTCCAAACAGTTTAAGTAGTAAGTGTTCACTGACAGAAGGTAATTTCAGAAGCTAACAACTTCAAGATGGTTCATTCCTTAATAGCACCAAATGGAGCTTCAGTACAAGTTGGTCTGCCAGTTCAGAAATGTCACATGATGCAAACCTCTCATTTTCTTACAAGAAATAAAGGATGAATCACTGACTTCTGTTAGGAATTAGATTTTAAAATATCACGAGGTACAACTTCAATAGAAACTCTAGTAATTATCTACATTTCAGTATTTAATTTCACTCCATACGGCTTGTAATCAAATGTAGGTGCTGAGATAATTTGTTTTTTAACCTGAATTCTTAAATAATCTCTTATACTCTATGTGTGTGTGCATATGCATATGCCTGTCATTCTTTCTTTCAAAAATTCTTGAAAAGTACTGGCCAATTTTAGCTAAATTTGATAGAAAGATACAAGTCTGAGATAATTTTAGCTCCTGAAAGATTTACAAGAATATATAGCTTGAAGAAAACAGAGAGGGAGGAACAGATCTTTGTGGAAGTTCACCCCTGAGGACACAAAGGCTATGAGGCATCTTACAGAACTGTGTATAATACTGAGCTGGCCAGAGTGCCAATAATATTTACACAGAAATTAAGTCATGCTAATATTTCATTATGAACACTTAGAAGGGAGGAGCAACAGTAGGGGTAGATCAGTCTATATTTAAGGATCTCTTCATCTTTAAAAGAATAAATACACGTCTGCTTCATATTGATGGGTGGGAGAGTTCCTTCAAATTTCCATGGTAAATACACACAGCAAACTATAGTATGTGTAGTTTTCTTATTTCAACAAGGAAATTCACAGAAAGGAAATAAATTCAGGTAACTGAAAGATCATAATTGAGATGGTTTATTTCTATCAAAAAAATAACATGCTGAGTATACTGCTATTAATAAAACATTAAAAATAGAAAAGTGGAGAAGATACCTGGTGAGTTGAAGGAGAGGGAGTGCCAGACACAAGGTGTCACCTATTTGAAGTGGAGATTAATTTTTCAGGAAAGGCTACTTCATAATCATCTTCCAGAGATGTGTCAGCATTTGGGTACCTGCAAATTTGAGGCCCCTGAGAACCATGTGACACTTTTTACACATGCTTAAAGGAAGCTGATGTTTACAGAGATGTATAGAGAAGGTATTTCCAAAGGCATGGAGACTAAATGTAGACTGTTAGCAAGAAAATTGAACAAGTAAAACTGAGCAACTATTCTTTAGCAGGAAAATGTGTTCAGGAATATGGCAATAAGGTTTAGGAAAGGGTGATGGTGTTTAGTAGTGATTATAATGCTTGATGTAAGAGATCATTATTTCACAATCCAGTGCAATCATATGCATGTTACTTGTCTACTTATAAAATTATTTTTTGATTCTGTAGCAAATAAAATTTGCATAAACCGTTTTAGGTTTGCTAGGGACTTGTGCTACCCACTTATTACAGTAAACTACTTATTGCCCTTTTAATATGTAAGCATGTTATTAATATTAAAAAATTATTTAAAAAATGTACTAAGTTACTTAACTTATATTTTCTTTCTTCATTGAAAGCAACCAAAGAATATACTAGTTACATAAGCAAATCCATGAGTTCAATACAAAAAATGAGTTAAATGTATCTGGAAAGGTAACATTGCTTCATAGTAAATAACGTAACATAAACCCATAGCATTTTATGATACACTTTTTTCACTGTGCACTCACAAAACTTTTTAACTTCCCTTTTTAAGATCTGCAAAATAATGATGGCATATAAAACAGGAGAGAAGCAGTAGTTGGAGCAAGTGAGATTTGTAATTATCCCCTCTAGCAGATATGGCCCCTTAACTCCCTGAAAAGGTGTTGTGTTTAGCTATATTAGGAACTATTTATGTTACTTGAATTCAAGAATGCTCCCTCTCTTTCGAGAGTTTCAGGAACAAATCTGGAAAAAATACCTTATCTGTAATTCTAAATCCGGCTGTGGATCTTGGCCAATGCAGTCATCCTAACACCCAAAAACAGCTCTAAGAAGCTCTGAAGCTCCTCTCAGTAATGTTGACCACTAAAATTCAATAAGCATAAAGTATTTGATTTATGGATTGGAAAAGTGCCATGAACATTGAACGATGCTCATTCCTGAGCATCCTGCCTAGCCTGGAGAAAATCTGGGAAGAGAAAAAACCAATGTGTCTTACCATATGTCTCTAAAAATCTGTAGAACTGTGTGAGATTGTCTGTCCCAGAGCTGTTGCAGCTGCTGCCTAGATGGAGCCCTAAGCTCTAGGAAAAGTCCAGTGATTTCACATAATTTCAGAATATTATTTCTCCTCATAGTTTCTATATCAGTATCACAAAGTTCTGTGAAGCAGCCATCAGAAACTTCTAAGAAGTACCAAAGGGGAAAATTGCTAACACATATGTAATTATTATTAAAGCTTTAATAATTAGGTACATGCAGAAAAAGATAAAATTTTATTTCCTAGCTCTGCATTTCTTTCACCATCTATTTTTCTTTAAACATACAATCTGATTTTCATAAAGACCAATCCATTATGATATTGTTTAATAACTCCTCTGGGTATTTTTCAGGCACACAGGCAATAAGCTTAGTAAAGTTTCGGATATGACTTAAAGAAAGATCTTTATCAGCTAAACAATTATTCCTATTAGTTGATGCTTCTATATCAGTTGAAATAAATCTGACCATTGTAGGGTACAATTTTCTGAGGCTAAAACTTGCAAATCCTGGCTTCTGTTTCTGTAAATTTCCATTAATTAACAAAAACATCTTGTCAAACTGTTTTGCTGCCTAAAGAGACAAGGTTTTGTAATTACTGAGCATGAAACTTTATTTTCCAGAATCTGAAAGCTGGATTTTATATAAGTATTTTCCTCTGAATACATTTAGAATATTATAAACTTTGCCAGGAGAGGAATTGTCAAGTCTTTAGGCAGAGGAATTACCCTTTACTGTCCCTCTAACCACATAATTGTAAGCATAAGAGCTGGCTAAATCTTAGGTTGGTTGTATAACAACATACCAGGGCAAAAGGATCTAATGGAATGATATTAGCGAATCTGTACATATATTGTGACAACTGTACCCTCAAGGATGAATTTCTGCCACGTTAACTCATTTCAGATTTCATTCACTATGTGAAGAGGCTGCAACTTGTTCTCTGAAAGGAATATCCTAAAGCTATGATCTATCAGTCTGGATATCTCACCTTCTCTTCTTGAGTTAAACAATGATAAACAATGAAAACAAACTATCTGAAGTATGGAGGAACCTTTGTAAAAGTAATCTCTCTTTTCACTTGATCTTTCTGACTCTCTCTCTCTCCTTTATTATTTTGCCTTAGAAAATTACTGAAGTATCATTTAATAATAATAAATCTATTTAAATAATTGGATGTCAAGTAGTTGCCTGAAAAAGTTACTCTTCTAAGAAAATTTATATTTTGTGCCAGGAAAACAAAATCATTATCGTCTAGCACTATATCATTACTGTTGTTGCAGCTCTGCTGTTAAATTTGTGACATGATAGTGTCTGGTTCAGAAAAATAAATGGAAAGAGGAGGACAATGAACTGGATCTTGAGCAGTATAATTTAACAGAGTCTGATTAAAACCAATTTATCATCACGGATCATCTGACCCATGACAGATCTGGAAATCATGTCTCCAGCTTTACTTTGGAAAGAAAGATCAGTAATGGGGATTAACAATAAGGGCTCCTGACAAATATTGACTTTTTCTAATGGTAATCTCTGCAGAGACTCTTTGAAAGCAACCAAAAGAGGAATCTGAACATGAAGTGCTGCCAGGCGTTGATAATATAGCTTGTCTTTAGCAGCTATAAGTTACTATAGACCTGCACTAGCAGCTCTGAGTTTTAAGCAGGAGGTTATGCGAAGAACAGGGCAAACAGATAAATCTAACCATTGTAGGGCACAATTTTCTGAGACTGAAACCTGCAAATCCTGGATTCTGTTTCTGCAAATGTTTGTGGTGAACAGAAAAATTAATTAACTTCGAGAAAAATACTGCAGAATGGCTTTATTGCTGGGGAAAAATCCTGAACAAAGCTGCAGGTATAATAAAGAGTAGTTGATATCATTGAGTTACAGGGGACTTGCCTTCCACATATGTACACAGCAATCACTTAAAAGGTCACTTATAAGCCAGTACTTATTAAACTGGGGATCTGGAATGCCCTGTTTCCTTCAAGGACTTGCAATCTCCTATCTATATAAGCTACTGTCAATAAACTGCTTTATTTGCAATTCTTCACATCTGGATTCTGTGGCTTAAATGGACCTATAAGCACTTGACAACATAAACAGTTTCAGCACCTGAAAAATTAAAATCACAACAAAATAAAAGTATCGACTTGGATATCTTCTGGATTTATGTAGTAGCTCAAGTAAAGAAGGGATGTCAGTGTAGCAATTCTTTTGCTTTATGCTTACACATCTTAAAATAGTATTCTTTAACAAATATCCTTCATAAAATTGAACTTTTGTGACTGAAAAATAAACCCTTATAATGGAAGAAAGTTCAGAGGAGATGGAGAGGGTGATGTGTCCCTAAAGCTCAGGGACTAACAGAGGGTACCATGACTGAGTACAAGTGCTGAAAGAAGCCAACTTTGCCTCTGCACAGAGTGGGCTGGGGGTGGCCTTTGTTTCAGATAGGCAACTTTCAACAGCTAGGTGTATCAGTTGGCGTTGTAAATGCTTATTCTAGATCTCATTAAAAAGTGTGAATATGTGAGTTAGCCAGGCCAGCATGGCAATGAAACAGGGGCTCAGCCCAAAAGAGGCTGTAAAAACCTAAGCAACTACCAAAAGTATTTCAAAGACAGCAATGGGCTCGAGATGACTTCAGTCAACCTACTCCTTTCCTGGGCAATGACAGAATATTACAGTGACTGGCAATGGGGATCACATTATTGTTATCATAGGATTACAGAATCATAGAATAACCAGGTTGGAAGAGACCCACAGGCTCATTGAGTCAAACCATTCCCACCAATCTCTAAACCATGCCTCTCAGTACCTCATCCACCTGCACCTTAAATACATCCAGGGAAGGTGAGTCAACCACCTCCCTGGGCAGAACGTTCCATTGCCTAATGATCCTTTCAGTAATGCCCAGTAATGCCCAGCCTGAACCTCCCCTGGTGGAGCTTGAGGCCATTCCCTCTTGTCCTGTCCCCTGGTACTTGGGAGAAGAGGCCAGCGCCCTCTTCTCTACAATCTCCTTTCAGGTAGTTGTAGAGAGCAATGAGGTTTCCCCTCAACCTCCTCTTCTCCAGGCTAAACAACCCCAGCTCTTTCAGACGTTCTTCATAAGGCCTGTTCTCCAGTCCCTTCACCAGCTTCGTTGCTCTTCTCTGGACTCTCTCCAGAGCCTCAACATCCTTCTTGTGGTCAGGGGCCCACAACTGAACACAGGATTCAAGGAGCGGCCTCACCAGTGCTGAGTACAGAGGGAGAATCACCTCCCTGGACCTGCTGGTCACGCCGTTTCTGATACCAGCCAGGATGCCATTGGCCTTCTTGGCCCCCAGGGCACACTTTATTGTGATTAAACTATTTATTCAAATTGCTAGGTATATACTTTTCTCAGTATACCTTAGGTTTTTGCTGTACTATGTAAAATATGTTGTAGTGCTTTCTTAAATCAGAACTCTGGTGCAATATATACCATCCTTAACAAGTAAATTTGATATTAGACATAACAAGCTCCATGCATGGAATAGCTAAAAGAAACTGTTCAAAGAGTGTATTGGACTCTAACAATTTCACGCAGCAAATATTAATTTAGTAATAGCTGAGAGGGCAGGGGATCCACGTGAATTGATCTGTATTCGACACCAGTGAAAATGGGGGTTTCATGTAGCATCTTTGTTCATCAACGAACTTTTCATATAACACACAATTTTTCGTAAAGTTTTTAGATAATATTCTTCTGAGCCACTGATCAAAATTTTCCTGACCTAAATGAACAAATAAAACAAGCCTGGCATCAAAGGTTGCAATTATTGCGTCAGCAAATGAAGAGGGAATTGAAGCAGGTTTAACATTTTAAAAAGTACTTTATAGCTATGCACTAAACTTTCAAAGTGTTAAATGAAGGATTAAATTCAGTTTTGAAACTCAAAAAGATAAAGTTTTATCAAATTATTCTTTCTATATAAAGAGTCAAGTAAATCCAGTTTTATTTGATTTCTGAACTCTTTCAAGCTTTATATGGGGATTTTTTTTTTTGGTATTTATATGGATACATTAGGGTATCAGTTAGTTAAAAGGATGTTACCATCATTATATTTCTATATCTTATGTATATGATGACATTTTTATGGTGACCACTGTTGCAATAACATTGCTATTCTGAAGTGATTGGAACTCTTATATATGATCTCTCTTTAAATACATGCAATGATTATTAACTCCAAGCGAAGAAAGAAAGAAAGCTTTAGAGACATATAGGTTGAACTCAAAACCTTTCACTTGATAGAATTACCAACAAAATACAGGATATACTCTCATGTCTAACCATGAAACACAAAATGCAAGCCACTGTTTACAAATAGTATGGTGGTATTGTCTTGAGAGAAGTAAATATTACGTGTTACTCTGTTATTATCATTTTTATTATAAATGAAATTAATCACAATCCAACATTATAATGTTGGCATCGCTGTTCTTTTCCAATCCAGAAAAAGATGTAACACCTTTACCTGGACAGAGAGACATACAGCCTTCTTGTCATTACATTGCATTTGACAGAACTCATGAATTCTAAAAAGTCAGCGTTGACTTTGTAAAATAAGTTGCAGTTTGAAAATCAGCTGCCTCATCTATGATAATAATATATGTCTTAGAGAGACTCTCCCAGATTCAGAATCATACAGTTTACTTCCAGGTTCTGTCATCTAAACTTACTGATACAAAATTAGGAATTAGGCATATGCAATGAATTCTTACCCATCACAGTTTATATCAAGACTTCATTTATAAATGCAAACATTTCTACGTTGTAATTTACAGTTTTTATGTTCCCAAGAACAGTTTGGTACTTGCACACTAATGCCAAATTATATGTTTATCAACATTGTTTTAATCCTTGAATAACTCTTCTCATTCCTGGTATATGGGAAACTTTAGGTGTAAAAGCTGAGCTGTTTATATGGCTCATGTAATTTTTCTCTACCTCTTCTGTACGTAGTTGTATCACTGTTAACAACTTCTTCCCTTATGCTTTACTGTCATCATACACGTACTGTGTGCGAGGGAATGAGGCACCCGTACGCTCTTAGCAGCAAGGATTATCATCTGTTTCTACAGGGACAGAATCAAGAATATACTCCAGATTTAAATCCTTTTGCCATACTTTCATGTATATAGATTCTTTTCCATTTAACTGTTAAAACGTGGTAGATTGTGCACAACTTTTTTTTTTTTTTTGCTTACATACACTGTGCTGTTGATTTATTTTCTCATTCTTCAAACAAGGGTTGTGTTTGAATAATTTTATGCCTAGGTATAACTTTGTAACTGTCTCTTATGAGGATTATTTCTCTAGCCTGTACTTGAACTGTGTGCTTGGTCTAAATCTGTTTATTTTCTCTACTGGATGATTAATATTCCACAAATTACTGTTGCTTCTGTCAGAATCATGTTCTGTTTTGTACTGTCTTTTCATTTAATCTGCAGAACTGGCTAGAACTCAAGTCTCGTAGGATGGATAGCACTGAAAAGCCTCGTAGAGATCAGGACTCCTTTAATTCTAGCAATTATTATTCATTACTGATTTTGGACAAGCTTTCATAAAACACACTAAGCATGAGACATCTCATATTAATGTCCATATACTATTAAAAATTATTTCAGAATTCAACCTGTGTGTATGCGTTTACATAAATGCTAAATATTCAGAAGTAGTGATCTCTTTCATAAGTCAGCCTTTGAGAATCAAAGAGAAGGCACATCAGGAAGCTGATTTTCAGACTGTTGGTACCCCAAGAAAAGGAGGATTCTAAATACTAAGACACTTCTGAAAAGATTTAGTCAGCTAAAAGGATGAGAAATAGTTGTGACAGTCAGACTTTGAAAATAAACAATTTAAGGGTACTTAATTCTGTAATCTACACGCAGCATATAGACAGCAGAAATATTTCTTTGTCACATGATCATCAGTATGAGTTCTCTAAAAGATGGTCATGAACAAAATGAAACAGAAGTCACCTGTTCAGTGGAACCTCATATAATTTACCATAGAGGCTGGTAAAGAAATAAAGATTGATTGTACACACAGGGTGCGTAGTAGGGTAAAAAAATAATGAAAGAAGAGGGCAAAAGTTCTTTAGCATTCCACTAATTAGATAAATGCTATCCCCACGTTGCTGAAACATAGAACAGCCTTGGTTGGAAGGGACCTTAAAGCCTGTCCAGTTCCAACAACCCTGCCATAGGCAGGTACATCTCCCACTGGATCAGGTTGCTCAAAGATCCAACCAACCTGCCCTTGAACATCTCCCAGGATGGCGTACCCATGATTTCTCTGGACAACCTGTGTCACCACCCTGACAGGAAACAAATTGCTTCCTAATATCTATTCTGAATCTCCCTCTTTCAGATTAAAACCATTACCCCTCATTCTGTCCCTGTACTCCCTAGTAAATAGCCCTTCCCCAGCTTTCCTGGGAAGCAGGAACAGTTTTTCTTGTATGATCCCAGAAACTGGCCCTCACCATGAGTAAAGGAACTCTTTTTTTTTTTTTTTGCACGTCACATGGAGAAGCAGAAGCAGCAGGAACAGTGCAGAGCAGTCCTTACCAGAAGCTGTCTTTTATTTCAGAACAAGCTGTCTTCTATTGTGATGAAGAAACAGAGAGAAAAATCTTCTAGAAGTGTATCACTGACTGTACTTCCATCCTTCTCAGATGTATACAAGGGGATAGCTGGCACCACATTGCTTTCCTCCTGGGACATACAGCCTTTACATTCAAAACCAGAAGCAGTGGTTTTAGTGAACTCTTCTACCACATTCTTCTCTCTTTTTAAAAACAGAATTGAAGGTAAAAGGGCATTCTGTCAGAGGAATATGTACTGTATCTCTAAACATTAAAAAAGACTAGACTAGAAAATGAAGAGAAAATAATTTACAGCTTAAAATAAATAGGGAAACAGCCATGCTTGGTGTTAAAACTTTAACATTTCTAATAGACTAGAAACTCGGTGCTTAAATCTAGCATTTTCACGTATTTGATCCTTATAAATAATTTTTAAATGCAATATATTTTCTGTAGACCACTACAGTTAGTCTTTGCTTGATATTGCCTTGTAAATTATTGAGGTGGTTTCATACAATGCATCACCTTTATTCATTATTAAGAAAGCAAGCCACAGAACTCCCATATTTTCACTTGGGTGCTATTAATAACAAGAAGAGAGCTAACTAAGGCAAGGCAAGAATAAGGATTTTACAGAGAGAAAACATTTCAATTAAATTTTCTTCTTCACTGGAGAAAAAAGGGTTAAACATTTAAGTACACCCAACAAAAAATACTGGAACGAGTTTACAAAAGCAGAATGTAGCTTTAATTAAACTATTGATTATTTTGTTATTTAAAACTAGCAATTTATAAAAGACATAAGTGATACTGAGTTAACAATAGGACTGATTACACTATTGATATCCTGTGTTATAACATAAAATGTAGAATTTTTTTTTAAATAGATACGATAGAAAAATCTTAATTCCACATGCATTCGATTCTACACCATATTTTTAGAACATTTATTCTTACTTACTTACTTATATTATAGCCCAAAGTATAATACAAGAATACAGAAGAGACAAATGTTTGCTTACCCTGTGGTGATGGACAGCGTATGTTTGATAGTACTTGAAACTGTGTGCCCTAACACTAGGGGAAATCTGGAGAAAGAACAATGATATTTTAAGTAGTTGAACATTACGTGAAACATGTAAAACTTTCCACAAACACTTTAGAATTGTTGAAAACCCTTGTTTTCACCCTGAGGTCTAATTTTGCCCAGCAAACTGAATGCTAATCTCCAAGTAGAGTTCCTACTACCATTTCAGTTGCCCTAGAAGATGTTGACACATAATGTGCTCTCTCACCCTCACCATGCTCCAGGGATGCTATGACACAACACTTTGCTTCAATTCTGTAACATCAAACACAGATAAAATCAGTGCAAGTCACATGTGACTTTCATTATTGCATCTTAAACCTTTTAATATAAATTCCTGTGTATATATGATAACAAAAGACAATAATCAAATCAGGCATAAATATCCTAGTGTCTGCAGTTGCTTACTGACTGTAACTACCTTTAGAAAAATGTACCTTTCTACGAGATCCTGTGGGACAATGGTGTCACAAACCTTATCCTTTTTATAAACTGTTTAAACTTTATCTTTTTACACACCTTTATCCCTTTATTTAATGAGGAAGAGTTTTGCATCAACATAAAAAATGGAAAAGCTACTTGCAATGGTTTCTTTTAGAATTTTTTCTTTTCAACTTGTCTACATTCACAACCTTTTTTTTTTTTACTTGCATAGCCTTGAACATGCATGCAGTGGTTTTTTAAAGGAAGTACAATCTTTCAGGTAAGGATAAGAACGCTTCCAATGTACATACTAGAATTCATGATTCATATAAAGAGTGCTGGCTCCATTTTAGTAATTATCACTTCATCCCACCAAGTAGTAGAAGCAATAAAATAGAATTCAGATATCTGAACACAAGGAACTGGAACAATAAGTTTCTGAAAATATAATGGAAGCTGAATGTGGGGGAAAAAAAAGCTAAGGTTAAGATATACCCTAATATTTCTCAAAATGAAGGCATCTATAGAAGTCCAAACTTCAATGAGAAATTATTTCAGAGATAAAAAAGGAAATATTATGTAGATCATCTTATCTATCCATATCTGCTGAGAAATACCTGTCAGTGGTTTATTTCCTTTCAAAGTTGTTAATTTCCTACCTCAAGTTTGGTGATAACTCTGATATTAACATAAACTATTTACATTTACTATATTTCTTTTTGCATTTGCTGTAAAAACTGGTTTTTTTAGGTAGGTTAATCCAGGACTCTATTTAAGCCAAACCAGGGCATGACTTTGGCTGGAATGTAAATGGGTTGTTGCATGATGGGGAGTGACCATGAGCTGCCTGGGCTTGGATTAGATTTTTCATGGTTGTTTATGCTAACGTGTTGACCTAGGGATAATTTTCAGCCAACCACAGAGAGATTACTGACCTGACAGTTTTTAAATATGAAATTTTGCATGAAATTATTGAGGTTCATCTAAATGCTCATTTGCTTTAATTTTATATTGCTGATATAATAAGAAGCACTTTAGATACTTCATATCTTTAGTAGTTACAGCACTTCTTTTGCATACTTGGGATCCTTCTCAGCTAAACTGAAATTACCAACTCTAACTAGCCTAGTGAAGAAAGATTGTTTCTGTTCCACTAAACTAATGTGAAGATTAATAACCAGCCTATGAAGTAATACCAATATTCTCTGAGACAAATTTTGGATTCTGAATGGTTTTCATGGTTGAGATTTTCTTCCTTTGTTCTTATATTTCTCTTTATTTGTGTTTGCTATAAAGAGTAATTCCACAAAAGAAGTAAATATTTTAATATGTGCCTTTTTTGGAAGAAAAAGACAAAGTAAAGAAAGGAAAATGCTTCTTAACTTTTAGACAGGTCCTTTGAGATCAACACTTCAATCACTGTTATATATTTTCTTGAACCACTGTCAGGTTTTTATACTTGGAATTTCCCATTAATATATTTAATTGATTCTGAATTTACACCACTTTCAATTTAGTTTTATGCTTGGTTCTATGCTGGAGATTCCTAAGATTAGAAGGATTTAAACACTTGGGAAATTGTGTGGATGTAGAGCCCAGACAAATCTATTCACAGACTGTTAAATGAAATAATTCTGAACTATTTTATCAATTTTATTGACATCAGTGAAGATTGTTTTCTAAGCAATAAAACCCTAAATCAGATCAGTTGGAGGGACTGTGCAAATATTCATAGTATAGTGGAAGGATATCGATTTATGCTTGTTAGGATACTCAGAATCCCATGATTCTGGAAATATATAAAGACAAACTAGTATGAATAAATCTTGGGGCATTAGCAAATAATCCCTTGACATCTCTGTTGGACCTGATGTGGGGTCTCAGTGATGATCAGCACAACAGAACTCTAATATCTTATTTTCATGTTTTAACTTGGGAAAAATGTTGTTCTGTACTAACGCTGACAATAGAGCCTACAACAGTACATTAACGGAAAATAACAATTATCAAATAAGAACACATATTTTATGATAACAGACCAAAGTACTCTTAGGAATATGATTTGTATTTTCTCTTAAATAAGAGGATGCTCTGCTGAGAGACTGAAACTTTTGGCTACTTTGTCTCCATGAGACAACAATGTTCCCTGGAAGCCAAGAAAGCCAACCATATCTTTAGGTGCGTCAAACATGGCATTACTCGCCAATTGAGGGAGGTGGTTGTCCTGCTCTACTCTGCACTGGTGAGGCCCCACCTTGAGTCTTGTGTGCAGTTTTGGGCACTACAATACAAAAAAAAAAAAAAAGATTAGAAATACTGGATACTCTCCAGAGAAGGTCATAAAATTGGTGAAGTGTTTACAGGGGAAGCCATATGAGGAGCGGCTGAAGTCACTTTATCTTTTCAACTTGGATAAGAGGAGATAAGAGAGACTTTGTCACGGTCTACTGCTTCCTCACAAGGTGAGAGAGGAGGAGCAGGCACTGATCTCTTCTCTCTGGCCACCAATTATAGAACCTGAGGTAATGATAGGAACATGTACCAGGAAGGGTTAGGTTGGAAATTAAGAAAAAGTTCTTCACCCTGAGGGTGCTGTATTAGTGGCGGGAGCAAGATGAACCTCACGACAAATCAATATGATTTCAGATGAAGTGCTTTATTATGGGTTAACTCACTGCTTATATAGACTAAGCAGGCCAAACATGAGGTAAACATTGATTGGTCACTTCTGCCCTAGTAACAAGTCTTCCTTGGCCACCGTCCAACCCACATAACTTTGTTGCCTTGTTGCAAATCCTTGCCCCCCCAACTTCAGGTTACTTTATTAGCATAACACAACAGAGTCATTACCACTCTTCATGACTTTACCCAGATCCACCCTACCAGGGCCTTGGAGCTCATTGTATTATGCTTCCCAACAATTCCCCCATTTTCTCTATGAAAGCACTTCAAGCACCATATAAGGCATTAAAACACTTAGAACTACAACAATGGCAATCAAAACAAACAATACACAGTCTCAAGAGCCACAACTCCTGGGGTAGACAAACAGGCGAAAATATTTTTTCTCAAAGGTCCAAAAATGTCCCGTGCTCTATTAACAGACCATCTCAGGTTCTTCTTCTGATGTGAGGTCCTCTTGCTCTGTCGTCTTTCGTTCTTTCCAGGGACTTATCCACTTTTGTGGCACCCAGTGAGGTCCAGTATCTGTTAACACACAAGCACAACCTCTCCCTGAACAATAGGAGGACTTGTCCTGGTTCCAGTTAGACGTAAAAAATTTTAACACATAAGTCACTTTTATAAATCGTTCACTAGGGGATAATACCTCTCCCCCCGCCACCACCACCCCCTTTCTTTTTGCAAAAGTGACTTCAGGGTTGCATGAGAATGTTCTATTATTGCTTGACCTGTTGGGGAATGTGAGATGCCTGTGTGATGACGAATTCCCCACTGAATACAAAAATGTTTACATTTTTTGAGAAACATAAACTGGCCCGTTATCTGTTTTTATTGCTTGAGGTATTCCCAATGCTATTATAGCTGCATACATGTGTTTAATCACGTGTTTCACAGACTCCTCAGTCTGAGCTGTGGCCCATAAAGCCATAGAAAAAGCATCATATAAAAAGATTTGTTGAGGGGTCATTCTAAACTGCAGCAACAAGGTGAATGGCATGATTATTCCCAATTGCCAGGCCAAAATTAGGCTTATGGCTACGTAAAATACTTCTGTTCTCTTTGTTTCAACAGGTAAAGCAATTGTAATAGTAAAGCATATAAAACCACGTTTTTAACTTTGAAATACCCAAACCACTTGATTAGTTTCTAATTTCTCTCAAAGACAAAGAAAAACTTGATAAAACAAGGAATGTCTCTTTAAATTTGGAGCAGTGCAAAGTAAACCCACTGACTTTTTTCTGGTTTGGCTAGCAATAGCTCCACCAGTTTTTGCAGCTGGTGGGGGCTGTCCCTCCCCGCAATGGGACCAGTGGCTGTTAGGCCCTTTGTCAAGGTGGCTGCAGGCATTTTCTTTTTTCAAGTAGGGAGGGGAGCAGCTTTTATCTGGGGGCTGCTGCCTTTTTGCAGACCAACATAGGTCATTCAGCTCCCAAAATCTATTTTCTCCACCCCAGCAGAATTCTACTAGAATCATGAAGTACTATGCTATCCCAAGTTTTTGCAATCCTGACAGTTCCCTCAGGGCACTTGCATTTGCTTCCTTTACAGCAAAGGTTTTAGACTTCTCCCTCTTATCAATATCAATATTAATATCAATATCAATATCAGTTGAGGGTTGGATTTTAGGGTCAGGATGAGGAATAGGATCCGATTTCACCATCCTCTCCTTCCCAAAACAATTTGCCTTGTACCCTGAACTAGAGAAACCCATCTCACAGTACCCCACAGTGTCATTTAAAGTCTCCTCGACAAAACTTGAAAAAACATTTCCAACACCAACTCCATTAAGCTTGAAAAAAGGCAATCTCGGCATCCTTTCTCGTGTAAAAGCACTCTCCACAGCAGCCTGCAAAATCTCTCTAATAAAATTAACTTGCCAACCCACTTTACTGTATGGTACCCCATAAAGCAGATCCCATTCACTACCTCCTGTTTGTATGTTGAGTAAAACAGGATAAGCTTTTATAGTGATCCCCTGCCAGCACCCTCCCAGCCCCCAACACCTCACCACCCCACCAATGGCTCCCATGGTATCAAACCCTGTCGGCAATTGGAGCGGCACAGTCGGTTCCGGGGGTGAATGCTCTTCAAGGTTGTCGATTGGAGGTGGTCCTGGCAGGTAACTTCTCTTCTCCTCCTTTTTTTTCGTCATCTTTTCAAAATCTTGTTGCCATGTGGAATGCTCAGGCGTTATTGAATGCTCAAAGTCTTCACTGAACGAATCACCCGGCGAGACACTTTTTCTCATGTGCCAGGCAAGCATGTACCTTCTTTGGTTGTCCTTCCCACACAACCCAATCTAACCTCCGGCTGTCTTCAAGCCGAATCGGGATGTCCCTGTTCCAGGGTGCCAGATAACGATGGTGGGAGCAAGATGAACCTCACGACAAATCAATATGATTTCAGATGAAGTCCTTTATGATGGGTTAACTCACTGCTTATATAGACCAAGCAGACCAAACATAAGGTGAACATTGATTGGTCACTTCTGCCCTAGTAACAAGTCTTCCTTGGCCACTGCCCAACCCACATAACTTTGTTGCCTTGTTGCAAATCCTTGCCCCCTCAACTTCAGGTTACTTTATTAGCATAACACAACAGAGTCATTACCACTCTTCATGACTTTACCCAGCTCCACCCTACCAGGGCGCTTGCAGCTCATTGTATTATGCTTCCCAACAGTGCTGGGACACTGGAACAGCTCCCCCAGGAAGCAATCACTGTGCCAAGCATGAAGATATTCCAGAAGCATTTGGACAATGCCCTCAGACCTGTAGTGTGAATGTCGGGGTTACCCTATGGACTTGGTGATTGTTGAGGGACCCTTCCAACTCAGGAAATCCTATGACTGTATGATTAAAATATGTAAGTAATAATTGTAAACATATAATCAACTCTTTATAATGTCATAGAAGTAACAAACAAAGAGCTGCTAAATGAAATAAGACAAAATAGTGATGAACATTCTCAAAACTTAAAGCATATGAGCTATTCATAACTAAAGGGGACTTATTTTGAACATAATCAATAATGAATATCAGAAATTGCTCAACTTTTTCGCCTAGGTCAGTTCATCCTATCCACCATGTCCAAAAGTCTAATTCCTCTCAGCTGGTGTTTTAAGAAGGACTAATTTGCCAGTGGTATTTTTTTCCTCAACTTCAAAACACTCTGTTTGAATGCAAAAGCTATTGTATTGCCTGAGAAAAATTGTGAAATGGATTAGTTATTTCAAGGGATGCAATATCAAATAATGTATTTTGGAAAAAAATCTTAATATACATCATGAGGGATTTAAGAAATTAGGTGTCCTAAGCTATTTCTAAGACACTTTAAATACTGCTTAGCTTGATAAACAGTTTTCATCCTCTCAGGGGCATCTCATTGTTATGCAACATGTTGCCAGTCAAAATTACTTTGACATCTAGTCCCTCAAAGCACTGCTCCATGTTGAACTGATAGTGACTGTTTAGTGCAGGGGGACAAGCAGCTAAAATGGTACTGATATAAATACAAAATTTTTTATTGATAAACTAGTTCTGTAGGTACTTCACTTCCATTTTTTCCCATATTTCCATCTCAGCCATAGTTGCTGCCAGCAGGATGATAGTCTTGGATTCTCTTGGGAGGTGATACAAGGATGGCGGGCTTGATTTCCTAGCAGAAACTCATTTGCTCTACCAGCAGAGAGTTATTAAAGACAGATATATCAGTCAGGATTCAGAGATGAGATTTAGATAGGTATATGTATGCCACTAAAACATTCACTAGTGTTGATTTTCAAAAGGGAGCTTTTGCACCACTTTCTACAGAAGGTACTCTTATCTCTGGACTGATGTATTGGTGTTGTATAAACTCTGTAATATGAATGTGACTATGTATACACAATGCTACTACTACATCTGTGCATTTGTGCTCAGATTATATCGTCTGAAAAATCACATTTTAGCTTTTCTGGTCACATTTCTCTTCTTTCCTCATCAGAAAGTCAATAAAGGACATCTCAGAAAGCAAGATTTTAGAATTTAGGTATAAACCATTGCTCTTCACTGCAAGTTTAAACTGAAGGCCATCTGTGTAACACTGGCAATACTTTTTAGTTGGTTTGTACTGTGTGTAATGGCTTGCACAGATGTCGGTAACAAGACTGAACCTTCTGATCCCTGACTGTGAATTGTTTCCCACACTCTCTGGGCAGCAGTGCCAGGGAGCACAGAAGGACTGAGTATGGGGATGTTCAGAAGCTCAGGGCTGCATCTGTGAATTATTATTTTTATAAAGGCACCAAAAAGGCAGCAAAGTCTGAATCTCTTTCCATCAACTGTGTCTGACAGGACTCCTTAAAAACAAAGTATAGTTTAATCTTAGTAGTCCCATGAGGCCAATATAAAAATGAAAGTCTGGCTTTTGTTTTCTTCTTCTTGGCATGGGTTGCAAAGTATAAATACTTGGATTTTTTAAAAGAAAGACAAGAAAAACTTGTGTGGGGGAGGGTTCATCTTCAAGTCATATCTAACACAGAACAAGCTTTGTTTGTAGATCTGAGGCAGAAAATGTCATTTACATAGCCATTTTCCAAAGTAGAACCATGCTGTCAGAAGTAGTAGAATTTTAAATTTCCAATCCATGATTCATCCAGTCATTTTATTTTTCCAATCTGCTCAATGTTTTGCAAACTTTCATCACTCATGGAAAGTTCTTCTCTCACACATCCATTTTTCTTCCCTTTTCATCATTTCTTCCTTGTGGCACTGAAGCACTTTGTCTCCTGGGGCCTTACCAAGGTCTTCCTTCTTGCTGTTACCCTTTCATGGTACTCATGGCACAGTAACACCTACCTGCATCTGCATTGATTCCAAATTCCTACTTTCTTTTCTTGTGTTTATTCTTTCTTCACATGCTAACTGTACCTTCCTGAATGTATCCAATCTTCTGTTTCTTTTTTGCTCCCTTCTTTAAATTATTTTAGACTAATTTTTCACACTATATTACACAGTAATACTTGGTCTGCCATGGAACCAAGACCTTTTCCTTTCTCAGTCTTCAGAGATAACCACATACTGATACAAAATTGTCTCAGACAACTGTAAGGCAAAACATACATCAGCATGCCTTCATTTTGCTATTTACATCAGACAATAGAGGCTGCTACAAAATGGAGCACTCATGGAGGAGTACTCTGCTGTGGAGACCTCTTAGTACCTAATTTTGATCAGCAAGTTAAATCCAAGATGATTAGTTGTCAACAGTGACACTATGTACTTTGGTGCTGTAACAAATAATTTTGGAGTCTAAAAATGAAGAAGAAAAAGGCATTTTTGCAGTGTTTCACTTGGTCAGAAACGTGACTGCTTGTCTATTAAAACAACTTGGTTTTAAGCCATTAGAACAGTATTTCCTTTAATTGTAGTGGTTTATAAAAATAAAACTAGATTAAATAAAGATGTATTTTAAATGGCATGTGAATATCTGATTTTCAGTTATTTATTTTAGAAGGGGGTTTAGAGAACACTGCATGTGCTTTTGGTTCATTTCAGTGGATTGTTTCTAATGAAAACTGTCACACTATCAACTCCTGGATAAATTTTCTGTGTGTCCATCCTAGACTGCAAAGATGCCTTTTAAAGGAAGGCAGCTGTCAGTAAGGATATCAATTAGCTCCTGCTGATGGAGTGGAATTTGTTGTTGACATCTGTTTCTGAGTAAGTCCCATCACCTCATCTGCCATCAGGCCATAAGCAGTCATTAGATTTCCTTTGATACTTGTCATCTTGGAGTGCATTTCAGTTGACATCTGCAATGTTGGACTGATCCTTTATTGCTATATAGGACCCTCATTGAAGTTAATGGGGACTGGAGAAGGCCTCAGGATGCCAACAGATTGTCAGTGCCTTTGTAATTGAATTGCCTTTTAGTCTCTTTTGGTTAAGCTATTATTTTGTGATAATACATATCAGTGCTATTCTTAAAGAGTAGAATTTATTATTATTATTATTATTATTATTATCTGAAATTAATTATTATTATTATTATTATTATTATTATTATTATTATTTAAACCTGAAGACAGATGCATTATTCATATAGATCTCTAAAAGTAGCAATTAATGTTTAAATACACATCTAGTCAGGAGGGGTCCTATGAAAATATTAGTGGGTCAACTATCTCCAAAATTCAGAATCACTTATTGAAATATTGGGACTTGTTGATACAATGACTATAAAAAATAGCTAAGGCTGCGTGTTTTAGTGATGGGGAAGAACATGTGCACATCTGAATCCTTTACAGCATGTTGTAGCAACTTATCTTCCTTCATAGAAAGTAAAAAAAAAAAAAGAAAGAAATCTTTCAAGACTGCTTGACAGGCACCAACCAGTGCCAGGTTTACTTAAGCACAATATCACTAATCCCTTTTACAAACTTCCATTCTTTCCCTTAAAGCCTCTACCTTTAGGTACGTCCAGTCATGCAACCACATAGAAGATATGAAAACATTAAAGTACTGAAAAAATTGCATGAAGCAAATCAGTGCCAGCTTTTAGTAGCTCCAAAGATGTGAGGCTGCCATAGCTGACCAGGGTTAATACATTCACTGTATGCATTTACCTCTTTTCAACTCTTTATCTTTAGGACAGTGCATGCATTTTTGAAAAGTTTAGAGATGCAAGTGAAGCTTCTTTCATAGTTACGATAGGATTCATGAGATGGAAAATTTATGACATCTACATAAATCTCATCTAAATTTATTCCCATTATCCTATTGTTTGAAAGGCAGAATGCAATAAGGATATCGATACTTTTAAATCTGTTTGCGTCAACTCCAGATCTCTATATCTTGCAGAATTTAACCTTGTGGCACCGCAGATTTCTTATCTTGAACTACGGAGATGTGCGTTGACATAATGATCCATTTGTCTTCTATATGTTTGTGTCTGTTACGTGCATGTCTTTATGACTTGATTTCTCTTTATGAATACTTTCATATTGATGCTGTGGATAAAAATATAAAAAGAAGTCTCATTTCCCAAATCTAGCTGAAAATAATTTTCATCAAATACTCTGATGCTGAACATCATCACAGATTTATTAATTGAATGTTCCTATACATATTTACACCAAGTGAAGATTTGATGTTATGTATTAGATGTGAAGATTAAGAAAAGAGCAACGTAATTTATTAAAAAAGGTGCTAATACAGAATGTACACATATTCCAGCATGGCATTTTCTTTCTCAGTTAAATTTTGATAGAAAAAATATTTTGTTTTGTTGATTCCATATGAAGTGAAAAATACCAATTTTAATATTAATTAGCAGTAGTACCAGTAGTATGGATGTTGATGCTGTGGAGATATTTTTATTATTTAGAAATACATGTTGGGAAAATTCAAGATCAAGATGTTGATTTGACATAGCTGAACTGTAGGTGTGCTGGTATTCAGAAACCACTCAATTATAACAGTTTTGGTGATTTGTACTGCTCGGAAATAAAAATTGAAGACACGTTATTTTTAATGACTTTAAATGTGCAACCTGTAACTATTTTGGGTGAGCGGTGAAGAATAGGTTACTGCAATACTCAATATAGTAAAAAGATCTAATAAAACAATAAAATTTTAATAGGCTCTCCTGTAACTGTAATGAAAGTAATTATAGTAGCTGATAAGAAGCGAAGTCTGAAGTATTAACTGATACAGTTATACACCAGAAAATGCATGCATAAAACAAAGATATTTGGACACTGTTTAACAATGCACACAATTCCTAGAAGCCCCAGTGAGCACTTGGGCATTATTTAACCATGCAGTCTACTTAAGAATTGTCACAGTGCCTGATCTATAACTAGTATTGTCTTATTGATCACAAATGACAACTGAACACATTCACTCACATACCAGCTTAGGTAGGAAAAAATCAGTGTTTCACTCAGAGACGTGATTTCTCTCAGGCTCTGTACAAATGGCAGGAAAGATGCCCAGAGGTTCTGCAGTACAGAAATCTGTGTGGCTTCCCTCCAGCCCACAAATCCAGAGTAAACAAGGGACTCATATCATGGAGTTGCTACTGTGGTTCCTGCAATCCAGACATGGCTTAAATGACTTTATTTTTCCACTTTGGAATTCTGTACCTTAGCATAATCCTGCTTCCAGCTTTGTTCTTTCCTCTCAGCCCAAAAAAGAAGTGTGAAAGAAATCTTGTGGGGTACACTGAAGTAAATCTAAGACTAACCTGAAGCTAACACAGCAGGAGTAGCATAGCATTGTTCATGTAGTTATTATAATTTCTTACTGAAATCTTCCAACTAAGATCAATTACTCCCCAGACCGGTTTTGCACATCTTCTTGCCTTCAACATAGGGAACACTGGCTTTTGTTTTGTTAGACTTTTTAATCACATTTCAGGCACTTAATTTTCTCAGGAAAAAAATGTCAAAATATCATGTGTTAACAACATAAAGGCTCCTTTTTATCCAATTACTGCTCACATATTGTTAAGGTTAATGTGGTAAGTCTTAATGATGCCTCTGTTCCCCAGATATCTAAAATGCTAAATGGAAGCTAGGTTTACACCTAGCTTCACCTTCTGGGTGAGCTGGCTCGTTCACATTTTTATCCCACAAACTACTGTGTGAAACTGAGTTCAATCAAGTGAAGGACAGTCTTGCATTGCTTCTGCTTGTGAAATTTTGTTTATTTGTCCTGGGAATTAGAGTGATCTTTGTAATGGTACCGATCTGTTTCAGTAGCAACTCTTTTTTGTTATTTTAGCAAGCAATTGCTGCAAGCCCAAAACATTCCAAATCACGTAGTTGGGTAGGCCGAGCAGTATGGCAACAGAAAAGATAGTGATCTAGCAAATGTTATGTGGTAGTAATCTATAAGTCATGGGAAGAAGGTCAATGCTACCTATTTATACCTTATATATTTGCAGGGCTTGTCTTCTGCTTAATTAAGTCCGTACTACTTAATTAGCATTGAGACATGAAGGAGGTACAGATATGTATCTCTTCTAAGATCCAATTTTGCTAAAACAAAAGGAACCAGAGGAAGTTGCCAGTAATAGAAATTTATTAACAATTTTCCAGTTTGGTACCTATTAACTAGATAAAAAAAAATCTATTCATTAGAGGAAAAGCATCAGCCCAAAGGCTCAGAACATACTTCACAGTGACAGGTATTTAAAATTTGGCAAGCAAAGCAAGCTTTGGACTGAACAGAGGGTCTAGAAATACAAGGAGATACAGTTTCAATTTATTTACACCAGATAAAAAGCTTGGATTTAGCACTCCCCTTAATAACAATGTTAAATGCATAAAATCATGTGCGTGGTCACTGTCCTTAAGTATCATTCTTCATCACCAGAACCACTCAAGATGGATCTCTTATTAGTGGAAAACATAATTAAACTTGTCTTCCTTATTGAAAGCATCTAACTCTCTTTACTAGAGACCAGCAACAGAAAAAATGTTAGTTGCTAATTTTTATTGCTGCTGTATACTTTCATGAGCGTTAAGAAAGAGTTCAGTCATTAGGTGTTTGAAAGACTCTTTTGCTAGCCCAGGTAGAAGTTCTTGGAGAGAAGCTGTTGAGAAAATCTTCCAAAATATGAAACAAACTATTTTGATGTTGCAAGAAATGGAAAGGGGGCTTAAAAGGGGAGATTTAGTGATCAGAACAGCTGTATTCTTTGGGCGTTTCTTCGGAACTTTCCAGTGATTTTCCACACACTGATCATTCTTTGCTTCACTCTGATTTGCTATTTGTAAGTAGAAAACTTCTATTTAGCCTGTTGTTTAGGTTATTTTTAATTAGTTTTCTGATTCCACTCATTGCAATATCTACAGCATCACTACTAATGGCTCCTATATTGGCTTTTTTCTGACTATACTTGCTATTATATAGGGAAATGAGATGTTGCAATTCCCTTCTCTTTGCTCAGGCAGCAGGCACACACAGAGACACCCACACATTTATAGTAAGCTAAATTCTTTAATTTTGTACTGAAGTCTATTTAAACTGTTCCCAACCTGCAATAAGAACTTAATTGGGGGGGGGGGGGGGAGGGGGGGGGGGGGACGCACAAAACTGAATGTGCACTTAATTAAAAGTAGAGTAGCAGATTGGAACTCTTCTTTGGACAACTATTTGTAGTTAAATTTTAAGTAATTTTTACACTGATTATTTCTGGAGGTAGACAGCAGAGATTTCATGAAGACACCCTTGTGATTAGCAAGTGAAGGGACTACAAACTGTATTTTACTGTTACAGGGTAAATGATAAGAAATTAACTAACATGCTGATCTGGATCTCATTTCAGTATTTCATCAAGCTGCAGTAACATTTTAATTAGAACACTGAGGATACTGTTGTATTAAGAATACAAAAATGAAGATGAGTTGGTAGTTAAACCATGCAATAAATAGTTTAGTACAGCCTTCCATCTCACCAATATTTTTTTCTTTAATTATGAAAAAAGTATTTGGTTGCTGTTCTCTTAGTGAAATTCAGGTGGTGGTTTATTTTGATAGGTATAATATAAATTCAAGAAAGTGTCATATGTATATAAAAATTCCCACCACACACCTCAACTCTAACCCAAAACCAGCATCCCATAGGTGAGCTACTCTGACTGCAGGTTTTTTTTTCCTTCTTAATAGCTATAATATCCAATGAAGTTAAAGTGTTTAGTAAAATTTTCTCCAAATATAGATAAAGCAAACAATATTCTTGCGATTTCCATGCTTTCCTATCATAAGGATCAGTTCTAGACAGGAAAATAAGTACTATGGTGACAAGAGAAGTCTATGATTTTCAAAAATCCTAATATCATAACTTCTACTATTACTGACGGCAAAAATATATGTATAGAATAAACATAATTGTTAGCAGTTTTAGTGGAAAATAAGATATTGAGTCACTTTTTTGATAAAAACACTCTTCAAGAAGTCTGAATGAAATAACTGATTGAGGGAACTATTTCTGAATGAAATAATTCTTTACTAAGGAAGCAGTAGATTAGGGTTAGAGGCAAGTCAATATTACAGAGTTAATAGAAAATACAACCTTCTCTTTGCTCTAGTCCTCCATGAAGCCTAAAATAGTTACAGATTTCAATGCTGAACAAGAAGTGAGAACCTACTGATCTCTGTAACCTGGCAATTTGTTCCATAAATTATATGGAAGTCAGAAAATTATCCTTGCTCTTTCCCATAATCAATTTAATTTTTTAACTCTCACCATAACAGAAAGTGTTAAATATTTCTTATTTAGATGAAAATAACTTTATAAAAATAGTTCTATAAATATGCAAAGATATCTTCCCTACAAGGACCTCCAATTATTAAGCAGCCACTGTCTAAATCACTTCAGGTGTCTTTGATTTGTGAAATCAACTTAGAAGTTGAGCATGAGGCCAAGAAAAGAATCATAGGAGTCAGGAGTAAAATTGTATTATGCATATTAGAGGCTAAATTCTCATCATAACACACAAACATAATTGTTAGTAATAACAGGGGAATATCATATGCTAAAGACAATCTTGTTCCTCAGGAAGGTTTTCACAAGTATTTGGATGATCATTCATGCTCTTTAAGAGAAAATCAGGATGCAACGGGCATGAAAGCAGGATTAGCTTCAGTGTATCCTGTAGTGGTTCCAAATGGATTTGAGGGTAGTGTGGAGTTCTTGACCCCTGGTCCATCAGCATCTACAGACCTGTATGGTGCCCTGCAGGAGCTTTTAGGTGTCATCCACCTACTCTAGAGGATATTTGTCAGTTACTTCAGTTAAGTGTCCATTTTCACAATGTTTTGTCATAATTTTTTCTATTTCTTTCTTCCCCCCCTCCCCCCCCCCCCCAACTTATACTCTCATTAGTATCTGTTTATTCAGTTCTGGTTTTCTTCTTCTGACTTAATCAAGTGCAAGCTGTATTGCCCTGCACCTGCCCCTGCCTTATGAGGTACATTATAATGTCTTTATTTGGCATTATTTGAGTGACACCAGGAACTTGTTGTCCCAACTTCATTTTGCTCACAAAATGAGGGGGTGTTCACAGTTTACCATGTGCTTCAGGGTGTATGCGGTTCCCTGGGGTTTAAAATCCACAACACAAATTGGTGTTAAGCCACATAAACAATCAGAGACCACAGGTCAGATGTTGAAGAAGTCAGGGTAAAATGGGTGTGAAAGGAAGCTTATCAGCATGAAGGACAGTCTTTCTTTTGATTCAACTACTGATAAATATTCCTTTGAAATATGTGTACTACAGAGACATTTTTCATGCTTGCTTCTCTTGTTTACATTATTTATACATTACAAACTATATGTGTCTACAAATTTCTACTTAAAAGGGAAAAGAGAATTCTAGCACTTATGTAGTTATCCAAGCTATGCATCCTGGAAAATTGTACATTAACTCTGTTGTCAGCTTCTCTATATTTCTTAATATACAAGATTATTTTCTGTTATGCAGTGTCAGTTTGAAAAAAATACAGATTGTTGGGTGGGAGAATAATTGGTCCTTAAATTTGTTAACTAATTACTCGTTGATTGTTTTGGTATAGTGAGTAATTTTAAATATTCCTTCTGGTTTAAGCTTACATATATCATAGAATGCCTTGGGTCCTTAGAGATCATCCAGTTCTTGCCCCTTGGCCATGGGTAGCAACATCTTCCACTGGATCAGGTTGCTCCCTTTAAGTACTGGAAGGCTGCTCTAAGGACTCCCCAGAACCTTCTCTTCTCCAGGCTAAACAAAGCCAACACTCTCAATCTGTCCTTGTATGGGAGGTGCTCCAGCCCTCTGATCACTGTCACAGCCTCCTCTGGACTCGTTCCAACAGGTCCATGTCTATCCCATGCTGAGGACTCCAGCGCTGAATGCAGTACTCCAGATGAGTTCTACCAGAGCAGAGTAGAGGGAAAGAATCTCCTCCCTCCATGTACTCATCACATTTCTTTTGATACAGAGATATAGTTTCATAAAACACAATTCAAAGTTAAGGAAGCTGAAAGAATAATTTTGACCATCAGTTGCATGTGTAGGTTGATTTAAGTGTGCAGTAACTGGATCACACATTAGCACACAATCCTTATGAAATTATAACTAATGAAATCACAAGGAATGGGGCAATGATAACCCAGACACAATAGCAGAGGGTCTGATCTGAAGTCAGTGTAATCAACTGAAAAAAACCCCAATGAAGTTTAGTCATCTTCAGATCAAGCACAGTAAATTAAATGTTCTGTGCTGAATAAAATATACTGCTTCCCCTAAATCCACCTTTGTGTCAACACTGAAAACCTCTCCCTTTCAGAAACCAAATATGACCACACTAAATTTCAAAATGCTGAGATTAAAGTATAAAGTTTGAAGCACCTTGTATGGAGGAGTTCTGAAGTCCATTATAAATGATTGACATGTGAATATGGGAACCCTTTCTAAAGAAGGGTATATGATATAAAAGCTATTTAATAGCAAACCCAACTAAGTATTAGTGGAAATAATTAATATTTACCAAAATGTTTCTATTTTTCTCACCAATATGTTTCTACTTTACTTCTGAAAACATGCTCCTTTAAACTGTAGATTTTGTTTAGGTTTTTTAACTTTGGGAATACTCAGTAATTTAGAGTTAATGTAAACTTAGAGATGACAAAATTACTAATTACAGTCAAAAGGTATCCTAGAGAAGCTCAGCTATTGCAGGAAAAACACACAGAAAAGTAGATCAATCTCACACTGACTTGCATTTCTCTTTCCATTTTCTTATCAGGGACTTATCACTTCATGCTGCAATTTTATGCTTTTTCTCCTGGCAATCACATTCACTAGTGTGAATCCAGACTAGGTCTAGAGGCTTCGATGGCATCCCTGTGTATTTATAATAGTATATCTGAGAGCAAAATCCTGCACTATTTTAACATGCCTTCCTCCCAGCGAAGCCTCCCTTCTCTACTACTGAAGTTCCCTGAGTGCACTTCTCTAGACTGATGCTTATGGTGTATAAATAATTTGGCAGGTACATTAATATAAATGATCTGTCACAGTGCTGATTCCCTTGCAGCCCAAGTTATGTGTGCAGGAACAGACAAAGTGGCAAGTGTGTCTGTTTAACTCTTCCTGCCATTGCTGTTTTAAGTAGGGCTACACTTATTTGCAGCTTTCTGGTCCTTTCTTCATCCGTTTTGGATGTGTTTTTTCTCTTACAAACTAAGTGATCTTTTCTGCAGTTAATATGAAGGCTTTGAGGATTTCATTCTTGTCATGTGTTTTTCTTTTCCTTAAGAAAATGCATAATCAGAACAGGTTAAAATGAAGGCTGAAATGAAAGAGAAAATACAAGATTGTAACAATGAGATAGGAAACTTCTTTAAGTTTAATCTGATGAAACAACTGTGCTAACTGCTTAGAATAAAATTGTCACTGCATTACATGAGCTAATAAAATACAGCATCATCCTTATATTTACCTTAATAGCATCTACCCTGTGGCCATAAAGGCTGACCCTGCCACATAATATGGGCCTCAAGGCCAGATTAACTGTACACCCTCACCTTCAGGGATAGTTTAGGAGACAGTTTCAAAACCACTGAATTATAGTTCAGCACTATTCTGTTTATCAAGATGCAAATAGCAGCAAAATGCTACAAAATCCTATATTGTTCAATTGCTCTCTGAAAGGCTCTGTACAGGTTTCTTAAGTGACCCTACTGATGTAACTTTACCTGTATGCATCAGAAGCTTTTCATCCTCTGTCAGTTCCTTCATTACTGTTTTTCAGAGGGCAGGACTGATGCACAAAAAAATCTGTATTAATTGCTCAAGGCAATACAGAAACCTGGGGCAGAAAATGGAATTTAAATACTCTGACAATTATGGCTGCATAGATATAAGTCATTCCATTCAAGTGTATATAAGAGTAAATATTGAAACTGGATAAATTATTCACAGCAAGCATGTTATTCTCAATTTTCAGATTGTTAAAAATATGTTTATTTTGCCAATATGCTCAAGCAACATTGTTTCATGCATAATATTTGCTGAGATTATTTCCTGTGTTCATTGTTCAGTAGTTACCTGCAACCTGAATTTTTCTGATGGTATCACTGACTAGGTGGCTTTGAATCTTCTCAGTATCTTCAAAACTATTATGGAATATTTTTTTATTTAAGCAAAAAATGACTACATATGAGAACTGAATATGTTTTATCATATTATTAACATTATTTTGAAAAAGAACACTTGAATATATTAACATGAAAAAAGAAAATATCCAATGTCATCAGAGTCAGATCATGAATTTTACTCAAATAGTCACAACTGCTTTTTCTTTAAAATTCTGTCTAGTATCCAGAATACTTATATATGTATTCTAATATTTTGCTACTGCCTGTGACAAAAATACAGTTAATTAAGCATGCTGAAAGGAGAACTTTAGCTACTTTAATATGCATTGCTTCTGTCACGGAATGTTCAAACAGTGGTGGTGAATCAATTTGAAAACTCCAAGTAGTCTGGTTAATATAAATTAAATTAAAAGCCCAAGGCTGCTTGATATGCACTTTTTCAGACATTGGCTGAAATCCTGCTTAAAAAGTCCTTGCCAGACTCAGATACAATTTAAAAAACTATCATATTTCAACAAACTTCCATTTAACTGTTATGAACCTTTCTGTATTTGCTTTCATATCATTATTGATCACCAATATATCTGTGTACAAACAGCTGCTCTCTTTTCTATTAGCATGTCCCAAATTCATTCACTAACAGAGCATTACTGTGCTTTAGGATCACATTCATTTTTGTAAAAATGGTAGAAACATAGGGAAAGAAAATTCCTCACTGCCGGTGGTAATCCATCCTCTCCTCCTGCTCAAGAGACAACATGTACATTGGCCGCAGGCTTTCACTTCCCGCTGAAGAAGAAATATAAGGAAATACAATGGCAGGTTATCTACTAGCTTTGAATCCTGCTTCTGTACATTCACCCTTAAACTGGGGGATGGGGGTTCAAAATCAGAGGAGAGTATGATCACAGTTTTGAGCTTTTCCTTCAGATAGAAATATTGCAGATTCTTATACTCCTTTTTATTAAAAAGTCTCCAAATTTTGACTTGTTCTGGTGCATTTTCACATGTAATTTAAGTCCCAGTTCTGAAAGTCATCATCAAACTACATGTCATTTCACGTGCCACCTCAGCATATGTGTGTCATACTCAAAGTACTAAACTGAACTTATAATGGAAAAATAGATTGAAAGGACCTTAAGAGGTCTCTTTTACTCAGAATGAGCTTAGAAGAACATGTGGCATCCTTGACAGAAATGTATTATACCTTTTTTTTGTGCATGGAGACTTCAAACCTTACAACAGGCAATCTATTCTGAGCACATTTCTTTCCTGCTAAAAGGGACTTTGGATGTTTAACCTGAACTTTTCTTGTCATTGTCCCATCCACATGGGTGTAGAAAACATTCTATTCCCTTTAAAACATCCTTTGTGTTTCCTATCATTTTCTCCTTTTTCTTCTCCATCTCTGCTCTTTTAGCCTTTCTTGACAAATTTCTGAGACCTCTTACCATTTCTTTGCCCTAACTTGGGTTTTATCTCCCTGTGGATTCTTTCTGAAGTGCAACGCTTGCAACAGGGCATTGCAATCTTGCTGTGGAAAGTCTAGTACTGGGCAGAGCATGACAGTATCATATCGGTCTGTATTCTAATACTTGCACTCCAGGGAGAGAAGTGGTTTTGTACAATGGTTTATATTCTACTATGATTCCATAAAACCGCAGTTTCTTTTTTTTTTTTTGCAAAACTGCTACCAGACCATTGTTCCTCCTCCAGGCTCTGTGAAATTTATTACATCCATGTGGTATATTCCACTCATCCTTGAGAAATCACGTCCCATGATTTCAATCCATTTCTACAGCTTGACAAGATGAATCTTCCACAGACTGAAAAGTCCTTGTTAGTTCCGTCCATGTAGTGAAAGTACTCCTTAGTTCAACCTTAAAAAATACATCCTCCTTTCACCACACAGGGCTGGACTCAGGGCAAAGCTCTGACAAGTCCAAATCAGTACATTCTTCCCTCTTAACTGTAAAAAGTGGCTGTTATTATGCATCCTGCTAATATAGTCTAGTCCATGTTTACCTATGGCTTTTATGAGACTATCCTCTGGGACACACTGAATAAAACAACATCGGTGTATTCTGCTTCTCCCCCATTCATGAAGCCTCCAGGTCAATAAAGAATGTTAAAGGAAATTAGGCTGGTCTGATACAACTTATTCCTGACAGCTCCATTTTTTGCTACTACTCATCTCTTTGTTATCCTCAGATGTGAAAGTCTGTGAATGATAAATAATGCAGTGCTGTCAGTTACTTGATGTATTTGTGTGTGCCATTACTTAAGAAAACCAGTTACAGCTTGAAATGGTCAAGCACTTTTATGTTTTTAAGATCTTAAATATTTATGCAATATTTTTATTATAAAAATGTTTCATTTTATAATGAAAAATTGTAGAAAAGCACAATTTTTGTTTAAATTATTTACGTATCTTGGGTCTTAGCCTCCATTTCTTCTCTTCCTTTCTTCATCAGGTGAAGAGATTTGAAAAAAAGGAGCAAAAACATAAATATTTTCAAACCTAAATCAGATTTGTTGAGTAGTTTTGGAGAACTGTGAGTATATTGGCAATGTTCCTTTTGTGCAGTATACAGTATTGGAATGAGCTGCCTGAACCTAACCCCTGCTCATGCATTAACAACTCCTTTTACTCATTAAGAAGAATAATTAGAATAACTGCTAAATTTCTCTCTCCCTCATATATTTAAGAAAACAGTTATGTTGCAGCAATAGTCCTTCCTTGGAGTCATAAACCACGTATAGTAATTCCTCATGTACCTAGATCATGTTCAAAACAGAAGTAAGACAAATTACCCTCTGCATTCCCCTTTCCATTGTAAAAATAATATTACATTTGTATAAGCAAACAATGAAACATTAGACTATGTCAGTGGAATCTTAATCTGGCCCTTGTGAACATGTTTTTAGCATTGTCTGTAACCTGTAATTGTATTTTTCTCTGTCATGAAAATCCTGCCTCATTCTGTGCAGAATGAATAGTATTCTTATATTTCACAACCTGCTATTACTTAGATTGATTCCCATGCAGTTCTGCAGTTGTCTAAATCCTCTTTGAAAAGAACTCATCCATGACTCCAATGCCATTGTGTAAACAGTTGTTTTATCCATGATCCAAACAAAGGATTTTTACGCCACCAGCCCACTCCATCTGTTGGCTAAGCATTGCAGTGTAAAGTATCACTAATATGGTAGAACATATGTAGGAAAAATCCCTATCTAGCTTCAAAGAATCATACCACAAAACAAATGCTAGTAAAAAACTTGGTTTTCTGCTTTTTATTACCCACCTCCTTCAATTATAATGCAGTAAGGGCAACAGCACTCAGCATATTGGAATCTCCTGTATTTTTTCCACTGCCAGTGGTTTCCAAGCTGACTCTCATGTCCTAACAAGGCACAGGAATAACCCACTGTGCAGCAGATCTCATCCAACAGATGCATGCAGACTACAGTATTTGCAAGAAGCATCTATTTCCTAGGACTTCAGTCAATTAGGCAAATCCAAAATAAAACGAAAGTTCACAAACTCCTTTTCCCTACTAAGGCTTAAAGCAGAAGACATTAGGTGTATGGGACACAAACACATCTGCAACTTGTTACCAACTCAGGAACAGCTGTGCTGTGTGATGGAGAGAATAAAAAGCTCTATGTTAAGAGAGGAGTTTCTATCCAGGATGGCTTCAGTTTGTGATAAGAGAATTTATCTTGGAAAATAATTAGTTTGTGAATTTGCTGAGGTTATGTTTGTAGTGACTTTTTTTGAAGGGATGAATTGCACATAAGGAGGAAATACAGTGTCCTCTTTTTGTTTTAGGTGAGCAAATAATAGTAAAATTATGTATTGGATAATCACATTTCTAAGACATAGGCAGAAAGCCCTTTTAAAATAGTTTTTTGATATCCGGTTCTTATTAATTCTAGGAAAACCAA
Source organism: Coccyzus lansbergi (assembly GCA_033558105.1). Lineage (NCBI taxonomy): Eukaryota > Metazoa > Chordata > Aves > Cuculiformes > Coccyzidae > Coccyzus > Coccyzus lansbergi. The sequence continues at coordinate 2,488,466 of JAUMJK010000708.1, forward strand.
AGTATTATCAATAAAGTAAGACATTAAAGCATGACTTCAGGAACTCATCCACCTCACTTATTTTTAAAATAGGTTCAGGTTTTGTCGTTGCTTTGTAATCTGTAGTCAAGTTTCTAGTGAAGAAGAAAAATCCTCGCTTGTTTCTGCACTTTGTTTGGTGGTATTATCTTCCAAATTTTCTTCTTTTATAGATACCTTGTGCTTTGTTGCTTGCTGCTGAAATAAAGACTGCAAGCACTTACATAAGGTTCTCCTTTACTTCCAGTGCACAGCAACCTGAATTAAGGCAATGCAGGCACTGAGTATGTACTGCATAGTGTCCCTGTGGTCTTGATCGTGTTGCTTAAGACACCAAACCCTGGTTGTAATAATTAGATGAGACAGGAGAAAAAGTCTGTGATACTTTTTGTTGTGGAGAAAGAAAGGACTGATCTCTGAACACTAGACAAGGCAGTGTTTTCATGAAGAAAAGGCTGAGGCTTTCAGGAAAGCCCTGTACACCTGTGACTGCTGTACCTGGCTGGTGGCTGCAGGATCTTTGTATAACAGTGGAAGCAGAAGAGTTACAGTTGATGTCTAGTAAAACACCTGAACTGGCTTCCCTAATCTGTTTGCTGCCATGCTGTTTGAGGAATCAAGCTCTGGCCACTCTGTTAAGATGTGTTAGACTTCTGAATTTTTCTGGGTGTAGGTGTGTGTGTATGTATATATATATACACACATATGTATATATGACATCTTTGATTCTGAACTAACTGTATTACTGCAGAAACCAGATAGTCAACATTTGTTGTCTTTATCCAGATCTATTTGTGCAAAGTCAATTATCTTTATGTACTATTACTGATTATATAACCCACCTCTTTCTATTGTATTGAGAATGCTTTGTTTGCCAATCTAGCTTCTTAATGTTAAGCTGATGAAAAGAGTATTTCTAAGTTTATAGGACATAAGTTGCCATCTCTGGAACTGCTCAAAAACTGTGTAAACATGGCACTTCAGGACATCATTTCATAGGCATGGTGGTGTTGGGCTGACCATTGGACTGGATGATCTTTTCCAACCTCACTGATTCTATGATTCTTTTCTATTTGCAGGTAGATGGAAAAAAAGTTTTTCAGATGATGTTCTTTATTTATAAGCTGCCTTCCTGCCAATTGTTGAATGAAATGATCATTCATATAGAGTGAAAATACTGCTACTTTTGTGTGTGAAGTTGAGTTTAAGTGCATAGTATTACAGTTTTCATTGCATTTCTCTTGATCATGGCCATTCTTGGTATACGAAAGTGGCGTGTGTAGGACCTAACTAGAGCTGCTTAATTAAATCACTCTTGCCACTTGCAAATTATTTATGAAGCTTTCCTTAGAAAGCTTTTATTTCCAAATGTGTTGGGTAATAAATACTTCTGCTGAGTATTGGTTAGGGTTTTTTTGTTTTAGAAAACCTGGAATAAGTAAGCCTTGCCTTTTTTCATAAGGTGAAAAAACATTTTTCATTGACTCAGTTTCCATGTTAAACTTCAGTTTCCCCAGAGAGAATATTTATATCGATTAGCTGTGAAATTTGCAAAACGCTGATGGATCTGTGACATCTGCTGAAAGAGTTTAGAACACTGTGCTGCAAGATGTTCTTTATGAAAGATGTTCTTTCATTCCACTGTATGATCTCTTTTCTATGGTTTTGCAGCAATTTCTCTATGGTCTAAAGGAAGATTAAGACTGGTTTTCTGATGAAAACCCTGGACAGGAGGCCCCACTGTTGCTGCCAAAGAGCCTGGATGCCTTGCTAAGGATCAATCAGCTGTGTTAATTTCTATAATGCCTAACTCACCTGGTCAGAGTATCTCAAACGAAGACAAGTAAAGGGCAAGGAATCTGTGCTTTCGCTTTTCCTCTCCTCACTTCTCATTTACAAAGTGAGGATAATAACTTTCTACTTTTTCTGAGGTAGAAAAAAAAAGATCTAGAATCATAGAATCATAGAACAACCAGGTTGGAAGGGAGCCATAGGATCTTCTAGTCCAACCATTCCTATCTAACACTAAACCACATCACTCAAGACCTCATCCACCTGTACCTTAAACACCTCCAGGGAAGGTGAACCAACCACCTCCCTGGGCAGCCTATTCCAATGCCCAATGACCCTTTCTGTGAAAAACTTCCTCCTAATCTCTAGCCTAAATCTCCCCTGGTGGAGCTTGAGGCCATTCCCTCTCGTCCTGTACCCTGGCACTTGGGAGAAGAGTACAGCTCCCTCCTCTCTACAACCTCTTTTCAGGGAGTTGTAGAGAGTAATGAGGTCTCCTCTCAGACTCCTCTTCTCTAGGCTAAACAACCCCAGCTCTCTCAGACGCTCCTCATAGGGTCTTTTCTCCAGCCCCTTCACCAGCCTTGTCACTCTTCTCTGGACTTGCTCCAGAGCCTCAACATCCTTCTTGTGGTAAGGGGCCCACAACTGAACACAGGATTCAAGGAGCAGCCTCACCAGTGCTGAATACAGAGGGAGAAGAACCTCCCTGGACCTGCTGGTCACACCGTTTCTGATACAAGCCAGGATGCCATTGGCCTTCTTGGCCCCCTGGGCACACTGCTGGCTCATGTTCAGTCGGCTGTTGACCAACACCCCCAGGTACCTCTCCTCCTGGCAGTTTTCCAGCCAGGCTTCTCCCAGTCTGTAGTTCTGCATAGGGTTGTTGTACCCCAAGTGCAGGACCCGGCATTTGGCCTTGTTAAACCTCATGCCACTGAACACTGCCCAGCAGTCCAGCCTGTTCAGATCCCTTTGCAGAGCCTCCCTACCCTCCAGCAGATCCACACTTGCACACAGCTTTGTGTCATCTGCAAACTTGCTAAGGGTACCCTCAATACCCCCATCTAGGTCATTGATGAAGACATTGAACAGGACTGGACCTAGCACTGAGCCCTGGGGAACCCCACTTGTCACTGGCCTCCAGCCAGATATGTTTATGCCCTCACCTGTTCAGGCATGTGCAGATGTTCCTGGTTGCACACGCCTACTTACACCTTTGTTCTCTGAAGTGTAGTCTCATGAGGTAGCTACAGCTGAGTTTTAACAAGCCCATATCCAAAACAAGCCTCTTTGGACATTTCTGCACTTAGTTTTTTCCACTGATACAGATTCAGAAATATAGATAAAGCTAAAAGGAGTGCAGGTACTTGAGGAACTTCCACTGCAAAGGGTAGGTAGCATGTGCACCAGTCCCTTTGCATTGAGGGTTTGGTTTGCATCAACTAACAGAAGAGTAACGTCAGTTTAGTGCAAAACTATCAAACAAGCAAGCCTTGTCGTTACTATAGAGATGTTCTTTCCAAGTCAGACTGTTTCTTATGTAAACCTAATTAGTTCTCAGTATGGAGTAGGTATTTGTTCTGCTAAGTCTATTGTCATTTTGTAGTGAAGGCCAAATAGCATTTTCATTTAACTGTGTATGGATGGTATTCACTTAATGGAGTGTAACTGGACTAGAATCCTGCCTCATCAGGGTGGCAGAAATAAGCTATAAAATTTTATTGACTAATGAAACAATGGGTCAGAAACTCAGCATCTGCAAATCAACAGAGCTGGCTTGGGAGTCAGCTAAGCGCCATCAACTTGTGCCAGCCACCTCATTTCAGCTGTTCAAAAACTCTTAAAATAGATGAAAATGTGAACAAACCTCATCTTTGTGAAAATTTCCAGTTCACCTGTTTTACCTGTTAATATTTTTTAGGATCTGTTATCCAGACTGTATCCTCTTTCAAGCTAGAACAAAAAGTTGCCATTAAAGTTTTGCTATTCAGTGGTTTCTGTGGGCAGTTGCACATGAAATAATTCATGTGCTTTTCCTTAGGTCTCTGACTTGGATTAGGGGGGGAGTTGGCAAAAAGTGTAACTTTTCACCCAGTTCACACCTTCTTTGTACCCGTTAACAACGTGTGTATTTGCTAGGACATTATCTCAATATTTTCTTTCATTATATTACTCAGTTTTCTTAACTATTTTTTTAACTGCTTTGAGAGTAATGATCCTTAGATGCCTAGAATGTTTTCTGACATTATGGATCTGAAACAGATGTAAAACTTGGTCTCTTAAATTCTGTGCAGAGATGGGATAGCACACTCAGAGATGTGTTTTGCATTAAAATCTGGGATGATGATGAATGAAAAGCCAAAAATGTGATTCAAGCTTGAAAGGAAAAGAAGTTTGCTGTTTGTGAAGACCACTGTCAAATTCATCAGATAAAAACCACATACATCATCAGAACTGTTTTTCAAGAAGAATTTTCACTTAAATAAAAAAGCTCTCATTGAGTTGTTTCATTTTTAGGAACTTTCCAGTTCTTTTGGAATAATGGTAAATTCCATTAGAGTCAATGTGATCTGGAATTGTATGGCTAATGGCATATGAAAATTTTTACCCATTAACAAAGGAAAAAAGTGTTCTTCAAGTTTTAATTGATTGTTCTAAAAACATTAGACCAATTTTTCCTTTGATTGCTTCACTGATTCATTAGAATATCTTCTTGGTAGAATTTGCCTTATTTTATTTATTTATGGCTTGTGGCATGTGATAAAAATATGCTGTTACAAGCAACCATGTTAGATAGCAGTACTTGTTTCTATACACATAAACAGAAATGAAAGGAAGAGCAAAAGCCCGGAAATGCCTTTTTATTAATCATCAGCAACTAACAGTACTTTACAGAAGAAGAGCATTCTATGAATTCCAGGCTGATGCAAAGATCTCAGAGCTTTAAAATCTTTCCTTGAGTCTCAGGAGAAACTTTTGATCTTCTAGGTTATCTATTTGTTAATACTTTAACTCTTTTGAAATTCAGTTAATGTATCTATTTTTTTCCTGATTCAATTCAACATGAGAATTCAAAGTCTAGCACTAGAAATTCAAATACTTAATTATGAAATCTTTCTTGAAAGAAATATCAGGCAAATGCATTTCTCAATGTATCTTAATGACAAGTGCAATGAAAAATACAATTTTAAGAAAAAATATTTCAATGTTGGAACAATATGTAGCAGGTGTGATCCTAGAAAAGTGTTTTCCATAGCTTAAATGACTTCGTTTCCTTAGTGGTCTACGAACTACTGAAACTGTAATCTTTTTCAGGGATGCTCAACTTATTCTAAAACCATCTTCTACCTCAAAAACCTTGTCACAGGATATGCAAGCACCTCTGTAATCCCAGAATACACAAATGCAAGTGTAACCTGCATGCTGTAGTGAAAAAGTGATAAGTCAAGGTCAGGGGTAGAAGTTCAACTTTGTGTGGATGACAGGCAAGTTTCAAACATTCATTCTGATGCAGTCCCAAACATATTGAAGCTAGTGTATACTCAATAACACCAGTTTCCTGTTTCTTCTCAAAATAGTTTTTAAAAGAAACAATGTAATAACTTAAGCAATTTTCTTCTAGAAAATGTGAATTGATTCCAACCCTATGTAGAAGTCTGAAAAAGCTCTCTACTTGTGAAATGTCATCCAAACATGCAAATACTATCTAGTGTTCTGGAGGGAGCTCTTCTACTCCCTGTCAGCAACTGACATCAACTTAACAAATGAGGCTTTACAGAAGTCTTACTTATTGTGACAAATCAAAGCACTGCCAGGTTGCTCATCTGCCACAGAACTAATTTTTCATATTGTCTTTTGTGTGAATAGGAAATGAAAAATCTTTCTCTGGTTATAGATCTGATTTGCGTGTAGAAGAAAATGTATGAGTCAAGATCTCAAAGAGAAATTTACTTGCAGAGATGTACAGAATTGTGCACGCGCAGATATATACCTTGCATGTGCACAGGGTGAAATCAGAGTACTGCATTTTCCACAGTTGTCATGAGTGCATTGGAATGCCAACAGAATGATTTCAAAGCTGAGGTCAGTTTTTATTATACAGAAGTACATACCTATCTTTCCCATACATCATTATGGTCCTATTTGGTGGAGTGATCTGTACATTTCTTTTTTTTACTCTACGGACAAGGTCTGGATGGCATCTATTGTGGTCTCTTTAGTTATGATGAGTTTGATATATCTATATATCTGGACCTCTCAGAGTTCAGTGAGTTAAGAAGCTCAATGTCTTCCCTCAGTCTTTCTACAGCTCCAGAATCCATTTCCTGGAGTGCAAGACCTGGAAATTTATCCTATTTTGTCCCCTAAATGAATAATGAATTTTCGACTCCTACATTTTGGCAATGTAAATGGCTAGGCTAGTGCATGCCTGGATGTGGGGCACTAGAGGTTAGGAGAGGGTGTGCTGATGAGGACTACCAGCACATCACTGCACAGGAAGTGGGGGAGAGTGCACCCTGGAGCAGCAAAGGAGATACAGGTATACTGGTGCCAGCTACTCCAGTTAACAGGCAATTGGAAGCAAACACTGACCCCTCTAAGAGGGCTGAAGGCTCAGCTACTCAGCTGAAGTGCATTTACACCAATACACGCAACATAGGGAATAAGATGGAAGAGCTGGAAGCTGTCGTAGGGCAAGGAGCCTATGATGTCGTTGCCGTCATGGAAACGTGGTGGGATGACTCATATAACTGGAGTACAGCTACGGTGGGGTATAAACTCTTCAGGAGGAATAGGAAGGGTAGGAGAGGAGGCGGAGTAGCCCTCTTTGTAAGGGAGGACTTGGACACCACTGAGATGGAATGTGGTGATGAGGAGATTGAGTGCCTGTGGGTTAAAATTAGAGGAGCCCATAAGAAGGTAGATTTTGTGATGGGAGTCTGTTACAGGCCACCCAGCCAAGGAGAAGCAGCTGATGAGCTCTTCTATAAACAGCTGGGGTTCATCTCCAAATCAATGCCTCTTGTCCTTGTGGGAGACTTCAGTCTCCCTGATATCTACTGGGAGTACAATACAGCAGAAAGGAAGCAGTCTAGGAGGTTTCTGGAGTGTGTGGAAGACAACTTCCTTGCGCAGCTGGTTAATGAACCAACAAGGGAAGGTGCCCTCCTGGACTTGCTGTTTGGCAACAGAGAAGGCCTTGTGGGGGATGTGGCAGTAGGGGGACACCTAGGACTAAGTGATCATGAGATGATAGGGTTTTCTGTTCTAGACGAAGCGAAGAGGGTAGTTAGCAGGACAGTTGCATTAAATTTCCAGAGGGCAGACTTTAAACTCTTTAGAAGGCTGGTTGGCAAAGTCTCCTGGGAGACAGTACGTTAGGGTAAGGGAGCCCATGAGGGCTGGGAGCTCTTCAAAAGCGAGATCCTAGCAGCTCAGGAGAAAGCCATCCTTGTGTTCTGGAAAAAAAGTCAGGTGGGAAAAAAACCAGCTTGGTTAAGTAGAGAGATCTTAAGTGACATTAGGAAGAAGAGGAATGTTTATAGGCCCTGGAAGAGGGGACAGGCCTCTTGGAGGGACTAGAGGAGGGAACTGAGGTTGTGTAGGGAAAAAATCAGAGGAGCTAAGGTTCAACTAGAAATCAGGTTAGCTAAGTCCGCGAAGGATAATAAAAAAATTTATATAATATATAAATAACAAAAAGAGGACAAAGGAGACCATACAGTCCCTTTTGGACTCAGAAGGAACAACAGTGACAGGGGATGAGGAGAAGGTTGAGGTACTTAATGTCTTCTTTACCTCAGTCTTTAATTGTGAAGAAAGCTGTTCCCCCTGTGTAGAAACCACGGAACTAGAGGAGCAATACAAGGCTCCCATGATCCAAGAGGAGGTGGTCAGAGCCTTGCTTGCCCAACTGGACACCCACAAGTCTATGGGGCCAGATGGGATACATCCTAGGGTATTGAGGGAGCTGGCGGATGTATTGGCCAAACCCCTTTCCATCATCTTCCAGCAGTCCTGGAAGACTGGGGAGATACCTCTGGACTTGAGGCTGCTGATGTAGTTCCCATTTACAAGAAGGGTTGCAGGGAGGATCTGGGGAACTACAGGCCTGTCAGTCTGACCTCAGTGCCAGGGAAAGTCATGGAACAGGTGATCTTGAGTGCTATCATGAAGCACATGTAAGAGATCCAGGTGATCAAGCCCAGTCAACATGGGTTCACAAAAGGTAGGTCTTGCCAAGCTAACCTAATCGCCTTCTATGACCAAGTCACTCGGCTGCTGGATGAGGGAAAGGCTGTGGATGTGGTCTTCCTAGACTTCAGTAAAGCTTTTGACACAGTTTCTCACAGCATTCTGCTACAGAAACTGTCAGCTTCTGGCCTGGACAGGCGCACACTCTCCTGGGTAGAAAATTGGTTGCATGGCCAGGCCCAGAGAGTGGTGGGAAATGGTGTTAAATCCAACTGGAAGCCAGTGACAAGTGGTGTTCCCCAGGGCTTAGTGCTGGCTCCAGCCCTCTTCAATGCCTTCATCAATGACCTAGATGAAGGCATTGAGGGTACTCTTAGCAAGTTTGCAGATGACACAAAGCTGTGTGGAAGTGTGGCTCTGCTGGAGGGTAGGGAGGCTCTGCAAAGGGATCTGAACAGGCTGGACTGCTGGGCAGTGTTCAGTGGCATGAGGTTTAACAAGGCTAAGTGTCGGGTCCTGTACTTGGGGCACAACAACCCTATGCAGAGCTACAGACTAGGAGAAGTTTGGCTGGAAAGCTGCCAGGAGGAGAGGTACCTGGGAGTGTCGGTTGACAGCTGACTGAACATGAGCCAGCAGTGTGCCCAGGGGGCCAAGAAGGCCAATGGCATCCTGGTTTGTATCAGAATTGGAGTGACTAGCAGGTCCAGGGAGGTGATTCTCCCTCTGTACTCAGCACTGGTGAGGCTGCTCCTTGAATCCTGTGTTCATTTCTGTGCCCCACACCACAAGAAGGATGTTGAGGCTCTGGAGCAAGTCCAGAGAAGAGTGACAAGGCTGGCCAGGGGTCTGGAGAACAGACCTTATGAGGAACGGCTGAGAGAGCTGGGGTTGTTTAGCCTGGAGAAGAGGAGTCTGAGAGGAGACCTCATTACTCTCTACAACTCCCTGAAAAGAGGTTGTAGAGAGGAGGGAGCTGGCCTCTTCTCCCAAGTGCCAGGGGACAGGACAAGAGGGAATGGCCTCAAGCTCCTCCAGGGGAGATTTAGGCTGGAGATTAGGAGGAAGTTTTTCACAGAAAGGGTCATTGGGCATTGGAATAGGCTGCCCAGGGAGGTGGTTGGTTCACCTTCCCTGGAGGTGTTTAAGGCATCGGTAGATGAGGTCCTGAGGGACTTGGTTTAGTGTTAGATAGGAATGGTTGGACTCGATGATCTGATGGGTCTCTTCCAACCCAGTTGTTCTATGATTCTATGATTTTTATTTAATGATCCCTTTCATTTAATGCAGTTCATAGATATGCTCTCTTGAGGTTTCCATTTTTGCAGACCTTTGCATGGACCCCTGTAGTAAGCAGCAGACAATGTCTCTGCTCTGAAAGTGGATGTGGTGCAGACAGAATTCTAGCTCTCTGACATATAAAAATAGAGGAAACAATTGTACAAGGCTTTAATTTGCATGGTAAAAAGATGTGAAATGTTGTATTGTGAGGAGATTGAAAGCTTATGGGTTAGAATCAGACAGACAACAAAGGAAGCCTTGTGGTTGGCCTCTACTAGAGGCAACCTGATATCCGGGAACCTGTTGATGATGCCTTCTTGCTCCAGCCACAAGGGACATTAAGTTTTCAGGTTCCCATCTTGCTGGGGAACTTCAATCACTGCAATATCTGCTGGAAAATCAGCATGGTGAGCTGCAGGCAATCCAGGAGGCTCCTGGAGAGCATTGAAGATAAATCTTGAGCCAGGTAATAGACAGCCCTAACAGAGGGGAGGTGATACTGGACCTGATGGTCACCAATGCAAGTGAGATAATTGGTCATGCCAAGGTTACAGACAGCCTGGGCTGCAGTGATCATATAATGGTAGATTTCACAGTCCAGAGGGATATGGGTCAGGTGAAAAGTAGAGTTGAGACCCTGACTTTTAGGAAAACAAGCTCTTCAAGGAGTTAGTCAATGGGAATACCTGGAAAGCTACCCTTGGGGACAAAAGAACAGAACAGAGCTGGCAGATGTTTACATTTTTTTTCCATGAAGTGCAAGAGCTCTTGATCCCTGGATGTAAGAAACTGGGAAAGAGGGGCAAGAAACCAGTATGCCTGAGTCAAGAGCTGCTGTTCAAACTAAAGGGCAAGAAGGTAATCCACAGGCAGTGGAAGCAGACATAAGTAACTTGGAAGGTGTCTAGAGATGCTGCCTGATTTTATAGGGATGGGTCAGGAAGGTCAAGGCACCTGCAGCTGAACTTGGCAAGGGATGCATAGAATAGGAAGAGGGGCTTCTACAGTTACGTCAGTTAGAAACAAAGGTCAAAGCAAGGCAAGACTAGCAAACTGCTAACAACAGATGAGGAGAAAACTGTGGTACTCAACAAATTTTTTGCCTTGGTCTTTGCTAGTAACCTGTAAATCTGGTAATTGCTATCACAGATCATAGACTTCTGGACCATTGATGTTGCTATGGCTTCTCATATCAAATGCACTAACACCAAAGTATGGCTCTTGTTCTCGACCTGTTTTTCCTATAGTGTCTCAGATTTCACTTTTAACAGCTATGAGTCATATTGTGCTGAGGGCTATTTCATATTATCATGTTGTTATCTAACAACCTGCCATGGAATAACTTGTGATTCCTTCTATTTTAAATGAATTTTTAAACTTTTATGAAAAGAGTAAAGAAATAACTGAGTAGTCCTCATCATGAGAAAAATAATATAGGTGGTTTCAAAATGGCACATAAATTACTGTATTACAATTGGAAACTTCACTTTATTTCATGACTAGCTTCTGAGGATTCAGTTATACAGACTATGTAAATGTCTTTGAGAACTTTTTTAGTATAAAGTACTATAAGTACATCTACTCAATGTGCTAACAGGAATCTTTATTTGCCTCATAGTATTCCGACTTCTATAATACGTGGATCATCATCTTGGCATAGTCAGGCTTGGTTCTTTCCCTTTCATTTAGGAGTAAACTTATAGTATGAAAGATACTTTGGTGATATTGCATTTTTAAGGAGCAGACCAAAATAAGTGTGAGAGGTAATAGCTCAATTATAGGACACACTATTTGCTATTAAATTTGATCATTTAGGGGCCAACAGTTATGATGTTTTGGGAAGCATTCGAGCTGTTTTGTAAATCTAGTGAAATTACAGAAGACTTGAAAATGAATAAAGGCTGAGACTGTATTGGATAGATTATTCTTCCCTTCTCTCTTCCTTCTTCATTCTCCTGTCTCTGTTCCTCTTTTGGCAACAAATGCAGTTACCCTAGAGATAATGCATTTTTGGGGCCACTTCAAGAATGTCTTTGTCTAAGCAAAGTGCTTCTTTGTATAAAGATAACTTAATAGTCAATGACGATGATAAACTATGTTGATTCATATGGGGAGATTCTGAGCACAAAGTCATTCTTTCAGGGAGACTTAATCTTTTCTGGAGCAATGTTTTTGTGGTTTGTTCTAAGTTTGTAAATCAAAAGATATAATTTTCCTGCAATGCGTTACTTGCAGACTGTATGCCATAAAATATTCAAATCAAGTTTCAGTATGAAAACAGAAATGTCCTTATTTTTTATTCAGGTGTTCCAATAATATCTTTCTAATGGAAATAAAAATAAACCCTTGTGACTTGCTACCAAATGTGGTAGAGCTATGCCTCTTCTTGGTAACCTGAAATAGAGCAGCAGCTCCAAGGAGTCTCTCAGTTTTGATAGTACTCCATAACTCTGATCAGATATATGCATTCATCTGCTACTACTTTTTCTTCTATGACTTCATATTCTAAACCTGGTTAACATCATCAGTGCAATTTAAAAACACGAGTAAAACATAATATTTCTTCATCACTGGGACTTTTCTACAGAAATGTGGAAAAACAAGTGGTCTGAGAACAAAAGAGAAAGGGAAGATTAATGTGTGTGCTTTGCTTTTTGTTCTTTTTCTGGTCACTGAACAGTCCTCTTAAGTTATGAGAAATGATTACCAAGTCATTTCACATACTTCTTAAATATGATTGTAGCTACTTTGTGTTCACAGTCCTTCACAGATGCTTCCCAGTGTTTGCAGAGTAATCTACAGCAACAACCTCTATATGAGGTTGTGGAGCTAGAGCCCTAGAAGAGTGTTGTCCAAGAGTGTATGATTAATCTCTTTCTCCATAAAAACTCAGTCATAATATATTTTAGTTCAGAATTATTCTAAGTAATAAAAATGACAATATGAATAACATTTAAGAAAGAATCAAAAATAAACACTGAAAGCTATAAATGTAACATTCCCACATGGGAAAACCTGATTTTTCCAGTTAGTTTTCAGGAAATGCAATTGAAAATCTGGATGCATATATTTTAGCTCATGCTTTATGATAAAATAGCTACCTCTGCTTCCAAATTTAACTCACTATCATAGCTATTAAAGAAAGTCTGTTCTCTGAGGATCTTCGTGATCATATATATATCATATATTAATGCCTATTTTTGCTGTCTTGCCTTTTCTTGCTTTTTCTTCTCTTTCCAATTACATTTTATGGCAGTTATAGGAATACTTTCATGTCTGACTAAAAAACCAAGTGTTTTGTAAACACAATCTATCCCCATTTTATAACTTGTGCAAGACTGCAATGGAGGAGATTTAATGTCCTGCAGCCTGGGAAGGTGTCTGCTCTGTGGACAAGATTACTCAGGTTATTGAGGTTAAGAATTAGAGATTATGATTAAATGTTGAAAATATCTTTGAATGTTGATAAATTCTCTTCATTCATTAACCTAAAATGGCGGTAAACTATTTAAAATGTCAAAACAGGAGTATACTTTGGCTTGAACCAGAAGAAGTTCATATTCAAAGTTAACATTTCAAAGAGATTTACAGTTGTTCTACAAGCCTGCTACTCACTGGCCTATAAGAAAAAAAAAAGACTGAAGATAATAAAACAGCAAGAAGTCTGCCACCAATTTCATGGTATGTACCCTATGGGTGTGCTTTGTATGTTAATTAGAACCAACTGGATGTGAACACTTCACTGAATGCCTCCTAAATAAGAATAAAGGAAAAACAGAGAATCCTGTTCAGGTTAAAGATGTTAATTTTGCCTGTTCTAACATTATACTGAATGTTAGCTCCTATGAATTTGCCAAATTTAGAATGAATATTCCCCCCTCACTTATGCAAGTATTGCAGGATCAAAGCCATGTATATTATGCATAAAATCATAGCTCAGATTTCTTTTCAATTACCATTAAGCAAACTTGCTGTGATTTTCTTTACAAAGGTAATCAGCTGTTAATCAACATACTGCCTGAAATTAGACATCTAAAATAAAAATCTGGGGGGGAACTTACCAAAAATATATAAATTATAATTCTGAACAATGCAAAAAAAATGCATTTGCTATGATGAATATAGTGAATTTAGTATTTTTCTGTAGTTTGCCTCATAATTTGGTCTACAAAGGCTTTAAAATACTTATTTTCTCGGAAAACTAAGACTGTGTTAGATTCCTTCACAGAAGCACCATTCCAGTATTCAAGATGCACGATCACTAAATTGTCCATAGTGTTTCTGGAGAGCTAGCAGCACATCACAACTCTTGTAGTTAATAATTTTGGTGTATTTTCTATTTTTTACTATGTTGGACCCAACCTTATGTTCATATGGGTGTTGGCTATGTTGAGTTGTTAATCACCTCTTTTTTGCACAAATTTCACTGCTTTTTCATTAGAGAATATTCCATGTACATAAGTTTAACAGAATAACCTTTGAACTAAAGTAGACAGAGTCTACTCTAGACCTACGGCAAAATAAGGTTTTCTATTGTCAGACAAGGATCTTATCATACTGGATACTTCAACCAAACTGAAAATCTTCTGTGACAGTTTGGAAGTAGTGTTTACTACAGAGACAAGGGTAGGAAGATTAGAGGAGGGGAAAGAATAAGTAGAAGCCATTTAATTCCAGTTTTGATTAAAAACATATGCATCTCTGCCCCAGGGTTACAGAGACTCTAAAGCTTAGGATGAAAAGGTGTGTGATACCAAAGCAGTAAGATCATACTCCTCATTTAAGATAAAAGACTTGTACTGAGTTGGTGAATACTGATGTAGTGACACTTTCCTCCCTCTTTGAACTGCATTTTCATTGTGTTTTGGTATTGCAGCATTATTTCTCATAGATATTTACAAGCTGCACCAGTGTCAGATTCCTGAAGCAATTAATATACTTGACAGACCCTGGGTTCAAACAGACCCAGTCTCTTTAAATCTGAAATAAGTTAATGAATGGTTGCATCTGCCAATGTTGATAAGGCATTTTGTCCCCAAAACTTGTGTGGAAACTGCTAAGATTTCTCTGTTCTCCTATACTCGAAGAAAAAAAAAAATCCCAAATGACATAATAGTCTGCTGGCACCTTTTTTTAAATGCTTCTTCGTACAAGAAGTCCTCCTCTACCTGTTTGAGTCCAAGTGTTGTTCTGACCTTTACAGATTTATTAAAGTGTCAGACACAAGTAAATCAAGGACTGCTGATGGAAACAGTATCTGAATAGAAGTAGACAAGTATTAAGGAACAGAAAAACCCCTTTGATTGTGACGTTTATTTCAAACCTGAGAAAGGTATTGTTCAAAATCATATTTGCTTTTTACCAGCCTGCCAGTTGTTCTAATAAATATTACCTGCAAATTTATTCTATTCTGCCCTTCAATTACCAGCAGTTGCAGCCTTACAACTATCCAATGTACCAGTGTGACAGTACATTGGAGAGGAGACATATCTAGTCATGAGTTACACTCGTGACCTTGGGGTGGTATGGCTGTTCTAATGTTTTATTATTCCATAATAAATTCCAAAACACAATGAAAGTAACAGCCAAAACTTTACCTCAACTAGGATTTTTCACCTCCAAGTTTCCAGTTGCAGCTTGCAATAGAATACATAGATATTATATTCCTGTTAACTGGTGATTTTTGTTGTTGTTTAGTATTCTAAATTGCTTTTACTATTCTAAGGATGGCATGCTGAAGTTTTGAAGTGTAAAACAAGTAAATATTATGGCTGTAAGTTGTTGAGTGATTATTTTGGAAATAATGCAGGTTCAACTCTCTTGAAGGAAAGGGAAAAAAAGGGATAAAACAAGGTTGTTAATGATAGTGTTAATGACTGTAGCTTAGTTGAGTAAATATTTTCTTTTGCATGTTAATTCCAGTGTGTACTTGAATTTGTACTTGTATTTTCATGACATTTCAAACTAAATGAAATCTCTCTGAATAGATGGGTGAAGAACCCAGCATTTAGTTATTTAGGTACCCTTCTGTGGATAACTACATGGCACTTAAAGGTTAGATTTCATGGTTAGAGGTGGTGCTACAAATAATGATGGGGAAAGAACAGCGTGGGTAGATGCATAATAACTCTAGAAATGAAGCTTGGCAGCTAGCAGGTAGAAAATGAGCATTGATGCTGGCAGTTGGAGGACAGTAAATACCAATAAATGAAATGAGGTGGCGCATGACAAATTTGGCATAATACTGCAGATAATTGAAAAAAAATCAAGCATTTCTGTACATTTGTTTGTTTGTTTGTTTCAGCCCAATATGGAAGTACACTAAAACATACTACAAAAAATGGGTAAAGTGCCATGCAAATGTAGAATTATTGTTGATGGGCTCTGAAATTCCACATTATAATTCACTCAACAATTAAACAAGAAAAGAGAAAACAGTTATTTTCAGCCAGTGAGCCACTGCTGAAAATAAGGCAGTCATCTCTAGCAGTTCTAATCCCCAGTTAAAATTCATGTCAGTATTTGACCTCAGATGTGTAATGTTTGTGCAACTCTGAAGAGTGTGTCCATCCCATTCCTGACACTCAACAGTACTTTGTAAAACAACACATTTAGTTGGGGCCAAGTAATCTTATGAGAAACTGCAGCACAAGAAGTTATGTTGCCAAGTCTTGAAGGTCTGTTGGATAATGTCAGTTTTGAACTACTTTCCTTAAACTGACTTTAGTAAACAGTAGGACAATTTCCATCACAAGTTTTCCAAACTTACAAATGGATAAAACCCCTGGTTAGTAGAGATGGTGGATTTCCTGCAAGCTCTGTGCAAAAGAGTAGCAGGTAATTTTATCTCAGTATTCACAGTTGCATTATTCCACAGTTATTCAGCGGTCAGTTTCTGCCATTTCTGTGGAGCAATGATAAATGGTAACTTTCCTCTGTGTAGCAATTCTGCTTGAGTGTGTTGGTGCCAGGCAGGAGAGGGTCAGCCCTGCCTGTAAACCCTTTCTCTTCCTTTTTTTACTTGTTCCTCCATGGCCTGTTACTCACATACAGAAAAGTGGGAGAATAAAGTACATACTTATCACTTCCTTTTATTCTTCTGTCAAGTCTTGTATTGGTACATAGTGAGTAGACTCTCTAGACTCTTTATGGACCACTTAAACTTGATGTTCAGCTGAGAATTTAAAGTACACTTGTGAAACTGTAGTCCTTTTGCAGGAAAGGAAATAGTGGGCTCTAAGATTAATTGTAAACTGCATGATGCCTGCAGAGTTGGACATAGACCATCTGGTCAGGAAGCAGTAGTATACAATGTTTTCCGCGATTAACTGTAGTTGTTAAAGCATAAAGCACCTCAACATTAATGCTATGTTGCTTAATTACATGAGTTAGTCAGTATTTCATAGTGGAAGTACGGAAGAGAGTATATATGCAAATCATCTCCCATCAGGGTACCTGAACGTCTTTCTGGATATGTGATATAATGTTATTTAATGGTTGTGAAAAGATAGATTATGTTTTGCTCTAACTGGAAGCAGCAAATAAAGTGGGGCATTGTTGCTTTGAACTGATATGTGTTCCTGTGAATGATTTTTTTTTCTTTTTTTTGGTTAAAACATCAATGCTTTGAAGCCTGTGCTAGAGAACTTTGTGATTACTGAATAAATATTGCACCTGAAACAAGAGATTCCTTTTTTCCTAAGAAATTCATTCCCCATGTTTGGACTGGCCTCATGAGAAGCCATGTTTTTCATTCAAGTATTTAATTTTCAGTGGTTGAGGGACAACTTTTTCTAGGCATCACAGTTGGACTCTGCACTTAAAGGCTCCTAAAATTTCAGATGCTTCCTTAACCAAACACCTGGTTATAATTTGTTCATTAAGGACTTCATCATTCTCCCAGGCAAGTTTTGTGTAAAATCCATTATTTTTCTGGTTCGCAGGCTGATTTAATTGCTCAGAACTCGGTGTCCTCTGGTACAGAATGTGTACTTGGCTATTGAGAATAAGGAACATGGAACTGACAGGGCCACACATGCAAGAGCAGAGGAAACAGAGAGTAAAAAAATTATAAATAAGGTAACAAGATGATGATATAAGGCAATAAAAGTAATGAAAAAAAGGGAAATTAAGTAATGTGTCACTTCAATTGTTTTCTGTGACTGAGCAAAAGGATCTCTAATTGCCTGCTGGAGCTACTTTTCAGAATGTATTGATTCAAAATGGTTGCAAAAAGCAACCCACCAAACAGTATAATCTTCTATAGTCTATTGTCTGCTTTTGCTGTTTTTTCATATTTTATTCTATGGAATCCCTCTTGTAAGTCTGCAGTTACCAAATAACATGGTCTGTCTACAAAATGTCTCCTAATAGAGATGTTCCTTCTCATTAACACTACTAAAATTATCGGTTTCTTCTGTTTATTAAGCACAAAGAAATCTTTCAACCAAATCCTCCCAAACCACCACAAAAAACACCTGAGTGAAAAACCTCACACATGAGTTTACATGTGATGTTATTCATTATTTCTTCTTTTTGACTCAAAACTAAGCCAGATACAGAAATACACTTAGTCAAGTGACTAGGAGGTGCATAAATGATGTGCTCATAAAATTGCCTGTATCTTATATTGATGGAGTCAGTATAAGTAGGAAAAACACATATTCTGATCAAAAGAGAATTCCTGAGGAAGGAGAAACACATTTTAAGCAGTGAGAAGACCATTTTTTTCTAGCAGGACATGTATGCAGCAGTCTTTTAATGCACATAGAGTAAACTAGGAAGCCAGGGAAGTGATTCTGACTTAATTTACAATGGTTTCTTATGCTTGAAGAATTCTTTCCTTCAGAGGGATTGAGGCCATTTTAATGGTTTTTACATTCAGTAAAATTTCTGTAATATTAATGAGGGAAAGGGAAGAATCCTTCAAAAACATGATAAAAAATAGTAAAAGGAAAAATGTAGAAAGGATTGTTAAGTGTTTCATGTAAAGTCCACACTTGTAATTGCCTACATTCAATGTTTTGCCCTAAATAAACATCTACACTTCTTACTCAGAGTTGAACTGGTA
The DNA here is from genome assembly GCA_033558105.1 of Coccyzus lansbergi. Lineage (NCBI taxonomy): Eukaryota > Metazoa > Chordata > Aves > Cuculiformes > Coccyzidae > Coccyzus > Coccyzus lansbergi. The sequence continues at coordinate 2,506,824 of JAUMJK010000708.1, forward strand.
TAGACAGTGGGATCCTCGTATGACATAAGATGTATCACTAGATCATCTTTAAAGTCCCTTCCAACATAAACCATTCTGTGATTCACCAGCTGTGTTTTATGTCAGTTAAAAGTTCAGCTCCTGAAGTTAGAAATAGCTGGGTAACTAGTAGGAAACAAACATTTTCGGTAATTTCCTTATGTAAAAAAAATACAGGTTTTATTTGATAGACATCTAGGCGATGTTTTAAAATGCTTTAAAAAACAGAAATCAGCATCATAATTACCATGTTTTATATAGGAACAATCATAAAGAACTTCATGGGGAAAATCCTGCAAGATCATCCTGTCAAAGTATTTTCATGAAGTTTAGTAGCCATCTTACTGAATGTATTAAATCATTATGTTTGTTTAAAATATTTCTGAAAAGTTTCAAACAAGCTATATAAAAGCGTAACTTTGAAGCAAAGAAAATGCTGTCATTAATTTCTAGGGGACTGGTGAGTGCTTTCATTTTCTAAATAATTTGTAAAAAAATAATGTTATGCTACTGGAAAATTAGTCTTAACCTATCCAGTCTTTAGACTTCTGAGAGCATAAGATCAGAAACTGTTTTCTAGTCTTTCTTTCTTTATTGGAACCAGTACTAATTTCACTTGTGTCTCAGTCCTGTATGTGAAGATTACTATGTCCTGATCCTACAACAGGAAGTACTTTTGTGTGTCTGTTTCTCTATGTATGCCTCTTCATGCACATGTATATGTGTATGGATATATACACACACAATATTGTAAGATCACAAGCTATAGACTACACTGGTTTAAGACTAAATCAAGCCTTTTGCTCACTTAGAGTAATTTTGAGACTGAGGGTGTTACTCTAAATATTTATTGCATATTTGCTGAAGGCTACTAGGATGGTTATTTCTGCAATCGAGTAAATTGTTAAACACAACACTGTGTCTGCGAGCTTATTTTCCCACATTAAAGCTGTTTTCTCAGGCTTCTTTTGGAATATAACTGTGTCCAGTTTCACAGTATCATGATTACATAAAAATGTACTTTAAAGATCTATAGCCATACAACAATAATGTGGCATGGTGCAAGTCTTAAAAAGGGGTTATTTCATTAGCACTTGAACAGATGACTGTAATTTTGGTCCTACATTTCAAAAATTGTATGTACAAAAATTCATAATATGAAAGAACAGCTTTTTTCCAATTCTTAAAATGGAAAGTGGAGGTATAGAAATATGAGTTAAGAGTGAACATTAAAATGTGTTGCAAATTGCTTTATTGTAAACAAAACCAATTTCTTCCAAATATGGGATGGGTAGTCATATCCAAAGTTCTCCAAAATAGTGTTCAGAGATAGCTTTATTTTTTTTTCTTTTTATTCAAAAGGACACTTTAACTATGAAAAATGCTGTTTAAATAACATGTATAGCACTAGAAGTGCAAGACAAGAAAAGATTGTGATCTCTTAAGCATTAATGAAAGTCATTAGCAAGATTATATTTATATAGATAGGTCACTAGATTAGAACCAGGACGAAGGACTCTGGCTTTTATTCATTCAAGTTGGTTTCCTCTATTCAAAATTAGGATGATTTCTTTTGTACGTTTTTCTTATACTTAGAGATGCCAAACAAAGTAGGTGGTACTGTATCAGGAATGTTGAATGTGCGAAATACTTAAAATATCAGGGGACAGCTTGTTTCCTCAGATTTAGTGTGTTCTGATAAATATGTAAACAAATGACATTCTTATTCAGTGGATCTTTCCTTCAGTGAAATGCACCACTGAAAGAAGTAGAAAGTCAATAAAATGTTTCAGTCCTACATAAATCTTATTTTCATGGTAGGAGATGAAAGGCATATTCTCTATATATCTTGAGGAAAGGCAAAGTTCATATCTGAATATTTCCAATATCTTACATTTTGACAGTAAGAAGAGTAGCAAAATACATAGTGTACAAGGAAGACTTATCTAGACTTATGGATCTTATGATCTTGTGAATTATCAACAAAGATTTTAGATTTATCCTGTATTTGGGGTTTTTTAAGTCAACACTTACAGAATTGAATAATTAAAAATTAATGGCAATGTAATATTTGACTTACTAAAGACTGGAATTTTGAACTAATCTGTAAGCAGAGCACATTTTGTTTGAGGACTAATACAGAAGGAAGAAACCAGAACAGAAGATCCCTTATATAGAATATGCCGTGGTGTTTCCCAGATAGGATTTTCTCATTTTTAACTAGTGTTCTGGGTTAATTATAAATTATGGTTAATTTTTAAGGTAAAACATTATTTTTCCATTCTTCTAAATCTGTGTAAATGGAATGGCATTTAAACAAACTGCATCTTAGTCTTCTGCATGTGAAGTGATAAGTCCTACAGAAGTGTGAATAGATTCTCCATGTGCATTGACTTCGAAACTAAGATTTCTTCAAGTCAGAGCACAATACTGGGAAAAAAATTCAAAGCAAATCTGTAACTGAAAAACCATAAGGACTGTCAGTTTTCTAATAGTACTTGAGCATATTTAGAACTATAGCATGACTTGAAAATAGAAATGCAAACAAGAGAACCATGGTTTTCTTTTTGCTTTACAAGTTTTGGTGGAAAAAAAAGTATGGCTGAAGCATTAACAACAATGAAAGATCATTTGTGGAACATAAAAACATTGCTAGCATATTCAACTTATTTTGCTATTGTGCAGTGAAGTGTTATTCACTTTCCTACTAAGCACATAGTTTTTCATCTGTAATGCAAATACATTCAGTTCAAATTCCTTTCATCCCCAAGTCTTATTTCTTTGTATCCCATGGAGCCATTGATGCCAGATATCTGCTCACTTTACTACTTAATTGTTGTTATTTCTATTCATTGTACTGCTCTGCAACAAACCATCACATTCTTTCTGTCAATAAGGTATCATTGAATATGTGTCTATTAATCTAGAATAATACTGGTCAGCTGCTATTGAAACTGGAAAGATGACTCTTGCATAAGTTGTATTATTTTATTTTAAAGCAGTCAGTAATTCTGACCTTTTAATACGTCTTTGCAGATCAGAACTTGTTAGATTTTGAAAATGCCTATTTAGAAAGATCTCTGGGTTATCTACGTTCAGAGAAGAAAAGGCTCGAGGTAGACCTTAGAGCAGACTTCCAGTACCTAAAGTGGACCTACAGGGAAAGCTGGGGAGGGGTATTTTATCAGTGAGTGCAGGAACAGGAAAAGGAGGAACAGTTAAGCTGAAAGAAGGGAGATATTGGTTAGATATTAGGAAGAAATTTTTTGCTGTAAGAGTGGTGAAGCACTAGAACAGGATGTCCCATCCCTGGGAGTGCTCAGGACCAGGTTGGATGAGGCTTTGAGCAACTTGATCCAGTGGGAGATGTCCCTGCTGATGGCAAGTGGGCTGGAACTGGATTATCTTTAAGGTCCCTCCCAACCCAAACCATTCTATGATTTTATGATCTCAGTGGAGTGCTACAGAGGAATGATTTGTATAGTTCCTTCTTTTATGTTCCTTCAACTGTTGATATTACAAACCTTTTGCTGTTGGTTACAGATATTTACAAATTTGATCTGGAACACTAGAACTAGAGAGAACTTTCTCCACAGAAAATTCCCTTTTGCTGTGTGTCCTTTCTATTTAAAATCTAATATTTTTAAGGCATATGCTTTCAGGATGTGTAGGTGATTTCTAGCATTTATATTCATAGCTCAAGTAGATATTAAATATTTAATTCAAGAGTTTATCTGGTTATATAAACAGACATTGAGGATTCTGGCAAAATAGTCTAATGTCAGCCTAATTGGCATTTTATTCCACACAAGAATTTTATCTTAGAGTGTAGCTCTCTATTAGTCAGTGTTTGTACGGGAACCTCTCAGATTATAAAATAAAGAGTGTGGTGAAATCCTTGTAGAATAGTATCTTGAATAAGAAATAAGAAAGAACATGTATTTGTCAGGGATTTTTAGAACTGTATTCTGAAGAGGAGGTGGACCACTATTTTCCCCATCATATTGGTTCTCATGAATACCCCAAACCCTTCTGGTCTTCCTTTTAGTGTTTAGTTTCTAGCAACAAATTTTATTTGCATGAATACTAGTTAAAAGTAAATTCTTAATTCACAAACTGGAGCTTTTACATCAGCAAATGTACAGTGTAAATGGAACATGACACACTTTCTAAAACCTCTCAACAGGACCCTAGTGCATAGGCAGTTAAATCAGCCAGATTGCAGTGAGACTAAACTTCTTACAATCAGAATCCTATACACAGAAGTAGTTACTTTAGTCTGATTCTGACAAAAGGAAGTAAATGTAAATGTTGTACCTAGGTAGTGAATGCTGCAGCAGCCTGAATTTTCTAATCATTAGGTCTCAAAGACCTGTGGCTGAACAGAAAAAAAAAAAAAAAAAAAAAGGATGAAACTTTAACATATTCTAAGGTTTCCAACCCTACAACCCTACCTCTTTAATCTGTCATTTTTCTCTTTTTGCTATGACTACCTGAAATATTGAAAACCCCAGTGGTTTCTCTAGATTTTTCTTCTGTTTCTGAGAATGACATCCAGTCAGTACCTCTTGTTAAAGGAGAAGCAGGGGTAGAATGTCAATATCACAATGTAATTTTGCACAGTTACTTGTCACACTAAACATTTAAAATTTAAAAAAAATATAGAAAGAAATCTAATTTGAGAGAAATGTGCTTTCCTTCAAATGCTTCTGGATTTTAATACATTATATATTTATTTTCTTTACATGTGATTGTGGCTAGAGACCAAGAGTATTGGTGAACTTTTTTTTGAAACAAACAAACAAAGCCCAAAAATGTTGTAAATGAAGTTGAAGAATACGATAAACAACTTGCAAACCCCAACCTCTGCCAACAGAGATATTTTATTTCCAAATCAAAGCTATCATCCTCTAAAAGTATTCACTGAAACCTTCTAAAAAGGCAATGACTTTAAAGAAAATTCTTCATTAATCTATGAAGTATGTATCCTTAATATATTTTCTTACTTAGGAATAGATAGACAGAGAGGTACATGCGAAGATCTTTCCTTTGTACTCTGTTTGGTTCTAGTCATTTTAATCTGCCCCTTTAATTTTATGGACATCAATTGATGTGTTATCCATAAAAAAGACTTCTGGTAAACTAAAGGAACAAGATCTACCTCTTTGAATTCTGAAATGCAGGATGTACTGACCCCTGGGAAGTCTTAAAGCAGAACAGAGACTAGCATAAATTAAAGCTGCTGAGCCACCTTAATTTATTTATTTTAAAAAAGCAAACAGTTCAATTTACACAGGCTCTCCATGAGGCCTGAAAGTCTCTGAAATACATAAGCTTATTCTTAATGATATTCTTAATGATTGTCTCATTTCTCTGGCAAAATTAAAAACCCTGTAAAAGCTCAGTAATTATACAATCGGTACATTAGTCTGAAGGTTTAAGAAATAAACAAACAAGGACAAGCTTATCTAGCTAAGAAGGATAAATTATTCTTGAAGCAGGAAGCAGATGGGCACTTGATTAACTTTAACAAAATATGTTATTCCCACGGACTTCAACAAACTGCAGCAAATTAGACTTTCACTAAATGAATTGTTAGGTGTCCAAAAGCCAGCAAAGACAGTGCTTATTAAGTTTGTTCCCATTTTCAGAGGATTGCATAGTAGATTGTCAAAAGGTAAATTATTGGATTGACTCAGTAAAATAATAAAAGATGTAATTAAATACTGGCTTTCTGTTTGCTTGGAAAAAGCAAATGGAGGCAGGCAGACGGGAAAAGAGGGGTACACAAATTAGAGAAATAAGTTCATATCTACAAGTAATGTTTCGTTTAGATGTTTGCATTGGCCATTGTCCATCTGTAATGTAGTCAATGTTCTCTATAGAAAGGTATTAATCTTAAGCATGGAAGGAAAGACAAACGTTATGGGCTAAATTGATGAAAACTACCAGGGAATAAAGATTTGAAGAACTGGCTGGTGTATTCTTAAATGGACAATTAAGATGCTAGAGAAAAATTTTAAATCAGCATTTTCCATTAGTAACAATAAATCAGTCATTGAACTAAAGCTAAGAAAGGAATCATTTAATCTGGCTAGCAGAAAGTGACTAGTAATCAAAGGATGCTGAAACGATGTTAGTGCCTGACTCTTTCAGTGGTCATAACCATGCTTATGTGCCTGTACGTTGGAAATATGGTAATCACTAAGGATTATGACTAGCAGCACAGCCAATATTTTCCTAGGTATTTGAAAGAGGTTGCAATAATATGGTATTATAAATTGCCATCTGATTGGGGGTATTGAGGATAGTCACTTCATGCAGCTGAAATAGTATGAAGCAAATGGAGATTGGCCTTAGTTCTATTTTTCTGAATCCTTCTAGAATAACATATATTTCAGTGACTTTAAGGAGACTAAAACTTCGCTTTGCAAAACTGCTTGTTTATGCATAGGCTCCTTTATGACTCTACCTTAATAATAAGAGACAGTTTAAATATGTAAAATTCCAATATGATCTGAATGATACCTTCACCTTCTGGATCTCCAGCTATTGTGGCTGGAAAGTAATCTTTTATTGAGAAGCTTCTATGGAATCTAATAAAACCTGCATAAAATTTTAAGCTGTAACAATTTCAATTTCCCTTCTCTGGTAGATTGATGAAGATAATTTTTCATCCCTTCATAGGTATCTTTCTTAAATTCTTCCTCAATATATGCATAAAGATAATCTTTTTTTGCAGATTAAATAGCAATAAAAATTAGTAGAAAGTATAGGTGAAAATAAGTTTTCATGCACAGCCTCAAGCATCTCATTCTTTAGAGCTGAAGTCAAGATCAAATGACAATGAGAGGAGTTGCTGTGTCTAGGATTTCATATGCAATGTATCTGATCTTGTCGGTGTCTTGATTTTTTTTTTCATTGTCCTTGTCTGTCAGGGATATAGCAATCTATGAAGGTTGTTCTCTATTCTCCCAACAATGATCTTAGCAGAAATAATAGTCCAAATAGCTAATAAAATATATTAAATAATCTGAGAGTAATTTATTAAGGTTGTCACACAACTACAGCAGAATATTGTATGTTGTGGGGAAGGAATTTGCTTTTTTTGAGATTTTTCTTCCCTGTTCTTCAACTTTCCCTGTTCCTGAGTCACGTAATGAGGCCTCTCTAACTACATTCAGATATGAAGTATTTTCTCATCTGGATTAATATGGTTGTGAATGGATTAAATGGAGTAAATTGTATGGTTTTGTCTGGGTTTAATTTGTCGGTATAGTCCCAGAACTATGAAAAAGTGGCATCTGTTTTTCTTATTGCCTGTCTTCAGCGAGAGTTGTTATGAGGGGATGGATGTGGCAGAATTTATTCCTATAATTTGCAGTAAGTAATCTTAGAAAACAAACACTGGTTTGTATTATTATTTCTAGAATTATTTAATTGCTGTTATTGAATTCTTCTTTCATTTTTTTAATGTGCACGAAACACCTCTCAAAATGCAAAAGACAGCATTCCATTACAGTGCTTTTAGGCCATATTAATCATATCATCTTTATTGTCATAGTTCTTCTAGGAACATAATGAATATTTTTACTTTCTAGTAGCACTTAATTTGTCAGCCTAGTAACATTAGAGCAGTTGTTATAATAGAATCATAGAATCACCAGGTTGAAAGAGACCCACCGGATCATAGGATATCAATAGTAGGTAATTAATCTTACTGGTATGGTACAGTATAGTTAGTTCTAGCCTTCAGGTATTCTTTAATTTTTTTTTTTATATATAATCACTACTTAGGGAAGTAGCTTGAAGAAACTGATAAGAGAAAAAACGAAATTGCTTTACTATTATTTTGAGGTAATTAACTGTAGGTGGCAAAGCTGATAGGTCAACAAGGGCACAAAAGTCTTGATATTTGCTAAAGCATTTTCTTTACAGTGGTGAAAGAAATGCCATGACCCTTACTGTCAATGGGATAATTGTATATCTACCCCATTAGTAATAACCCTGGTGTCTAGAATTCTCAGACACAGAGTCATGCTGTGACTCTGTGCAGACACTCTACAATACAAAGCACTTGCTCCATAAAAGCATTAAAACAGATGTAGGGAATGGAAACATCAAGAAGATAGAGCCTGCTGGTGCTCACCACCAATCCACAGCAAGTATATCTATTGTAATCAAGTGCCCAGCATTCTATTGACCCAAGCTGCAAATTCAGTATTAAAGTCAGTTATGAAGAAAAAACTTAATCTCTGAAACGTTCTCTGATGCCTCGAGGTTAATGCTTCACCATTCTGTCACTTTTTAAATTGGTCTAAGTTTTCAAAATCAAACCGAACTAAATATCTCCACTTCATTTTGCTGTCAGTCCTTGGTGTTTTTAAACTATTCATTTAGTTCTCTGGGTTTATCTCCCATTCTTTTTCCCCTCCACATTTTGTCAAGTTTCTAATGACTACATATGTCTCCCCTAAACACAGTGCAAAATAGATGGAAATTGTCATTCATTTCTTTAAATATTAAGAAGCTGATTGTAAGGTTCGAATGGTTTTCTTTTCCTTTCTGAGCTTTTATGAAGCAAATTAAGACTGGGGAGGTACCTCTGGACTGGAGGTTGGTTGATGTAGGTCCCATTTACAAGAAGGGTAGCAGGGAGGATCCAGGGAACTACAGACCAGTCAGTCTGACCTCAGTGCCAGGGAAAGTCATGGAACAGGTGATCTTGAGTGTTATCATGAAGCACTTGCAAGAGAATCAGGTGATCAGGCCCAGTCAACATGGGTTTACCAGAGGTAGGTCCTGCCAAACCAACCTGATCGCCTTCTATGACCAAGTCACTCGGCTGCTGGATGACGGAAAGGCTGTGGATGTGGTCTTCCTGGACTTCAGTAAAGCCTTTGACACAGTTTCTCACAGCATTCTGCTGCGGAAACTGTCAGCCTCTGGCCTGGACAGACGCACACTCTCCTGGGTAGGAAACTGGCTGGATGGCCGGGCCCAGAGAGTGGTGGTAAATGGTGTTAAGTCCAGCTGGAGGCCAGTGACAAGTGGTGTTCCCCAGGGCTCAGTGCTAGGTTCAATCCTGTTCAATGTCTTCATCAATGACCTGGATGAGGGCAAGTTTGCAGATGACACAAAGCTGTGTGCAAGTGTCGATCTGCTGGAGGGTAGGGAGGCTTTGCAGGGGGACCTGGGCAGGCTGGACCACTGGGCAATGTCCAACGGCATGAGGTTTAACACGGCCAAATGCCGGGTCCTGCACTTGGGGCACAACAACCCTACACAGAGCTACAGACTGGGAGAAGCCTGGCTGGAAAACTGCCAGGAGGAGAGGGACCTGGGGGTGTTGGTCGACAGCTGACTGAACATGAGCCAGCAGTGTGCCCAGGGGCCCAAGAAGGCCAATGGCATCCTGGCTTGTATCAGAAATGGTGTGACCAGTAGGTCCAGGGAGGTGATTCTCCCTCTGTATTCAGCACTGGTGAGACCACTCCTTGAATATTGTGTCCAGTTCTGGGCCCCTAACCACAAGAAGGATGTTGAGGCTCTGGAGCAAGTCCAGAGAAGAGTAACGAGGCTGGTGAAGGGACTGGAGAACAGAACCTATGAGGAGCGGCTGAGAGAGCTGGGGTTGTTTAGCCTGGAGAAGAGGAGGCTGAGAGGAGACCTCATTACTCTCTACAAGTACCTGAAAGGTGGTTGTGGAGAGGAGGGAGCTGACCTCTTCTCCCAAGTGACAGGGGACAGGACGAGAGGGAATGGCCTCAAGCTCTGCCAGGGGAGATTTAGACTGGAGATTAGGAGGAGGTTTTTCACGCAGAGGGTCATTGGGCATTGGAATAGGCTGCCCAGGGAGGTGGTTGATTCCCCTTCCCTGGAGGTGTTTAAGACACGGGTGGATGAGGTCTTGAGGGACTTGGTTTAGTGTTAGACAGGAATGGTTGGACTAGAAGATCTGATGGGTCCCTTCCAACCTGGTTGTTCTGTGATTCTGTGAAATTTATGCAGAGTAGTGAAAGCAACTATGTGGAAAGTCTACAATGTGGTAACACCATCACTCCTCGTGCAACCAGTCACAAATCTGTGTTAAAAAAAAAAAGTAAATTAAATACCTCTAAATCCATTATTAGGAATCCATAGATTTTTGAGGTGTCATTGCTGCCAGATTGATAGATGGATTTATTTATTTGCTTATTTATAACAAACCTCTTTTGCTCATTAGTAGAAGAAAGGCTTAGCAAAACAGAATTGGTCACTCATCCTTATCTGTAGCTGTCCAAATTTAACTGGTTCACTTCTGATTAGTGCTAGAAGAAATTATTCTGTCTTCCAAAGAAATCATTCATACGTCTATCACACATTCCTAAATGCTCTAGACAGCTTCAGGAGTATAATGGCTTTCTCTTTGTTCCCCTAAAGAAATGGGAAATGACTATTTTGTACGAGAGATACTCCACCGTTTGTACTGTGTTGCTTCTCCACACTTGAGCCTATGAGGTGTAATGCATATTGCAAAAGATGATCTTCCTAGCACTCATTTGGGTTTCTAATGTGCTTGTATCTTCAAGGGACAAATTCTAAAAGCAGAGTTGTTTTCATCAGAGAGAAAATTTTAATGGCTCATGACAATGAACTAACTACATAGATTTTGAGGTGCCCTTTTAACTATAATACTGTGTGCATTAGTACCGTTTAGTATTATTTACTATATGCACAATAAAAAAAAGTTTCTTTTTGACTGCTAGTAAGCCGGTCTTGTAATTTAAGAAAGATTCATTATAAACGAGATTAGGTCTTTGCAATAATCATGAGATATTAGTAGGGTAAATTAAGAGGGAGAAGTAAAGAGGCCTACCAAGTTGTTTCTTGCTTTTCCTTCTCTCTCTACCCAGAGAGAAGGAGGGAGAAGATGCAGGGCTCCTGGGGCATCAGAGATACACAGTGCCTGAAATGGTTCTTGATGGTTATAGTGATAAATTCTCACAATGCAAGGGAGTAACCAGAAGCCATTAGTAATCTATAGCCAGCGTTGACACAGGTAGCATGGAAGAAGATTTTTGTAAGTGCTTTTGCCACTGTTTAGGAAAGTGCTTTCATTTACACTGAAATAGGTTATGTTTGTAGTGCAGTACTGGGACTGGCACATTCTCTTGATTCCTGACTTGCAAACTTCAATGAAACCTGGAAGGGAAAGAGATTTTTGCCACTATGTGGGTATTTTATGGTTGGATAAGTGTTAATTGTTCACCTGTCCACATTTTTGCCAAGGATGCATTATTTGCCCCCTTTTATTTTTTTTTCTAAATCTTTCTCTTCTGGAAAAAAGAGTTCTTTAATGAACTGGGTTTTGCAGTGTGTAAGGATGGAGAGAGATTATTCACTAAATTGTCAGAGCACTGTTTCAGCATTGGTGACATTTCCATGCTTTGCGTGCAATTAATTCGAAGGTTTGGGAAGATCTCTCTGGACAGAAAATGTTGAGCTTACCATAGTGTTAAATACTTTGGAGTCAGATGGAGTCAGATTAACTGCCTTTTGTAGTTCTAATAGATAAGCCAGACCACCACATTGTTTATGCCACTTGCTTTATCAAATGGTCTTATCTGTGTCACAAGCTCTTTCATAATTAGAACAAAAACTGAAGACTAGGTATGCAAAAATGTATGTTTGAATTTTATAACAAGGAATGAATCACTTTTCCTGGAGATTTAAGGGAGAGTTAATATCCTGTGAATTGGTCCAAATGAGGTCAGAGTTATAGTTAAAAGAAAAAATACTACTAATAAAATTCTGTTTTAATTTTATGCTTTGCACCTAGCCCTGGCTTGCTTGCTTCCTCACAGAACAAAGAAAAAATGTCTTTAAATTATTTTCTTTTTATTTTTTTATTTCTCTAGATTTTCTCTATACTCCATTAGCAATCAGATTTGCATTTACTCTGCTCTACTGAGTGAACTTTCTTACAGCTCAAATTATCAGTGAAGCATTTGCAGCTATGTGGAAATAACAATCCTGCTGGTTTTACCTTTGCCTTTCTCAAATCTTACCAGCATATATTTATTCCAGACTTCCAGTACAATGCCCTTCAGTTGTATCCACCACCTTGCAAAGATTTTATTGCTTGGTTTCTTTCCAGCAAATTTCAGTATTTTCATGTAGCTGTTCTTTAGAGAAGAAAACATACTGTTATCCTTATTTTGGGAAGTTGTTGCACCAACAATGAAGCTGAATTTGAGGATATTTTGATTATTGCAGTGCTTTGCCTTTTCTACATTGCACATTTTATTGTCCTAAGCTTTGGACATAAGCGTCTCTTCCTGTAACTCTGCTACCTGGCTCTTCCTCGATGAACACATATAAAAAGCAAGTTTAAAAATTCACTATCAGCATTTTTCTCTAGTTCATTTACCCTAATTGCCCTAACAATGGTTTAACTGAACTATAATAATAACAGTGTTTGCAGCCTCTGTTACCTTTTTAATTTTTTAATGATGTCATATTTGCTACCCTCTTGGTTGGGAAAGGAGAGATACACTTCCCAACCTATATTATCCTTTTCTTGAACTGGAGTAGTAATCCATCAGAATTTCATGTTATATATAGATATTTAGTTAATTAATCTAATGTGAAGCATTTATATAATCTTACTTTTCATCAGTGTGTCATTACCCTTCCTGTACTGTACCATTAGTCACATTAGCATTACTATTTTTCTCAAGGTTTATTTCTAAATACTCTGTCATATGAAGTCTGCTTTCTTTAAAAAAAAAAAAAAAAGAAAACAAACACCACCCCTACCCCCACATCAAAAAAAAAAAAAAAGATTTAATTATAGTTCTTGAATGAGTCCATAAGGTATTTTGACTTCGTTTAAATCTGTTTTATGAATATATCTAGAGTCTTGATCAGTGTGTGAACTATGCATAATTTTTAGTCACCCTTCTACAGCGTGAGCCTAATCTGCATATGTTTCATGAAATGACCTGTAGGAATTAACACATTGGCACAACATGCTCTAAGTTTTTTTTTTTTCCTTGAAAGATTATTGAAAATGAACACATTAAATAACTACAGTTTCTGAAGAATAAACAAAACTATATCCATAAGATCCTTTGTCTAAGGGAATCACAAAATATAACATTTTAGCCACAGCCAACTTGAAAAATCTGTCACCTGCTGTTGTGATTTATATATGCAGCCATACTTGTAATTCTCTCTTTGTGACAGAAAGAGCACTTTTCACAGCACTTACATGCACCTAGGAAAACAAGAATTTGTTTAAAATAAAACTTCAAGAACTATAAAAACCTACCTGGCAAGGGAAGCATCTTTGCTTTTAGAAACAAACAAACAGAAAAAACCCTTCATGGCCTGAAAAATACTGAAGTCAACAGAGAAAGCTTACAGGAAAAGAAAATACATCCTAAATAGGATTTCAAAAAATATTTCTTTTTCTGTGATTAGTTCTTAGTGTCTGATGGAAAAAAATAACTCCTAATGGTAAATACATATATATTGGCAGTGGTGAGTGTTGTTTTTTGCCAAACAAAGCTAATAAGTTAGTTTCTGTGTATACTTGGCTAGAGGGACTTATCCCATCCAAGGTGGACTCTTCAGAGAGCAGCTTGCTGCTGTTCAGTAGTTTTAAAAGAATCAGGTCATTAGTGTACTTGTACTGTGCTAAAACATGAGTATTACAACCTCTTTATTTTCTCCGGGAGTATATAATTAGGGTATAGTAGAAAATACCTGAGTAGGCAACAGCAGCACTTGTTAACCACATATTAACTGCTGGACCCATTCATGACACCAGAGCATACAGTGCTGGTCAAACATGATGCTGGCTAGAGAGAACTATCAGACCCCCGAGTGAGAATAGGTATAACTCTGAAACGAAAACAATGGACATGAACTGTCAACATAGCTAACTTTAGTAAAACTTGGTTTCTTGGCATGCACGGTAGTTTAGCCAATAATATGTTGGTAATAGTCTTATGGACAGCTACCTTTAGCCAATAATACACTGTAGTCACCCTCAAGGGTACACAGTTATGTAACCGAATGGGGTATATAGAAATACAGCTAAGCTGAATAAAGGTGCTTGCTGACTGATCAGATGGATCTCTGCATCTGTTTTACAACATAACTCCATACCAGACCCACTGCAAGATTTTGAGCTGCCCTAATCTTATCTGAGGACAAGGAATGACAGATTGCTGAATTAGAGAAGAATGACATGAAAGTGACACTGTGATGTCTCATTTTTAGGTGAGTTCTTGTGACTTTAGAGTTTTGAGAATTGCTAAACTGGAGTAATCTCTATCTTTTTCCTCCATATTTATGTCCTCTAATCACTGCATTGACACAAATCTTAAAAAAACTCAACAGCATTACAGATGTCAACAGGGGGCAAGCTTTATATGATCTCATTTTATGTTTCTGAACAGTCTGAGATTCAACTAAAGAATCATTTAATCCTATATTACTTATGAGAGAATTCCTCTGAGGCACTGTAAGTTATCTCGTTAGGTCAGAAATCATTTGTAGTCTCTGGGATAGCCCATTTTTTCTAAGTTAAAAGATAAGAGGATTGAACGGCTGAGTGAATTTTTAGACAAAAATCTTTTGGGGATCTGATTCTTTCTAGTTAGCTTAAGAACAAAACCAAAGGGGATGTAGGAGTAAAACTGATCACAGGTGATATGAATATTTCAGATTTAGGTCATAGATCTACCCTGCCAGGGTAGGTTTAGACTGGATATAGAAAATATTACTTCACCAAAAGGGTTGTGAAGCACTGGAACAGGCTGCCCAGGGAAGCAGGAGAGTCACCACTCTGGAAGTGTTTAAGAGATGTGGTGCTTTAGGGATACGGTGTTGCAGTGGACCTAGCAATGTCTGATTTGTGGTTGGACACTATCTTAAAGACATTTCCAACCTAAATGAATCTATTATTCTGTGATACTGTTCTGCTGTGCTTTGGAATAAAATTGTTATTTATAGTATCATAGAATAGTTTGGGTTGGAATGGACCTTAAATATAATGTAGTTGCAACTCCCTTGTTATATGCAAAGACATCCCCCACTAGATCCGGTTGCTCAAGGCCCTGTCTAACCTGGCCTCGAACTCCTCCAGGGATGAGGCACCTACAACATCCTTGGGCAACATGTGCCAGTGGCTCACAACTCCCATTTTGAAGACATTCCTCCTTATGGCTATTCTAAATCTACCCCTCTCCAATTTATAACCATTCATCAAGGATTAGTATGAAAAAATACAATTTTAATTTAATTTTGCATATTTGGAGGATTTGGGGATATGTAGGCATTTAATACAGTCTGCATCAAAGTTTTGGAACACTTCTACTTGACCAGAGCTAGTTCAAGCAATTGAGGCAGGTTATCCATTTCAGCAAAAATTGAGATACAGTGCCTCCCACTTTAGGATCTAGTAGTGATAAAAGTAGTCTTGATTTCCCTAATATATTGGACTGTAAATTGTAGTCCATCATAACCTCCCAAACAATCTTTTCAATTAACTGTGTCAAGGCATACCACTTCCTCTAGACTTCTTGGCTGCTCAAAAGAGCAAAAGCAAAACAGCAACAAAATAAAAATATTAGACTTGAAATGTTCGGGACAAGGACTGCATTTTGGCTCTAGTCTTCATCTAGTCTCTCACTGGGCATCATTTGTAATTTGTAATATACAAGAGAAATTAAGTTCTGAGCCACTATAAAAGATCCTAATCACCTTGAGATTTAGGCTAGAAGCCGATGATATCTTTTGTATTTCTTAGTCACCATTACCAGGTCTTTTATTTAACAACAAGAAAGAAATACTTACTTTCTACCTGTCTAAAAGTACTTACTGTATTAGTCCGAATACATTCAGAATGCATTTGTGCAATACAGATATTCTTTACATAAAAACATATGCTGCCAAGTGTACCTGAATATAGTACTTATTTACATTTTGGAAAGTATTTGTGTTTGGATTCCTTTTTAATTTATAACTGGAAAGCGTTGAAAGCTGTCAAACTCTTCAAATAAAATTTATCATTTCAGCAATGGTATTGTTCCTTTATTTTAAAAGTCATTACATGCAACCTATCAGTGCTATTGATATATAATTATAACTTCAAGTAATGTTATCTTCTAATATTAGAAATAAAACGCATAATCTGTTTCTTAGATCTGTATTGTGTGTGCTTCCCATAAACTATTTAATCATTATTATAATTTCTTATATATAATTGAGTCATACTAGGGTATTTTGGATGGAATGAGGGAAATTTCTGTTGTATATTGCCTCTATATATTACAGTTTTTACAGTAGGTGCAAATATTTTTTACAAAAGTTTCAGAATTGGGATCAAATTTATTTCTTGCTTTGATTTTTTTTAATTGTTCAACAACTGGATATTACGTTTTATACTGTCAAAATAAACCTGATATGTACAAGATGCAATTGAAATACAAGGGTTGTAAAGTTAAGGTGATAATATATACTGCTGCTTTATTTTCTTAAAGGAAATAAATAGACACAAATTTAATGCTGCAGTATGAGTGGACTCTGTTGAGATATTTTCAGCCATTCTTACAAGTTCTAAAACTTTTTGGTAATATTTAAGAAGTTACTTAACTTTAGCATGTTCTTCTCATGCCTAAATTTAGTAAGAGGACACTTTGCAATGTTTTAAGTAGCTCAACTGGCATGTCATAGTACAGCAGAGCTAAAACAATGCTCAAAATGTTACAAAAGATTGCAGTCAACTTTAAAAATACACTCACAGATTAGGGACTAGGGATTAATATCTACATGGAATGGATATCACAGATGGTTTTGCTGGTAAAATTTGCAGTCAAATCCAAGAAAATTACTACATACAAGTAGAGGTTAATTAAGGTAGTGTCTTCTCAGAAGTACTTGTAAGCTAGCTTTCCTTTCTAACAAAAAAAGAGCTACTTAACTTTCTATTCCTAATATATAAGCAGCTTTCATGCAGCAGTACTGCAGCGTTTGTCGTAGACAGGCTGGAGGCTAAACAGGTGCCAGGTATTGACACAACATCAATAATTTATCTCTCCATAGAAAAGTTAAAATATTGGAAATGGTTAAAATAATATCATTTTAGTATATCAAAGATAATTTAAAATAAGTTTGTTTAATAATGATCTTTTTTTAATAATAGAATTCAAGTGCTTTCAGGTCTTGGGTTTTTCAGATTTCTCTGACCTTATGAAAAAAAACTTGGCATGAAGTGGCAAAATATTTAAATTGACCCCAATTATTAACTCTTATCTTACTCTAATGGTGATCCCTGTTGGGAGCTATGTGCCCTTCTGTTTGATTGGTGAGGGTATCTGTTGGAAAGGCCAAGCATCCTATACATAGACAGCATTGTGAGATCAGTTCATTTCTCTTGCCACGGAAAATCACAGAATCACAGAATAACCAGGTTGGAAAGGGACCCATCGGATCTTCTAGTCCAACCATTCCTATCTAACACTAAACCAAGTCCCTCAAGACCTCATCCACCCGTGTCTTAAACACCTCCAGGGAAGGGGAATCAACCACCTCCCTGGGCAGCCTATTCCAATGCCCAATGACCCTTTCTGTGAAGAACTTCCTCCTAATCTCCAGCCTAAATCTCCCCTGGCAGAGCTTGAGGCCATTCCCTCTCGTCCTGTCCCCTCTCACTTGGGAGAAGAGGCCAGATCCCTCCTCTCCACAACCACCTTTCAGGTACTTGTAGGGAGTAATGAGGTCTCCTCTCAACCTCCTCTTCTCCAGGCTAAACAACCCCAGCTCTCTCAGCCGCTCCTCATAGGTTCTGTTCTCCAGCCCCTTCACCAGCCTCGTTGCTCTTCTCTGGACTTGCTCCAGAGCCTCAACATCCTTCTTGTGGTGAGGGGCCCAGAACTGGACACAATATTCAAGGAGCGGTCTCACCAGTGCTGAATACAGAGGGAGAATCACCTCCCTGGACCTGCTGGTCACACCGTTTCTGATACAAGCCAGGATGCCATTGGCCTTCTTGGGCCCGTGGACACACTGCTGGCTCATGTTCAGTCAGCTGTCGACCAACACCCCCAGGTCCCTCTCCTCCTGGCAGTTTTCCAGCCAGGCTTCTCCCAGTCTGTAGCTCTGCATAGGGTTGTTGTGCCCCAAGTACAGGACCCGGCATTTGGCCGTGTTGAACCTCATGCCGTTGGACATTGCCCAGTGGTCCAGCCTGTCCAGGTCCCCCTGCAAAGCCTCCCTACCCTCCAGCAGATCGACACTTGCACACAGCTTTGTGTCATCTGCAAACTTGCTAAGGGTACCCTCAATGCCCTCATCCAGGTCATTGATGAAGATATATCAGATATATAAGATATATCAGAGAAATGTAAATTTTGTTTTAAGGAAATAATTCAGTATTGAGCCTTCTAAATCATATATCAAATATTAAGTGGGATTTTGCAAATTGTGTAGAAAATAAGATCTGTAAGAGTAAAGAAGCAAAGTTGAAGACCTTAATTTAGGGGTTCATATCTATATGGCTTTTCCTTTAACATGGTTGGACTAGAAGATCCGATGGGTCCCTTCCAACCTGGTTGTTCTATGATTCTATGATTCTATGATTTTTTTACACGTTTTTCACTCTTCAACTATTTTAAAATAAATATAGAGTTTTTTTTTTCCTGTCTTGTCAAATTAGTCTAACACTTTTTTCTCCAGATGGTATTATTACTCTGCTGTAGACATTTCAGAGGCCATATAATTAAATTTGGTTTTGAGTCTTTTTTCTAATTAATTCTTCCTACAAGTTTACAAAGCCTGGCTACACCACGGGACTCACTAGACAAGATAATTAAGAAGGGCATTTCTGTGTTGACTGTCTATAATTGTTTTTACCAGGACACAAAAGCTTATAAGCTAACAGTTTTTCCTTTTAGCTGAAGAAGTTATGTTTTCTAGATAGAAAATTAAAATATTAAATAAAATATATGCTGTAAATGACAGGTTTGATGTACAGAGAGTTGATTCAAGAAGCTACATCAGCAGAAAACCAAAATTCTAGAATTTTTTTTAAACTTGAGGGAAAACATGATCCAACATTTTTATGTGAGCTGGCTTTGATAGCTATTTGTTATTAATAATCACCTACATTTCTACTGCGAATCATGCCTCTAAGTTTAAGTATGGAAAAACTTCATATAAAAAAAGTATTTAAAAAGAGTATTTGTGACTCTTGTGTGCTGTGCAAGTTCCACAGCAAAGGGTGGTGGAGAGCTCTGTAAACTGTCAGCCATCCTCTTTCTGAATTCTGCAAAGGGTGGCAGGCAGTCAGGCAGAAGTCCAAGGTGAAGTGTATGGTGGGCTAAGTGAAGAAAGAAAATGATGTTCCATTCATTCTCTGATATTTCTTAATTGCATTCCCTCTTCCTGCAATATTCATTTCAGTTGTGCAGTTCTATGTTCCTGAGCAAGTTCTGAATTCCTTGAGTTTTTTTCTAGTTATGAATAGCATTTTCTTCCAATTGCAAATTCATTTGCAAAGACTCTTTTTCAACATTTATTGAGTAGATTGTGAAACGCAGAAAATATTCTTCTCTGAGCAGAGAACAATGCTGAGGCATTCTCACTTTTAAATGTCATTCCCAAAGTAGATGGTGTCACAATGCTCCAGTAGTTAATTGCATCTAATGAATGGGACTTGTTTCAGAGTATCCTTCTCAATCTGGAAAAGAAAGAAAGAATTAGATAAATGGAATAGTGACAAAATTCACAGTATGTCCTGATAAGCCTTATGCTATTTGTAAACTCAATATTCCAAATGTTCTTTTCTATATGAGCTTTTATGATGTGCTATCAGTATCTTTGCATAACGTACAGAAAGCAGTATGGCTGTAGTCATTATTTATGTTCTTTTCAGCAGAAAAACAGGGGCACTCTTGAGTATTAGCAAGATATTTGAGCTATTATTTCAATGATGCTGGGTCTTTTTAACCTGCATTGTTGTGTTCAGGTGATAAAATAGTATTGAAGAGGATAAGGCACAGTGCTTGGAGACAATTTTTTTGAGGTAGGGAAGTGAAAAAGATGCAACTTCCTAAGGTTCTGGAAGAATTAACTCCATAATCCCAGCTCCGTTTCTAAAGAAGCAAAGGCATTCCTCCTGGGACATGTCCTGAAACAGACCATAGAGAATCCCAAAAGGAAAGGAATACAAGTTTGAACTTGAATCAAATTCTGGTAAAAAGATAGAAAAAAACTTTTTTTTCCCCATCTTCTATATTGCTGAGGAAAGTAGAAAAGTAATGTTATTTTGCATAACTTGAAGTTTCCTAAATGCAAGGGTGCTTTTTTTATAGACTACAAAGCAGAAAAGGTTACTATTCTGTCATGAGGTCTCTCAGGCAGCTGAAGGAGAAAAAGCATCACTCTGAGGCAATGGTATGGTTGGTGTCAGGAGCTGTTAGAGGGAAGAAACGAACATGTGGGTTGTCAGAAGTTATTTAAGTTACACTTTGCAAATGTGATAGTGGATCGAAACCTATATAATTAGAGGTAATTTCAGTGGCAAACTACAACAGTGAATATTTGATTAAGTGGAGACACTGAAATTAAGAAACGCATTTCTCGTTGTGTGTTTTCCAGTGTCCACATATGAAATATGTTGACATAGTAGTGGCAGCACGACTTTCTGCATATACAAGAATATTTCCTTGATTGTTAGTTATTTTATGGCAGTTACTTCATGCTGTTAAAATTAAAGAACCGCTTTATATCAGGCTAAAGAAGTCATGTATATATGTACACACATACTATTTCAAATTGTTTTGCAGGTGGCGTAACTGATACAATTGAAACCAAACTCTAGCACCACAAATGTGCCAGTACTTATTCTTAATAACAATCTTACTTATTACATCATCTTACACCAATACACTGATCCAGAAGCTTCTGAGTTAAGTATCTTCCAGTGTTGTTCTTCATCAACATTTTGTGTGTTACATGAAATGTCATGGTGATTATGCAGCCTTGGAGAGTAGGGTCATGCAGCCTTGATGGATTGATTATAAGCCTGTGTGAAAATGGTCACAGCTTGCTGTTTCTCAGTAACAGCACATTAAAGTTATTTCTCATTTGAAGGCAGTTGTCTATGGGTTATGTGTTTCATTTGACCAAGTTCTAGTCTCCTAGACTGAATTTTGTCTGTGCTGACAGGAAGCAGAAAAATTAGTTTTGCTCATTTTTTGCATGCTTCTTCTTCTTGTAATTAAATGGCTTAATACTCGCTGTGGTGACAAGTGCTAAGTTCCTGCAGTTTTGCCCCGTGTTGTGTCATCCAGAGAAAACCAGAACTAGTTGTGTCCAAAGAAAAAGGCAATATGAAGTGACAACTTGTGCTGGCCTGCAGGAACTTGATCACGTTAACTCCCTAATGGAGAAGCTAATGTTTGTCAGTGTTGTACCGTGAGTAATGTTGTCAGACTGGAGGGAACAGTGTTTCTGCTAGTGGAATACATTTTAATTAATTTTCAAAATATTACTGTGGCTTTCATTTTTGTTTCTGATTGGCGAAGACCTTTAATTTAGATATTACTACTCACTTTTTCATTTCACTGTTTTAAAGAAAACAATGGAGTGAAAGATGAAATGATAAATCATTAATAATCGCTCAAAATGTAAATAATAAAATGAGGTAGTATGCTACATGAAACAGAGTATTACAAATAAATTAAAAGGAACAACTATTTTTATGTTCAACTAATTATGTTATGATGAATTCCTGTGCAAAACTGTAAACTAACGTGTACTCCATAGAAATTTGAAAATTTGATGTTCTTCATAGTATTTAAATTTTTCTCATCAGCTCCAGACCTTACATCTACAAGTGTGTGCGTATACATGTATATTTAAAAATCTTTTCCTACTGGAGCCTTCTGGATAAGGCACTTCCCCAAAATTAGAAAAAATTCCTCTTCTGTCTCAAATTCTGTGTCACTCAGCAAACTCTTAACAACTTAATTATTGTAATTGTAAAATGGAAGAGATGATTCATCTTTTCCTTGCCTTCTAAGCTTTTATTGTTCTTAGGTCCGATAAGAGCTTTTCCTTATTTCATCAGTGATACCCATATGTAATCCTAAACTCAGTTGCTCAAAATATTTCTGCTATGTAATAATCATAACACAAGACTATCAATATTGAAAATGCATTCATTGTCAGTCTTTTTTCTCTATCCAAGGACTCATGAGGTGGAAGTGCTGAACTATTCCATTCTTCCTTACTACTGGTAAGGGATTTTCCTTGTCAGGATTTATTAAGCATTCAGCAACACTCTCAATGCTAATGTTTGCATGACCTATAAAAATGTTTCCACTGAAGTTTGCAATGCACCATGGTGATACTAGCTGGTGTATAAGTGATTCTAAATTAATTTAAAAACAGGGAGGTGAAAATTTATGCAATAAAAAGTTAGAATTAAATGCACAGTTCTTGGAGCAGGAAAGAACTTTTAAAATTAATCTATAAGGACAGTCCAGGCATCATTGGAAATTACCTTTCGGGTCATGCATAGGTGTCCTTCACCCAAGAGTGTTCTGCACATAATATGTTAATATTTCACTAGGAAAACAAAAAAACCTCCAGTTTATACAGAAGTATCCTGCAGGCCTTTCTGTGTACAGTTTATTAGTTCCTGGAAAAGAAATCAGAAAATCTACCCAGTAAAAATTCAAGATTTTTTGGTTTTACCTTTTTTTTTTTTTTCCATTTGTTTCTTACCACTGAGGACACTTTTGGGGAATTATTTCTACTCCAAGTACTTCAGTAAGTTTTGCTTTGTATTTCCTAGTTTTATATATTTAAACACTCTTTATAGCATATCAAACATTAAGCAGCAGTGACATCAATAGAATTTGCTTTTTTTAAAAACATTTTGCAAGTAGTTCTATCATTCAAATAGAGGGTTTTAATACTTTTTTCTGTACAGATTCCCTGATCTACATGTGGACTAGAAGTACTGTGAGAATTTTTATAAGATACTTTGCATGGAAGAAATTTGTCTAATGTAAATCTCAAAGGGAAGTACCAAATCCTTTAACTGTGTTTGATCACAAAGAAACAAGCTGCATGTACAAAGAGAATTCTTTCTACATTCTAATTAAGTAGCTTAGGAGAAAATATTCCACCATTTTGCTTGTACTTCACTTCTTACATAAATGGCACTTCAGACCAGCTGCATGTTTAGTCACAGAAGTTTTCCACTGAATTATTTACAGAAATGCACGAGCTTCATCAGAAGGGAAACTTTATAAGTAAGGTTGACCAATGGTTACTTTAATTCCAAAGCCTCCAGAAGGAAGTGAGATGTTAAAAAATTGATTGTATGTGCAAGTGGAAGGTTCTTGAAGTTGCATTACAAAATAGCTATTTGATGTGGAAACAAGATGTTAATTGAGTATTTGTACAACTGCATGTGTGTATCTTATACATTTGATACAGAGATTTTGATGATCTGTTTCTCTTTTTTCACTAAACTGTACCATATACCGCTATCAACTATTTCCTCTGTGTAAGAGGTTGTCCCATCCCACTTAAGCAGCCACTGGGCAAAGCTCTTTAGAATCACCAGGACTGTGTTTAGAGTGGTGTAGACCACCCAAGAGAAGAATGTATATTATTTTTTTATGAAAAAGAGCCTCTTAAAGTGGATACTAAAACAATCAACAACCCATACACAATAGAGTACCAACAAAAACCTTTAAACCTGACGTTACCGCAAAAAAACCACAACTTAGAACCCTGGCATTACTGCATTACAGGCTATCTGCTAGCAAAACCAAACCCAGATGCCCACTGCAGCTCTACTTACACCAAAAAAAAAGAGGTAAAGGGAAAAAGGGGAGCAATATATAGGTACTATTGATTGCCAGTTGGTCAATTATATTTTTGAGATCAATAGTTATAATAAAACAAATAAATTTTGTTTTGAAAAAGTATACTTCCTTTTGAAAAGTATCAGTTGTAAGTGAGAAAATCAGTTGTACTGTTGGGGAGATATTAGAATTACAATGATATTTAATATGTACAAAAATGTAGCAACTGTGCGCTGTCATTGCTAATCTGAGTGTTCATTTCTTGATGCAACCACATAGTTTGGAATAAGCTAAAAGATATGGGTGTGTTTTTTATATACAGAAAGCAAATTTACAAAAATTATTTAGACACATTCTTGGAGAAAAATGTGGCACAACGTAAATGGCTTTGTGGTGTGCTTGTTCCTTAAAGGTACTGTTGCTAAAATATTTGATATTATGGAGTACTAACAGCCCTATCCTGCTCTGTGTTTATATAAGACTATTGCCATGAAACTATCTTGAAAGAGACATATTAACCTGCCAAAATATAGAAGTGCTGTCATAAGAAACATTTCAACTTCTGAAGACTAGCATCACCTGACATAAAATCACTTGGTATAAGCAAAGCACTGGGAGCAAAAAGGTGAAAACAAGCAGTTTACAGCAGTGAAAAGCACTTGACACTGCATACCTGGCTGTTGGATGGATCCTGTTGCTGGACATCATGTTCCAAAGAGGTGTCTATGTATTATAAAGGCTAATAGGGACACAAAATATTGAACAGCATATACAGAAAGAAATTCCATTAAGTTTATTTTATTATTGCTTGTCAGTGTGTGTCTGTAGAGCTTTGCGGTTGTGTGAAGGCAAAATGCCATTTCAGATTTTTGCACAGTTCTAATAAGACAGTTGAAGAAAAGTACTATAAAGTGCAGCAGAATTTTTCATCTGAAGTTAATGCAAGTTATTGGGTATTTATATCACTTTGTAATGTAAAGTTGATGATTGTTAACTGTAGTTGTCCATGTGTATACTTACACAAAAAGTAATTTGTGCTTCATGCCCTCACAAACCCTGCTGCTTGCATCCATCCATATATATGAAGGCATTTACATATATTGACTGAAGATCTTTGCAGAAATTTCTTTTCTAGTTGTCCTGCGGAGGGTCTTGCTTATGACTGTCAAAAAAAACTTGTCCTGTTTTTAGTTACAGTTTTTTTTAAATGACACTTTAAACCTTTTAGTATTAGGACATCATGAATCCAATTATGTAATGTTTATAGGCTATTGTAAGCAGGAATGATTCCCTATCTATTGTATTTCTTATTTCTTTCCAGATCACTTTAAGAATATATTCACAAAATTTATTGAAGCTTCAGTCCAGCCATTTAAATCTTCTATCAAATTGACATCACTTTCTTCTAATATGGGTGGGGTTTGCTCTCACAAATAAATAATGCAAGTCAGGGAAGGTTAGTCTGGCCCCTAACATGCCTTGTCCTAGTGCTTTAGAAGGATTTATAGATTATTAGTTGAACCTTATAGCATCTCACATGGCAAGTTGTACTATTTACTCACAATATAAGTAGGCATTTTCAAAATCATTCAGCAACTGGCTCTAGTGAAACTGGTTTTCACTGCTTTGTGTATGTAGGCAGGGGTGTAAGCTGTACCCAGCTCTAGAGCAGAAGGAAATTAAAATATAGGATATAGAATGAACATCACATTTATGCTGGTTCCCAGTTTCTGTTTCTTCAACCATTTCTTGCCTATAGGTAAAACTGCTTTTTAGTGCATAATTGTTTTTATGCCTGGTTCACATAGTTGGTAGTCTTTCATTTCTTGTTCTTCAAAGGCCCTTTGATGTGTCTTTTATATCTGTTTTGGGTTGCATCTGGTGTCTACACTAAGATTTTATGAGTGTAATGCTGAGTTTTTACAGTCATTGAGGAAGATCTCCCAGGATCATGTGGGTTATAGTTGCCAGACCTGAGTACTTTTCTTATAGTTTCTGGCAGAATTTTTACTCTGCCAGAAGGAAATAAATGAATGCATAAAATTATGAAGTATAAGCACTTGAAAATGCATAAGAAGTTTTAGTCATCACACTTCAAAATCATCTGGATAGCCAGTGGGAAGCAATACAAAGAGGGAGATTTCCACAGGCCTGGAGATAACGTGAAGAGTGAAAGGAGAAATAGGGGACAGCAGAAAGTGAATTATACATAAATCACTTCTACATGGATCAAAGAGGTAGGATGGGAAATGGGGAAAACTAGGGAGAACAGTTTCACCCTTTGCTGCTTTGCTCTGTGCAGGTGTTCTAGGTTTCCATAGAAACTTGAACACAGCCCGAATTTGGGGAAAATAATGTTTCTTCCACTTCTGTTTAACTGCCATAAATGCTATACAAAAAGTGATGCGCAGTTTCTGTTTCACATAACTAGGTCAGCTACTTCCACAAAAAACATTCATGGAATCATATGAATCTATTGAACTTTGTGGTGAAATTATGAATGTAGGTTACTTTTACATGTCACTGGAACAGTTTTGGTCATGAAACAGAACTAAGTGGTATCAGGAGTTAAAATGGAGCTTGTCTTTCATCTCAGCAGGTGACGCAATTGCATTATATTGGTTAAGTGGATTTCTTGAAAAATATATATCTACAATTTCCATTTTTTTATGCAAAATAATAATATTTTTCTTTAAAGGAGTGCTTATCTAATGTATATTTTTTAGTCTTTTTGTTATACCAAGTATTAGTTTCTGTTAAAAATTAATATTTTATATATTATGGGACATTGCTATCTAATGAATAATATCTAGAATTGCTAAAAATAGCCTATGTAAAATGAGATATGTATCAAACATTTTTTGTAGTCGGTGTATTGTTTTCTGAGGCCAGCTACATAAAGCTGGAGTTAATTCACTTTGGCATTATCACTTCTGGGTATGAAACTTTTTTGAGTTAAACTCATAGATGTGGGTTAATTTTTAATATATGTGCTACTTCCATGAGAAAATTAGAAATTAGAGGTGTTCATTATGTATGAATATTTTAATGCCATAAAAAAACTAAAAAAAACCAAAAACAAAAACAAAAAAACCCAAAACAAAACTCAGCAAGTAGTAGAATATGGGATTCCCTATTCCAAAATAAGAGGCCAGAGGAACATTGCAGGACATAAGCAAATAAATTTTGCTGGCTTGGTGGGGATGTGATAAGCAGGGCTGCTTGCAGGGCACTTGGCCCGTGTCAGTGCTTTGGAGCTTGGTCTGATCATGCCTAAAAACCTAACCCTGCTGTGCCTAAAACCTAACCCTGGGCTTTAGTGCATGCTCATTTCAAGATGCTCCTCAAATCTTGTTCACAATGAACCTTTTGGATGCTGTCCACCATATGGCATTGCTCCCTCAGCTCAGCATGGATACATGTAAAGCACAGCTCTGTTTATAGGGGCATACAGAGTTTGGGTCTAGGTCTTGTTAAGAACTCTATAGAGTAATTCAGTTCTCTGTAATTCCAGAAAAATGAAAATGTCAGCCTGCTTTTTGTTATTGATTATTCCCTCTATCATTTACCTCATTTAAAAAGGAATCTACAATATATGCTAAATATTAAACATATACAATTATTCCTATACACAAAATTGTTCAGAAAAAATAGTTTTGTATATAAACACACATTTAAATTGTCTACTGAAAGATAACACATTAGTGGGAAAGTACTGAATATATGAAAAGAAAGGAGGAAAGAAGTGGAAATGCTGAGGACCATCAGGGAATGTGAGAGGGAGATAGATCAGTGGAGCAGGACCCTCTCACAGGCTGCCGGAGCTAGCGAGGCTGAGCACCACCCACCGGTAAGCTGCAAGACTGGGAGAGAGAGAGATGGGGAATGGCAGCAGGTTCCTGTCCAGAGAAGGAAACCCACACCCCCCTCCCAGACAACTAATCCCCCAGATGCCCCTGGGGAACAAATATGAGGTGCTGCGGGTGCACCCCATCCATAAGGATGAAGAGGACTGCAACCAGCAGCCTGGAAACATTTCCAAAGCTCCACCATCCTAACACAATCATAAATATATCCTCTGTAAAAAAGAAGAGGAGGGTGATTGTCTTGGGGGATTCCCTTCTTAAAGGAACGGAGGGCCCTATGTGCAGACCTGACCCGCTCCAAAGGGAGCTCTGCTGCTTGCTGGGAGCATCAGTAAGGGATGTTAACTAGAAAACTTCCATCCCTGGTCAAGGACATAGATTACTACTTGCTCTTAGTATTTCAAGTGGGCAATGAAGACCTTGAGCATAGGAAACTGAAAGCTGTTAAGAGGGACTTCAGGGCTATAGGGAGAATGATCCAGGGCTCTGGGGCATAGGAAGTATTTACCTCCATTCCAATACTAAGGAATGAGGAGCAAGAAGTAAGGAAGGAGAAATTGATTAATGACTGGCTCAGGGACTGGTGTGAAAAGTGGGGCTTTGGGTTCTTTAATCATGGGGAGGCCCACACTGCCCCAGGCTTTCTTACTAGGGATGGGACATGCCTATCTCCTAGGGGGACTAAAGCCCTCTCCAAAAATCTAGTTAAGCTCATAAATCGAGTTTTAAACTAGATGTGAGGAGGGAGGGGATGGAGGTCAAGCCAGATGGGACTGAGTCTGGAGATGGGACTTCAGTTTCAAAGGGGTGGTATGATGGCGAGGACCACCAGTATATCACCACTAAGCATGAGGGGGTGAATGCGCCTGGGGCTGGTAAGCAGGAAACTGGCACTGTGGCCTTAGTTAACCCGACAACCACTCAATTGGGAAGAAACCCTATTACGAGGGCTGTAGGTACACCAGCCCAGTTGAAGTGCATTTACACTAATGCATGCAGCATGGGAAACAAACAGGAGGAGTTGGAAGCAGTAGTAGGGCAAAGGGACTGTGATGCCATTGCCATTGTGAAGACATGGTGGGGTGACTCATATAAGTAGAGTGTATGCATGGTGGGGTCTAAACACATCAGGAAGGACAGGAAGGGCAGAAGAGGAGGCAGGGTAGTTCTCTGTATTAGAGAGGACCTTGATACCCTTGACCTGGATTAAGGTCAGGAAGGGACTAAGTGCCTGCATGTAAAAATCAGAGGAGCCCACGGACAGGCAGATATTGTGATGGGAGTCAGCTTTAGACCACCCAGTCAAGAAGAAGCAGCTGATGAACTTTTCTACAAACAACTGAGAGTAGTCTCAAGATCACTACTTCTACTCTTTGTGGGAGACTTCAATATCGGTTGGGAGTATAACACATCAGAAAGGAAGCAGTCCCAGAGGTTCCTGGAGTGTGTGGAAGATGCCTTCCTCACACAGCTGATGAGTGAACCGACAAGGGACGGTGCCCTCCTGGACCTACTGTTTGTGAACAGAGAAGGCCTTGTGGGGGATGTGCGGGCTGGAGGACGCCTGGGGCAAAGCGATCATGAGATGATAGAGTTCTCAGTGCAGGGGGAGATGAAGAAGGAGGTCAGCAGAACAATCACAGTCAACTTTCAGAGAGCAGACTTTGGACTGTTCACAAGGTTGGTTGGAAAAGCCCCATGGGAGGCGCTCCTTAATGGCAAGGGAGTCCATGAGGGCTGGGCACTCTTCTAAAAGGAACTCCTAGCAGCTGAGGAGAAAACCGTCCCCATGTTCCGGAAAAGTAGCCGGCAGGGTAAGAAACCAGTGTGGTTGAGTAGGGAGGTCCTGA
The DNA here is from genome assembly GCA_033558105.1 of Coccyzus lansbergi. Lineage (NCBI taxonomy): Eukaryota > Metazoa > Chordata > Aves > Cuculiformes > Coccyzidae > Coccyzus > Coccyzus lansbergi. Next base: position 2,536,437 of record JAUMJK010000708.1, read on the forward strand.
GAGACATCAATAAGAAGAGGAAGGTCTATTAGCTTTGGAGGAAGGGGCAGGCATCCTGGGTGGACTACAAGGAGGAAGCGAGAACGTGCAGGGAAAAAATCAGGAGGGCTAAGGCCCAACTAGAAATCAGATTGGCCAAGTCTGTAAAAGACAATAAAAAATCTCTTTACAAATATATCAAGAGTAAAATGAGGTTTAGGGAGAATCTCCAGTCCCTACTAAATGCAGAGGGAAACACAGTAACAGGGGATGAAGAGAAGGCTGAAGTACTCAATGCCTACTTTGCTTCAGTCTTTAATAGTAAGGGAAGTTATTCCCTCTGTGCACAATCCCAGGGGTTGGAGGAGGAGAATGAGGTTCCCGCAATCCAAGAGGAGGTGGTTAGAGACTTGCTTGCCTGGCTAGACGTCCACAAGTCTATGGGGCTGGATGGAGTCCACCCAAGAGTTTTGAGGGAACTGGTGGATGTGCTGGCCAAACCCCTTTCCATCATCTTCCAGTGGTCCTGGAGGATTTGGGAGGTACCACTGGACTGGGGGCTGGCTGATGTAGTGCCCATCTACAAGAAGGGGCACAAGGAGGATCCGGTGAACTACAGGCCTGTCAGTCTGACCTCAGTACCAGGGAAAGTCATGGAACAGGTGATCTTGACTGCTATCATGAAACACTTGTAACAAAACCAGGTGATTAAGCCGAGTCAACATAGGTTCACAAAAGGCAGGTCTTGCCAAGCTAACATGATCACCTTCTATGACAAAGTGACTCGGCTGCTGGATGAGGGAAAGGCTGTGGATGTGGTCTTCCTGGACTTCAGCAAAGCCTTTGACACAGTTTCTCACAGCATTCTGCTACGGAAACTGTCAGCCTCTGACCTGGACAGGCGCACACTCTCCTGGGTAGAAAATTGGTTGGATGACCGGTCCCAGAGAGTGGTGGTAAATGGTGTCAACTCCATCTGGAGGCCAGTGAGAAGTGGTGTTCCCCAGGGCTCAGTGCTGGGTCCAGCCATGTTCAATGTCTTTATCAATGACCTGGATGAAGGCATTGAGTACTACCTTACCAAGTTTGCAGACGACACTAAGGTGGGTGGAAGTGTGGATCTGTTAGAGAGTAGGGAGGCTCTGCAAAGGGATCTGAACATGCTGGACCACAGGGCAGAGTCCAATGGGATGTTAAAACAAGGTCAAATGCCGCGTCCTGCAGTTGGAGCAAAACAACCCTATGCTGTGCTACAGACTGGGAGAAGCCTGGCTGGAAAGATGCCAGGAGTAGAAGGACCTGGGAGTGTTGGTTGACAACCGACTGAACATGAGCCAGTAGTGTGCCCAGGTGGTCAAGAAGACCAATAGCATCCTGGCTTGTATCAGGAATGGTGTGACCAGCAGATCCAGGGAGGTTATTCTCCCTCTGTACTCAGGACTTGTGAGACCACTCCTTGAATCCTGTGTTCAGTTCTGTGCCCCTCACCACAAGAAGGATGTTGAGGCTCTGGAGCGAGTCCAGAGAAGAGCCATGAAGCTGGTGAAGGGGCTGGAGAACAGACCTTATGAGGTGCGAGTGAGAGAGCTGGGGTTGTTTAGCCTAGACAAGAGGAGGCTGAGAGGAGACCTCATTGCCCTCTACAACTACCTGAAGGGAGGTTGTGGAGAGGAGGGAGCTGGCCTCGTCTCCCAAGTGACAGGGGATGGGACAAGAGGGAATGGCCTCAGCTCTGCCAAGGGTGATTCAGTCTCGACATAAGGAATAAATCTTCATAGAAAGGGTCATTGGGCACTGGAACAGGTTGCCCAGGGAGGTGGTTGAGTCACCTTCCCTGGAGGTATTAAAGGTGCGGGTGGATGAGGTACTGAGGGGCATGGTTTAGAGATTGGTGGGAATGGTTTGACTTGATGATCCAGTGGGTCTCTTCCAACCTGGTTATTCTATCATTCTATGAAGATTATGTTCAAAATGCAATAATGATTTTAAACTGTGCTCTCCGATGGTGTCCTGTTTTTTGCTATGATAGTGTTAATTTTGTTCCTAGTACCTGCTATGCAATGCGTATGATATGAGAATAATTTTGATCAAATATTGTTTTAGTTGTTTCAAAGTAATGTTTATGCTCAGCTGGGATAGGGTTAATTTTCTTCCCAGCAGGTGCCTTCTTTGAGATTTAGTATGAGAGGAGTATTGATAATACAGTGATGTTTTTAGTTATTGCTAAGAAGTCAAGGACTTTTTCAGGTTCTCATGTTCTGCAGGTGTGTAGGTGTACAAGAAGCTGCGAGGGAGCATAGCCAGTTGACTGAAGCTCACTAAAGATATTTGACACCATTTAATGTCTTGTTCAGTATATGAATGGGAAGCTGGCTGGGGCTCATTGATCCATGATCACTCACAATTAAATCATTGGATGGTGAGAACTGCATTGGATTGTGATTCCCTTGGAAGCAAGTGAGTGGCTGTCTAATATTTATCTGCTGCCTGAGGCTAAGCCATGACAGGCTTTCTCAAAGTCTGTAAAAAAGAGTCTCTGCCTTTCATGCAATGTGAATCATAGATTGGTTAATACCTCATAGTCACGCTGAAACAATGCAAGATATTTCATAGTGTGGTGTTTCCTGAGTAATATTGGCAGAAATTCTTGGGCTCTGGTGGGCTAGAGGTTTGAATGCTAGATTGAGGATGTTGTTCTCATTCAAATTATTTTAATTATACCTTTTATGAGCATTAAAATGAATAAATACAAATTAAAATTAAAAAGTGGTTGCTAATTGCACCAAAAAAACAACAGAGATACCAGATTCTACTCATAAAGCTTACTGAACTAGAGGAAAACATTTAACACTGAGGGGATAAGGGCAGACAAAGATCAAATAGGGTATCAGAGAACATCTGCAAAATTACCTCATCAAAATATAGTCTGTCTGAGTACTCCTGTCACTCGGCACTATGATAAGAATATTTCCCTGAGTTGGATGTATCTTGTGACTAACAGGGTAGTCTCTTTTTAAGCATTAAATGTCAACTATCATTTAATTACTTGAAAACACAGCAGAACTTTCTTCTTATTTTAAAAGCCTTAAGAAATTTTCTCTAAAAAGCCAGTGATTGGGTAAGAAATCCTTTCACTAGGCTACAGATGATTTGAACTTTTGAAATTTCAGTAAATATTGTTTCCCTAATAAAACCTGCTCGATGGATTCTAAAGTCTTTCAAAGAGTTAGGACCTTGCTTTATGTATCTCTGCTAGTAAATTTTTTCCCTGGTTTAAATGGAAGAAGTCCAGCTGTTTCCAACTGGAATTCCTAACGACTAAAATATTGGATTTATTTAGTCATGATAAATTGGACAGCATTTGTAGCATTAGAGGAGAATTCATTTGCTAAACTATAGTAGTAGGCCTTGATCCCCCAATTCAGATTTATGGAGACCATTTATGTGAAAGTCAATGCTAGCATTTTATGTCATTAAAATGAACAATATGATTCATGGGATGCCAATATAGCAGCTCTGCAGGACCTGAAAAATTTGCTAAGAGACTTTCAATTTACTCCATTCTTGAAAATCCATGGAAACCACTTCCAGAAAGCTCCCAGATATTTCAGTTTTATGGTGGGGATACAGAAGTTTGGATTAATTCTATTGCTTCTACTTACGTTACCTAGTAAATAGGTTATGTACTAATAACGTACAAACTACCATTTTTTAAAATTTATCATTACATTTGTAACAGGTGTCACTTGATATCCTATTTGCTATCTAAAACATAATAGGAAATTAATAATATACTTTGAAGATTTTTTTTCATTGTAGCAATTTTGGTTTGATCATGATGATGATTTTTTTCACTTAACAAACAACAGACATTTTTATATGAATTCATTAAGGTTACAGAGTTCTTCAGAGGATTATATTAAAGGAATTAGTTTTGCAAGCAGAGTTGATTTAAACAAAGTCCTTGAAGTCAATGACATAACTTCATTAATTTTTAAACACTGGTTTCACTGAACATTCATTTTTTTTTCAAATCTCTAGATATTTTGAAAGAACTGTTCTCCCTTGGAAATCTAACTGAAATGTGGTCAGCATATTTGTCACCACAATTTTATTGTGACCACAGGAACAAAGTTTAAACCTTATGGTTAGAATGCGTTTATGCACGTTTCATAAAAACACATGTGCATATTATTATCAAAACAATTTACCTTCTAAATGAGGTTCTGAATTTCTCCACAGAATATCAAATTTACTACTATGTATAAGAATTTATCTTCTAATTTTTGCCACCTTTGTCTTTGATGTATGATGAAAATGTCTGCATCCAAAATTTTTGTGGAATACATTATATGTAAGCTGCCACACTAAAATATCATCATGTCCATCTCCTGGAAATTTTTAAACGAAGTCGTATATTATTTACAGTTACACATTATTTAAATGCTGTAGGGTAGAAAGATCAGATATTATTTATTAATATGCTGTATTTGGTGAGATTTTTGTTGTGATTTTTTCCTTTATTGGTAACAGATACGTTTTACAATGAGATATATCTTTTCCCTTTTCAACCCATTTTTTTTCCCCCCCAAAGACCAATAAAACAATAATCTGCTTAGGTGAAATAAATTGTCAAAGTATCTATACACTGATTTCTAAAGAACTGAAAAATCTGCATATATTATCCAGGACAAAATAATATTGATGCAATTTATGTATTGTTGTTGCTCAGTAATACATCTTTTCCCTTGTAGGAAGCAAGGAAGGTCAGAGGATCTTTATGCATCAGAGGATCTATCCAGAAGACTTAGCCTATTAGGTGTCTTATATAGGTACATAATGAATAAATCAGACACAAGCTTACAGGTATGCTCTTATCCATGTATAATGGGAATTGATCACGCTGGTGCTTTAAAAATTTCATATAGTTTCTGGAATAAAAAGACTTTTTTTTTTCCAGTATCAAATATTCATTTGAGCTTATGGTCACTAATTCTATTACAAATCATTAAAAACTTCTTTCTGTAGAATTCACAAATATGTTAGTATTTCCTTTAACAAGAGTGCTCTGAAGACACTAGATGAAATAACTAAGGAAGCTAAAATTGCAGTAGATATGTCTTCAATCCCCAGTAGAGGTTCAGAAGCTTAAATTCTAGGTTCTAGACTTATGTAGACAGAAAACAGTTGATATTGTAGTTTAGTGATTAATTGTACTGTCGATCACAAATCTTGTCATATATATATATTGCTATTGGACATTTGATAAATATAGGGTTTCTTTTTCAGCAGCCCAATATCTGATTAGGTGACTTTTTAGCTGTTAATTTTACGACATCAACAAAACTACAAATTTAGAAGTAAATAAGTTTCTTGCGAAATGCTCCTTTATAATGGAAGGCTATAAACCCATCTTCTCACTCTCAGTGATTTAGATAGAAAACCCCCAACACATAACCAACCCAAACCCCTGCAAATCCATTAGTATATAAATTAGTGAATATTATAGCTTGGTTTAAGTTCAGATGCAAAGTATATGTTTGTTATTTCTGACCTATGTTAGCCAGCATGAAAAAGCATTACAGAAGTTTCATCAAAGCCAAGAATCAATGAAAAGTTTAATTAGTGCCTGTAACTATATTCATAGAATCATAGAATAAGCAGGTTGGAAGAGACCCACCAGATCACTGAGTCCAACCATTCCTACCAAACACTACACCATGCCCCTTAGCACCTCGTCCTCCCGTGCCTTCTGTAACTTGTTCTCAGAAGATATGTACCTGGATTGTTTTTAAAGATATGTTTTTAGTAATGTTGCCTTAGTCAGATTGCTTTTTTTAGCTTCGATGTTGCATTGTCTAGCCTGAAAAACCATAGTACTTACATTTTGAGAGAACTACAGGTGTTTCACCGCTTAGAAAAAGAGAAAATGAAATTAGAGTGATCCAAATTGAATGTTTTGCAGACTGAATGGCAGATTAACAGTGGAAAATGAAAGTGATAGACTCAGTCATTACTTAGGAATATCCATCAGAGTCACAGAATTTGTTGACGCCTCAATCAGTCAATTTCAAAAGTCAATTTCAGTGAAAACAGTATAGTTAATAGGCAACCTGTAACGAGATTTGAAGCACGTACTATATGACTGATGGTCAAAAGTTCTTAAACCTTTCAGGATTTACTGTATGAGATTGATAGTCATTTGGCATTTCTGCATCACTGTTTCATTAGATGAGTTTCACTTTGAAGAACAAAATGAAGGCATGAAATATTTTCTTCCACTTTAGGAAAAATGGGATTTATTGCAAAGTCACAGGTTCTTTGTAAACTGAAGAAAAACATGGCAGAAAACCCAAATTAGTAGTACTGTAGGTGATTTTGTTCTTTAAGGAGGATGTTTCTAATATTCTTATTAGACTTGCACACAATGTACAGCAGTGAATACCAGAGGAATGTAATTATACATTTACTATATGAAATCTAATTATTCTTCTGTGCTACTGTCTCCAACAATACGTGTTTTCGTCCTGAAACTCCTGTCAAACTTAACAATTATTGAATTGAGATTGAAGTAATTAATTCAACAGTAATAAAATTATCACATTTAAAAAGAATTTTTTTTAGTTAAGAATGCCTGAGTCTGCATTTGTGTTTCTGTTGATACTGATGTATACTTGTTTGAAAATGCAGATACTTCTTTAAACTTAGAGACCTTTCTGCCTGGAAGGGATCATCTTAGATGCTGTTTTTACAGACTTAGACTTCTTGCAAGCAAGAAATCCAAAGTAACAACTATGTGTTTGAGAAGGCAGATTAGAATTAATAAGAAAACTGATTGAATGTTCAATATGTTGGCATTATTTAAAGCAAGTATTATAAAGCACACTTATTGTTTTATTCATATCTTGATTTAGATTTTTCATAATTGTCATTATGGGATAGATATTTGTAATCCTTCTACCTCTGAACTGATACTTAAGTAGCTAGTGTGAACTTTTATAGTTACAATGTTCGAAATCCTTCCCCAATTTATAGGGATAGCTAAACAGACTGTGAGCAATCTCAAAAGTGTTTTGCTATATATTCATGGGACTACAGCTTTTAAATCCTTAAAATGCCATTTAAACTTTTCTTACTTTTATCTTTAATGAAGAACTTCATGCGAAACCTGTGCAGGAATACATTGCAGTGCATGGCATTCCATTTCTTCATAGCTGGGGAAATTAATGAACTTTCCTGTAGGTTGACCACTGCTATTCCTAATAATACAGAAATAAAATGTTCAAAACTATAAAAGAGTATCTTTTGCTTATGTCAAATGTAGCCTTCCCTTCAGGAAAGTTCTTTTAGATTGATTTTCTGTTTAGTTTTACCTATACCAGCATACCAGCATTTTAAGAACGTCAAAGATTAAATAATTACAGCAACAAAATGTAAATTTTATTTCATGAATGTATAGATTAAGTCCTGAATATTCAAATTTGAACAACTAAGGTGAGATACTTAAATATGTGATCTGAATTTTGAAAGTACGTCTTGGAAAAGAAGTAATGTCTCAAATATGTGGTTTAGTATTTGATAAGAATGGTTAGACCAGAGAAGAGCAATGAAGCTGGTGAAGGGGCTGGAGAACAGGCCTTATGAGGAATAGCTGAGAGAGCTGGGGTTGTTTAGCCTGGAGAAGAGGAGGCTGAGGGGAGACCTCATTGCTCTCTACCACTACCTGAAAGGAGGTTTTCGAGAGGAGGGTGCTGGCCTCTTCTCCCAAGTGACAGGCGACAGGATGAGAGGACCTCAAGCTCTGCCAGGGGAGGTTTAGGCTAGACATTAAGAAAAGAATTTTTCATGAGAAGGGACATCGGGCACTGGAACAGGCTTCCCAGGGAGGTGGTTGAGTCATCTTTCCTGGAGGTGTTTAGGGCACAGGTGGTGAGGTGCTGAGGAGCATGGTTTAGTGTTTGACAGGAATAGTTGGACTCAAAAATCTCATGGGTCCTTTCCAACCTAGCGATTCTATGATTCTACGAAATGAAGCATCTCTGAAAATAGCATGTTATAGTTATGGTATAGAATTTTAAATACCCCATGAAGGAACATATTACTGTTAAACTTCTAGAAATCAATCAAAAGCAAGACTGAGCTAGCAGGAATCAGGTTCAATCAGGTTCAAGGAAATATTCTTAAGTTTATGTATAATTAGATATTAATTTTAATTAGACATTATTTTTCTACAATCTTCTTACATATCATAATATTTTAAATATTTTACCCATATTTTACAAATATCATTATCAAAAAAAATATTTATATTCAGGTAACTCATTTCCCTTAGAACACTCTATAATGTAATCAAAGTATTCAAACAAGCTTCTTAAGAGGTATTCCAATGTCCATCTTATCCCTGAATGGGGTTTGCTTCACGGTGTTTTGGTAAAAATAAGTTTATAAAATCCTTAGTTGTACAACTTTTGTTTTGGTTTCTTTTTTTTTAAATTCAGTTTAAAAAAAAACAAACCTAGAAGTCCTCAGTGATAATTAAGGTGTGCTGACAGGTGTAATGTAGGTGTGTTAGCAGAAGGAAAAAGAACTGATATTTTCATGATCTTTTCTTTTTTTTTTTTCCCCAAGAAATGGGACATTGTTTTTCAGCAAACAAACCTTTGACCAAAAATGGCTGGGAACGTGATTTTCCTGTTTAATGTAGTTTTAAAAGAAAATGACAAAACTTTATGTTTGTTTGTGCTCAACAGTAGTAATATAAAATATTATGCTATATAAATTATCTTGAAGGTGTTCAAGAGCTGAGCATTCTTTTAGTTAAAAATAATGGTTGGCAACTTATCTTGTACTTAACAGCCAAAGTCTTACTCTAATGTATCGTAAAGGAAAGTGAAGGGATACATGAAGTGATCAAATGCACAGAAACAGAAAAATCATAGAACCATTAAGGTTGGAAAAGACCTCTAAGACTATCCAGACTATTGACTGTCAGCCCAATAGCACTGTGCCTGCTAAACCATGTCCTGAATTGTCTTGTCTACATACTCTTTGAACATCTCCAAGGAAGGTGACTCTTCCACTTCCCTGGACAGCCTGCACCAGTGCTTCATCGCTCTTTCAGTAAAGAATTTTTTTTTTATATCCTATCAAATCCTCCTCTGACACAACCTGAAGCCATTTCTTTTCATCATATTGCCTCTTAATTAAGATAAAAGACCAGCACCCACCTCACCACAAAATTTTTACATGGTTTAGACTACCTCAGGATGCCTAGGGAAGAGGTAAATCATATGGTTCCTCAGAAGAGGAAGCCAGTAGGAAATACACGAGAGCAACACAACTTTCCCTTTACTTTGCAACTTACTGGTGGCCTTCCTTGCATTAGGATGGTCAATGAGGAAAATGGATTAGATGACCTCCCATACCTTTGTCTGTGACAATTTTCTCCCTTTCTTCTGAAATTGCCCAGAAAAGAACTGTGAGCAGTCTATGACTTGGGCAAATTATCAACACCAAAATAGTTACATTCATAAAATACCCCTTGAAGTGTGAATGTTTTCTTGATTATTCAGATTCAAAATAGACCACAATGAATTTATTTCTAGTATGCCATTGTATTTTGCCTTGAAGCATTCTCATCACAAAGCTTTAGATTTATCATTGTAACACACTACCGCATCTTCTAGGAACCAGATATGTCTAAAAAAGGCTCAGCTTTCATCCTTCAATGAGGTAATCAGGCTAAAGCAAGAGAAATATTATTATAGAGAGCTGAGAGAGCTGGGGTTGTTTAGCCTGGAGAAGAGGAGGCTGAGGGGAGACCTCATTGCTCTCTACAACTACCTGAAGGAAGGTTGTAGAGAGGAGGGTGCTGGCCTGTTTTCCCTAGTGACAGGGGACAGGGCAAGAGGGAATGGCCTCAAGATCCTCCAGGGAAGATTTAGGCTAGACATTAGGAAAAAGTTTTTCACAGAAAGGGTCATTGGGTATTGGAACAGACTGCCCAGGGAGGTGGTTGATTCACCTTCCCTGGAGGTGTTTAAGGCATGGGTGGATGAGGTCCTGAGGGACATGGTGTTTGATAGGAATGGTTGGACTCAATGATCTGGTGGGTCTCTTCCAACCTGGTGATTCTATGATTCTAGACTCGATATAAGGAAAAAATTCTTCACTGAAAGAATCATTAGACAATGGAATGGTCTGCCCAGGGAGGTGGTTGATTCGCCTTCCATGGAGGTGTTTAAGGTGCAGGTGGATGAGGTACCGAGGGGTATGGTTTAAAGACTGATGAGAATGGTTGGACTAGATGATCCAGTGGGTCTCTTCAACCTAGTTATTCTATGATTCTATGATTCTATAGAGTTATGGAATTTAATTGTCTTTTTTCCATGAAATCAGGCATATCACTATAGAGTTGGGTGTGAAGGTGTTAATTTCCTTGATCCACAAGGATTTGAAAGCACTGCTGAACTGTCTCTTCTTATCAAACTTTACTTGGTTGCAAATGAACAAATATTTTTAGATCAAATTTTACCTTTTAAAGCAATTTAATAAATTACTAGACATGGATTACATGATTGAATAAATTTCATGCTCTAAAACATGAAAAATAACTTGTAAAATTACATGAGAACATGAGAAAAAATACTTCGCATTTCCTATCACTCAGAATTTCTGTTGCTTACTCATACTTTAAGATCTAAAATGGAAATGTATAGCTATTTTCGCCCAGATTTCTTTCTAAGAGCTATCATTTCTCCCAAGTGACAGGGGACAGGACAAGAGGGAATGATCTCAAGCTCCGCCAGGGGAGATTTAGGCTAGACATTAGGAGGAAGTTTTTCACACAGAGGGTCATTGGGCATTGGAATAGGCTGCCCTGGGAGGTGGGGTCCGATGGGTCCCTTCCAACCTTCCCATGGTTGTTCTATGATTCTATGATTTCTGCCTATGAATAAAGTACAGCAAGCTTGCTACCTATTTCATATTACAGTGTTCAGTCAGAGGGTATGCCAAAGGACTCTAGACAACATATTAAACTGCCTCAGTGAGATATCCAGTTTGTTGCAGCTCTAAATGTCATGAGAAATTAAGAGAAGGTTCCCAGGCAGGCTGAGCTTCTCTTGGTTCCAGTTTTTGTCATGTTCACATGAATCTAGTGCCTGCACTTAGTTTGGTTTAGTGTTTGCTCAACTGCAATCAGTGTGTTTTGTCCTCTGCTTGCAAGCTGTCTCTCCCCCTGGGGCTGTGTGCCATGGAAGGCTGCCACAGAAACACCGTGGTGGTGTCTGAAGCCTGATTTGTGTCCTGTCCTGCTATGAGGAGCTGCCAAAGACCTCTGAAAACCCAAACCTGTGAGGAGGAGACTTACGTACTTTCACCTCCTATCTCCACAGTTTTGCCAAAGCATTTTGTCAGGTCTTGGGAGTACTCCTGACTGGTAGCAGCACACCTGGAGCCCTCATTGAGTGGCAGGGTTTGACCACACTGCCACAACATGCATAGAGAGGGCAGGGTAGGCCCCATGCTTGCCTGCAACCTTCTGCCCACCAGCTCTGGCTCCTCCAGGGGTTCTACTCCTGTATGGTTTGCTGGGGACTGTCTAGGAGATGCTTTTCGAACATGGTAGTGGGAGGTAATAGGAGCATCGGAAACAGTATTTAGGCAGAACGAGATTTGTTTTCAAAAGTTTTGTTTGCTATCACTTTTTTCTTCTTTTTCTATTTCTAAAACAGCACAGGTTTTGAGAGCAGAGGCTCTTAATTTGACTGGGCAAAGTAAAGCAGACAGGCAGCATTGTGCTCGGTATATGCTGTCTCCACATATGAAGTGAGGTCATGGCACTGTGCTCTCAGTCATCCTTTTGTCCCTATATCCATCTCCCCTGCCCTCATCTGTAGTATTTGGTTTGGAAGGATGTTTTATGATCAGGAAGTGCCAGCCCTGAGAAGCATCTGCTGGTAACTTGATTCTACTGTGAGGATCTAAAATTGTGCTTAAAATGAACCTTTGCATTTAACTGGTCTCCTGGGGGAAGTTTTTGAAGGCTGAAATGTTTATTGTTTTGTGTGGAAAAGATGGTGCAGTGTGGCAATTTAGTTATGAAATGTAGTCACAGCAACTTTGAGGAATAGGGCAATACTGGGTCTGGGCTATAGCAGTTATATCTAGCTCTTCAAACTCAAGTCTTTTCCAAAATCAGTATACCTTAAATTTTATTAAGTCAGTGGATGAATCTCTCAGGAATTCAATAGGCAACAGTAAACAATGAATCATGTTGAACGCTCTCAATTCTGTGAAGGGATGATGACGCCTGTTTGTCTTTTTCTTCTCTAGACTCATGTATGAAGCAGGATCTTGGCCAACAGTGGTACTGCAAGCCCTCCCAGCAGCTAAGTTGAAGCATTGTTTTTTGGAGGCTCTTGCAACTAAAGTAATTGGAGCATCAAAGGTCATGTCACAGTGTCTTTGAGAGTGTCTCTTCCCAGCATCAGAGGACAAAGGTAAGTTTTAATGCATGAATATTTTTTACATTCTTTTGGTTATCCTTGATATGACAGTTCATATTTTTACAAAATTTGGGTAGATATTTCTCTTCCAGAACTATGACTTTACAGGGAGTAGGTAGGTGAATCTCCTTCAAGTTCACTGGAACAGGCTGCCCAGGGAGGTGGTTGAGTCAGCTTCCCTGGAGGTGTTTAAAACATGGATGGAGAGATGATTTAGTGATTGATGGGAATAGTTGCACTCAATGGTCCAGTGGGTCCTTTCCCACCTAGTGATTCTATGATTCTATTCTAAGCAGTCTGGCTGAGCAAAGTGGGTTTTAAACTCTGGACTGAAAGAAAAGTTTTCCTGTATGATTGATTGTAAATAGCTGGATGAAAAAAATTAGTCTATATTTCCAGTGTGGTAATTGGACCCCTTGTATACAGCTCTCATCTTGAGGATCATGCACTAAAGAGAAGGAGTTTCCTGCATAACACCAGACACAGTCCTCGGTTTAAGATAGTAGCTTAGTTTGGTTGGCAGAAAGACATCATTCACTATTACTGTTGGTGTGAAAGATGTTAATGGAAAGCAGTGGAGTAAAAGACCAGTAATTGGTTGCTGTTAAGTGTTGTTTTTCTCCAGAATGTGAGTGATGTACTTTATATTGCATTGAATTCCTCCATTTTGTTTTATGTCTCCTGTTGTAAAAGATCATATGAGATTTTCTCAGCAATGCATTATAATCCTTTGATGCACACCTAAATAATAACAGTATACTTTTGAAAGAGTAGAAATAATTGAAAATATTCACTTAGGTCATCTCATAATTTTGATAAAAGGAGTAGAGAAACATTTGGATAATCTTTCTAGTGGTGTTTCACTCTAAGGGAGAAAAGGAGGGAATGTACATATTCAAGAATGTATAAAGAAGAATGAAGATCCATTCTTGTGAGGCTGAGGCTTTGTGTAATTCATTCTCTGTACTGCAAGATGCTCCACATCTTTATTGGAAGCTTGAGTTTTTTCAAAGCTGCCATAGAGTGAGATGCTCTGGCATCTTTTCCTTCTCTGTCTACGCTGAATGAACATGCTGTGTCTAGAAACTGTAAACTCAGAATTTCATAAACATTCTGCATTTAATTTGCTAATTAGGGGTCTTGAAAACTCTTAATTTTGGCTATGGATAGAGTCCAGGTCTTATTATGATGTCTTTATTGTCTTTATATTTTCTGGCATCTTTGAGGTTATTTAGCTCTTTTTTCCCCCCCTTGTTATTTTTTTCAGCATCATGCACTTACTTCAAGTTCTTTTCCTAATGCTTTCCTGCCTCTGTCACTAGGAAGCAACTTGAGTGCACTTTGCACCAACCTTTGCAATGTACAGAAACCAGGAGGAGAGTACAAGATAAAAATTGGCCTTTATAATACCTTCATTAAATAATAAAGTATGTTAGAAAATAGAAGTTACTGTAACTGGCTAGAGTTCTTAACTCATGGTACTTTTCTCACATCAAATATTGAGAAGAGATGAAAAGCTGCGTTGTGTTTTATAGAATCATAGGAGACTAAAATGCTCTGGAGAAATTCTCTCAGATACTTTGTCTACCTTCTCTCTCTACATACAATTAGTAAAGATTGTTGTACATCTTTCAAATCCACAACAAAACCTGTGCTGGGAAAATATTAGAGAAATAGGTTTAAAACTTTATTATGTTACAGAAGACTGAAATATTGCAGCAGCTTCTTTCTGAGCTCTCTACCTTAATTCTTGTAGTGAGATAGTATTCTGTGATGCTTGGCATCCAAGCTTTCCCCAAGATGCTCATGGGAAGGACTGCTGCGAGGTGCAGGTCTGTCTCAGTCAGCTTCCAACATCTACCTTTCACCTTTGCTCACTGTGTGTCAGATAGGGTCTTGCAAGTGCACTACTCACCATTTTCATGTGGGTAGTCATATGGAAGTGGAAATAAGTTTCGGTCACCTCCCTGATGAGAATAAAATTTTCTTTAAGGCACATTGCTTAATGCTGCATAAAGGTAAGGTGACCACTGCAGCCAGTGAGAGGTCATAGATATTGTCTTCCTAGGGTAGTGAGGAAATAGAAGGAAAGGAGGGTGGGGAAATGGTGTTTACAGTTTTAGATGTCAAATAATAATTATGGTGAAACTTATTAATATTTTGCTTTTAATGGCAAAAATGTATATTTTGAGCGAATGGAAAATGATAGCTTAGCTTTCTGCTACTCTTCCATTTACTGGGTGTGATTTCCATACCATAATGTACCAACTGTGAAACAGAAAGTGTTCTAATAAGCTATGTTACTGAAATAACTAGTAGAATTAATGACGACTATTTGTTATTAGAAAAACCCTTATTAAACAGAATACAAACAACAAAAGAATCATACTGCAGTTAAAGCAGATCTTTTTTGTTAGTAATGAGATTTTTTTACAGAGGGCAGATGATTTTCTTTGCAAAAGACCAAGTAGCTCTACTTACTTAGTCTCAATTAGTTATCACCAGTGACATGGAGAGCTCATAAAAGTGAAGAGTCATACTACATACCTGAATTCTCTCTTTGAATTCTGAGGTTTTTACATTCAAGGAAGTGTCTTCAGCCAGGGGCATTAATGAATATTACAATGACATCTTATACTAATGAATACTAAAGCCAAAATTAAATCCCTTGTTTCTCTCAATTTACCAAGTTCAAACTCTGCTTATGTCAAAGGCCTGGTGGTGTCACTGTGCCACAAAAGGAGCTCTGTCTTGGGTTGGTACCTTAGTGATGCTCCTTATTGTTTTGAAAGAAATAAAATACAAGGGGAAATGTCAATGCAGTTGAAGAATTGAAGCATGGGAGTAGAGTGTGAGCTGCTTCCTGAATGTAGAGGATTTGGGTGATCCATTGCATGCCATATACTAAATCTCCCAGTGAAATCTAAGGAAAATGTTATCTTCTTAAAATTAACATATGCAAATGAATGACAGTTCCTTTCATGGAGCTGCCTAGTTTCAGTGAAGATAAGGACTTTCAATTAAATAAATCCTACAATTAAAGTATGAAGTGTTTTCCCTTGCATATATGGGTTTAAAGTGCCTATTCATTACTAGATAATTCTATGTAGTGTTTAGCAGTATGGTGAAAAATTCAAAATACTACTTGAAAATAGATTGTATAACAATACAGTGAAATTTAGAAGAAAAAAGCACAGATTTATGGGGAAACTTGGAAAGTTGAGGCAGCGGCATTATTTTACTTATTACTGCTTAGGAAAAATTATCTTTTTCTTAGTATTTCTTTGATTACATAAGGTATTCTGATGAATTAAATGACTGAGCCCATTATATGAACTTTTACTCTGAAAACAACATGTGTTTGAAATGTTTATGCTTATTCAAGTCATCCCTCTACTAAACCTGGAAAAAAAATTGTAAAAATCCAGTAGTGAGAATATGTTAATAAGACTTTAGTGTATTTAATACTCTAAAGATACTAAGTAATAGGAATAGTTAAAAATATATTAATTGTACTTCTTCCTGTTCTCACAAATTAGCATGCAAATTAAACAAATTGCAGTCACTGAATTGACACGGGCAGGTTACTGCAGGCTCATAACTGTGATGTGCACAACGTTTGCCCATTTTTTTCTCCAGCTCATCCTTTTTGACTGTGAGCCCTGTCAGTGTAGCACCATCAGGCCCAATGGAAGTGCTGGGAAAATCATGTAGTTACGCTTGGGATCAGAGAAATTCAGGTTTGGATTCCTGCCCTGTCCCACCAAAAAGACATTTAAAAAACCTCTCTCATCCACACCTAAATCCTCTCTCATGCTGTAGATCACGAAAATTTTAGCTTTCATTCTTAATTAGTTAGCTTAGCCTTCTTTGTTTCATAAACTTACTGATATAGAATATATATGATTTTGAAGGTTAGTTTTGTTTGCAGAAATCTGTTGATATGTGGTACAAGAGCAAGTATTGCTTAAAGGGCTTGGGAAAGGTTCTTGTGAAATAATGATTATAACTTGCTCTGAATGATTATCACTAGTTTTTAAACTAGTTTTTTAAAAAATCTTTAAGATTAATTAAAAAAATACAATTAATTACTGCAACAAACTTAACTATATGCTGTTCAGATGTGACAGGTGATGTTAGCTTAGTTTTGTAAATCAGTGTTTCATTAAGCTTGTTACTTTCAAATCACAACAGAGCAAAGCAAAACCGTAGAGATTAAGTATGTCCAGCCAAGTACTATTTCCGAATAAAATAAGCTTAGGAATGGATGAATTATTTCAAGCCTTAGGTTTTTCCCCAAGAACTATTGGGAACTATTTTAACCATTTTTTGTGACCCTGTGATACTTCTGTCTCCATTTTCACTAATGTTAAGTTCAAAAGATTGTTAAATAGCTATGGTGACTGTTAATGGAAAACCATATTCTTGTTTGAGCAAAGTGGTCATTATTGACATCTGTAGTGATTACAACAAAATTTGAACCATTAAATGGCTCACAATGACAGGTAAGGCTTATGGACGAAAAAGTCTGCGGACATAAAAGGAGAGATGGAGATATGGGGTTGTAGCAGAACCAGAAACAGGTTTTGGCTTTTTACATTCCTCTGGGAATATCCTACTTTATCACTTTCATATTGGTGTAGGCATTCTGAGGTTTCAACTGGATTTTTAGGATGCTTATTTTAGGAAATGGTATAATAAAAAATAGAAAATTACCCAAACTGGTAAGACCTTAGCCTCATAATACCTACAGAATCTATTTAAAATAAACATTAATCTTAATAATTTTACATGATTGCTAAAAATATATGATAAACTACTGAATGTATTAATGAGTGCAAAGCAAAAAAAAAAAGTGTGTGTTTTCAAATAGGAACATCAGTAAGGTGAGGTAGGTGTGAGGAACAAGCATAAGTTTTTTTTGTTAAACACTAGAACAGTTCACAGTTGAAAAGCAAGATGCAGATCCTTAACTCATATAAAGGTGCTACAGTGTGTTTGTCTGATTTGCACAGCTGAGTTGTATCAAAATGAAATAAATCAAGATAAAGATGTGCTGCTTCAAACAATCTCAGCAACCACTCTCAAATTGTCATTTCAGTAGACAGATTTAGTCAAATATGTTGACAACTGAATTTTGAAAACCACTTGAGACTTAAGAGGCCAGCAGATTTCTGTTGTGTCAGGGAGAAGGAATAAAATTCTTGGTAGATTCCCTGATAAACATGGAAACAATTCCTCAGATTCAGTACAGTGGTTTGTTGCCTTACACACTATCACAAAAATGATGCAGTTCCAATACTGGCTACCAGTCACTTGTTTAACACAGGTTCTAGGGGTACAAAAACATGGATATAGAAATCAGCACAATTAAAATTTGAGAACCACTTTGCTCCACTCTTTTGTTAGTTTTGTGCCAAATGCCACATTTGTTCTAAGGTAGCCTGGTTAGAGAATGTATAATTAAGAACATGCTAAAAAGATAACTAGTTTATTTGCTTCATAGAATCATAGAACAACCAGGTTGGAAGAGACCCATCGGTTCTTCTAGTCCAACAATTCCTATCAAACACTAAAGCATGTCCCTCAAGACCTCATCCACCCATGTCTTAGACACCTCCAGGGAAGGTGAATCAACCACCTCCCTGGGCAGTCTGTTCCAATGCCCAATGACCCTCTGTGTGAAAAACTTCCTCCTAATCTCCAGCCTAAATCTCCCCTGGCGGAGCTTGAGGCCATTCCCTCTTGTCCTGTCCCCTCTCACTTGGGAGAAGAGGCCAGCTCCCTCCTCTCTACTACCTCCTTTCAGGTAGTTGTAGAGAGTAATGAAGTCTCCTCTCAGCCTCCTCTTCTGCAGGCTAAACAACCCCAGCTCTCTCAGTCACTCTTCATAGGGCCTGTTCTCCAGGCTCTTCACCAACTTCGTGGCTCTTCTCTGGACTCGCTCCAGAGTCTCAACATCCTTCTTGTGGTGAGGGGCCCAGAACTGAACACAGGATTCAAGGAGTGACCTCACCAGTGCGGAGTAGAGAGGGAGAATAACCTCCCTGGACCTGCTGGTCACACTGTTTCTGATACAAGCCAGGATGCCATTGGTCTTCTTGGGCCCCTGGGCACACTGCTGGCTCAAGTTCAGTCGGCTGTCGACCAACACTCCCAGGTCCCTCTCCTCCTGGCAGTTTTCCAGACAGACTGTGGTTCTGATTATTTCAACGGTCCTTTTGAAAGCACAATACACGCTACTCCTGTAGTTGTTGCAAATCACTATTCATGAAGAGACAAAAATATGAAAGCCCACAGTTATTAAAGAACCTGCTGATTAAACCCAAGCTTCAGTGCCAATAACTTTTCATATGCATGTTATGTGCTAAAGGCAAAACCCTACACGTCTCTGCCAATTTTTAAGCTGCTAAAGCTGTACAAGTACTGGAAAAGTAGATCATCATCTAGCACAATCAACCTTTTAACAGGGCAAATGAACATTTTATTCTTTACTATCAAGGAAATTCTATAGCAACTAAAAATAAACCTTAAAACCAACTTTGATCACAACAATTATCTCTGATACGTCTAGTAATCAAAACCAGTCTCTTCATTTTTATGGGTAAGAAACTACTCAACAGAGATATTTAATATATTTCCCTAACTTGCTGATGAAGGGCCCCTCACCACAAGAAGGATGTTGAGGCTCTGGAGCGAGTCCAGAGAAGAGCAATAAAGCTGGTGTAGGGTCTGGAGAACAGGCCTTATGAGGAGTGACTGAGGGATCTGGGGTTATTTAGCCTGAAGAAGAGGAGGCTGAGGGGAGACCTCATTGCTCTCTACAACTACCTGAAGGAAGGTTGTAGAGAGGAGGGTGCTGACCTGTTTTCCCTAGTGACAGGGGATGGGACAAGAGGGAATGGCCTCAAGCTTCACCAGGGGATGTTCAAGTTCGACATAAGGAAAAAATTCTTCACTGAAAGGGTCATTAGGCAATGGAATGGTCTGCCCAGGGAGCTGGTTGATTTGCCTTCCCTGGAGGTGTTTAAGGTATGGGTGGATGAGGTGTTGAGGGGCATGGTTTAGAGGTTGGTGGGAATGGTTTGGACTCAATGATCCAGTGGGTCTCTTCCAACCTGGTGATTCTATGATTCTATGATTCTAAGGGAAAGCTTACTAGAGAGAATCTGTGAAATCGCTTTCTATTTCTTACCTTTATTGCTTGCTCCTTGTGATAGAAGAAACAATGACTTTATAATGTTGTAATCCTACAAACATCCAGCTTTTTATCAAGAATAAGTTCTACATATTTTGACCTTGTTTCTTAGAAATTCTAAATGACATTAGATGTAAAAGTAATCTTTGCAAGCATGCAAGAATGGGAAAGACAGAAGACAAAACAGTTTCTGCAAAAATTTAAATGTCATGTTATTAGGGAAAACATATTTTCAGCAGTAATCCAATGTTATTTTTTAAAAACATTAGATAACAATTTTTAAAGATTTAATTTAACAGCAAGTTTGTTTTGAATGAAAATATATTCTTTACCTCTGTTGATTAAGTTTTTTAGTTAAATCAGTACTCCAAAAATTAAAGTATACAAGCTCTAGCCATGCGGTATCCAAGTAGCCAAACACTTTCTATCCAATTGCGTTCTAAATGTATCTCTGTTCCAGGTGGTAATGTGAATATGCAATAAATTCAAGATTAAATTGATTTCAGAGTTCTGCCTTCTCAAGGAAATGAATTGTGTAGTGGCTAACAGTTACTGTAGTGGTTAGAGTGGCAGTTATCTCTTAGACTTTTATTCTGAGCTTTGTGAGACTGGATATTTTAGCTGTTGCACTATGACTATTTCCCCTTGCTGTCATTTTTGCCACTTGCGGAAGAATGATGCTGAAAGTGACTGATTCAGTTGTAAGGTTAGTTGCTGTCAGTCAATTACATTGTAGTCTCTTTGGAATATTTGTTTTATGATTTAAGGAGGTAAAGCAAGTATAATGTAATGAATGATTAGAAGTGTTTCAGCATGAATGTAGTAATGGTCTGGTCATTCCAGGAGGCTGACTCAAACTGGAATGTTCTCTGTAAAAGTGTTACAAATATTATGTCAAATGCTCCTTAAAAGTCTGAAAAATGTTTTTATTTGCCTAGCCTTCAGAGTGTAAGTATTGCTTTTACATTTCCATCTTTCAGTTAAGCACAGGCACACTTGAGATATACAGTGCTCGTGTTTCCATCCTTTCTCCTCCTAATTACACAATTGTTGGCTCTTAGTGATCTCGGTCTTTCTGTCTCTTTCTTCCTTTTTAACACATGCTGCTAACAAAATTAAATGACCTATCTTTCTTAATTACCATATCTAGTCTTAAAAAACATTGAAAGGCTTATTATTTCCAGAGAAATAGCAGTGGTAGTACAAATGCCAGCTTTGAATGATGCGTGATTTTCATTTCTGGCTGCCAGGCAGTCCACCTGAATTTTCTTTTGTTTTTAAAACACTTTGAGTGATTTTTACTTCTTGCTCTTACAGAAGAATTTCTGAACCTTAAAAAGCAAACAAACATAAAGGAACCCTAAGCAATTCTTTAAGTTGACATTTAATAAATCACAATCACTGTATTTTACCATGGCAGGACTTAAGCTTAATACAGAGGATAATACAAGGTTAACGCTTTTCCAGTACTTTTATTTAAGCAGCTGTCTACTTTGTTTTTAAAAGTCTGTTAGTAATTTGTAGTGTTTCTTGATAGAAAGGCATATTTGAATAATAATTTTTTAAAAAAATTATTGTAAAATCCAGGACCATAACAAAGCATAAAAATGTTTTCTAATTAATAACCTGTGTTTTCCTGAGCTCAGATTTAATTTTTTTTATTCCTATTGTCCTTTTCATGAGTCTGATGCAGTAATTTACAAAGATTGCTTGCTGAGAACCATAGAAAAATTGTTACATTAATACAGATATATTTTACAGGGAGTTTATGACTTTATCATGCGTGTGCTCTGGTGGGTACTAGTGGTCTGGTGGCTAGTTCATCAGTCATCTGGAAGTGGTACATAAAATGAGTTAGAAAGAGAAATTAAGTGGCACATTACAAGATATACTGCTGTAGCAGTGAAAGAAAGTAGATGCATCTACACAGTGAAAGATAGATATTTTACTTCAGACAGCCCTTTGGTCTTGCATTTTGCTCCCCACTATGTTTTAGTAGCTGTAGTGCTTAGTTACTGAGGAAGGAAAGGGGACTAGTGATCTGAAGAAAATTAGGGGACTAATTTGCTAGTTTGAGCTGTGGAAACATTATTGGGGGTAATCCTATCTTTTCTGTGACAACAGTGAACTCTCTATCCAAAATTACTATACTGAATCCTTAGTGTCTTGGGTGTTCTTTGTGGACAGATTTTAGGCCCTTCTTGTCATTCTGGTTTTCCAGTGTTTCCACAATTAACTTATAGAAATGGCATTTTAGGAGAAAAAGAAAAGAGGTGATGCCACATAAGCTACTCTATCATCTGTTCAGATAAGCAGTTGAGGAAAAACTCTAGATTTATACATATGTACTCAATATGTATAAAATACATTATGCCATTCAGAATGTTTAGCATTCTGAAACAGGTACCATATCAATCTAGAAAATTATCTATGTTGCCCTATGCAAGCATATGTTTTTACATCTCTGTATATGTGCTGTCATACATTGTATATAGGTACTGATGTCATGTGCATTTCAATATATATGTACGTAGTCAAATATGTATGCATGTGGGTAAATGTTTATTACATAAACTGTAGACTGAATCAAACCCTAGGTGTAATATCCTGTTTCTTATAGTATATGAGAAAAAGGGAACGTTTTATACAGTAACATATGCTTTTGCCCTTCACTTAAGAAATTAAAATAAAACAGAAAGGAAGAACTTCTCTTCTCCCATATGACAGGGGACAGGACAAGAGGGAATGGCCTCAAGCTGTGCCAGGGGAGATTCAGACTGGACATCAGGAAAAAAAAAAAAATCACAGGAAGGGTCATTGGACACTGGAACAGGGTGCCCAGGGAGGACGTTCAGTCGCCATCCCTGGAGGTCTTTAAAAGATGGGTGCATGAGGCGCTGAGGGGCATGGTTTAGTGGTTGATAAGTATGGTTGGACTCGATGATCCTGTGGGTCTTTTCCAAACTAGTGATTTAGTGATTCTGTAATTTAGTGAACTATCTCCCCAGTGGAAATCATCAGAGTAACCAGCATGTCCCATAGAGGCTCAGAGTGGAGGAATCTGTTATACACTTGTGCCATTCCTAAGTGACAAATGTAGTGTGAAGCAGAGAAGCGTATGTGTTTCTTATAAGAGAAAGCCTAGAGTTGTATGAAGCTTTCTAGGTGGTCATGTCCACAGTTCAGTACTGGAACCATGAAAACATTTGGGATGTTTAAGACCACTGGACTTAGCTGCTATAGGCTTGTAGCTTAAGCAATGCAGAATCACAAAGAGGGAATCAAGTCAGCTCAATTATCTGGTTGCCCTTACAGTCAGCACTGCTTTAAAGATTGAGTAACTTAACAGTTATCTGTGCTTTGCTAGAACTGATCTCTTTTGGGTTTGTTTTCCTTTACTATTTCCCAAAGACCTGAAACTAGCACAAAACATTATTCTTCCATGTTTTGTCAATATTAACCTAACAAACTCTTTAGACAACCCTGGTTTTCTTAAACATATTCTTATAGTACATATTCATGGAAGGAGAATAAGAAGAAATGGTATGAGACCGCCAGCATCAGTGACAGCAGCTATGTATTGCATTATTAAATTAAGTGGGCATACACATCGATACCCAGAGATTCTTCCTCAAGAGAAGGCCCCTTGCCAGTGAAGTAGGTACTCTAGGAGAGAATCAGTTATGCTTATTTGGTAGAGCAAGTACTTGTACACTTGAAAAGAGAAAGGATGAGTGATATTCTTCTGGTCACCTACACACA
Source organism: Coccyzus lansbergi (assembly GCA_033558105.1). Taxonomy (NCBI): domain Eukaryota; kingdom Metazoa; phylum Chordata; class Aves; order Cuculiformes; family Coccyzidae; genus Coccyzus; species Coccyzus lansbergi. The sequence goes on from JAUMJK010000708.1 coordinate 2,559,885, forward strand.
CAATTTTTCCATGATCCATCTTTCTAGGTGAAATTCATTCTGGCAAAAGAAAGCAATTATTTGGTTGGGTTTCATTTTCTTTTCTTTTTTTTTTTTTAAGATCTATCAGATGCGTTCTACTGAACCTGAAAGTTGGGATAGTTTGATGGAGCTCTGTTTAAAGAGAGAAATACTCTCTGCTTTGTTGTAATTATTACTTAAAGTTGGGAATAACAATTCTGAAATTATCTTTTTGTTATCTCAGGGAATATTACTTCATGGTTCTTATCACAAAATATAACTGAATTTGTAAGTAAATGTGGGCACAATCTTGATTTTACAGTTGAAATTAAATGGAAAATAACCTCAAAACTACTCTTCAAATCTAGTTAGTCCTTTGTATGTTTTTGATGTTCAAGATGTAAAAAGGGAGCCGGAAAAAACATGTGTTGATTTTCAGACTCGTTGATGAGATATGTTGTTATTCATAAAGTCTACAATTAACTACCAGCCTGTTGTCTAAAATGTGCTGTTTTATTTGCTAGCCCTATCACTGAGGTAGAGTTTGTTCTTGGAGTGTCTTCAAAGTAAGAGTATATTTCCAGTGGCATTTCTACATCTTTCTATAGCCATTCAAATTTAGGTTTGTTCTGAGGCACTTATGTAGAATAGTACTGATTAAAGCCAACTAAAGATCTAGCTGAGAGTGTTTATTTGGTAATACAAATAAATCTAGATACAACTCTAGGCCCTGGCACTTGTTCAGGCTTGTTCAGACCCCTGTATTAATGTAGCATTTTTTGTGATAGATAAGATGGCACAGTTAAAGATCACAGAAAATAGGTGTTATTTTCTCTTCTCAGCCTGGTAGGGAGCAAGTCACAGTTTTATCAGATAATAAATACATCCATCAAGAGCTTCATTTTCCAAAAGAGGACAAAAAAAGGTCTGTTAGTCTGAAAGATGAGATAGGAACTTTACTGAGACTCCTTATAGGACTGACTCATCAAAAACCTGGGGTACTTCTCTTTCTGGGACACAATAGCCAGCTCTAGTTCCCAGAGCAACAAAATACTTTCACTCTTGATGCCTGCAACTGGTTTTCAGGATGCATATGATGAGCCAGGCCCATTACTATACCAGCTGCGATGTTTTTATCCAATTTTCAGGCTCATTCTCCTCTATGGGGATGTGAAATTATTATTACTTAGCCATAGCATATAAAATAGAGCACTAGAAAGAGACCTGTGAGGACATGCTTCTAGTGGTTGAATGAACACAATTCCTTTGCTGGCGGGCAAATGTTTCACTCATCTGGTTCTGCTTGTTTGGTTTGTGTCCAAACCAATTTGTTGTGCGTTCTGCATGTCCGGCTCATTTACAAATAAATTGGAGAAGGTCTTCAAATTTTGCAGCACATTTATGGAAAGAAAGCTCTCTCTCCAAGAAATTCTAATTGGACACTTTTTATTTTTGGAACTTTCTGTTGCTTAGTTGTTTACATTTCCTTTTTTTTGTTTCTGAAGATAAACAGAAGATAATTCTTTACCATTGTGGAATCATTACTATATCTTGATGCTGAGAGTTGGCCAAGATATTTTTCATCAACTGTTGAGAAACAAAAAAATTGGCAGAAAAAAATAGATTCGTGAATGTTTAATTCCAAATCAAATTTTTTGATGTGCCGAGCAAGGGCTGAATATTGAATTTTTGGAAAGTAAATCTTAAATTCTTGAAACCTGTTGTTTTTTTTAAAACAAACAAGCAAACAGAAAAAATGCGTAAAATGTGAAAATCTCCCAGTAACATTTTTTTTCTCTTTCATATTCTGCCCATTCAATTTTCAATGCAGGTGATAATTCTTACTTTCTGATGGAGCTGATTTATCAAATGTTTGATTGGTTAGGGATTCTCTCCATAATTTTATTATAAACTAGCCAGATGTTTTACAATTAAGATCTCTTTGCTGTCAGTATGCCATTCATTGATCCATTCAGACCCTGTTATTCTTTCTTAAGCTAGTTACTTGAGAAAAAGGATAATTCAGTACTGGTTCCTTAGTGTATCATAGCCTCCTCTTTCCTCTTTTGTGATCTAAACAGAATACTTCAGTCTTCCAGGCTGTCGATCTCTCACTTTTCCTGAGTGCTAAATACACTAGGGGGGGGGAAAGCAATTTATTACACTTTCACAACTGAGGAAGTCTGGATGATCTGGGAGAATCGTAATAAGCCTGGATACTGAAGCTACAGATACAGCACAGAGCTGCATAGGCTACTCACAAATTCAAAGATGTGTCTATAGAGACACCCTATAGATTGCACAAAAGAAACTGAAGATGGAATGCTGTCAATGGGACATGGGTTTTTTTGTACATGGTTGCAGTAAACTTGAACTGAAACCCCCTGAAGGCTGAGTTTAACAAATGAAATTCTTGTCATACATGCCTTTCCCAGCTCTTCTCCTTTCAGGAATTTACTGCAGACAGACCTAGGGCAAAGTTAATTTTCTCTTCTCCTCATCTGTGCTTAATACTGAGGTCTCATACAATACAAATGTGATATAAAGTTGAATATTTATACCATGATCTATATCATATGGCATATTCTAGGTCAAAAGTAAAAATCTGTGACCAGACTTCCACAGACTTGATAATGTAAAATATATAAAAACAATACTTTGAAAGAAAACGTTCAATTGGGGTTTTTTCTGTGAAATTATATTTCAGCATATTTTCAAGACCTTTTTTGAGCATTTTACTGGGGAGTTTTATACTGAAATAGTGTTTAACAGGAAAAAAATTCAATCAAAATCAGAGTTTGCAGTTAGCAGTGGTTCAGACCAAATACCAGCCAGTAAAAGTCAGTTGCACGTCGAGACTCTTCAGGAAATGTTTTGGAAATGTGGGGTTTCACTAAGATTTAATTATTTCCAGGAGATTTTGTCTCCAATTATTTAAGTTCAATGACATGAGGCTGTACCAAATTTTGATTGAAAATTCAGAGTGGTGATCCACCTTGAATGTAGAGAATAAATCACTACTGTTGGAAAGGAGTTTCCAATATTTTTATCATATTAACTAGACATTTTGAAAAATTGTCTAAAATGTTTGTTTATATTTCATTGATTGATGTCGAGGTCTTTGAGATTTAAAAGAGGTTTAAAAATAAAGAGAAGTTTGGTGACTTGTTTGATTATAACTCGAAGACACTCAGCAAAAGGACTTTTAAGTGTTTGAGAAACTTTTTTGTTTATAGCTAGTATAAGTAATATGGATTTTTCCAAGACAATATGTGAATTTAAGTGTCTGAAAGGTAAATGATTCTCATATGCTGGTATTTTCCATAACCAGAAACAGTGTCTGAAAAAATTATTATCGAAAACCAAAACAAAAGAAGAGATTTTAAAAAAGAAACAAAAAAACCCCAATCCAAAACAAACACAAAACCTTCATACCTCTGGACCCCAAAACGCTCTAACAAAACCATTTTAATTCTTATGGGATACATCAGCGTCTATTCTCTTGTGAAATATCTGATATGACAAGAAGTTCATTTTACAATGTTTAAATGTGAACCCTGATCAATACTAAATAAAGCAGTTGCTTTTGGTAACTCTCACACTGTAGTGTAAGGTTGAATTTTGAAGTAAATGGTATTCGAGAAACCTAATTTCATACAAGGCACATGCAGTGGTCCTCCCAGAACCCAAACCAGATAATCTTTAATGACCTTTGTGGTTTGGTTAGGAGGTGACCTAAGAATACATTGCATCTCTTAGCAAGCTAGATCCATGAGGGAAGGAATTAAGGAACGCATAGTTGATGTGAATACTACAGTGCCTTTTACATAGTTGTTTATTTCACGTACATTAGAGATATGTATTAATCTACAAAAAAAAAAAAAAAGCATTTCCAAATGCTCTTATTTAGAGCTTAAACCCTCTTCTGTAAGGATTGTAGGAAAAAAATGAAGAACCTGACTTTCTGGAATCTAAAATGTATGGAGCACATGGTTCAGTTCTGTTTACACACAAATGTAATCAAGGTGAATATTTCAATTGGAAGTCTTAGATTACAGCTAAGAACTCAGTCTTTAAAATTTCTAGTCATTTTACCTTATACAACATGGTTTTGCATACTGTTTTGTATTTGCATAATTCATTCTTAATTGATGATTTAAAGAGTGTTCTTTCAGGAATAGCTATTTTGTTTCACATTTGATTTAAATGATGCAGTATTTACATTTTCAAGCCTACATTCAGTCACAAATATTGAAAAGTTACTGTGAGAGCATACGCTACTTTGGTTTGTAATTTATACAAATTAATAATCAATTTGCAATTATGAACATAGCAACATACCAACTGAATGGCTCATCAGATTTCGGACTTATCTGAATATCTCTTTGCATATTTTTGCATGAGTCACATATTGTTTACCTATGTAGGTTCAAGTAACCATATGTATGTGTATTTATATTTGACTGTATCTAGACAATTGAATGTATGTACACTAACGTGCACAACAATGGATCCTACAGTGTTGTATGGACCATGGCTGATCATAACTACTTGTTTATAATATATAGAGAAAACCTTGTTCTTCCTATATGCTGAATCATATAAAAAAGATATAAAGGTACACAATAGCTTTTTTTATTTTAATATATAAATGCATATACAGCTTTCACTGATGTATTTCTATTTGGAAAAGTGGTGCTGAATCTCTTAAATTTGGTTGGTAACTGCATGAGTAGTATCTTGTGTCTCTTCCTACAGTATAAAATAATTCTAAACAAGAGTTTGCCTAAGTAGATTACAATAATAACTACATTAACTGTGAGAAATGTGTAAGATCTAAAGAAAGATGCTTCACTACAGTTAAGATTTTAGAGAACTTTAGAATTATAGACCTTCTTTAAAACATTCTGGATTAATAGAAAGAAGCTACTAAGAGAATTTAAAGATTTTCAATTATGACCATCATTTACAGTCCTAAGGTGACCTGATAGAAACTAAATTTTATATTTAAATTTTATTGCTTTTAACTGAGATAATGTTGTAGTTGTAGACACTAGCATGAATGAATCTCATAACCATCCTAACTTAATGATTACAGAATGAAACTGCCTTTAATTCATCATTTTTGCCAGATACAGTTTTCTTTATTCAAGGATTTAAAAAGAACATTACAGTTAGAATTACATATTGTCTGACAGATGGCACAATGGCAATGATGTATGATGTTTTATTTATATTCCTTTATCAGATATTTGGACCAGAATTATTTACCTTTATATAACTTTGACATCAATTGTGTGGGTTGCAAAATGGATTTATTCCTCTGGAAAGGTGTTTTTAATAAAATGAATACAATGGTATTTGGAACTGCAAGCCTTGAGGTATTTGCATCCTGTACTTAATTAACATTCAGCTTAGTTTGGCTTTGTGGGGTTTTTTTAGCACAATCACTAAAAAAATTAATCAAGTAAATTACCAATGGAAGTAAAATAAGCAGTACTGTTAAACTTAGTTCATGTATCTTATCATTGTAAAATCAAAACCTTGGCACTGACATAACGAGAAAATCTAACAAGATGGGAAACTTGCCCTGATCAGTCCTGTAATCAACACCAAAGCAGTACTGTTTAGCCGAACATCAGACAATAAGACATACCGCTCATCAGATTGATGAACATTGATAGTTCATAGTTTTCTGAGGTTACAAGAGCAGTACTTTTGGGTTCTTTAATCATGGGGAGGCCCACACTGCCCCAGGCTTTCTTACTAGGGATGGGACATGCCTATCTCCTAGGGGGACTAAAGCCCTCTCCAAAAATCTAGTTAAGCTCATAAATCGAGTTTTAAACTAGATGTGAGGAGGGAGGGGATGGAGGTCAAGCCAGATGGGACTGAGTCTGGAGATGGGACTTCAGTGTCAAAGGGGTGGTATGATGGCGAGGACCGCCAGTATATCACCACTAAGCATGAGGGGGTGAATGCGCCTGGGGCTGGTAAGCAGGAAACTGGCACTGTGGCCTTAGTTAACCCGACAACCACTCAATTGGGAAGAAACCCTATTACGAGGGCTGTAGGTACACCAGCCCAGTTGAAGTGCATTTACACTAATGCATGCAGCATGGGAAACAAACAGGAGGAGTTGGAAGCAGTAGTAGGGCAAAGGGACTGTGATGCCATTGCCATTGTGAAGACATGGTGGGGTGACTCATATAAGTAGAGTGTATGCATGGTGGGGTCTAAACACATCAGGAAGGACAGGAAGGGCAGAAGAGGAGGCAGGGTAGTTCTCTGTATTAGAGAGGGCCTTGATACCCTTGACCTGGATTAAGGTCAGGAAGGGACTAAGTGCCTGCATGTAAAAATCAGAGGAGCCCACGGACAGGCAGACATTGTGATGGGAGTCAGCTTTAGACCACCCAGTCAAGAAGAAGCAGCTGATGAGCTTTTCTACAAACAACTGAGAGTAGTCTCAAGATCACTACTTCTACTCTTTGTGGGAGACTTCAATATCGGTTGGGAGTATAACACATCAGAAAGGAAGCAGTCCCAGAGGTTCCTGGAGTGTGTGGAAGACGCCTTCCTCACACAGCTGATGAGTGAACCGACAAGGGACGGTGCCCTCCTGGACCTACTGTCTGTGAACAGAGAAGGCCTTGTGGGGGATGTGCGGGCTGGAGGACGCCTGGGGCAAAGCGATCATGAGATGATAGAGTTCTCAGTGCAGGGGGAGTTGAAGAAGGAGGTCAGCAGAACAATCACAGTCAACTTTCAGAGAGCAGACTTTGGACTGTTCACAAGGCTGGTTGGAAAAGCCCCATGGGAGGCGCTCCTTAATGGCAAGGGAGTCCATGAGGGCTGGGCACTCTTCTAAAAGGAACTCCTAGCAGCTGAGGAGAAAACTGTCCCCATGTTCCGGAAAAGTAGCCGGCAGGGTAAGAAACCAGTGTGGTTGAGTAGGGAGGTCCTGAGAGACATCAATAAGAAGAGGAAGGTCTATTAGCTTTGGAGGAAGGGGCAGGCATCCTGGGTGGACTACAAGGAGGAAGCGAGAACGTGCAGGGAAAAAATCAGGAGGGCTAAGGCCCAACTAGAAATCAGATTGGCCAAGTCTGTAAAAGACAATAAAAAATCTCTTTACAAATATATCAAGAGTAAAATGAGGTTTAGGGAGAATCTCCAGTCCCTACTAAATGCAGAGGGAAACACAGTAACAGGGGATGAAGAGAAGGCTGAAGTACTCAATGCCTACTTTGCTTCAGTCTTTAATAGTAAGGGAAGTTATTCCCTCTGTGCACAATCCCAGGGGTTGGAGGAGGAGAATGAGGTTCCCGCAATCCAAGAGGAGGTGGTTAGAGACTTGCTTGCCTGGCTAGACGTCCACAAGTCTATGGGGCTGGATGGAGTCCACCCAAGAGTTTTGAGGGAACTGGTGGATGTGCTGACCAAACCCCTTTCCATCATCTTCCAGTGGTCCTGGAGGATTTGGGAGGTACCACTGGACTGGAGGCTGGCTGATGTAGTGCCCATCTACAAGAAGGGGCACAAGGAGGATCCGGTGAACTACAGGCCTGTCAGTCTGACCTCAGTACCACAGAATGTCATGGAACAGGCGATCTTGACTGCTGTCATGAAGCACATAAAAGAGAACTGGGTGATCAGACCCAGTCAACATGGGTTCACAAAAGGCAAGTCTTGCCAAGCTAACATGATCGCCTTCTATGACCAAGTGACTTGGCTGCTGGATGAGGGAAAGTCTGTGGATGTAGTCTTCTTGGACTTTAGTAAAGCTTTTGACACAGTTTCTCACAGCATTCTGCTACGGAAACTGTCAGCCTCTGGTCTGGAAAGGCGCACACCCTCCTGGGTGGAAAACTGGTTGGATAGCCAGGCCCAGAGAGTGGTGGTAAATGGTGTCAACTCCATCTGGAGGCCAGTGAGAAGTGGTGTTCCCCAGGGCTCAGTGCTGGGTCCAGTCCTGTTCAATGTCTTTATCAATGACCTGGATGAAGTCATCGAGTGCACCCTTAGCAAGTTTGCAGACGACACTAAGGTGGGTGGAAGTGTTGATCTGCTGAAGGGTAGGGATCTGAAACAACGGGATCTGAACAGGCTGGACCACTGGGCAGAGTCTAATGGGATGTGGTTTAACAAGGCCAAATGCCGCGTCCTGCTCTTGGGGCACAACAACCCTGTGCAGAGCTACAGACTGGGAGAAGTCTGTCTAGAAAGCTGCCTGGAGGAGAGGAACCTGGGAGTATTGGTTGACAGCCGACTGAACATGAGCCAGCAGTGTGCCCAGGTGGCCAAGAAGGCCAATGGCTTTCTGGCTTATATCAGAAATGGTGTGACCAGCAGATCCAGTGAGGTTATTCTTCCTCTGTATTCAGCACTTGTGAGACTGCTCCTTGAATCCGTGGTCAGTTCTGGGCCCCTCACCACAAGAAGGATGTTGAGACTCTGGAGTGAGTCCAGAGAAGAGCGACGAGGCTGGTGAAAGGGCTGGAGAACAGGCCTTATGAGGAGTGATTGAGGGATCTGGGGTTGTTTAGCCTGGAGAAGAGGAGGCTGAGGGGAGACCTCATTGCTCTCTACAACTACCTGAAGGGAGATTGTGGAGAGGGGACAGGAGAAGAGGGAATGGCCTCAAGATCCACCAGAGGAGATTCAGGTTTGACATAATGAAAAAATTCTTCACTGATAGGGTCATTAGGTAATGGAATAGTAGGCTCAGGGAGGTGGTTTATTCGCCTTCCCTGGAGGTGTTTAAGGTATGGGTGAATGAGGTACTGAGGGGCATAGTTTAGAGATTGGTGGGAATGGTTGGATTCAGTGAACCTGTGGGTCTCTTCCAACCTGGTGATTCTATGATTCTGTCATAACTCATAAGATATTGCTGTAGGTATGTAACTTCTCCTGTTTTACATGAGTTTCTTTCCTGCAGTGAATTTCTAGATGTATTAAAAAGGAGTTATGCCATTTATTAACCAAGGTAGACAATGATAAGTGTTTTATTTTTAAATAAAAGCCTTGGTATGATTCTAGCATAGGCTGTGGCTGGAAAATTTGAATTAGTTTACTATAATACATTCCCAGCACTAAAACAATGCAGTTATCCATCAGAAGCTCTTTGAAGTATAAGCATGTGTTTTCACTGTAGTCAGAAAGGAAACCTAATATAAGTACAAGTATAGGTATATGCCTGTGTAGAAATGGTTATAAAACTTGGCCAATATGGGTTTTTTTAAATTATTTTGGGTTTTTAAAGTCTGAAACAAATTGGAATCATTAATAGTTTTGCCCGTATTGGTAATCATCTAACAACTTAGGTGAGAGACAGACATAGTCTTGATATGTGAGTAGATTTACATTCACAGTGACATTTAAAAATTACTTACCACTTATCCTCCAAAACAGTTCAAAGAAAGGTTCTGACAGAAAGATATGGGGCCACAGACTTGAAAAGACACTACTTCAAGTCCATGTATATGCTCTTATTCTTAAAAATGGATTTGGGAAGAGGATCATGCTTATGAAAGCTAAAAAATCAAATAAAAAATAAGAATTCCTGTATAGCTTTCTTGTTTACATTATACATTTTCTAAGCTGCCAGGTGAAATTTGGTGGCACAAATACAGGGAGTTTAATTTTTAAATATTTAATTTCTCAATTAAAACCAATAAACCTTAGTTATTTTTGTCCCATTGGAATAACTTTTAAAGTTCAATGATGAATTTACAATATAAACAAACAGTAACTCCTAGATTAATATTTCTTAAAGTACTGTAATTACAATTCCTTGGTTTAAATACAGTCAGAAGGGATATAGAGCAACCTATTTGCTAAATAAATGTTGTATATTTAGAGATATATTCCCCTGCAGGTTTTTCAGCTGCTACATTTACCAAAAGTCAAATATGATAGATTTAGTTGCTATTTATATTTTACATAAGTTTGTAAATTGACTTGTTATCCAAGGTAACCAAAACATAGTTGGTTTGTCATTGTCAGCTCTCTCATTCCTCTTGGAACACTTAATTTATGTTTTCATTTGTTTTAGCTATTGTAATGGAACATGAGTTACATACTCCGTATTTCTTTCATACAGAGCAAGATCTAATTAGATGATTTGTAATAGCAAATAATTAGGGATGCTTTTAATAGATACATAAATATGTGAAAGGGAAATATTACAAGAATAGGAGCTTTTTGTATAATGCTTTGACATGAAAGCAAACCTGACTTTTCCTAGTAATGGGAGTGTGCAAATAAAATAGTATCCTCTTATAACAAGACTTAAGCTGTGGTTATCTCTGTAATGGACCTGGTTAAGCTTTTCTCTTCTACTCCATTTATGAAACTAGTTTTTCTCTGTTTTTCCTTGTATAATGTGATAGTTTTGCACCAGGCAATGTGTATCCTTTAGCTCTGAACAAAATTAAGGTTACACGGTGACTTGTACTCTAGATGTAGAGTACTAAATCCAACTTTGGTGCTAGACATTTGGAAGGACACAAAAAATTTTTTTGCTTTTAGGAATGCCATTAATGGTGCTGTGACAAGCATGTTAGCAGCCCACACTGAGTGCTGGCACAAGGTTTTGAATTCAGCAGCAGTCAAACCCTTGGGTTTGCTGTGGTTGGTAGTGGAAAAGCTCTGGTAGTGTGTAAATCAACACAGTTCACCACGTTTGCCTATGGGAAGTTGTACTTAGGGAGAGTGCACTTAGGAACACTGGCATCTGAGGCCCATAGGACTTCCACCAAAACTGTTGACTGCAAGTCATCCTGGAGTTTGAGACCAAAGTCTGAGCTATGAATGAGAGAAACCATCACCACGAGGGCTGCTGATGCAATAACTTTCCTGTTAATGCATGATTTACTCTGATCATGTGAAGTTGGATCGTGGGTCCCTGTTGCTTCCAAGTCAGACATTTTGGACACATGTACCTTTGAATACTCACAGATTTATAAAGCAAACAAAGAAAGTAGATATTACAACTGAAAATGAAGCTGCTGTTCTCCTTATAACTTTTAGAGTGTACTCAGGATAGCCACCATTCTATTTTTCTTGTTGCAAGAAATCTGTGTAAAATTAGGGATTTTTCTGTTTGTATTTTTTAGCTTGAAATAGCTTTGTACAGAAGATGACAGGCCTGAAGTTAGGTTTTCAGTTCGTTTCAGGTTGCTTGCACATTGTGCCACTGTTCAGCTAGTGATTAGCTTGTGTAAAGTCTTGATTTACCCTCTGGCCAGGCTGGACCAGGGTCTTGCCAGGAGGCAGCCGAGTCCCAGCTCCGCCCTGCCAGGTCCTTGGGGAGGGGGATGCACTGGGGCCTCCTTACACGGTTGTAGGTCTTCCTATGGTGATGGTGGAAAGGCAGCTTTCGTGTGACAGGGCTAGGAGCCACTGTCCATGTGCTGTTTCGCTGGAAGATGGTCACACAACTATAATTACAATATATCACTACAATTAATCATACAATCACAATGTAATATAATTCATGTGTTTCATATTGTGTAGCGACGTGACTGGATAACATACAGTTCTGATTAATTTTTCTATATACCAAATAATCTTGAAAGGCTTCTCCTCCAAGTAATTTAATGTTATAATTCACAATACTGAATGGAAATGCTTAACCATGTATTTTCTTCTCCTTACAGCTGTCAGAAATGATCACAACTTTCTCTTTCTGACTGTGCATTTCTCTTGACAGAAGGAAACATGACACTTATTTATAATAAGAATCCATTATAGAAGGTTTTGTCCTCCTTGTGCATTTCAGATTAAACTCTGTGGTAACCTTAAAAATGAAAACATTCTATGTTTAAGTCTTAAATGCATATATAGAGGTCCCGGGGTATCAAAGAATTATGTATGTCTAAATGCTGAATTTGACCCCTACAATATTTTATTCTCTCCTATTAATTGCCCTATTCTGTAAATCAGGTTGCATGACCTAGGCTTGTTTTGGTAAATGACAGAAATAATAACAAAAGATCTCTCTGAATTATCTGGAAAGGACAGTCCTTATAAAATATTTTTAAGTCATTAAAGTCGTTAATCTTGGTTGTAATGACAGAAAGGTACAATACATCATTCTATGATGTGGAGTGTAGCCCTTGCAGCACCAGCTTAGCATTAATCAGGAAAGTGTCCCATTCTCCATCTTTGTTTTTCACTTTACCAATGGGACTTCCGACTTAAAATTAGTTGTTATACAGATAGAACTGCCGGGAAATCATGGGTTGGATGCAATTATAAATTTCATAATGCTGTACTGCCACATGCTGTTCTGATATGTGGAAGTGTATTGATTTCAACATGTTTTACTGTTGGTGTTATGTGCCCCTAATCATCAAAAGAAATCCTATATTTTTTAAGTTTTATTAATTCAGATCAAACAATTCTTGTAAAAAGAAAATGTGTATGTTTTATTAAAGCATATGATGAATGTAAATATGGGGCAAAGGATTAAAAGCATAAATAGGATTCTAAAAGAAGAAGTTGTGGAAAAGCAGGAGAGAAAAGGCTGGGAGTGAAAGGCTGGGAAAAGATAAAAATTGCCCTGTCAAAATGAATTTTAAAAATTCTTTTAAATGTTCTTATTACAAGTCAGTCAATATTGCTTATTTAGAGAAAGGATGTATCTACGTTATTCCCAAAGCATGCTTACAGACTTTTAAGATGCCTTGACATTCCATTCCATTTATCACTCCGATAAGAGTGTGGTAGAATGAAATCAAATGCTTTAATGTTCCAGTATATAAATTATAAATTTAATTTGTGTTCTTCAGAAGAAATAGGTAACTGGATAAAAGTGTTTCACTGAATAAAATTGAAGAGGGCAAAAGGAGTCATTTTAGCAAGTATCAGCGCACAAGTTTGGTGCAGATGTAGTCCAAACCCATGCAATGGAAAACAGAGAACCTCTTGGCTCTCTTAGCTACTGTGGAGTGCTGTATTCAAAAAGACATTCTCAAAATGCTAAAGTGTTTCAAATAGTTATTCTGTTCTTTTGTGTTGGTCTTCCTAGGATAAGATTCTCTGATATCTAGATGAAACCAGAACTATATATGATGGAATTAAGAGAGGGGGTTTGTGAGTTAAGAGGTTTTTGTCTGGTTTCAGTTTGAAAAGTGCTTATAACATTGTAGGTAACCTGCTGTATAGTAATGGTAGAAAATGACACCTGTTGATATTGAAAGAAAGCTGAGAAGTCATAAAGCTGGACTATAGGTACTAGAAAATGTAATACTAGAGGCAATAGTCCTGAGAAGAAAGTGGGTATAGCGTTATCCAGAAAACTGAGAGGAGACAGGTAATTTTTTTTGACCTATGCCATTGATTTTCCCTGCCCCTGCCACTAAAACTTTCAGCTTCATTTTCACAGCTTCAGTATAAACTGAGACTCTCAGACTTTGGCAGGAGATTACTGAGGTTTTAAATATCAAGCCTGAGAAGCACCGAGTTGCCTCATATGTCCAGGACAAATCGTCACAGTACACTTTCATCTGTCAGTCTGGCAGCCTCACTACTGCTCCCCTTACTGTGACTCTATTTTAGACTTTTGAAATGAAACTTGGTCTTCATGAAAAATGTCTTTTTACTATTTTAAGCTTTTTTCCATTTGCTGGAGTTTTCCAAAGTTCTGATTTAAATTTTAATTGAAATGAACAGTTGAAAAAGCATGACATTTTCAGTTGAGATGGGAAGGATTTCCCTCTTCTTTACTTTTGGGGGCAAGAGTCAAAAAAGGCAGTAGGGGAAAGAGTTAACTCATATAAATTCATATGAACAGTAGGGTTTATTTTACCTCTTACTCCCCTTTCTAATGCCTGCCTTGCCCATATTTCTGATGTTTCACCCTATGTAAAAAGGACGAGCAGGAGAAGGTCTATACATCAAGTCTGATCTCAAGGCTTAGGCAGGACTTAGAAAAACATATCTATCTTGAGCTCTGGGTTCTAGAGAAAAATTCATCTAATGCATAATAAATTATTCCTTATTTCCCTTTCCTCACTCACATATGTTAACACACGGAAAGAACAGCCATATGCTGCAAGTTCACTTCAGTGTTAAACCATCTCTATACTGTATTAAATATATTAATTTGGGAGATCATTAAAATAATAATTGCCCATAATTTTTAAGTTCCCTAGAATTCTAGTGATAGTATAAGCCACATAGAAATTATGGCAAAATTGTTCTAATTTGAACTCCAATACTGTGTGTTAGATATACTGTCAAATTCTGAAATATTCACCCGTTTTATTAACTTTGACAGTGTATTGTGTCTGTATTTTATAACAACATCTTCTAGGAACTGACAATGATTAAAAATATCTTGTCAAAACATATCGTTAAAACTCTCTTTTTAAAAGGGGTTTGGGGCATAGACAGATCTTTAGGTATCTGAGGTATTTAGACTTTTAGGTATCTGAGCTTATACTTCAATTCTGTTATTCATGAGAGATGTAAAGTCACAGAATCACAGAATCACAGAACTACCAGGTTGGAAGGGACCCATCTGATCTTCTAGTCCAACCATTCCTATCTAACACTAAACCAAGTCCCTCAAGACCTCATCCACCCGTGTCTTAAACACCTCCAGGGAAGGTGAATCAACCACCTCCCTAGGCAGCCTATTCCAATGCCCAATGACCCTCTGTGTGAAAAACCTCCTCCTAATCTCCAGCCTAAATCTCCCCTGGCGGAGCTTGAGGCCATTCCCTCTAGTCCTGTCCCCTGTCACTTGGGAGAAGAGGCCAACTCCCTCCTCTCTACAACCACCTTTCAGGTACTTGTAGAGAGTAATGAGGTCTCCTCTCAGCCTCCTCTTCTCCAGGCTAAACAACCCCAGCTCTCTCAGCGGCTCCTCATAGGTTCTGTTCTCCAGCCCCTTCACCAACCTCCTCGCTCTTCTCTGGACTTGCTCCAGAGCCTCAACATCCTTCTTGTGGTGAGGGGTACAGAACTGAACACAGTATTCAAGGAGCGGCCTCACCAGTGCGGAGTACAGAGGGAGAATCACCACCCTGGACCTGCTGGTCACACCATTTCTGATACAAGCCAGGATGCCATTGGCCTTCTTGGCCCCCTGGACACACTGCTGGCTCATGTTCAGTCAGCTGTCAACCAACACCCCCAGGTCCCTCTCCTCCTGGCAGTTTTCCAGCCAGGCTTCTCCCAGTCTGTAGTTCTGCACAGGGTTGTTGTGCCCCAAGTGCAGGACCCGGCATTTGACCGTGTTAAACCTCATGCCGTTGGACACTGCCCAGTGGTCCAGCCTGTTTAGGTCCCTTTGCAGAGCCTCCCTACTCTCCAGCAGATCCACACTTGCACACAGCTTTGTGTCATCTGCAAACTTGCTAAGGGTACCCTCAATGCCCTCATCCAGGTCATTGATGAAGACATTGAACAGGACTGGACCTAGCACTGAGCCCTGGGGAACACCACTTGTCACTGGCCTCCAGATGGACTTAATACCATTTTCCACCACTCTCTGGGCCCGGCCATCCAACCAGTTTTCTACCCAGGAGAGCGTGCGCCTGTCCAGGCCAGAGGCTGACAGTTTCCATAGCAGAATGCTGTGAGAAACTGTGTCAAAGGCTTTACTGAAGTCCAGAAAGACCACATCCACAGCCTTTCCCTCATCCAGCAGCCAAGTCACTTTGTCATAGAAGGCGATCAGGTTGGTTTGGCAGGACCTACCTCTGGTAAACCCATGTTGACTGGGCCAGATCACCCGGTTCTCTTGTATGTGCTTCATGATAACACTCAAGATCACCTGTTCCATGACTTTCCCTGGCACTGAGGTCAGACTGACTGGTCTGTAGTTCCCCCGATCCTCCCTGCTACCCTTCTTGTAAATGGGAACTACATCAGCCAGCCTCCAGTCCAGAGGTACCTCCCCAGTCTTCCAGGACTGCTGGAAGATGATGGAAAGGGGTTTGGCCAGCACATTCGCCAGCTCCCTCAATACCCTAGGATGTATCCCATCTGGCCCCATAGACTTGTGGATGTCCAGTTGGTCAAGCAGGGCTCTGACCACCTCCTCTTGGACTATGGGAGCCTCGTATTGCTCCTCTGTTTCCCGGGTATCTACACAGAGGGAACAGCTTTCTTTACAATTAAAGACTGAGGCAAAGAAGGCATCAAGTCCCTCAGCCTTCTCCTCGTCCCCTGTCACTGCTGTTCCCTCTGAGTCCAAAAGGGACTGTATGGTCTCCCTTGTCCTCCTTTTACTGTTTATATACTTATAGAAAGATTTTTTATTGTCTTTTACAGACTTAGCTAATCTGATCTCTAGTTCAGCCTTAGCCCCTCTGATTTTTTCCCTACATAGCCTCGCTTCCCTCCTGTAGTCCCTCCAAGAGGCCTGTCCCCCCTTCCAGAGCCTATAAATATTCCTTTTTTTCCTGATTTCACTCAAGATTTCCCTACTTAACCAAGCTGGTTTTTTCCCCTGCCGGCCTTTTTTTCCAGAACACGGGGATGGTTTTCTCCTGGGCTGCCAGAATCTCCTTCTTGAAGAGCTCCCAGCCCTCATGGGCTCCCTTGCCCTCAAGTGCTGTCTCCCAGGAGACTTTGCCAACCAGCCTTCTGAAGAGTTCAAAGTCTGCCCTCTGGAAATTTAGTGCTACTGTCCTGCTTAGCACCCTCTTCACTTCACCTAAGTGACAAGAAATATAGTTGCTCTTTCATTGATAACATGTAAGAACAAACCTCTGTATAGAAAGAAAAGTAAAAAAAAAAAATATGTATGAAAACTACCTTGATGCTTTCTATCAAACTAAATGTGCAGACTTAGGGAAGGTATTTTTCCCAGTGACAATCAGTACAAGTCTTATATAAATCTAAAATCTCAGTATTTTTTCTGCTGCCAACAAGCTTGTTTCTAAAAGGTGGGTAGAAGTGAGAGCCAAAAAATATTTTTTATGTAAATAAATTCTAATGCTAACTACTAGTAAGCTTCTCGCTGCTATAGGACACATTTAGAAATATTAGACCTTGTATTATGATTACTTTAATGAATCTATTCTGGCCCAAACTAGATGTGTGTGTTTGAGGGTATTGATCACACAGACTTCAATCTGATGAATTAAAGTCATTTTATTGAGCTTAGATGTTTCTTTATAAACCCTTTTTAGTTACATAACTGGGCGCCCACGAGGGTATCTACAGTGTCCATAAAGCTATTACTAACATATTATTGGGTAAACTACCACACATGCTAAGAAACCAAGTTACACTAAAATTAACTATGTTGATAGTTCTCTTCAACTGTTCTTATTTCAACTGGTACTCCTTCCCACTGAACTAGCTCTTGTACTCCTTTCAGCTGGCCTTGGCTTATCAGAAGGCTGGTCTTTTCTCCTCACCAAACTGGCCTTTGTTTATCTTTCAGTTCTCTGTTTCAAGGCCTTGTTAGAATTGCTCAGTATCTATCAGTCCCACAGCATCCAGGACTTCTTTTCTGTAAAATGTTCCCACATTTGTTCAAAGTAGAATGTGCTTGAATATTAGTGTTTCCATATGAAGTAATTAACTGCATAGCACATTACAGAGATACGTGCACCCAACAGAAACCAGTTTGTCACTCAGTATTATGACTTATGGACTACATCAGAGCTAAAACAGTACTTTGGAAGGTTTTAGTCCCAATATGGGTTATATTTTTTTCATATCCAAACAAAAGTGAAGTGGGTTGTGGAGCCTTTAAAACTGTAGCCTTTAAAATATTATATTGCATTCTGGAAGTATAGTGCAAGAGTGTTCTTCTAATTCTGATATCACATTAGAGAGGCATTTGCTGGCTGCTAAGTTTTACTATACATCATGAATAACTAAATGCATCAGTGTTGACATCACTCTCTCCTTGGAGAAGCAGTCATTCTCTGTTACCTTCTGTTAGGCTAACAGTATAGAGGAAAGCTAGTGGTTCAGCACTATTTGATAGTAACTTAAAATAATCTCCCATATTAAATATTAGTTCCCCAGTAAAAATCCAGGACACAAGCTGGCCACCTGCAGAAAACACTAGGACACACTGTCTGACTGTGAAGAAGCAGTTTTGGTTTCCCCCTCTTCTGCGTTCCTCCCATTACTGACTTTCCCAATAAAAGTTACCTAACGCTGAATTCCGTGACGATTCTGAATGCAAAGGAAAAATAATGAAGCATTGGATGATATAGGCACAGACATATTTCTGTGGAGTTTGGTGGCTAACAGGTGTGTATATATAGGAACAGAAAGATGATATGCTGTTGCTGAGTGGAACTTGTCAATAAATATTTGAAAGTCCAGCTCAGTCCTCAGAAACTGAAACAATTTTCAGACCACAAAACTATGACCCAAAAACAGTGGAGACCTACAGTCTGTGAGATAGTTACCACTCTTTCAGTAAGCACTTTTCTTCATATAATTTTGAAATGGTAAATATTGAACAGAAAAATACCAAGTGGTAGTATTATTTTCTCCCATATGAATAATAAAACTCATTGTATATTTGGCTTCCATAGCATTTACCTTTTTTCTGTAGCCTTTCTGTTTCACCATATCTCAGACTGCAGTTCTAGTCTTTAGACATGTAATATTGTATATAAAAAACCTCACTAGTGTAACTGATGAAAGTCACAAACAGCATTTAAAAATAGAAATAAAAACAAATGCAGCAAGGCTGCATACAGATAGTCCTAAAATGAATAGAGCTTTGAATGTTTCTTTAATATTTAACAAGCCATTTTGACATATCTTATTAGGCTGACATACAAGGCTTATTCATACAGATTCCTCATTAATAATTAACTCATCCTGGGAAGAAATAAAAAATGAACAAAAATGCACAGATTAGTTAGAGTCCCGGTTCCGCTGATAATGTTACAGACTGAGGTTCCTATTTCCATACAATCGTCATGTTCTACTGTCTGCAATTCAGTTAAATTTAATAGATATTCTTGTGATGCAAAGAATTCATGGTTGTAAATAGATCCAATCGAGGTTTAAAAGTAATTCTGATGCCTGTACTGTTGGACGATACAAGTAACTAGACGGGCTCAGTTTAAAAGCAAATGTGAGTTACCTGCAGTGCACTCAATGAACTTTATCTGTTGTATTTGTTTGCATTGCTTACAGTACAGAAATTGCATAAAGTCACCATCCGAACTAGTGTGTGTGTTAGGCACAGGAAGGAAACTGATTGTGTTTTGTATTGTGCATGTTTATATGTAACTAGAAATACAATAGATCTCAGCTACATTTTCTTTTTTCCCCTCTCCAGAGTGCTATTCAGCAACGCTAACATAATCATCTTATAGGCTGCTCATGTGCCCAGTAAACAATAATCAGAGGGCACGTATCATCTGTTTGTTGACTCCTTAGGTTTCTGTCATCTGATTTAAGAACCTCTGCTAGTGTTAGAGGATGTAATAAAAAATTCAGAATTACTGTAAGTCATGTCCGCACTTGTTTCTAATCATTTCTGGTATATGGTTGATTTAAGTGTTGTTTGTAACACCAGTTGTACTGTTGCCAATCCTACTGTGGAAATGAGATGCTTCATCCCCCAAGGTGGCCCATGAATTATCAAGTAAACATACAAAAGAACTTGCAGTAGAGCCTGAAAAGTAAATGAGAATATATTGCCTTTGATCATTTCAGTTTAGCTAGTCATTTCAGCACATAAAATTTCACATCCTAAGATACCAATAATGTGAAATAATATTGTCTAACTGCATAAATTTTAATTTATGGACTTAAGATGTATTACCAGAAAGGTATTTTTGGAACATATTAAAATATTATGTCTGCACAGTTTTATTTACCAGTATCTGTAAAAGAAAATAGAAGATGTTCTTAAGACTGAAAAATAGAGAATCTCAAATGTTTAATGTTGGAGAATAACAAGGACTTGGATTATGTTCAGATTTATTTTGGACTGCTAATTCCTTAGTCCTTGTTTATCATTTCTATCATTGTAATCTTTCTCCAGGAAATTGAAATATTTGCTTAATTTTTCCATCAGAAATTATGTCTGCACCTTTTTGTGTGTTAAAAGTCATCTTATCACCCTTTTTTCCCAAAATTAGTCTGTGTTCAGTTTCTTGAACCCATTACCAAAGCCCATCGTCAGCTTCAGAAAATCATCTTTTCCCTTTTAATGAGGGGAAGAAAATACAAGACCATCACCATATAAGCCTACCCAGTTAGCAGGTGTAACTGAAAATTACACTAGCTTCCGTGGTGCAGCTACGGATTCTGTGATTCTTTGAGTGTTTAATGTATAAAATTGATGCTTTTCTACTTGGATCTAAGAAAGGAGTAAATCTGATGGATTTAAACCAAATAATATTTGAACCTAGAGCTCAAAATATCAAGAATCAAGCTGGTTAAAAAAACCAAAACTATCATGTGCAGTTCTTTCATAGAAATTGATTTTAAAATAAAACCCAGAAAAAAACTGCAAAACCCCAACAGAATCACTCAGTTTTTTATTTTCAAAACAGAAAGTATTAATGTGTGTGTCAGCTGACCCACAGTTACTTTCTTCTTGTCCAGTTCTTGATGACTCCTACTCCTAAACATTTGCTAAGTGTATATATCCTAGTGAAAGTTATTTAGCCTTAACCTGTTGTTATAGATGTAAAAGGATTCCAAACAATTTCAAGCAAACTTGTCTGTTGCTATGTGGTTTGTTTTCCAGAAGTATTTCTGCGTTTTGACTGCCTTCTCCCATGTGAAAGTAGTAGGAAGCATATTGTCACTGAGTAGTCCTATGCCTTCTTGGAGAATATGAGCCATCAGGCAGAGAGCAGAGTAGTTAGCACCCAGTTTAATCATTCAGCTAAGATCCATCCAAATCTGACAATTAAAAATCTCAGAAACAAAACATAGCCAGAAAACAACAACACAAACCTAAAACCATATACAAAAGTTTTAGATTAGTATTTTATTCACTTGGAAGGAACTCTGGGTTTTCATGAATAACTGTGTATAGAATTGTTCAGGCGTTATGAGATTGCCCATTTCTCATTTTTACTCTCCTCAGGAAAAGCATAAAAAGGAAGTTTTTCTTTTCACAAAATATATTTATGCAGATAGCGCTAGTTGTCTCAGAACTAAAAGTCACTGAAGTGCAGATGAATGTCAATTTGTAGAAAAATTAGTTCCAATTCAAAATAACTGGTAACTCATACTTGTAATTAAGAGAAGGAATACTGGATTGCCACACAAACCAAAAGGGCACAGGCAAGTAACTCAGGTCATTTAATACAATAGCTGATATGCCTTCCTGAAGTATTACATATTGGTGGAACAGTGCTACATCAACTTTAAAATCTGAAAATGGGAAAAATAGAGTTGGTTCTTCTTAGCCTTCTACTGCCTTCTTTAAAGACAGTCTTTAAAATGTTTCTAAGCTGTAATTTTTCTATTTAAACTGTACTGTATGTATTTAATACAGAGTTTTTCTCTAATATAACATGTGATAAAACAAGAGGATCTGATAGTTCTGCATGATTTTGCAGTACCTATGGACCCAAAGACCCATATTATGAAATTTAAGGTCAACGTGGAACATTAAAAAAAGAGAAAATAAATTGGATGGTGTGCAATAGTAACAGTTTCTGTACACAATACCACATTATACACCACCCTTCACTGCAAAAAAATACTATTGATACTAGGCACTGTTTCAAAGTATAGGATAGCAGTGGCTTGTGTATGGTTTCAGAATGATAATTCAGATAAAATACCGTCATTACTTTATTATTGTTCCTGTTGAGTTCCATGTTAAGAAAGACATTGTTGATTTGTCTATGTTTATTACAACTAGCATCTCAGTAACTCAGCCTTTTAATTGTCTTTGCACATTTTAGTATAATTACTATGAAAACCTAAGGATGACAGTCTGATGTGGATTTTTTTTTTCTGTCTTTCACTTTCACTTAAGTGAAAACTGGTATGCAGATTTTTACTTTATTTTTTTAAACTTACATTTTTAATACCTGTGAAATGGTCATAAACCCATGAAAATTTACGTATAACTGAGTAGAAAGATAACTGAAGAATCTAAAGGCACTCCTTCAAAGTGATTTTTGGGCTATGGTGACAAGGGGGTTTTAACATATGAGTAGGACGTGGGGTAACACATTATCACATATCAGCTTCTGCTCAATAGCCATTTGTTTATACCTTCTTTCTCTACAATGCCACTGAGTTGAATATTAGTTATATTCTCTCTTTTTCACTCAGGGGTGAAGGATTTCAATTCATCTTGTACTTGCTGCAGGGTAAGAAAGCAAGCAAATACTGTTACCATGGAGCTTTCAAGTATTCAGTAACTTAAGATTTTATAAATTATTTTTCTGTAATTCTAAAACAACCTTGTTAAGTGAGGCTTTGTCAGCAATAGTTTAAAGCAAGCTTTAAACAATAGGTGATTTGATTTCTACATGACTGTAGAAAATCAGATTTAATTAGAAGTTTATATTAGGATGTCATTATTATATTTAGCCATAATGGGTATTGGTTTTACAGGTAACAATTGTGCATATACATATATACATATATATATGTGTATATATATATATATATATATATATATATATATATATATATATAAAATGAACCATATGGTGACAAGTTTTTTTCTGTTCAACAAAGATTTAGTAATCAGTAGTTATCGTGACAATAGTACTTCTGTAGAAAGGCATACTAAAATGTGCCAGGAAGGCAAATAAAACACTTCAGTGATAGCTATTCCTTTTTTTCCCCCTTCTTCTTAAATGTCAACAGCTGTTTCTTCCTGCAAATTGCCAGATAAAACCATACCATTCACAACAACATGGGTCTCTACCATGTCCTTGTATAGAAAATGCAACTTCTGTTAAGGTAGAGACATTTGTTTCCAACTTACAGTTTAAACTACAAAATAAAATCTATTGATCACTTCAAGGGATGGAAACTGATGTATTATTTGTAAGTGAAATTCTTCTGATTTCATCTCATTTCAGATAGTTATGTTTACAATATCCTTATTGATTTTAAACATTCTTCCTTTCACTTCAGATAACCTGCACAATGTGCATCAAAGATTTTTTTCCCATTGTTTTTTTATGACTTCTTAAAATGATGCTATGTGTTTTTCAGAAACACTTTGATTCTACCAGCTTTTAGTGTGTTTCTTGGACAGTAGGGGTGTCTTTCATTGTATCACATTTAAGCACAGTCCACTGGAGAACATTTACTTTAAGAGTAACATAGCTGGTGAAGGGTCTGAAGAACAAGTCTTATGAGGAGAGGTTGAGGGAACTGGGGCTGTTTAGTATGGAGAAAAAGAGGCTGATGGGAGACCTCAGAGGTGTTGGTCTCTTCTCCCAAGTGATAAGTGATAGGTCATGAGGAAATGGCCCCAAATTGCAGCAGGGGAAGTTTAGATTGGATATTAGGAAAACTTTCTCCACTGAAAGGGTGGTCAGTCTCTGGAACAGGCTGCCCAGGCAAATGGTAGAACTAGGTTTACAGATGGACTCCATATTCTTAAAAGTCTTTTCCAACCTAAATGATTTTATGATTCTGTGAATGTTTAGGTTTTCTGTAATTTACTTTGGGTTTCCAGATTTGTAGCACTCCTTTTGTTTGTGTCATAGTTTTTATATACAGATTTGCAATTACTTCTACTACTTTGCATGGCACTTCATTGCCTATAGCAATATCAGAATGGATTATTAGGGATTTCTCATAAAGGTCCATATGACAGCTGAAAACAATGCTATAGAACAAAATGGTTGGCATTTAAACAATATGATGTTTGCATTGTTGTATGTTTTGACAATATTGCAGTATTCCAATGGTTAAACCCTCTATCTATTGTTGTAGGTAAATGTAAGCTGTAGGTAAATTGTAAACTATATTTTTGGGTACCAAAATATGAGGGAAATGCCTGTGTGTCAAGTCAAAGAGCATGAAAATCAGTCTGTGACTCACGTCACTAGACTTAAAACTTGGACATACATATGAAAAATGAAGAAAAATGATGCTTGGGGATGGGAGGAATGGTTATTGCTGAAGATTGTTAGGTATCCAGAGCAACATCTACTGGTGTGCTCTCCTTCTGCTGGCTTGTCACAATACTTGGAAGTGTGCGAAATAAAATGGCACTTCATGATCTCTGGCCTTAGACAGAGCAACCTGACATTTCCCAAGTACTGTTTGTTCTCCATATCTTTCTGAAAAGTTCTGAAGGCTGCAAAAACCTAACCCATGATTTTTAAAATTTAGGAATACAGTACAAAAAAAAATCAGAATTGTAAATACATTTATAAGTTAATTAGAGTTACTTAAAACACTAGACAGGTTTTATCCCTGTTAAATTTCCACTGAGGCAATATAAGTAGATCTGAGGTTAATTTGCACCTTGTATCTTGATTTGTACCTTTGTATCTTGATTCAGTTATAGAGTTGCCATGAATGGCCAGGTAGGCCAGGTTTCCCATTTCCCAGCAAAATCAAACATATGTAAAGCAGGAGTGACTTAGAATTGATAACATTAAAAAAAAAGAAAATATTGAAAATGCTCAACCTATTATTAATAAAGTATGCTTACAATTGTGTTAATTTTACTTAGGCTACAGGGTAACAAGGTTTGTATGTTGTTTGTACAAACATACATACATATTCTAGGGTTTTATCAGCCGATTTCGCATATTAGCATTTGTCTTAATTTTGCCACTGAGACCAAGTCAAAACACCTGTTGGAGAGATAATGGTCTGACAGACAGTAATGCTTTTTTATAGCTGGGACTTTTGATTGGCCGCCCGCCTTTTGGGAGAGGATAATTCTGACAAAGTGGAGATTAGAAAAGGTGAAACTGTAGTGAAGTAAGAAAAAAATTGGTAACACAGGGGCAAGACTAAAGGCAAAACTTGGCAAAAGTAGGGATGATAATTGGGTCAGTGACTAACAAGGAACAGAGAAAGTGGAAGACTTGCGCTGCAAAAATAATTTTAAGAAATACAATGGAAAGAAATGAGAGAAAATAGATGCAAAAGGAATATCTGTAAAACTGAGAGAGCCCTGAATATTCATGTTAATTAGTCTATATTCAAAAATTTAACAAACCAAGTTTTCAAGCAAACATTTAATCAAATTCTTGGCAAACATGATAGAAGAAATGTTTCCAACTTTTCATTTTTTCACTAGCTCTCATTTTTAGTGTTGTTTTTGGAATGTGTGCTTGCTGCTGTTCTGTCTCACTGTAAAAAGTTATTGTCCTGTTAAAGGGCTGTTTACTGCCTTGCGGAACACATGCATTGCTCCACTTCCCCAGTGCAAAGCATATGAATGTTGTTCCAACTGAAGTAGATATGCAGGAAAGGTCTTCTAAAACAAACTAACATCTGTACTGGTAAAATAACAGATGGCTCTTATCTGGTTCCTTCGTGTTTGGCGGGAGGAAACATTCCTGTTGGCAGACTTCGATTTTAATACCTAGTGCAAACCAGTGCAACAGGGAACACCTATCTGTCCATAGTGACTCTCTGACAAGTGGAGGCGTGTGAAACTTCTTAATATCAGAACTGTCCAAACAAAAATGGTGGGGAAGGAATACAATCCCACATGCTGATTTGTATTTTATTTTGCTGCCTTTTTTTTTCACCATTGAAGATGTTCATTTGTAATTGAGAAGTGTTTTCTTCACACACACTAGATTTTAGACATCTTATAAGAATTTGTGTACGTCTTGAGTATTAAGATAGTTCTGTGTGATGTCATCTTTACTGTAAAGATGAGGTTACAGGAATATGCACAACATCACACACACTAAGTAAGCACCAGTCACAGCATTTTACATCTTGCTACTTCTATTCAAAAATTATTATTTTAGTTTTTATATTTCTGCTGTGGCTGCTCTTTGGTCATTCTTACTCAGAAATTGGTCCCTCATCTGCGACCATTGCTAGCAAATCAGGTTTAGTATTAATCTTCAAAATGCTATGCTAGTGGTCTTAGAAGAATACTTAACCAATGGTAAAAAGAATCTCTACGTCATTAAAAGGTTATTGAACCAGCTTATATCTGATTTGAATCAACATCTAACACAGGAAAGGCATTTTAGCTTCTACGCTTGTCTTCAAGGAAATTTAGAATGTTCTGAAGTGTTCTTTGAGTACTTAAGCATCCTTTGTTGGGTACCCTCTTCATCTTTGCATTCTTGGATGCCTTTAGACATCTATCAGATTTAAACATCTACCAAAAGAAGAATATGAGATTGCAGTTTAGTGCTATTCTAGAAACACATAACATTATTTGGGACTTGATTTTTTTTTCTCTTGTTTTTCTTTTCATCATTCTACCTAATGGAGATTCTTAAAATCCAAAAACCTTTTTAAAAAGTGAAAATAATTCTTATGTGTGGCATATATAATGAAGATACAATGACCATGCAGAAATCCAGGCAACTTCAAGAGTTCTTAGTCCTTGACTTTCCAGAGGAGGTGGCAGGGTAAGCATTTGCAGACATTAATAATAATTACCATATCGGGAAGTATTAAGATGAGGAGTAGTGAAGATTATCATAAACATGTTTGTATGCTAAATCTGCTTATACACTAGAATCTTCTATGAAGAAGAAAATGTAATTTGTCTCAGCTTTAAAAATACTCATAAAAAGTATTTATTTCAAAACAAATCCACACTTTGGTGTGGGGGTTTTACCTTATCAAAATGGTATTTTTCTTTTTTAAAAAATGCATACTATAATAGTAATAGTCATAGTATAATAATATCTCTAAAAACGCATTTTTTTAATTTTTTCAAAGCAGTCAATTTTGGGAAATTTTCTCAAGATAATTGAATCATTCACTACAAAATACTTTATCTAACTCTGCCAATATATGAATCTCCAAATATTTCAATCCCTTTAGGGTCTAGTGCAATTGGAAATTACTTATTTTACTGTAACAGAATACATAATTCAATGACAACTTATCATTTTGTGTCTGTGTGGTTTTGACTATTTGACTTCTCATATGACTTATTCATAAACGAAATACCTTGGAACTAAGAAAGACTTAAAAATGGAAGCAAAATCATACTTTAAGACTGCTATACATGCCACCAATCATTAATATTAGTCTTTATCTTGAAAGTATTGGAAACACTTTCTCTGCTTAAAGATACTCAGCTTGGTTCTGCTAATGGGGTGCCTGTGGCTTGCAGGGCTGCTCAAAGGCACTGTGATATTTACCCACTTGGGAATATATAAATATGCACTTGTGCCTGAGTTTGAAAACTAATCTCTGTTCAGGTTTTCATGCTGTGTCTTTGAGATATCACAGAGCAAGGGTCTCACTGGGCTAAAGAATAGAGGATGTCTCTGTGGGAGAATAATGGCTTCTGTAACTTTCATCTGCTTTGTGCTTACCATATGGCAAGTCCCAATTTGTCCCTGCAAATTCCATTAATTTCAAGTTCATGGAGGACTATATTTTTAGTTGTATTGCCCCATTTTCCTCTTCCTTCTTTGTTCCATTGTATTTTGTTCTAATATATTTCTAGATGAAGGGAAATTGAATTATTTTAATAGAATTTGAACCTGGCTATATCAGCAGAATTTATGGGTACTGCTATTATGAAACTCACACTAAAGGAAACAAATTCCTCAGGCTCGTTAGAAGTGTGCTCAAAATGACACACTCCTACCCATTTGGTAGCCTGGCTTTTCAAAAATGATAACAAAAATTTCTGCCACGGGGGTTACTAACTCTGGGTTATAGGACAGATTTTTATAACTCACTTACACAGAGCTGAAAATAGAGATATATTTGGTAAATAGTCAGTCATAAAAATTAAAACTGAATTAAAAGGGAGAGAAGTTTCTAAAATTCCCTTTTCTACATTTTGCTTGAGAGTACATCAGACTACAAAGAAGTCTCATTATTAATCAGCCTATTACCATGTCCCTCATTGGAGTCACTGGGAAAGTAGGAAATCAGCCCTGCTATCTAGAAGCTACAGGTAAAGACATACTTGCCAAAAATGTGAATATGTCTTAGAGATGCAGTAGTGAAAATGACAAAAAAAAGAATTATTTGAAATAGCTACTGCTATTAATTCTTAAAGAAGCTAGATCAAATAGTGAAAGATCGCAAACAGGATAAATTCCTCAGGCAAAACCTCAATGATTCAAATGAAAGCATTATTTACTGTTAGGATTTGTGTTTAATTATCAAGTCAACTTAAGGGAGTCCAATGGTAAAAATACAACAATCTCTAAACTGCCTGTATATGGAAATTTAAGAGATAGTTAGCATTGCTTACCTAACAGACTTGGTGACCATGAGCTGCAGCCAAATGCAAGGGAGAGACGGTAAGATAAACAGAAACCATGAAATATGTTTGCATCCTTCACTTATTTTTGTTCTTTTCTGTATTTCCCTGAATGTTCTTGCTGGAGCAAGGTTAGGGGCAATCAGACACCTACAGATGACTTCAGCAGAAGAACCACGGTTACTCAGGACTGCAACTTGTGCTTTCTGTCTCTGTCTTTGATCCATTTTTCTTTAAGCTGTATGTGCTAGGCTGCTGAATAATCTCTTGTGGCTACCTGTGACCTGTTGTGAAGACTCATATTTTGGATCCTTTTATAGCTTTCAATCTATGTTCCCCAAGCCTTCTTTTCTGAATAAAAGAATAAAATGAGTAATATTTTCTGTAATATTTAATTCATAACAAAACTAAAAGGATTATAAAATCTATATAATGTGAAGGCAAACCTACAAATCTGTATAAAAAACTTTGTTTCTAAATATGTTAAGGAGAGACAATGAAGGATGCTGTATTTGCACATCCGCCTGTCTCACAGTTACACTATAAAACCACAACATTTGTTCTAGGGATTACTGGAGTCTTACTGCATTACCTTGTGCAAACTACTCCATGATTCTGTTCTCAGCTTCTGCATCTACCAAAGGACACTTATAAAATACTTTGAGATGCTGTGGTGAATAATGTTGTATGAATTAGCAATTCTCTATTCAGAGAAAGTAAGAGCTGTATAAGCTTTGAAATTAAGTGCCATGCTGAAATTGTGTATGTGTGTGTGACAACAGTCCTACATACTAAGACAAATAATGTGTAGATCATATCGTTTTACAGATACTTAAGTAAAAAGAGATGTATTCTATAACTTCAACTACTTTTTTGTGGATTACTTGAAATTTTAGATTTTTGATATTCTGCTCACTGATAGAGTTATTCACTAAAATTTTAATTTTTTGCTGATATTTTCCAGAGTTTTGATTTTGCAATTTTGCTTATAATTCTCTCCTTTTTTTAATTTAAAATACTGCATGTTGTTGTTTGAAACTTGAACTCTTTTTTGTCTATTTTGAAATGGCTTTTTGGTTATGAAAAAGTTTAACCCAGTGTATCTTCTCTCAAATTACCATTTTCTGTTATTTTTTGCCAAGAGGAAAAAGTTAACCTGGGAAATTACATCCACTTTATAACATAGCCTTGTTCAAGAGCTTGAACATTCCTCTTTTCTTAGCTCATATTGAGTTGGAAATATTAAATACTTCATTCATATAGGTGATTATTTTAGCCATATTTTTGCCATTGTGAAACAACACTTTGGCAAAAGAGGTATTGAATTTAGCCAAGTGATTCAAGGACTATAGAACGGCCACACTTTTCTCTTTTACTTTGAGTACAAGCTGGAGCAGAAATTTCTCATAACTTCTGTTTAGATACTGATGAAATATTTCCTGACATCAATATTTCTTGATACCGATATTTTTTTGTTATCATTGTCATACTTTCTCTAATATTTCTATAATTTAGTATTCAACTTCAACATGCAATTTTTAGTGATGTTCGGGAGACATGACTTTTTGTGACCATGTTAGTTCAATTTCAGTATCCTGTAAGTTTTTCTGCTTTATATATAATTATAGTAACAACTATATAAGTGGGTAATGAAATACCTAGATTCTAATAAACACATTAAAAGTTACTTTAAAGTAAAGTATCATGAGTTTGAATTTCCCTTTAAGAATATTTTATGTAACATTATCAATAATTCCTCATTGAAATTATTGCTGCCAACACTTTACTTCTGGACTTGAGTGTTCTGTTCCCTTTTGACATAAAAATCATGCCTCTTAATTTGCTGGAAGTTGCTGATATGAAAATGACTATTAGAAAGTATGTGAATTGCCTTCTTTTACTTAGTTAATGGGTTTGTAAGTAACCTATTTGTGGATCTAGAACATAAGATATGGAACTGGCTATACTTTGCTGAGGTATTTCCATTCATTACCAAAATTGTAATAGAAGAGGTAATCTTCTAACAGTATTCATCAACATATGTGATTTTTTCCTATGTGGCCCCATTATTTTCAGTGGATCTCTTACCTAGTGTTAGTAAATACTCTACTCCACCAGTTCTGATATGTTTCATAGGTTAGTCTTATTTGGCTGTGTGTTGGGTTTGAGGTTTTTTGATTGTATTAATAGCACTGCATGTGTCTTTTACCAACAGCTAAGGCAAAGTTAAGATTTTAAATCCTCCTCCTCCACTGTTACCATCCTAAGTCCTGCCACTGCTGACAGGTACAATCCCAGCATGTCCAGTGCATTGTGTGTGTCTAACAGTCTGTATGTACAGCAGCTCTTCCAGGCACAACAGGGTCACTCTGTGGCACTAATACAGTGTTGGTCATTTTCTGTGGCTTCTGGTCGCTCAGTAATGTGTTGACAGAAGTCTGGAAAGTAACTTTTCTCATTGACAAAAGGAGTAGGGCATATCTGTTGATATGGTGGAATGAAAAATAGATTAAAAATTGTAAATGTTGGGCTTTGTGCTTTAACGAATACGAAATGCATAAAGTATACGCTAATACATTTCCATTTCCCTAAAATATACTAAGTATATTTTCTGACCACAATGAAAAATGTGAAAGAAAACTTCCTTTGCATCATCAAATCACCTCCTAGGATGTTTTCACACACTTCTGTATCCCTTCCTACATCTTAATAGGATACATCAATGCCCTGTAAAATGCAAATAGAAGTTTTTCACTCAGTCTATCAGTCTGAAAATTCAAAAGTTCAAGAAGCACTGTAAGTACTCTGTGAAATATCCTATAATTTAAGAAAACCCTTATACTTCCTAAATTAATTTCCACCTCCATTTCTCAGCATATTAGTAGAAAATTATTAACTTGTAGACTTTCTGATTGCTGTACTGATCAAAAAGGGAGGAGTATTTTTTTAAGTCTCTTTGAAGAATAATGAAAGCAAATGAAAGATGAAGCAATTGAATAACATCAAAAAGAATTCTAATTTTATGCCGACCTTTCTCTTTGCTACTGGTGAATTTCCTGCTCAGGATTGTATTGGATGGGTGGATCCAAACTACAGCCATGGATCTAGATGCACAATGAGACCGAGCGAGTTCAAACCCAAATTCTTGAAAATTTATTGTTTCCCTAATGAGCAAAATGTAGACTCAGAATTAATTTCATGATGCCTCTAAATTGTTAGACTTGAGTTGAATTCCTTGAATTTACTGTAATACAAAATACAATCATGAGTTTGTTTTATATTACATTATGATTAGAAGCAATGTATAGTTTCTGCTAATATCAGGAGAGTATATTTACCTCAGAAGTATATTGAGATGTTTCCATGAAAGCGTTCTCTTGTTCAGAGAGCTCAGCCATGGTAGTGTGGAAGGTGCAACCACCCTGGCAAAGACCAAGCAAAGATCACAGCTTGCCAAGACCTGACTAATACTGGGGCTTTCCAGCTGTCAAAACCCCTATTGCCCATCTTCTTGCACCACTGGCAATGGGAGGAGTTAGAGAAATGCTGCCAAGAAGAAGATGAGGCCCCAGGCCTACAAGAATTGGCCAGTTTCAGCTTGAATCTGGAAAGGTAGAAGACAGTGATCATCTTCACCATGGTGCAATTGTTGGTAAGAGATAGTTGCTAAAGTCAGAATAAAATGAACTGTCAAAGCAAGGCCAAACACAGCCCAGTAATTCTACTACAGTATTGCACTAGATGGCAAGCAGTCTTATCAGAGATGACTACTCTTTTTCTTTTTTTGGTTGCTCTGGTTCTAATGCTGATCTGAAATGTAATGGGATACACATGCAGAGTTGCTTAGCAACAATGAGTAAAATACTGCATTTCCTTTTAATGTTGGTATTTTTTTATGATAGATCTCTTGTGATGTTTATGCATTGAAAATAATATTGGATATTTTTAAAATCAACTAGGGCAAAGGGATTCATAACTGTTTAGACCAGAGCTACCCATGTTGCAGATGTATCAAATGGCTACAGAATGAATTCTTTCTGATTTACTTTTTTGTGTGTTTTCTGTGGTTTGGAGGATTTTTTTAACAAAATAGTAGGTAATTTACTCTCTTGCTTCTCCTAGTTTCCTTAGGAAATAATGGCATACAAAACTACTTTCATCTCTTACATTCCATAATGACCTTGTGGTACTGCTATGCTAATGTATTCAAATGAGACATTATGTTTCAGAACCCACTAGCAGAGATTAAAAAATGCCAACATGCTAAAAATAGAAATGCCTTTGGAATGGGGGATATAAATTCAACTGTGTTCACTAACCTAGCAGTCAGGTTCTGAAAATAAATGTTTTGGCAAAGACCAGTAGCAATATGGGGAGGCTGGTGTCATAAATGTTTCAGTAATAGCTGCACTGGTTTCTTCAGCAGAGAGGCGTTGGTTAAGCTTCATTGTTAGAATAAAAGAAAAAAGCCCAGTTCACATT
Source organism: Coccyzus lansbergi (assembly GCA_033558105.1). Classification (NCBI taxonomy): domain Eukaryota; kingdom Metazoa; phylum Chordata; class Aves; order Cuculiformes; family Coccyzidae; genus Coccyzus; species Coccyzus lansbergi. The sequence goes on from JAUMJK010000708.1 coordinate 2,592,700, forward strand.
AAATGATCAGCCATGCAGCCTGAGTGTTGCTGGAAATGTAAGGCTGCTTGCATTTCTCTCTCTGCATCACACTTTATTCACTACAGACTGCTTTCAGTTGTTTTCCTGGCAGATGCACCTGCCACAACAAACCTATAACCTTTGTGAGCAGCAGCACAAGGTGCAGAAATACTCACTCAGATTTTGTGTGCCCCTAGGCAAGTTTTGTGGGAGTTGTTGTTTTTCCTGAGGGGTTTAGCATGCTAGTATTTACAAAAAGTAGTAGAGAATTGATCTCATAATAAATAGTTTGTAGTCCCAGAACTGACTGAATATCCTACCAATGTCTGGATTTTCAATATTACAGCCAGAATCAATTTCTTTTGGGGCTGAAAGCTGGATAACTTTCCTAGATAAAGGTTTCAAGATAAGTTTAACACCCACAAGTAACAAAAATAATTTTGAGATCCCATCATGTTTTGTAATTATGAAAGATTTCCTGATTTACCAGTTGGAAGGAAGATTCAGAGGAGTTCTGGTTGGGGGTGGGGAGAAAAAGGATGTGAGCATAAACAACTGTTTATTCTATCACTGATCTTAGCCACAAGCTCAGATTTTTTTGATCAGGCAGTTCTTACGTTGGTTATTATAAGCTGAAGAGTGAAATTAAACTTGCAATTTGCTAATATAGTGCCCTGCAGGAAAATCCTACCAGTGGCTAAATTTAAGCAGTAGCAGGTCAGCATCAGTGCTTGAAAAAAAAAAAAAAAAACCCAACTTCCTAGCACTTAAATATAATCTTTTTTTTTCATATTATGTCAGTCCCTTTAAACTAACCCATTCAGGTGACAGTGTAGAGATCAAACATTTTTGTTGAAAGGATAGATCTGAATTTGCCTTGATTTGCCCCTTAGATTACTACAGATGTTGAGGTTCTTGACTGTTCTTGTATCAAGACATTCACGATTTAAATGATTAAAAAAATATGTTTAGATAGCTGGAGGGTGGATAAACACAGATGGAAATTTGAAGAACAATAATTTGGAGCAGGTTGTTTATATGTTCCCTTCAGAATTGGAATTTAATACAACACAATCAATTACATTTGCTCATTCTTTATCTATATTAATTTATTAGGGATAAACTAAATAAAACTCCCTTTAACCATCTCTGACCTTTTGGGACTAACTGTATCAGTTGGTTAAAAACATTCATTGATTTCTTTACAAATAGTAATTTGCTAGTGCCCCAGCTTCTATTCAAAATAGTATCCTACAGTAGAAATAGTTTTCATTATTGTACAAAATAACTTAATGTTTAGTCTCCAGAGGGAAACTTCATCATATAGGACATAAGTACATATTCCTTTAAAAAGTTGCACCCTTCTCCTGGTGTGAACAAGTTTTTTCTGTTTTGTCATCTACCAGAAAGCAATTGGATCATTCATATTGATATGCCTAGAACTAAAACATTTGGTTACATTTGAGAAACATAATTATTTGGATCTGGGTTATATCAGATATTTTTTCTAGTTCTTGTTGCATAAGCACCAGATGAGTTAACGCAGAGGCAAGTGAAGTAGTTGAAACATTATGAACATGCTTTTTAATTGCTTCTTTTTTTGACAAGAAAATAGGAAATAAAATCATTACATTTTCTTGCTTGTTTAAATCTGTGGTGCATGAGTACTTTCTACGTGACAAACAGCAGTCAAATTTTCAATGTATGTAATAAAAAACATGATTAATACTCTCAAAGCATTGTTGTGGGGTTTTGAGTCTCTGCTTTCGGTAATGTGAACATAAATTTACCTAGCACTCAGAACATTGCTGTGTATAAGCCTTCTTCTCATATCCCCTTGAAGTTAAAAATATGCCATATAGTTTTCCTTTAGGAAAGGTTCAGACTGGGCAATTTTATGTAAGAATTGGTATCTTTAGGTATATTGAAAGGGTGATAAAACAATCCACACTGGATTGTTTGAATGCATTCACTAAGTAATAATACTGTACTGAATTTCAGTTTTGTCCCTTGTTTGATATAGCTGGAGATGCTGGACAGTCTCCTGCAGCTGTTTAATAATATCCCTCTCTTAAACATCAAACTCAGTGCTATGATATTTTGTACCGCATCATTTGTTCCTGTGCCAGTTTGTCAGTAAAGAGAAAATAGGGCTCTCCCCAACTCTGCCTCCCCCAAAGCATATCCATGTAAGATGTTTATAGCCAGAAATTACATATCCTCTAGTGTTTATGTAACTCTACAAGGTATAGTAACAAACTCTTCTGTTCTGTGGTTAGATAGCTCCCACAGTTCTTCACTGGAAGAAGTATGGATCACTGGAGGAGTATGCGGGTCTTGGGCTGTTATACTTCTTAACATCATCTCTTTTCAAGCTTGTATTGTTTTGACTCTTTTTTTACCAACTATTACATGTTAACTTTTCCTCCCCATAATCCTCAAATGAGGACCTTCCCACTTAATATCAGGAATTAGTCTTTGCCCTTTGTATGATTATATTAATCCCATTTCTGTTTTGTTTACTCTGAAGGTCAGTCAGACTTTCTTTGCAAAACCCTAATCTCCCTCTGCTCTTAAAATGCAACATAATTTCATGCTGGTAATGACTGTCATTAATGCATTACTACTTTGTGTTAGTTGATGTTATTTCATATTCACATTAGCCTTTATTTCAGTCCTTCAAAATCTCATGATCTCCCTGTGGTCCAGTAGGTTTTTTTTTAGCACTACTCATTATCATCTTCTCATTAAATAACTTTATTCACAATCCTTCAATGCTACTCCTTCTCCTCCATAACTGATAACCTGTATGCAATCATGTAAAAATCATTAGTAAAATTCAGATTCGTGAAATCTATGTCATAATCAGTTACCATTTCAAAGAGAGAGAGGGTGTTAATATTAAATCTTATTTACACAGCTTTTGTTGCATCTTCCATTTATCTCCACATTTTTTGTAGAAATAATTATTTTCATTTGTTTTAAATCATTGTTATAATGCTTGTATCCATTTCTTACTGTTCTTAAATAGAGCTATTCCAACTGATGTTTTAAAACATGTACCTAAACTACATTTCATAAACATACCCTGGAGAATGAAAAGTCAGAGTGGATTTATGCATTTCCATTTCTTAGCTGCTCATCACGCTAAGGTACATCATCTAACATGAGATAAGATTACTTCACTTCCCTCCCTCACAGCTTTGTTTTTGAGATTGGAGTGGTGTTTGTTGAAATCTATGACTAGAAGAAGCTAAACCCAACCTGACAGAAGCAGCAAGAATTAAATGAGATTTAAACTAAATTGTGCATCTATAACCATGATTGTGGCATCAGAAAGGAGTTTCCTGATTGTCTTGTTTTACTTTCAGGCTACAAAGAGTTTTGCATCTTTAGTTTTAAAGGCCTGTGTTCTTAAATCAAGAACTAAAACAAGTTTGAGATCATTCAGCTATGTTTAGGCAATAATTAGGCATTTCTCTGATTTGCAGTGTATACCTCTCTCTCTAAAACAAGATTTATTTGCAAGATAGGAAACTCTAAAATAATGATGAGATCACAGTGTGTGCATACTCAGTACTGATACATGTCACTTTTAAATAAACTGTAAATTCTTGTGCTTTAACAGAGTTAGCACACAAGTGGTAGTGCCTAAGTATATCCTCTCTCTCTGGGCTCTGCACTGCATCAGCAGAAATGTTTGCCTGCCACCCAGGACCACGCTGGAGTAGAAATTGCTCTGCTTGTTAAGCATACACACTGGAAACAGTTGTCTTCTGCACTCTTTAAACTCAAATATCTATACTTCATCCAGAAAAAAGTCTGTTTCTTTTTTTTTTTTCAGCATTGCCAGATGTGAACAGCAAAGGAAGAACTTCTTTAGATCTCATGGCTAGATCTTGTACAGATTAAGTTAAGGCAGCATATAGCAAAAAATACTAGAATTATCTCATATGTGAGCACTTGACAGGCAGTGGAGCACCAGGAAGTCACTTCTGCAGGGGAAAAAAAAGGTAAAAAAATTAAAGAAGAAAGGTAGAGCTGGGAGGAAATGAGGCCAAGCAATATTACTTCACTTGTTCTCTTATAAACACCTCACTGCTTAAATTGATTCTGAACATAGATGTGAAAGAGAGCAGTTACCCTTGTTGAATTTGATTTTTTTGTCATCTTTTAAAGAGGAATTTTGCTGCCTTAAATTCCTTTCACATCTACTAAAAAAGACCTTTTATAAATTAGACTAGAGACCAGAGGCCCTGCTGATCAAGGAATAATAATTTTGATATAATCCATCTGGAAGTACAGGGTGACACACCTTTTAATCCATTAGTTTCTTATGATTTATTAAAGGAAATAATGTATAAAAATTTTACTACAGGACACTGCCATACATTTTACTTCTTTCAGCTGTTTTATTCCACAGTGACATGAGGAATGAGGCACATTAGTCTGTTAATCTTTCCAGGACCATATGTGACAGGTGACTTTAGTATTACAAATTTCAGTGTATTGTGTGACAATCCCAAGAACAACTACAGGCTGGGCATAGAATGGGTTTGAGAGTAGCCTTAAGAGAAGGACTTGGGGGTGTTGGTCAATGAAAAACTCAACATGAGATGGCAAAGTATGCTTGCATCTCTGAAACTCATATTGTATGATTCTATGAATATAATATATGGCTGCTCTGAGACATATATGAGGTCACTTTCCTCATGTTAGTACCTTGCTTTGGCAGAGTTAGAATTGAATCCTGCCTTTTCATCTTCTCTAGTTCTCACACAAGAAAGCATTGTTAAAACTGTACAAACCTTCCTAGCAAGAAGAATGTTCATTCTCTTCAGCTATCCCCACGACAAGCATGTAAAACAAAGAGTAATGAGGTGAGAGCATACAAGGAATTTGTAAACACCTACCTAAGTACTAGTAGCTAAAGTTTTATTTTTGGATTCTTTTTCTAGCAGCTTTCTAATATTGATGTTCTACAGAACTAAGGAAAATAGTTACAGAAGTGAAACCTCTGGAAGAGATATTCCCAATAGGTTATGCTCCTTCAAAAGTAAAATAATTTATGTGGCAAATACTAGATTTACAGTTATACTGTGAATGCTGTAGGGGAGAGGAGGTAAAAGACTGTAGTCTTTCCATTAGCATCTCTCGACATTGTGCATGTATATGCAGTGATGTGATACGTTGGTGGCTGATCTGTAGTATTTATCCTGCAGATGAGTATCTCCTTCAAAACAGTTATTTAGTGTTAGGGATTTCACTGAGAAGAAAGCTATACTGATCAGAGAAGAGGAATAAATCACAATTTTTAATCTAATTATGTGAAAATGAGTGAATAAACCCAACTTTTGAGTAACATGTATTTGTATTAAGTACTTTTTTGTGTTTAGATGGAGTAATTTTCTACATTGGTTTCAATTATCATAGTATCACAATCCAGAGCATTTGTGCATACCTGATGTCAGCAGCTGGTTTTGTATGCAGGGAGAATTGCAGTCTGCACAAATAAGTTTGCTCATGCTCGTATGAAGAGATTATATTACCGAAAGGGCAATTGCATGCATGCAGTTCATGAAACAAGCTCCAAATCCTCAGTGAGTTTCCATACAAGAGTAGACCTGATAATCTGAGCAGTTTCTGCCAGGAACTCTGGAGTGAAATTCTGACTCTGTGAAAGTCCAGTGGGAATCTTGCTATTGCCTGCAATAGATTCAAGATCAGGTAGCATAATCCTACGTGAAATCTTGCTGCTATAGGTAGTGTTATTGTGAAAGTAGGGATGTTTATTTCATCCATTCACTCAAAACATGCAGAATTAGAGTTAAATAAATACAGTAAATGAACATGACAATGTTGATTAACAAAGTATAACATTAAAATCAATTAATATTTCATTTGAAAAGTAGAAGAGCAAAGTTACCAATTTTTCATGTGTCTAATATATTCTAATTTTAATGGCTATATTATCAAAATCTTCCCTATTGCAATAGTCTCAGTAGTGTTTGGTTCTCTACTTTTCATAATGAATAAATAAGTAAAAATATTTTTCTATCTGTTACAGTCCCTCTGTAAAGTGCAGAGGGACTAAGAAGTTTCATGCATTCATATGTTTGCTCTGCAAAGCTTTATTTGAATGTGACTAATTAATGCCTGTTGCATTTATTCTGCAGTGTCTTTGGCACATTGGAATCTGCATAGCATGCCAAAGAAACACTTTTTTACACAGTATAATTATATAGAAGTACCATTGACAGTCAAGCCTGTAAAACATTTACTCAATTTGTAAAACATTGCATAAAAATGTGGAAGACAACTTTGAAAAAAGAGAATAATCTTTAATCTGATGAGAATATTTTGAAAAGAATTTAAAATGTGTTTGTTGGGCAGAGGGGAGTGGAAATTATTTTCTTTCAAACACTGCACACTGTGTAACAATATAGGGTTTTTTATTTTGTTTATTAAAAATATGGGTCTGATTAATATTAACAGAAATTGCATTTTAAACAGGTGATTGTTTTTCAGCCATGTGGAATCTATGCTTTTCTTCTTTTAAATGTTGTAAAATATCTCTTCTCCCTCAAGGCTGTACTTGCTTACAGATATATAAAACTTCATAGACATCTTGCTTACTGAATCAAAATGGGAATCAAGATGTAATATTCCAGGAATTTTCTCGACTAAGCACTTTCCAAACCATGCCTTTGCCATTTGCTGAACCATTTTTGAAAGCTCAAAGGGTATAAAAAAAAAAAAGCAATTGCAAAGAAAACTTTATTGTTTCCCGTGCAATGTCCTTTATGCCTTGACTCTTTCTAGAATTGTCCATTATTAATTTATAGAGATCATGAGAAAGAACTGAGAAAGAACTCAGGGCCAGATGCAAAAATGGTGTAGTTTCCACTAGAACAAAGTACTTCAAAGTTTCAAATAAGACAGATGAACTTCATATCTCATTTTGTTTCACTTTTGGGGATTTTTTTCTATACTTGATTTTACTCATAAATGTAAATTCATAAGACAGATGAAATCCATTGCTAGTTCTGCCCATCTCTAGGGAGAAGAAGAAGAAATCAACATTGAATTTGTATTCAGCTCAAACAAGGGCAACGTGAAAAAGGAAAAGTACCATGCTGAAAAGCAAGTCAAGCTCTGGGAAGGTATAAGTCTGGAAAAATATTAGAACAGTTTAGGTGTTTCTCTGTGATTCTCAAATGATGCACGTCTGCACCAGCTAAGAGTGTGACGGAGTGGCACATGAACTTTTCAGTCTAGTGGGAATTTTTTTTTATGCTAGCTGGAGAAAGAAGGCTGCATAATTACCAGAAGATTTCAGTTTCTTCAGAGTCTGCCCAGCTAATCCTTAGAGAATTGTGTCTAGTTATCAAAATTCAGCAATTTACAGTGTGAACCTAGCTGAAGTAATTGAATTTAGTGCCTACTCACTGGGGAAACAAGGATCCCTATAGATCATGATACGAGTTGTTATTGTGTATAAATGTTAATTTGTAGGAATTTATTTTATTTCCTACCAGTCAACTGATCTTATATCACTTTCATGAGAACTCTGTGTGGATGAGTCAAATTTACCATAAATCAGACAGGAAATAAACCTAATCTAACAGAAAAATTAAAAATTTGTAGAAATTTTGATTTTTTTTTTTTTAATCGGACTTCATTGCTAGAAAATCGTGCTAGGTAAGTTCTCCAATGTAATATTTTGATGTCATCTCCCATGTCCCCTGTGCTACAGTGTAGTAAACTGCTGTGTTAATAGAGGTATTGAAAGGGAATCTCCTGAGAAGCTTAAATGAGAACAGAGGTACCCGGCTAAAAGGTTACTATTTCATAGGCAAACTTGAAGAAGTTTATGCCGTCCTTTAAAATGAATCTTTGAATCAGATGTATTTCAATTGCCAGCTTTGTGCTCAAGCAATTGTAGAGCAGGAGTATTTTAAAGACTTATGGTATTTCTGGTCAGGTTTCTGAAATAATTTCCATTGTCTACCAAAGAGGCAGTCTTCCTACTGTATTTAGGAAGAAATAGTAATATTTTTATGAAGGAGATAATTAGTATTCAGAGATCCCATGGCATGGTTCTACATAGAAAGGATAATAGGTTATATTGTGTGCATGTGAGTGTGTTCTGCTACCTACAATGTAGGTAGTCACTTTCTGACTGTATTCTCATTACACTTTTATCTCTATGAAATAGGCTGGCTCTTTCCTGCTAACTAAAAATTTTTAAGTGCTCCTCCCATGTCCCTAAACATTCCCATGCTGAAGTACTAGGTGTTAGAGTTGTAACCAGCCTCATCTGCTGCCTCTTACCACAACTGAGCCAAGAGACATCACTGTGAATAGGGTCCCGAATTTTCACTTGGCATGTCTGTGAAAAAGACAAATAGTTGTGTGTTTCATAATAGAAACCGTGACACATTTCTCCCTTCTTTTGTTACTGCATAATTTGCTTTCATTCAGTTTCTTTCAACAGAATAGAGAACAGGCAGTTATTTGCATTTTGCATCATCCATTCTAGTAATTTTGTGATGGAAAGACTAGAGAGAAAAAAAAACCCTGTGCTGTGATCTCTAGATGTCCAGATTAGTCTGTATTTCAATTCTACAGTGTTTTCTGAATTTATATGAAAGATATACACTAGAAGCAAACTGCAGTCTGTGATTCTGTTAAAATTCAAGATACAACCTCTTTTCGTATAATCCTAAATTCAAATGATTCCATAACTAGAATTTTTTTTCTGAAGCTATTGAATGAAGGTTCACAATATCATGTTGCTCTCACCAATATTTCCATAACTGTTCCATTTCAAATATAAATCGGAGACTGACTTACAGAAGAGAATGCGTGTCAGAAAAGACAGGTAGATTCAGTATAAGGAATAGATAAGAGGGGATACAGAACAGTAGATTTCACATTTCATTTTAATTTGGAACATAGTATTTCAATCTTGTGGAATGCCATAATAGTCTTTCAACCTGTTGACACACAATATAGCTCAGTTTGTTAAAATTAGAAGTCTAAGTAAAAAATCAAAACAAGTTATATGACTGAACTTGCATCTGTTGTAGTGTTTTACAATGTATTTGAGACCACTTTTTTCCTGGATTTTTAGGACTTAAAATGTCCCAATTCTCAGTTCTACGATCTATTTCTCCTAGCAGAAAAGAAAACTCTGAAAGATACCTCTTGTAGATAATTTCTGATCTGGATTTTTTTAAAATATCCTTTGAGTTTTCCTTCAATTTATATTTTTATTGTTAAATAGGAAAGGGTTTTGCTATTTCCACATCTATCTAAAAGTTCTCACAAAAAATTTTTAGCTTTCAATTCCAATTAACTGACATTGTAATTTGTAATTATATCGACAATGGATTTTTAGAGGGCAAAAAAACAATATATACTGATGCTTCAAGGAATAAACTATTTCCCTGATATTAGAGAGCAAATAATTCATGCAGCGGTCACTCCTATGTCTGGATATCAGATTTAACACCTCAATTCTTTTATTCATTATAATAAATCCTTCAAATCCACCAAGTGATGAGAAAAAGTCTATCAAACAAAAAAGGATGACAAGAATTAATGGAAAAATATCCTTTGTTCTCACAACACTGGACACAACTCCTTGTTAAATATATTGGTAAAGGAATAGTAACAGAAGTCATCTGCATACCCTCAATAGTTTAATTATATTCACTGGATTTAATTGTTCTACCTGCAGACAGAAGTTAATCTGTCACATGTCATATGAACTTGACAGAGTGGGGAATTTGCTTTAACTGTTTTGCTATTTTACCCTATTTTCTTTCTCACTGAGGAAGCAAATATTTTTTTCTGATGAATGAATATTTATATGTTTTAACTACTTTGCCTTTACCTCTACAAACAGCACGAACAAGGAGTTCCTTGTTGTCTACACCTTGCTCATTGCTGTTCTCCGATATTTCTCTATCAGGAATTGTGCTGAATTAGTGAGGGGTGTTGTCGCTTTGGGGAATAGCACTTAAGTGTGGTAGCCCTTTTCATCTTCAAGCATGGTTCTGCAATTAGTCATATCTTACCCTAGAAATCAGTGTAGTTCCACAAGGAATGGATGATGTGCATCCACTGTGTTTCTTTGAATACCTGTGTACAATGAATCATAGAATCATAGAATGTCCCGAGTTGGAAGGGACCCACAAGTATCATCGAGTCCAACTCCTGTGTCCACGCAGGATAACCCAAATATTCACCCTGTGAATATTTGTCCAAATGCTTCTTGCTCTTCACATGGGTAAATTCTGCATGAACCCCCAAATCCAGCCAAGGCTGCTGTGTAACTGAAACCACCCTCAGCATCTTTAACCCAATCAGTTTGCTGAGCCCTGTCCAACCTGACATTGAATGTTTCCAGGGATGGGGCATCAACCTCCGCTCTGGGCAACCTGTGCTAGTGTTTCAGCATCCTCACCATAAAAAGTACCTTCCTTGTGTCTAGTCTGAGTCTTTCATCTTTTAAACCATTACCTTTGACCTGTTGCAACAGGCTCTGATAAGAAGCCTGTCCCCATCTTTCTTGTAGGCTCCCTTTAGGTACTGGAAGGCTGCTACAAGTTCTCTCCAGAGCCCTCTCTTCTCCAGGCCCAACAATCCCAGCTCTCTTAGCCTTTCTTCACAGATGAGGTTCTCCAGCCCTCCAATCATCTTCATGGTCCTTGTCTGGACCTGATTCAAACAGGCCCAATCCCAAGAGAATGAGGTTACTTCAGAAGAAATGAAACCCCATAAGAAATCAAAAGACCACCAACCAGAATTAAAGGATTGGCTAACTCTTTCTCTGTTTCATGGATAGTCTGGTGCACAAGGAATGATTTGCCAGAGCTGAGGAAATTGCAGATGACTAGATTTGGAGATGAGGGATACCTGGTGCCTTTGCCTCTTCTGGAAACATGTGTGTGGCAAATTGGCATTTAGCACAAAACTCTTAAATCCATGATAAAGACCTAGCAACCGTGAAGAAACAACATTCGCTTGAACAGAAGTACCAGAACCTGTTTGAACCTCCCACCTTTTAAAAGGGTACAGACACCAGAGGACTGGAGAACAAGGACTGGAGACAGCTGTCCTCTGTCTGGTCAGTGGGGCTGCTGTGGATGCTGTTTTGATAGAGAACAGAATGAAACTCCAGTAGTACAGGAAAATCTTCTACAAACATTCATACTGTTAACCTGTCATCAGATTAATAATTTTAAAAAGGGAAGCTTGTATTGCATGTAGGTAAGATAAAGTTCTTCTAAGTTGTGTTTGATTTATGCCAGAGGGTTGACTTACTACAAATAAAATCCCTGAAGATGTTTTTTTTAAAAAAATAAATTGAGGGAAGAAAAGAATATTTTTTCTTTGGTTTTACACTAGGAGTGATTCTGTATTGGTGGTATTTTTTAATACTTCTAGACCCATGACAATTTTTCTCTCTCCATTTCCCTATCTACTGTCCTAGCCTGACAAACACACATACACAAAAATATAAACTGGCAAGTCATCAAACAGGATTATACATAAAGTTACAGTGCCCATACCTGTGCAGGTGATCGCTAGGAAGTGGTTTATGAGGATACTTTTTAGCACATTTTGGGGAAAATAGTGTTAGAATCTATTTACTATGTGACAAATCACATTTGGAAATGTACAGATCTTCCTCAGCCATGACTCATTATACCCAGCCCAAGACACTACTATGTCAATGTATATTCACTGTCCATGTCAATGTTTATTCCGTATTCTTGCTGTAGCTAATTACACATGATCATGTTAGTTACAAGATATTGTTTTAAATTCCTATTCCATCTTTAAAGAAACATTGGCAAAAAAATGTGGCTGCACATCATCATTTTTTGATGCTTTTACAGTTTCTTAGACTGCAAAAAGGAAAACGAGGGAGCAAAGAAAGAAGGTTGCCTTAGAGCAAAGAACTCATCCAAGCAGTCTTGGAAACAACAGATAAATCATCATGTTCCACCATTTTTCCTTTGTATGACTGCAGTTTATTATAAAACCAACAAAACAAAATAGATGTTTGTGTCAAGGGCTCACAAAGAAAATGAATATTCAGATTCTAAAACCATCCTGTATATTAACTTACACAGAGGTACTCTAGAGGATTTGTCATGCTTCATACAAAGAAATGCACATCATAGCCAGAACCCCGTCAGAGAATAGGAATAAACTCGGAAGTCCATGAAACCTGATTTTGGGATTGAAGTCTAATTAGAGCTTCCATGTTTAGAATTTCTTCCTGTTAGTTTGGTAAGACCTGGATATACAAAATTAAACCTCCTTTTTCTGTGTTGTCTTTTCAGGCTTCTCCCAGTTTGAAACATAAATCTAGTGCATCTTGATTTGATAGTTGTGGAAACAATTGTTCTACTCCCACACAGTGGTTAACAGTACTTCCAACCCCACTTCCCTTAGGACACTCAGAAAATTGAAATTGTGTTATTCTTTTTAGGTCTCCTGAGCTGAATCCATTTTGCGCTGAAGTCAGTGGAATTTGGAACAGCTCTTGCTGCCCTGATTATATTCAGGGGAGGATTTTTTCACATGAGAATTTTCCCTCTGCTAGAGTGTGTCTGCTGTGGTGTATCTTGGGCTATTAACTATCCCCTTGATATGATTTCAGCCATCTGGGAAAGAACTATTTAATTAAAGAATTAATGATAATACAGAGAAACATAAGTGCCTACATCTAAGAGGGAAATGTAGGCCACGCTTTCGTGGAGGAGAAGATGATTTGGGAAAAGGTAGTTGAAAAATTTTTCATCTAGGCTAATGAATGCCTGATGTTTTAGGACCTGGAGAGATGGTAAATAGGAGCCTTAGGTGAAGAAAGAGAGAACTGTTGAACACAATGAATGTTCTGTATACAGCAAAGATGACTGTTGCTGGAATAATGTTGATAATTCTGGTTATTCATTGATAATATGGCAGATATCACAAGAGGTATCTCAAGAAAGAAGTGTAAATATATTTTAGGATTAATCCCAAGGAATTAATAGGATTGTTGTGTATCTTGCTTCTGGAAGACAAGCAGATTTGGTTTTAGATAACTTATTAACGTAGAAGGCAGAAAGAGAACAAGACCTCACATTATCAAATATAAAGAGGAAATATTTGGCAACATTGCAAAAGCAATACTGAATGATCACTGAAGCAGATTTCCATGGGAAGAAAGGAATTTATCATCATCATCATGTGAAGCCTTTAAATCAGTTTCTTTTAAGTACTATGTTCTAGACAAAGATCTAGTGACCGGCTCTGGCAATGCCTGCATGCCTGCTTTGGAACTGATAGGTGAAATCTGATGGCCAGCTTTAGGTAAAAACCTAGGTTCTAGTGATTACTCTTATTGTAAGAAGTGAACTGAGATCTTGCCTACTCCCTTACAGCAGTAATTTTTACTAAACAAGTTAAAGAACCTAATTTAATTTCTTTTATTTATTTTGCTGTCTGCTTGCACTTAACTGCATAGAAATACAGAGTAGTGAGCTTAGATGCCAAAACACCCATGAAATGAAACCTAAGTGTCTATTTAAAAGACTAAAGGAAGAATATCAGGATCTCTTAGTTGTTGTATCAAATCAATCCTGAGTCCATGGCTTAGTTTCTTTTGGGTCAAAGGACTGCTTTGTAACATAGACTCATCCAAACCCCAGCAAAAAGAGACAGTACTCAGCACTGAGATAATGTAAGGGAAACAAAAACTATTATATTTGTAATATCTGTACGCAGCTTAGGTTATTTAACACACATTTGCTGTGACTAAAGCCATAACAAAATAGCATGCTCTCAACTATGTTCACAACTAATCCTCTCTAAAACTATAGATTATAATCTATGAGGAAAACAGCCTACCATTCAGCTATATGTCTACTCATCTACTTCTTTCTAGTGCATAAAATGTATTGCCTTTATCACATCCTTTGCCTCTCCTTCCGAGTTTAATCTATTCACATGCATATGTGGGGGCTTTGTGAAACTGTTAATCTGCATGTTGTATCAGAACAGCTGCTTTCCAAGAGTGATAGAGGACCAACTTGCTGGAAATTAGTCTGCACAGTCTATTTAATTCTAACTGACTAGAAACTGGGAGAGAGAAGCATGGAACTTCCCAAGAAAAAGTATAATTATAATATTATAATTTCATTAACAGAAGTAACATCTTACAGCACCCACATTTCCTGCATGGCAAAAACCTCTGAAGAGTAACAAGGAGACTTTCTTTGCTGTTTTAATACTTATTTACTAGTCCCGAAATCTCCATACTATATATGTATAATATTGGGTAATGCACAATATTCTGGTGCTTCATAGCTGTGCATAGGGAACAGGAAGAACATGTGGAAGACAGATTCTCTGGAGTTTTGACAGTTAAAGCAAAAGTTCCTTGGGCATCCAGGTTAGTTTATGAGAGAGGAAGTATTTCCATGATTTCACATATTTCAAATTCATGTGGAATTTGTGTGTCTAACTTCCTTTAACAGATCTGTGCATTTAGAATCATAGAACAGTTAGGGTTGGAAAGGACCTTAAAGATCATGTAGTTCCAACCCCCTGCCATAGATAGGGACATCCCACTAGATAGGGTTACCCAAGGACCCATCCAACTTGGCGTTGAACACCTACAGGCATGGGGCAGCCACAAGTTCCCGTGGCATGCTGTTCCCACATCTCATCACTCTCATGATGAAGAAATTCTTCCTAATGTCTAGTCTAAATATGCCCTTCTCCAGTTTATACCAGTTCCCCTTCATCCTATCACCACAAGCCTTTATGAATAGTCCCTCTCCAGCCTTCCTGTAGGCTACTTTCAGACACTGGAAGGTTGCTGTAAGATCTCCTCAGAGTCTTCTCTTCTCCAGGCTGAACAAGTCTTTTTTTTGTTAAAATACAGAAATCCTCTGTTTCTACTGGCATGAAGACTATCTATCCAGTAGAAGCGTTCCTCAATTTTTTTCAAATTGCTGCAGCAGTACATAAGGAAAAAAAAGAATATACAGAGGAGAATAAATGCATTGATAAGTATCAGGATAAATGGAATGGAGAGAGCATTATGGGTTTTTTGCATTTCAAGATAGAATAATATATAGTTGGCAATCCACGGAAATGTATTATGCCTTTCTTTGATGTCTTTCTGGCACAAAAATCTTCAGCACTAGTTTTTAAAATTACTTTTAAACTTATGCAAAGCAAACTGCATCATTTGTTCCATTTGAACATCATGAAGGTTCTTCTTACTAAATAGGGGGGTGTCTGTCTTTTTGTTGTTGCATTCTCTCCAAAACAAACCAGATTTAGCTTTTGCATAGAGAAAGATGTTCAAGGGTTACATACTGTTTGAATCAAGCTTTATTTATTTTGTTATCCATGAGGCATTGTGCTTATTTAAAGGTTTTGGAGTGATTTGTTGGGATTCATTTCCCTTTCTTCTCCCTGCTTCCCCGCCCTTTCGTCCAAGTGTTTATGTCTCTCTGTCTGTGAGAAGGACTCATTTAAAAATGTCTCTTCCTACGTGTTTTAGTGGGGCATTAGAAAACAACAGTTTTAAGACAAAAATCTCAACTTATAATTTTATGTTTGGTGGTTTGGGCTTGTTTGGTTGGTTGCTTTTTACCTGGGTAAACTATTGTTTTGTTTTATAGTTTCTAAAATTTCATTTTGTAGTACATAACAAAGAAGTATAATGTAGTAAATTAATAGATACTGTTGGATTTTGTTCATGTTTGCTGTGATGTGAGCATGCATTATGAATTTGGATTTTATCCTGCCTGTGGTTATTGTTGTTCGAATGTGATAATGCAAAAGGATTAGTACATTTTCTTTCTTCAGTGTTGATTTTTCTGCATTGTAGACATGAAAAAGATGGTGGTATAAGTTCATTTGGTTTAAGATTATTTAATGCAGTAACGACAACATAGATAATGCAAACAAATGAACATTGTTTTAGCTTGTGATTTCTAGGAGATTTGTAATTGAGTGGTTCAGTATCTACAGGCCTTTCCAGATTTTGCATGATTTTTTTTTCAATATGGAAAAACTGGTTTATACCAATCTTTTTCTCCTTCATACACTATAGTGCACTATGGCTCATGAAAAACATCACTTGGGACCCCAAAATCCTGGTATCACAGACCGAATGGTGATCACAAGATAATATAGTTCTTCTCTACCTGTTTAAGGACTGTGAGATACACATTCACAGTAACTAATTTATTGCATCAAGTGAAAATAAGTAATTACCATTTTATTATTAAATCTATAATAACTCAATTAGAATTTTATTTTAATGATTGCAAATGTGTAGTGCTTTAGAAGTAGTATACAAACATTACTGTTGCTGCGAAGTTTGTTTGATTGCTTGGGTTAAAATACAAACCTATAAAAACACATGGCTTAAACTAAGATTATAATTTCTCTAGTTTATCTGTAGCAGTTATTTTAAATTCTAAGGTAACTTCCGGATGTCTTTTTCATACTGGTCCAGTGAACTTTTGTTTCTAGGAGATTTTTGCTAAACACTTTCACTAAAACTCCGATGTCATTATTGGAAAAAAAAAAAATTGTGGGTGATAACATTCATGGTGTGTACTAGAACTTGTGGCAAGCTGTACTTAAAGAAAACCAGGAGCAAACCAGAAATTGTTAGTGTATCCATAAACCCATTCCTAAGAAGACTAGGCTGGTCGTTGTTTGAATAATGGATCACGCAACCTGTTTGTCTACAGGCTCTGTATTCTTACAGAAAGCTTGTATGTTGTCATTAGCATAACACATTTTTTTCTATTTCTTTTCACGTCATTCTGGGTTTTTGTTGCATTTTTACCTGCTGCTCAGAAATTTACCCATCAGTGCATGATCAGGTGTCAGTCATGCTTTGTCATATCTGATTTGTTTTGCTCACTCTTTTGGACTTTCTCTCTTAATTTCACAGTTGAGTTTGACATTCAGGTTGTCTTCCCGTGCTGATTATCTAGAGATAATGAATGCTGCTTGTATATGCATGTATTTTCAACTTAATATAAAAAAAGTTTTGACTTTCAAAAACTAACACATCAGTCATAGGCTTCTAAAAATAAATAGATTAATCACAGATACCTTGCTTTCTCTCTACTTCATTCAAATTATGTTTATTTGTGAATCTTAGTTTCTTAGGAATGTATAATTGCCAATGCGGTGTTACATCTTTATGGATTTTGACAGTAACTTTTGGCATCATTATGGTTTGATGAGGAGCTCAAAGAAACAAGGCTAGGTATTTTAAATCAAAGGAGAACATTAGTGAAAGAAAAAGTTGTTAATAGTTGTTTAAAGATTATTTTTCTGGTAGTCAGCTGGGTATTACCATATGGAATGATGAAAGAATAATTTTGTTGTTGATTTCAGTGGAGCCTCTGGCCATCTCCTACAGCAGAGCCAGGGCACAGGACCTGCAGTAACAGTCAGTGAAATAGCCAGCAGAAGTAAGATCACAAAAAATAGGGGGAAATATCATGCCTAAGATATTACTTTACAATAGGATGGTAGTGGCTGGGAAGAAAGCTTCATTATCGTTTGTCATTACAAAGATGGAAGTTGGACAAAAGTAATAGAAAAGATGCAGGTTCCATCCTGGCATGGTGCAAGGACTGCAATGCTTTCAAGAGCACAGCCACTTTCAATGTCATGCAGATGCCCTTTCTTGATCATGCAGTAAAACTGATGGGTAGAGGTAAAATACAGGGAATAAATCTGTCTTGTTCTGTTCTTTCTTAAGAAAGAAGTCTACAGGGTGATCTTTCAACTCTCTAAAGCAACTGGAAAACTTTTTTGAATGGCATTTCACCTCAAATACATCCTACTATCAAAGCAAATAGTGTCTGTCTCATGTAATATTTACATCCGTCCAGACTTTCCAGAACTTCGTGAAAGTGGTTCCTTCTTTGGATCCGCATATAACGTGTGATGAAGTAACAGGAGATAAGCAACTTAAATTTGAAGAACCTGGCCCACTGAGGGCCTGTGAATCCTATCTTATAGTGGAATAAGGAAAAATATACTCAGTCTGGACAACCATGCAGTAGTATGTGTTGCCTTAAGTAGATGACTGTATTATTTTTAACTTATGCACCATTAAAGGATTGGATGGATTTTGGAAATTGGCATAGTGCTGTTATCTTCAGTGGCACTGACTCACATCAGCCAAAAATAAACTCCAAAAGGAGGAAATTATTTGGACCTGTCAGGCATATGCTTACATGTTTATATATAAGGCTTAACATAATCTGGCATGATTCAAGTCACTTGGTTTTAAGGTAAATTATGGAGATTTTCAAAAATCCTTTGGCTTGAATTAGAAGCTTTTGTTAAAAGCACATTTAGCTGAAATATGAGAGCTAAACAAAAACCGAACAGTAGCAAAGGTGATGATCAGAGGCATACATCAGAAGTATCAAAGAGGTAGTAAATACATTGAAATTTTCAGGCAGCAGGTATCACTGGTACCCAGGAGGGAGGTGTAGCAGTCATGACTGAACATTTGAGAAAGCCTGGAAACACTCGATCTGGAAGGAGCTTACTATAAGAAGGATTTCCCAAGCATTCTATGAACAATAGCATAATGCTTTAGATTGTCTAAAATTATGTAGGGCTTTTTGAATCTAGTTCCCAAATGAAAAAAAAAAAAAAAAAGTGCTGTCGGAACATTAAAAGGGGAAGCTAGCAAAACGTTGAATGCTCGTGCTGGAGGTTCAAGCAATGACTGAGTAGAGAGGATTCTTGGTGATCACTGCAGACTGGTGTGTTTCTGAAGCTTCCCTTCAAGAAACTTGTTCCCTATGCTTTCCTTGGTGATTATCTACCATGTACTGCATTGATCCTGTACATTAAGATATAAGAACAGAGTAGGAGAATTTCTTCTGCTGCCAGAAATCACAAAATTGCAGCCTCCCCTGTCCTGGGACATATCACCATTACCCATTTGAGTATAGTTTCCAGCTGTTCATCCTTCCTTGCACTACTGGTTTCTTGTAAGGTCTAAAACAATACTGCTCCACCATTCATCCTTTCCAAAGCTACAGTCTGCTCACTTCCTCCTGTAAATCTTCTGCTTGTCAATTCAATTGGAGCACGCTTCCCCCAGATGAGGCTGCTGTCACCCCTCAGCCCAAGGCATGAGTCACCCTCCCACTTGGCCTGGGACCACAGCTTCCACCATCCTTCCACAGTGATATCTCAGTTGTGACTTCTACTTGTCATGTCCCTTTCTTGAGCCAGGGGCCCAAGACAAAGACATAGCTCAGTGTAATTTACTGATGCAGTTAAGTGCACATCAGCGTCTCTTCAACCAAATAGTCATAATAAGGTGTAATAGTCAGTAGATGAAATTTCAGTGCCAAACATAAAGGATAATGTATAGAATATTGTAACACATTTTATGTATGTTAGTTCTTCATTATTTTCAATCAAGTCTGTAAATGAGCTGTGTCAGGAGACCTTATCAGTAGAGATCACTGTGCAGTTAAAGCACATGTGAGTATGGTTTCATAGCTGCCACTTTCTGCCTGCTGAGTTGTATTTTCCAAGTGGATAGAAGGCCAGTGGAACATATGTTGACAATTTCTGCTTGAAGTTTATGTAAGGTAACCATTGTGACTGTTCAGCCAAAATCAGTGGGTAAATTCAAAATGGGTAAAAATCCAAACTGTATTTTCCAAGCATGATTTGCTGTAATAGTAAGCTCTACATCAAATTTCTGTCAAAGCCTTTCTATAATAAATGGTCTTTCTAAAATGTTTCTAGAAATGTAATTGGAATGTTAATTGGAAAATGTTGAGCTCTGTGACATTCTCATAAATCTGGTTAAAGTGCAACAACTCTGCATTTATATGACTAATGGAAAACATCAGTACAGAGTCTGATGAAAAACATCAAGGCAAAATCTTAAAACACAAATGGTGACCAACTTTGTTGCAAACTAAATTTGGAACTGAAATCTCACTGATTTGAATTAAAATAACAGCTTCCTATCTATCTTTAACCCATGCAGTTAAATTATTCCTGGAGTCTAAACAGGAGAGAGCTATCTGAAACAGGATTTCACCTATATAAAAAGCTAAATTCCAATATTGTAAGTAGGTGAAATTCCATGGAATTCATATATCTCATAACAACTACTAGTCTGAGATTTAACTATTTGAAAAAGAAAAGGGCAAAAATAAAATTCTAATGCTATATTTTTAACTAGTTTTGTCTTGAATTACTAGTTTAAAACCAACTGGAAATTATAAAATGCTTACAATACCTCAGGACAAACAAGGGTTTTTTTTTTTCACTTACAGCATGACATTGGCCATGCATCAGATTAGACTGCAAGACCTGTTCATGAGATTCACAACAAAGACCCTCACTAACAAAGTACATACCTGTATTGTCATTGCAACTGTGGGAGCATGTTTCTAATAAAGAGGTGCATTTGATCAGAACATTTAGTTCCAGAATAGCAGGCTGCAGATGCAGAGGAACAGATTACAGTTCATTGTTATTTGAAGGATGTGTGCTTTACAAACAAAGGCAACTCTAAACAATGAAAAATGCCAGCCCGTTCAGGCTGCAGACACTATAAACGTAATACAGTAGCAGATTGCACACAAGGAAGCTGCACTAGGGTCACATTGTGTTTTTCTTAAATACAATACGAATTTTGCTTTAAAAATGGGAATGAACTTATCCACACTAAATGCTCACAAGATTTTTAAGGGGAGTAATAATTAAAATAATTTAGAAAATCATGGCTTAGATGAAATCAAAATGTAAACTGAAGACAAAAGTTATAGAATGAAATTAAATCCTTGTCTAGCAGTATATATTTTGAGACAAATTCAGGAAATACAGTCACAAAATATATAGTTTATTCAGAAAGCTGGTAACAACTAACTAAGCCTAGCAGTGGAAAAATACTGGAAGCAAGGACAAAGATTGTTCAGGGCTGCAAAATAAAATGCACAAAGTCATAGCCGAGAAAGCCTGTAAATTTTCCAGAGAAGTAGTCAAAAGAAAATAGTGCATTCAAATTAAAAATTTGATATAACAGAAATTGTAAGAACATATCTATGGAGCAAGAGATTAATTATGATAGCAGCGGAAAAGTTGGACTAGAACTTTGTTTAGATAGGAGGTGAATATTGAAGAAATGTTGATGAGTTATTCTCTCAGCTCCTCTCTGAGGAAATGACAACTAATACAAACAAGAAACAAATTTCCCATGAGAAATGGTAACATACAGAGAGAATCTTCCTCATGGTGAACTAAGCAGTTAAGGAAATGCCTGGCAAACTGACAAGGTTCAGAGTCACAACTATTTGAGTTTTGAAGGAAGTGGTCAGAGGGATAGGGAAGTGCTTCAGTACCTTTATACAGAGCACGAAATGGTTTAATAGCTTTTTATAATTTCAAATTCGATAAGCTGGAAATGAAGACCAAAATTTGCCAGTTATCTCTGTTATTCTGCTGGACAAAGTAAAATCTAAGGAGAGACTGAAAGAACCATAGAATAATAGAATAAGCAGGTTAGAAGAGACCCACCGGGTCATCAAGTCCAACAATTCCTATCAAACACTAAACCATGCCCCTTAGAAACTCGTCCACCCGTCCCTTAAACACCTTCAGGGAAGGTGAATCAACCACCTCCCTGGGAAGCCTGTTCCAGTGCCCAGTGACCCTTTCTGTGAAAAACTTTTTCCTAATATCCAGCCTAAATTTCCCCTGGTGGAGCTTGAGGCCATTCCCTCATGTCCTGTCCCCTGTCACTTGGGAGAAGAGCCCAGCTCCCTCCTCTACAACCTCCCCACAGATAGTTGTAGAAAGCAATAAGGTCTCCTCTCAGCCTCCTCTTCTCCAGGCTAAACAACCCCATCTCTCTCAGATGCTCCTCATAAGGCCTGCTCTCCAGCCCCTTCACCAGCTTTGTCACTTTCTCTGGACTTGTTCCAGAGCCTCAACATCCTTCTTGTGGTAAGGGGCACAGAACTGAACACAGGATTTAAGGAGCGGTCTCACCAGTGCTGGGTACAGAGGGAGAATCACCTCCCTGGACCTGCTGGTCACACCATTTCTGATACAAGCCAAGATGCCATTGGCCTTCTTGGCCACCTGGGCACACTGCTGGCTCATGTTCAGTCAGTTGTCAACCAACACCCCCAGGCCCCTCTCCTCCAGGCAGCCTTCCAGTCAGGCTTCTCCCAGTCTGTAGCACTGCATAGGGTTGTTTTGCCCCAAATGCAGGACCCGGCATTTGGCCGTGTTAAACCTCATCCCACTGGACTTTGCCCAGCAGTCCAGCCTGTTCAGATCCCTTTGTAGAGCCTCCCTATCCTCCAGTAGATCCACACTTCCACCCAGCTTAGTGTCGTCTGCAAACTTGCTAAGGGAGCACTCAATGCCTTCATTCCAGGTCATTGATGAAGACACTGAACAGGGCTGGACCCAGCACTGAGCCCTGGGGGACCCCACTTGTCACTGGCCTCCAGCTGGACTTAATACCATTTTCCACCACTCTCTGGGCCCGGCCGTCCAACCAGTTTTCCACCCAGGAGAGTATGCGCCCATCCAGGCCAGTTTCCGTAGCAGAATGCTGTGAGAAACTGTGTCAAAGGCTTTGCTAAAGTCCAGAAGACCACATCCACAACCTTTCCCTCGTCCAGCAGTCACTTGGTCATAGAAGGCGATCAGGTTTTTTTTGGCAGGACCTGCCTCTTGTGAACCCATGTTGACTGGGCCTGATCACCCAGTTCTCTTGCATGTGCTTAATGATAGCACTCAAGATCCCCTGTTCCATGACTTTCCCTGGCACTTAGGTCAGACTGACTGGCCTGGAGTTCCCTGGATGCTCCCTGCGACCCTTCTTGCAGATGGGCACAACATCAGCCAGCCTCCTGTCCAGTGGAACTTCCCCAGTCTTCCAGGACTGTTGGAAGATGATGGAAAGGGGCTTGGCAAGTATATCCACCAGCTATCTCAATACCCTTGGGTGAATCCCGTCTGGCCCCATAGACTTGTGGGTGTCCAGTTGGGCCAGCAAGGCTGTGACCACCTCTTCTTGGACCATGGGAGTCTTATTTTGCTTCTCTAGTTTCAGGGTTTCTTTACAATTGTAACTTTCTTTACAATTAAAGACTGAGGCAAAGAAGACATTAAGTACCTCAGCCTTTTCCTCATCCCCTGTCACTGTTGGTCCTTCTGCATCCAATAGGGACTGTATGATCTCCCTAGTCCTCCTTTTATTATTTATATATTTATAGAAAGATTTTTTTATTATCTTTCACTGACTTTGCCAATCTGATTCCTAGTTGAGCCTTAGCCTTTCTGATTCTTAACCTTCATGATCTCACTACCCTCCTGTAAGCCATCCAAGAGTCCTGTCCCCTCTTCCAGAGCCCATAAACATTTCTCTTCTTCTTTATATCACTCAAGATCTCTCTGTTCAACCAAGCTGGTTTTTTCCCCTGCTGACTTTTTTTCCAGAACACGGGGATGGCTTTCTCCTGAGCTGCTAGGATCTCCTTTTTGAAGAGCTCCCAGCGCTCATGGGTTCCCTTGCCCTTAAGTACTGTCTCCCATGAGACTTTGCCAATCAGCCTTCTGAAGAGTTCAAAGTCTGCCCTCAGGAAATTCAGTGCTATTGTCCTGCTAACCACCCTCTTCACTTCACCTAGAACAGAAAACCTTGTCATCTTGTGATCATTTAGTCCTAGGCGTCCTCCTACTGCCACATCCCCTACAAGGCCTTCTCTGTTCACAAACAACAGGTCCAGGAGGGCACCTTCCCTTGTTGGTTCATTCACCAGCTGTGCAAGGAAGTTGTCTTCCACACACTCCAGGATCCTCCTAGACTTCTTCCTTTCCGCTCTATTGTTCTTCCAGCAGATATCAGGAAGACTGAAGTCTCCCACAAGGACAAGTGGCATTGATTTGGAGATGAACCCCAGCTGTTTATAGAAGAGCTCATCAGCTGCTTCTCCTTGGCTGGGTGGCCTGTAACAGACTCCCATCACAAAATCTTGCTTCTCATGGGCTCCTCTGATTTTAACCCACAGACACTCAATCTCCTCATCACCACAATCCATCTCAATAGTGTCCATATCCTCTCTTACAAAGAGGGTTATCCCACCTTCTCTCCTTCCCTTCCTCTCCCTCCTGAAGAGGTTACACCCCACCAAACCTGTACTCCAGTTATATGAGTCATCCCACCACGTCTCCACAATGGCAATGACATAGTCTCCTTGCCCTATGACAGCTTTCAGCTCTTCCTTCTTATTCCCCATGCTGCGTGCACAGGTGTAAATGCACTTCAGCTGAACTGCCGAGCCTTCAGCCCTCTTAGAGCAAACAGTGTTTGTTCCCAATTGCCTGGTAACTTTTAGCAGGGGCTTTAGCCCCACTAGGAGACCCATGTGTCCCATCCTTAGCATCAATGTCAGGGGGTGCATGAGGCACCCCACGATCAAAGAAGCCAAAGCCCCTTTCTTCACACCAGGCTTGGAGCCAGGCATTAATCGAGTTCTTCTTCCTGACTTCCAGGTCCTCTCTAGTTAGCCTTGGGATGGAGCAGAATACTGTTTGTGCCCCAGAGCCCTCAATCGTTTTCCCAGTGGTCCTGAAGTCTTTCTTAATGGCTTTGGTCTTTCTGCTTACTAAATCATCATTACCAGTTTGGACTACAATCACAGGATAGTAGTCTGTCTCGTGGACTAGGAAAGGAAGTTTTCTAGCTACCTCCTTCACTGATGACCCTGGTAAGCAGCAGACCTCTCTATGGAGCGGGTCCAGTCTGCAAATGGGTCCCTCTGTTCTTTTTAGGTGGGAGTCACCTACAACAATCACCCTCCTCTTCTTTTTAATGGAGGATGTTATTATCTTTCTCTGAGGATGGTGTGGCCTAGGGAAATATTCTAGGCTGTGGGAGCCATCATCCTTAGGAATGGATTCCACCCGCAGTACCTGGTACTTGTTCACCAGGGGGATCTCGGGTTTTGCTGTCTGGTTGAGGGGAGCAGGTTTCCTTCATCTGACAGGAACTTGCTGCCATTCCCCATCTCTTGTAACTCCAACCTTGCAGTTTGCAGGTGGATAGTGTTTGGGCATACCAGGTCCAGCAGGCTGCTGAGTTAGTGAGAGGGCACTGCTCCACAGGTCTATCTCCCTCTCACACTCCCTGATGGTGTTCAGCCTCTTCACCTCCTCCCCTAACTCCTCCACCATACGATGGAGTTCCCTTACTCAAGTGCAGCTTTCACAAGTGGAGCTAGGCACAAGCTGGTGTTGGGGTTGGGGAGGGGCACTGCCTGCAGCTCAGGTAGCTGCATGCACCCACTGTAGCTCCATCTGGGTGGCAGCATCCATCCTGTCTGCTGCAGCACACAGAGCAGCTTTAATTTTCTGCTGAGTAAAGATGATGAAAACTAAATAGGTGGCGTTAGGGAAAATTGTAGAATCTGTAGACTGATTGTACTGAATGTAGTAACATGCAGTAGAAAGAGGAACCAGAAAAGAATAGGAAATTTTCAAGAAAGCTATGATTTAATTAAGGAGAGTGAGGACAGGTTCCTTATATGAGAGATCAGTTTTAACATATGTTATGGAATTTTTCCAAGCACTCAGTTATAGTGTGCATGTCCTGTAAACGTTTCTCTTATATGCCTAATGCCTGTTTAACTATGGTGTTTTAATTACTCTATCATAGCACACAAGTGCATGAATGTTTGTTTGCTCTAAATTAAAGACTAGATTACAGGAGGATTATATTTTAAGTAAGACACAACAGCCTGTAAGAGTATATTGGGATAGAGCATCCTCTCCTGAAGAAAGAAACCCAAATAACAATGTCTTCTCAACAGTTACTTTCAGGGAAGGGTGTCAGGATTTTGATTTCTGTCAAATGGGTTAGTAGAGTCAATCCTACGAACATCATAATTTTCTCTGAGCAGGACAGTGCATTGGGCTTGCATCTGCCTGGGAAATTGGTTCTACCTCACCCCTTGTGCTGTGAGGTTCTGACAGTCCAGATCAACATGCTCTGAAAAATTATGGCTGATGGTGACACACAATTCAGCCATCAGATACAGTCAATTCAGAAAAGTTGTATTTACCTTGCTTATACAGCTGCAATTACTGTTGGAATTTGAGAGACTTGAGAAATTTTTATTATTAAAAACAAATGTTTTCTTTGTCTCCTGAAGCTTTTGCCAGATTTTTAACAGCTGCAAGTTTATGAATGCAGTTCATTTACTGACGTGAAGTGGTAGAAAGAGTAACACTAATGTAATCTAGTGTTCTAATTTTTTTAATATTAATTATTTTAATTAGTTATTATGGCATTCATAGAACAGCTTGGAGTTTGACTAATTGTTGGGTTTTTATGATGTAACCTGTTAAATATCTGTACAGGCATTGCCTTTTTCCAGGGAATATAAAAGTATTATGAGTAACGTATGCAGGAAGAAAAACAGTCTGACATCAAACAGTCTGAGTTTTAAGCATTTAATTAGGGATATTCTACCCTGTATTC
Source organism: Coccyzus lansbergi (assembly GCA_033558105.1). Lineage (NCBI taxonomy): Eukaryota > Metazoa > Chordata > Aves > Cuculiformes > Coccyzidae > Coccyzus > Coccyzus lansbergi. The sequence continues at coordinate 2,619,299 of JAUMJK010000708.1, forward strand.
AAAGATACAAAACCAAATGAAAAAAAAATAACACTGTTCTGTTGAAACTTTAGCCTGAAATTTGAGAGAAATGGATTATGATCTTTCCTATTTAATGGTTTTCATTACACTTTAGTCTTAGATTTTAGTCTTGGTGCTTCAATTTAGCATCTGCAAAATGAAAACAATATATTGGGGAGAAGCTATTGTGGAATCCACATTAATTTATATTAAATGTTTGGAATTACAGCAGTAAGGAATTATAGGAATATATGCACAGGATGAAATATATATTGGCTTAAACAGACATCAAAGAAATCCAAGTTGAAATGTTAATAAAATTATATTTTATTTATTGTTGATATTTCTTTTGTATTAAGTTCTGCAATAACACCTTGGATAATACAGTCCCTAGAGGATGTGAGATTTGCACAAACATAGTTTTGAAGGCAATTAATTGTTCTTTCAAAAAGGATAGCCATTTAAACAACAACACACACTGTAAATCTCATTAAAAGATAACAAATTCTCTGAATATTTTCCAGGTAGATTGGTGTTTGACTGCCACAGAACAAGCTAGAGATTCTGGCAGTGTTCAGACAGTGCTGCCTTCCATCATGGAGGCCTCTGTCAAATTCAGGGGAGAAGTGACTTCTGTTTTGTATCCAGAAATGTCTCTGCTGCTTTGCCTGGAGTTGGTCTCTCCATGCCAGGGAACATCTGGTCAACTGTGTTCTGCACATAGATTACAGACATTCATAGTGCCATGTTTCTAGTATGCTTAATTTTCAGTAATTAAATTAATATTAATTGCTATGGAGGAGGATGCCTGTATGGATGTGTGCTACAAAATACACAGCTTGTTTTCAAATTGATTTTCTTTTTATATACGAAGCATGTCAGAATCCAGTCAATCTCCTTTGCAAGCAGAGCCATATGTTTTCCCTCTGCACCTATGTCAGGACCCATATGTTTGGTTGACTTTGTTTTCTTTGCATACTCTAGAATTTTTCTACAGTATTGCCTCTTTATTTGTCTGCAAATAACTTAGTTTCAGTTTTGACCTGACATTTGTACAAGGAAACAATTAAATATATATTAAACCTGATGGGAAAATTATTTAAGCTTTTGTAAAACAACAGGATAGTAGTTTTATGAGAGTAATTCCTATGTTGCTTAAAAGAAACTAAATGTTTTCTTCCAGCCAACCACTGGACTGGAGGCTGGCTGATGTTGTGCTTATCTATAATAAGGGGCATAAGTGGGATCCAGGGAACTACAGGCTTGGTAGTCTGACCTCAGTGCCAGGGAAAGTCATGGAACAGGGGATCTTGAGTGCTATCATGAAGCACATGCAAGAGAACTGGGTGATCAGGCCCAGTCAACATGGGTTCACAAGAGGCAGGTCTTGCCAAACTAACCTGATTGCCTTCTGTGACGAAGTGACTAGACTGTTGGATGAGGGAAAGACTGTGGATGAAGTCTTCTTGGACTTTAGCAAAGCTTTTGACACAGTTTCTCACAGCATTCTGCTGCGGATACTGTCAGCCTCTGGTCTGGACAGGTGCACACTCTCCTGGGTGGAAAACTGGTTGGATGGCCGGGCCCAGAGAGTGGTGGAAAATGGTGTTAAGTCCAGCTGGAGGCCAGTGACAAGTGGGGTTCCCCAGGGCTCAGTGCTGGGTCCAGCCCTGTTCAGTGTCTTCATCAATGACCTGGAATGAAGGCATTGAGTGCTCCCTTAGCAAGTCTGCAGACGACACTAAGCTGGGTGGAAGTGTGGATCTACTGGAGGATAGGGAGGCTCTGCAAAGGTACCTAAACAGGCTGGACTGCTGGGCAAAGTCCAATGGCATGAGTTTTAATACAGCCAAATGCTGGGTTCTGCATTTGGGGTAAAACAACCCTATGCAGTGCTACAGACTGGGAGAAGCCTGGCTGGAAGGCTGCCTGGAGGAGAGGGACCTGTGGGTGTTGGCTGACAGCCGACTGAACATGAGCCAGCAGTGTGCCAAGGTGGCCAAGAAGGCCAGTGGCATCCTGGCTTGTATCAGAAACGGTGTGACCAGCAGGTCCAGGGAGGTGATTCTCCCTCTGTACCCAGCAGTGGTGAGACTGTTCCTTGAATCCTGTGTTCAGTTCTGTGCCACTCACCACAAGAAGGACGTTGAGGCTCTGGAGCAAGTCCAGAGAAAGTGACAAAGCTGGTGAAGGGGCTGGAAAACAAGTCTTATGAGGAGAGACTGAGGGATCTGGGGTTGTTTAGCCTGGAGAAGAGGAGGCTGAAGGGAGACCTTATTGCTCTCTACAATTACCTGAAAGGAGGATGTAGAGAGAAGGGCACTGACCTCTTCTCCCAAGGGACAGGATAAGAGAGAATGGCCTCAAGCTATGCCAGGGGATGTTCAGACTCAACATAATGAAAAAAAATTTCACTGAAAGGGTCATTAGGCAATGCAACTGGCTGCCCAGGGAGGTGGTTGACTTGCCTTTCATGAGGTGTTTAAGGTGTGGGTGGATGAGGTACCAAGGGGCATGTTTTAGAGATTGATGGGAATTGTTGGACTTGATGATCTGGTGGGTCTCTTCCAACCTGGCATTTCTGTTATTCTATGATTCTATGATTTTCAGCTCTGTGAAGCTATACATTGCAGGGATGCCTTTGTGCTTAACAGCTTGTGCACTGATAAAGAACTTGTGGTAGGTACCCATTGACGTGCAAAAAGATAAACTGCTCATGAGAAATCTAAATGATGTAAACTAGAATTTAGGCAGGAGTTCAAGCAGGTAAATAAAATATCGGACATCCAACTAACACAGATGTTTCAAAAGGTTTATCCAACTAGATGGGGTATGGATCTATTAGAAAATGTTCTCCTATGGCTGCTCGTGTGTTGTTTTGTTTTCTAATAGGAAGGAATAAAGCTTAAATTATGTGTAATACCTAACATTAGAGTCGTATTGTAACTTTTCTGACTACTACAGGTAAATTCCTAGAACTTACATAAGCAAACAGGACTGTAGCAGTAAGAGAATTCTTGAATCCAGCAGCCTCAGTCATAAACCGAGCAAACCAATCAGCAACTGGTAAATCACTAGTCTGTAAATACAGTGATGTAGTCAAAAGTATATGCATGTAAATCTAGTTTTATGTGGAATAGCATCAAATTTATCTGCTTCTACGGGCCTCTAGGAGACAAAATACATCAGTTTATCTGCTTGCACAGTTAAATAGCACCTTACTGAAAGAAACTATGAAAAAGAACAAGCATATCCTGTGGTACCTTAGTTGTAAAGCGGACACTGAGAAGAAAATTCCCAAGTTTGTCCTTAGTTCTTATGTACCTTTTCTCTCTTTTTTTGAGTCACCTCTCCAGATATTATTATCTTTTATAAGATTCATTGACCTAAATCTACACTGTCCTCAAACAGGCTTTGCTTATCTATTCTAACTAGTGATGCTTTGTAAATCTTGTGATTAGTGCCACAGTATGTCAGTCAGTGCAGGGAATGTCGGTCTTATGAGCCCTACATTCTTCTTGGTATCCCCAAAAGGAAAATGTCTTTCCTTGAGATATACAGAGCAGCAGGGAAAATGAGTAAAGCCAACCACACTGTAATCCATTATTGTCCTTTCCCATTCTCTAGAACACACTTTGCAGTACTGAATTTCCACTTAACAGTTGAAAATACAGATCATTTACTGTCATTATTCAGATGGTAATTCTGATTTTCCTGATATATTGAAATCAGTCTGTTAAGAAAAGGATAAAAACTTTCATTCCATTTGTCCTGGGCTTCACTCAAGTTTCTTACATAAAATGGAATTTATTTACAGGAAACTCAATCTTGTGGTCTCAGGGAAAAAGTGATTTAGGGAAAAAAAGGAATTTATTGGTCTGGTAACTAGTGTAATGCAGAACTGATTAAGGATATATAAAAAGTCAATCATATTAATCTTGATAAAGGAATTAAGTCAAAAGATTTTTAATTTCTAGCTGTTGTGGAATAGGCATAGAATTAGCATTGATTGTTTATAATTATCACAAGGATTCAATATCACTATTGTTGTTGGACTTCTTTTGCCCCTCAAAAGAGTTAATTAAGACTTAACTTGTTAATCAACAGTGAATTTGATTTCAGCAACTAAATTATAAAACACAGCAACAGGACTATTTCAATCTCATTTTTTCCCTTCATTTTCTTTGCCTCTAAAATTCCACCTTTAAAAGCTAATGTTTTCGCAAGACTAAGGTTCACAGCAAGCTGTATTAATTGAAAGGTTAAAAAATCATGATGTGTGAACACAGGAAATGCCAATGAGAGATCTTAGGAAGCAAATGGTTTAAACACCTCTGAACCAGTAGTGATGCTCTGAAAAAGCTTTTTGCAGCTACAGGGGATTTTTACCACAACTTCAGTGTAACTATTCTGCAGCCATCAAGTATGCTTCAGTAAATAGCCTTCTCTGCACTCTTAACAATTATGCAGGTTATTTCTGGAACAACAAACATGAACTCACTCCAGGCTGTTGACAAACCTGGAAGCACGGCTATGCAAACAATTTACTGTCTGTTTGGTTCACTAATAATACCTGTAATAATACAAACATAATTTCCAACTAGTGAAAAACTTGTGTATTTCATGCTAATTTGGGAATTAAATGGATAATTTAAAAAAAAATAAAAGGAGGTGGGGCTTTATTTTCTTGCACTTAAACAAAATAAATCAAGTCTTACAAACCTGCTGGAAAAGGAAGACTTGGAATACTGTTCACATTCTAAATAGTCAGAGTATTGTTGTTTACACAATATGAGACGTAGGGTGCTGGCCTCAGTTCTCACTTTTCAAAAGAACATCTTGTTCCTTTTCTATGGTCTTAGCTGCTCTAGGTCAGTCTTCTGTAGATCCTCTTCCTGCTTTTGGAAGTCGTAGCCATCTCCCAGAAGAGGATCTGGAAGTTCTGTGTCCTATGTTGGAAATGAATGCCTTAGGGAATAGACCTTTTGTCTTGCTCAGTTTCTGACTGGAGAGTGTCAGGGCATAATCAAGGGAGAGGTTCCAAATGCCTCAGGGGAAGCGGAGTACTGATGTCAAACTTGCTTTGCCCCGAGATTTCTTTTGGACTGTCAGTTAAACAGAAGTTTAAAAAATGACTTTACCATTGTCCTCGTTCAAGTTTTCCCTTCTGATAAAAATACAGTCAGGCTTAACTCAAATTCATAAAATTATGCACATATTCACTGAAAATTGCCCAGATTTCTCTCTGAATCATATACTTTCTCTGAATCATATACTTTCATTAAAAATATATCTGCAAGGAGTAATTCTAAGAAATAGTATAGTTAGAGTTATTTTGTTGTTTTAAACGAACCACTAGCTGGGCACCAAGATAATTTAGCAGCTATAGAGGGGGAAAACTTTCATTATGAGGCCATTACTATCAAATACAGCCCAAAATAATTATGCCCAAAGGCTGTTGCCTCATCATCTGTGATGTAAATTGCTGAGAACAGTAATAAAAATAAAATAAACAGATCCAAAACCCATCCTCTCCACTGTTCTGCACAAAATATACACTGCTATTCTAGGGATTAGTAGATTTCAGATGAAAAGAATAATTTGTGGACTTTTAGTGTAACATCAGACATTTCGTAATAATACCAAATCTAATACGGGTAAAACATTCACCAATTTACAGGGATGAAAATGCAGACCAGAGTAAGAAGGAATTATTTATGGTTTAAACTGAACAAAAAATCCTTTTTAATTGTTATTATTATGAATGATAAAGACAAGTAATAATGAAATCCTGTTAAGTACTGCAATACACTACTTCAAAGAATGAGCCTTAAGATACTAGGAAAAGATTATCAGATTTTGTCATTCCCCTTTCACCTACAGATCTCTGATTGGTACCTGGTGCTGCCTTGTGTAAATGAAGAGCAAAGTTTATGATTTAAAATGTTTTAAGAATGATTATATCCCCATGTTGCTAAAAACTTTACCTGGTGGCTCCTGAAGCACCTTAGTTTATGTAGGTGCTTTGGACTAAATTTCAGAACGTAAAGAGGAATAGGGGGTTTGCCTGGGGTAGCTGGGTGGACAGGGAGGAAAAAAGAGAGATGAGTCTTTCCACCAGTTCTAAGTGGTAAAAATGAAGGCAAGGTTGTCCCTTTCAGTGATGTTTGTCGACTTTGATGAATGTAAACCAGCGATGAAATCATGCCTTCAGGGTATTACCACAAAACCTAGAGTACATCCATCAAAATTAGTGGGATCACCTGGACTACATTCAATCCTCAAAGTCAGGAAATCTAGACGTGCAACATCTTTCAGCAAATGGATTTCCAAGTAGTCTCTCCTGAGATTTCTCTGAATGGATAGGGTTTGAAAATAACTTTCAGGTTTGTACTTTTTCTTTTCCTTAATGAGGTTTAACAAGTTATAATTTTGTTAGTGTTTTCAAGTACTAGTTAACTATTTATTAGTTGCTACTTTACTGTTATGTCAGCTAAAATTAATATAAGAGGAAGACAGGTGAAATACAGAAGATACATATCTATCAGCACTGCCAATTAAATATACAGGACCTACTGTTAAAAACCTTGAGCTGAAGCTTGTAATGGTCTGTAGAGTTCAACACAGCAGGTATATGACATGTATAGCACAACTCTCCACGTTAAAAATCCCTAGTAGTCTAGATGGCGGTTACTCCAAAGAAAAAGTTTTCCTTTTTCTATTTTATTTTCATCAGTGAACCTTGCACTGCATTAAGAACTGTCATCAGCTCTGCCCCAAGGGCTGGAGGAGATCCAGTGGACCTTCTGCATAAACACCGTTTTACAAAGATGTACCCTTGCACTGATGTATAGACTGGATAAAAGCTGTGGTTGTGGCCTAAGGGTTTTCCAATCTCCTGTCATCATTCTGCTGAAATATGCAGAGGTTCTGACTAAATAAATTTTTCTTCAGATTAGAGCTTCTAACTACATTATATATTAATTGCATTTTTAAAAGTTTTGTTTACATCATTTTCTTCAAAGATATGCTTACTTATTGTATTTACATGTGAAAGCTGCTACACATCACAAACCTTCTAAATTTCAGTTCTCTGGTACTTTCAGGATTTCCTCTTCAGTCTCTGGTATGCTTTGTCTGGAAAAATCCTACCTGAAAGAGATAACCTTTTAAAGGGTGTTCAGAATACTCTAATTCAAGTTTCTTTCCTCTTCCCTTAGATTTCCCCTAGCAGTTCTGATGCTAAGCTGTCCTCTGCCTTCACAGAATCACAGAACAACCAGGTTGGAAGGGACCCATCTGATCTTCTAGTCCAACCATTCCTATCTAACACTAAACCAAGTCCCTCAAGACCTCATCCACCCGTGTCTTAAACACCTCCAGGGAAGGAGAATCAACCACCTCCCTGGGCAGCCTATTCCAATGCCCAATGACCCTCTGCGTGAAAAACCTCCTCCTAATCTCCAGCCTAAACCTACCCTGGCAGAGCTTGAGGCCATTCCCTCTAGTCCTGTCCCCTCTCACTTGGGAGAAGGGACCAGCTCCCTCCTCTCCACAACCACCTTTCAGGGAGTTGTAGAGAGTAATGAGGTCTCCTCTCAGCCTCCTCTTCTCCAGGCTAAACAACCCCAGCTCTCTCAGACGCTCCTCATAGGGTCTGTTCTCCTGCCCCTTCACCAGCCTTGTTGCTCTTCTCTGGACTTGCTCCAGAGCCTCAACATCCTTCTTGTGGTGAGGGGCCCAGAACTGGACACAATATTCAAGGAGCGGCCTCACCAGTGCTGAATACAGAGGGAGAATCACCTCCCTGGACCTGCTGGTCACACCATTTCTGATACAAGCCAGGATGCCATTGGCCTTCTTGGGCACGTGGGCACACTGCTGGCTCATGTTCAGTCAGCTGTCGACCAACACCCCCAGGTCCCTCTCCTCCTGGCAGCTTTCCAGCCAGGCTTCTCCCAGTCTGTAGCTCTGCTTAGGGTTGTTGTACCCCAAGTGCAGGACCCAAGTGCAGGTCTTGTTCGCCTTTCCTATTTTTACATTCAGTATTGAAGCCAAATACTGTTATATAGTTAGAATATTATCAGATATGTAAGAAAAAAAATCAACTCTGAAATTAACAATTTATCAGAGTCTGTGGCCTTTGCTTATCTGTGTTGGTGCAGTTGTTGCTCTGTGTATCATTCTTCTTATTTCTATAAATGTAATCAAAAGAAAATAAAGGTCCTTAGGTCCTTTCTCATTTTGATTTTCCACCTTCTTAAGTGGTAAGAGAATCTCATGCTATCTCTGGGAGAAGGTAGCTATTCATAAGAGACCCCCACCTGGATCAGTGGCCAAATTGTTAATGAAATTTGACTTTTACTGCAAGAGCAGTGCACTCTGTGGCTACAGCAGATTATCTCTATAATAGAGGTAGACAAGAACCAACTCCTAAACTAATTATAAATGGATAGAATTGCCTTAGAGGATAAATTTTCCGGAGTGGGTATTTACTAAGCATACTTTATTATATGTATTATGTATTTTTTATATTTATATGTTCATACTATATAGACAGCCAGCTCTGGAAAACTAGAGAGAGACTTTATTTGACATGCATCACAATATGGCAGAAAACGTGGGTTTTGTTCTTACACCTTCTTCTAGCTGCCCCTACCCTAGCTTCTACTTAAGAACATAAGTGTTAAAGTGCTACTGTGATATGAAGGGATTAGAATGTCTAAGTCACAAATGTCTATCTTTAGTCACGTCTGTATATTAATGCTCTAAAAATAGAAGTCGCTATTTGTAAATGATAATTTTGTGAGAAATTTCAGAAAGGAATTCAGATTAAATAATATAGATAGTTAAATAATCAATATTTACTTTAATAATTGGCAGGAAGAAAAGACTTAACTCTTGATATTGACAATATACAACTTCTGATTTTCATAATTCTATAACATTTTAGAAAGGATGCTGTACATCAAATCAGCCATGAAGTTTATCACACATCTTCTAAAGTATCTAGAATATGATGAGTGTCATTTTTGAAAAAAGCCTTTCCTCAGGATTATTTCTCTCTGTGACTTCAGAGTGTCTCAGCCAAATCCAGTTTCCTCCTGACCTAGACCAGCAGCAGTATTTCTGGCAGGATCTGACTGCTGCTACACCAAATGCTACTGCCTCGTTCTGTGTGCTTGTCAGAGGGAACATCCTTTGAGAAATTCTACAAGTATTAGTGTGTTAATGTTGTATTCCAGATATATTGTCTTGGGGTAGCATAGACGATAGTCTATATGATACAGCATATCTAGTGTAGACAATAGTCTGTACTATAGTTTATTACTGTAGACAACAGTAAATGGATGAACTGTCTGCACAAGGAGTATGTGGCGGTTACTAACCATTGAAATAGACAAACTTAACTATAGAAGGAGACCAAAACAGTGCCTCACCACTGTTCTCAGTTAACTAATTCTAAATGGAGCTGCAGAACACTGATTGTAAATTATGTCAGTCATTCTGGACAGAATTCCATATTAGGTCCATGAAGAAGATAATAATTCCAGAACGCCACTGTTGCCACAGTCCATTTTGGATTTGGAGGCTGGACTCAAAATCCAGAGTATATTAACTTTCTTCCACATGTTTTCTAATACAAAACTAAATCGCCACTGCTGTAAATCTTCAGGGGTTTACGCTTTCTTGAGCCTAAAACATAACTATGTATCTGACTGGAAATAGTAACTATCTTTTAAAATGGAAATTACTATAATAGTCTAAGAATTGTGTGGGTTCAAAATTTAAAATCATAATATACTTTTTCCCAACAATATTTTTGCAAGAAATTGAAGATGTTATTTTCTGGCCATACACTTTTTTTTTTTTACTGAGTTATTTTTGAACAAGCTACTTATTTAAATATCAATTCCATGCTCCTCAAGGATCAGCCTGAGTATGTTCAGGAAGTAAAGAACAGCCTAAATCACAACCTACTCATTTCATGTCTTTATCTTCCTCCTTATAAAATAAAGATAATTTTTAGGCTTATTTCAGAAACATTTTTAAATGTTTTTAAAACCATCTTTATTTATCCATCTAAGGTGTTACCAAACAATCTTTGTAAAATATTAGAGGCTGGGTGCCGTAAGTAAAAATATGGCTATCTTAATAGTACTGTAAACTGAAGACTCAGAAAAGCAGTTGCTGGTATCACAGTGTCTAAAGACAGAGTATTTCTAAGTGTGTGATCGTTGAAGTGTGAATTTTTGGAAACTGAGATTTTTTTCAGGGGGAGAAATTGATTTGAATCAATCGTGCTGCAGAAAATCTGGTATGAATAATGGTTGGCCTCTAGAAACGGTGAGAAAAATATTTTTCCTACAGTGTTGAAGCCCATGAATAGAGCTAAAGCTAGAGGGAGTAAACAATAACAACCTGACATTTCTTTTTAGGGAAATGGTTTTAAAACACATGGGTAAAGAAATGGAAATATGTTTGGAAATAAATATTTCTTCTTTTTTTAACAGTTATTATAATTTTGAGAGCAAGTACACAGAAGAAAAGTCCATATTTTCAAAAACAATCAAAAAAGTATGGCATGGGGAATACACAGGAACTAACCCTGGCATGTGGGGAGTTTAAAATACTATGACAAATACATAAACTAGACCAAAGCAGTAATAGCCTCTTACCGTCACATAGTTCTGGTATCTGAGACAAAACACTTTCAAACACTGTGAGAGCCTCAGGGTAAGAAAACAAATACCTGGCTTCAGCACCCACCATTGAGCAATGTCAAACTTTACTGGTGGGATGGACTAAGTGGTTTATTGTTTTCTCATAATGTTTTTTACAAGTGACTGATATGGACTAAATTCCCTGCTTTCACCTCTTCGTGCCTCCTTATGCAGACAATGCTAATGAAGTAATGCCCTTCCTGCCTTTTCCCCAGCTTCTGCTCCAACACTATTCCCTTTCTTAGTTAAATAGAATATTACTTTGTGTACTGGAGACTTCTCTGTTTCTCCAACTTTCATAAGTCTTTAAACATAAGAACTGAAAAGAAACCACAGTTACACACCACACACTGTGACAACCACAAATGCCCAGTCTCAGGTGCATGATAATGTTTTGATGCATGAGTTGCCAGCTCACTTCTGTAGTCTTACTCCAATGTTAGTGCTAAAGATAATGCTTAAGTGCCTGGATGTTAAAGACAACACCACGATTTTCTTTTCTGTAAATGGGACCAAATCCCAGAGTCCTCATTTGTGTGAGTCAATGAATCCGTGTGAGGTTAAAGATTATTAATGTTTATTTTTATTCTATGCCACTTTCCACTCTGTTCTTCTCTATTACTCATAGCTTCATCTCTCTCAATAAACTCTGTAAGTGGCAGTCAGAGATGTGTATGGAACATTGCTGGAAAAAAACAGCATCTATAAAAATGCACACCTAATTTAGCAAATACTATATGAATAGTAGTAACAACTTTTTGTCAGTGATGAGTATGGACTCCAGTAAACATATATAAATCCCTGCCAATAACTTCCTAGATTTTCTTTTCTAATAATTCAGTGGGGTTTAGTAGAAATTCCTAAAGTACTTCTAAATTGTTAGTGTATCTAGTCCTTCCCCTCCACCATGCTGAAGTTTTTCAAGTCCAAGACAAATGTTTTAGGAAATTAAGTTTGTCTTCAAAGTGGTAGGGTGGCTCAAGTAGAAAATCACAGGTTAGAGTGAAAGATTCACAAGCACAATTGTTGCAGTCTTAAAATACTTCTAGATTGCCTTGTAGTCCAGAATTTGTAAGACTAATTTTCTGTTATTGTACTAATATCATATTTGGAAGGTAGCTACTGCAATTAAAATACAATGCCATTAATCCTGATTCACAGGCACCAGCCCTACATGCCATGTCAAAATAAACTTTCTTTGCTTGGAAAAATAAATATTTTTTTAAAGAAAAAATTTTTAACTTCATATAAAACTTTTGATCAGGGAACACCTCTTTCTTCATTTCTTACATTATTTTTTCAAATGAAAAACAATTCTTTTAAAACCACTGAGTGCTTTCCTATTAAAAGAAAAATTCATTTAGATTAAGAATAAGTACGTTATCATATTTTATTGTATACCTTTTTAGTAATGCTTTTTTACTGGAAAAGATAAGAAAATATATGGGAACATGCACATCTAATCAAGTATTTTATTTAAGGTACAATATAGTTTTAGAAGAGCAGATAGTCATTTGCTTACCTGCAGGGTTAGGAAGTAATTGTAGTATGAGTGTATTATAAGAGAAAAGGGAAATGCCCTTAATAATTAATGCTGTGTCTTGTGTCATGGATATGTTTGCAGGATTATACACAAAAGCTTAAATATTATGTGTGATTTAGCATATAGAAATAAATTTAATATGAACATTTTGCTTCTCTGAGCTCACAGACCTACTTGCTAACACTCTAAGTAGCAGGCAGGATTTAAGGGCCAGAGAGATTCTGCTAATGAATTAGGGAACATCTCACACACTCCCAAATGCATTGGAGTTCTTATAGATATGCTCTCTGCAAGACTTTTCATGTCTTTTTTTGTATGCTATTCTACCCACCCACCATCAGCTTCTGCAGTTTTCTAAGTCCTCACCATAGGTACCATTTGAGCAACTTAAAGTGTTCTAAACTCTGCATTAGTGTTTTGACTAATGTCATGTATCTAGGTCTGAGTGCAGAAACAGGATATCCTCTGAATTTTTAGTCATTAGACATTTGTATAAAGTTTGCCTCCGCTAAGTTCAGCTTTGTTCTAAGTTGGCTTGACTTTTTTTTTCTTTACTTTTCCCTATTGGTATCTATGTTTTTCTTTAGGTCCTACGCTATTTAATCTTTCATTGACTAGTTTGTTTTGCACAGGCAAAAGTGTGTGGTTAAGCCTGTGGTCTTGTTTGGCCAGTTGATATTTAACACGTTTGTATATTACATATGGTACATTACAGCTATTATTATGAACAAATATTTACATCAGCTGTAAACTTACAATGGTTTTTAGATGGGTAAAACATTCTCTGCCTCAAGACACTCGGGGTCTGTACTAGCCAAGAGAAATGCTGAGGTTCAGGGGTATCTGGGAAATGCAAAGAGCATATTAGGAGAATTCAAGAGGCACTCAAGGAAGGAAGAGTCCTATTGCTAGTAGCTTAGAATAGGGAAAGGATTCTTAGCATATCAAGGCATATCAAGTGTATGAAGCTAACCTGACAAAGCTGAGGTGAAATAATTGAAGAAAACAAGAGGTTCAGAAAAGTGTCAAGAATTAATGGGGCAAATATGCAGAAAGCTGTGGTAGAACTGAAAGCAAAAGGTTTATGTAATGGAAAAGGCTTACACAGAAAGCTTTGTAGATCAGGAAGGTAGTTTTGAATTTGATGCAACCAGAGCTAGAAATTCAATGGAATTTTCCACAACTAATTCATCCCTCTTATGCTCTGGTGCAGAATCTCTGCTGTATATGTACTCCCAAGAGAGCTGACATGCAAAGCTAGCACACTAAGGTGGCTGCAGGCTTTTACTTGAGCCAGTCAACATATTTCTGGACCACTGTACAACGGACATAGACAGGTAGGTTGTATCAATGCAGACTATATATACAGTGGAGGACAAGTGAAAGCAATAGCTTTCTGAAAAAGATATCAATCCTTTCAACAAGATTGTTATTACAGAGTGTGCATATATTCAACATAGAAGCTAAAGTACTTCATTTATCTGTTTATGCTATGTGAGTTAAAACAACAGTCTAGCTTTTGAAAGACAGTTGCTCTAACACGAGTGTCTGTACACCGTTATCATGTTAAGAAATGGAAAAGGAAATAATACAATCATTCCTACATACATAATATAAGCTTTGTTGGCCAATAGAAAATATCGCAATATATAGATAAAATCATTGATATATTGCTGCTTTGACTACAGAGATGAACTGCACACTTGCATCTGCCATTGTGATTATCCTCCACTCTGCTTTATGACTCAGTCAGTCCAACCTGTTAGACTAGTTTTGGGATTTATTTGTAAAGTTTTGGCATGTTACCCTTATCCGGTATCACTGGGATCACATCCTATCCCATTCTTAAAGTTTAAAATAACGCCAGACAAAGCATTCCTCTTGTGTTTCCTCATGCATCAGAGTTTTTCCTATACATAGTCACAATGGTTCACAAAAATATACCTACAGGAACGTGTAGTTTGTCATACTGTATGGCTTTGATATGATGGCTGTTGTTGGGTAATCAGTGTTTAGTGCATATCCATTTTGATCAAATCAGCATGATCAAAATTCTACTTTTTTCAGCTATTAGCATATATTTCTCCCACTTCTTCCCTGTCTTTATCCAAAGTGATGTGCCAGAAGGCCTTTTTCTAGAAGGAATAGTTCCCCTACTCTTCTAGTTTAATTTTATGAATGCAGGCAAGAGAGGCAAAGTTTAAGAGGAAAATTACTATTGTAGTATCTTGTTCAGCTGCAAGGTGGCACATGTTTTTTATTAAAGGCTCATGAAAAACATCTTACAATGAGATCACTGTACCAAATTAAAAAAGGACTGTTGTACATATCTGGTTATTCCCTCTTAAGGGTGAATTCTTCTGTTTTAGGAAGAATCTGAATTCTCCTTGATTGTAACATTTTTTAAGAATTTCTGTTTAATTATTACCATAGAAGCTAATAGCATTTTAATAGCATTTGTAAATTGTGGATGAGACCAAGAGGTAATGCTATAAAATGAGAGAAATAGTGAAGTTCCTTTACCAGGTTAAATTCTTCTGTCTCTGAAAGACTATTGTTCTGGACTTCTAATACTGCAAACAAAAGCTGCTTAGTGCCTAAACCTGATGGTAATTTAATGATGTCTGCTGCTTCAGTTTGTCCTGAGGGATTTTCAGCATATTAAGAGGTATGAGTATGAAATATCATCACAGAACGTTCCACTCTAAATCACCTTCTGTCTTCAGTGAAAATGAACTGATTTAGGAAAGGCTGAGGATTTTTGATTACAAGTTGACTTGCAGGAAAAGTTTTAATAGACTGCAGAGGCTGGTGAAAACACAGCTTTTTTCATATTTGGATGTATAAAATTCTGACTGACTCTGTAACCACATAAATATTGGTATCATTGTTTATTATCCATTAAATCAATTGGTCTGCATTTCCCTGTCAATGTTTCAAATTGTTCAGAGTACATAGCTTCCAATGTTTACTCTGTCATGAACTCTTAGCAGCAAGAACAACATCTATCCAGTTGCTCTAGGCCTGGGAACTGTTATCTCTTCTGAAGCTTTTGTTGACACCTTTTATTTTTATTTTGATGTAACAAATAATGTTCTCCATTTTGCATTTCCTTGAAATGAGGATGACAATTTTTTTGAAAGTTACATGCTTTCTCAGCTTATTCAAATTATAATTATAGGAACAATAGTATCTGTATTGAAGCGTGAGAACAAAATCCAGTGTTAGGATTACACTACCTGGATGACATTTACTGTTACACCTTGGTTTTCCAAACTCTGTAATTAAATGTGATGCCACAAACCCCATATCTTACTGCCTAAAAGCTATGTGGTACATATGTGAAAATTATAATTTAAATGAGGGTAGATTGCTAAACAGACTTAAATAAACAGACCCACATTCACACTCCTGAAAAATCTTTACTTGCTAAAAAGTAATTTTAAAATATATATTGTTGACTTTTTTTTTAAGGCTGTATTTTTAAAAGCCCCAGCTGAATCCAACAAGTGGTCAAGACACTGCTACATAGGTACTGGACAAAAGAGTCTTCCAAAAAGATCATTTGTGCCTCAGAGTCTAAGCAGGCTGAGTAGAAAAATGTAAGCCATGAGGGGAAACAAGAAATGTTATCTTGCTTTGCAAGTGGGAAGAGAAACTTGAACAGGTCTCAGGTAATGATGTAGACAACACTTCACCTTACCACTGAGAGTAGTTTGTGCAGCCTTAAATTGTCAGTGCCTGAGCCCTTTATCACTAGGATAGGTTAGCTCATTAGTTCTGCTGCGAGAGATGCTGTAGTACAGGTTTTCTTTACTGGACACAGGAACTGGAATTTGCAGCATTCTAGTTTAAGCTTTGCACTACTCTCGGATGAGCTGTTTAGGCATGCTCAGGGGCTGTATAAATAAGCCTGTCAAAGATATGAGTCATCCCCAGCTTCCCCCAATGTTTTCTTCATTGCTAAATGCATCTGTTTGATACCCTTACTGTTGAATTTCCCTTTTGTATTTTTTCTACTGATCGTATTATTTGTCATCTATCAGACATGTGCAGACTAAGCTAGACTAACACAGAATAACAAAAGTCGCAGTCTTATTATATCGGAAATGGAATAAAGAAGATATGGTGAGTTTAAAAAGTCTAATTTCAAACTCACAATTTTTTTTTCATTTTATCTATCCTTCTGTCTCCACAAGCTGAATAATCTATTTCCTGTTTATATATCTGTTAGCAAAAGTCAGATGATCTGGCTTGCATTTTGCTTACTAGGCTAATCTGTCTGACTTCTTATTGATCTTCCTCTCTTTTAACCTGCTTGCTTGCCGGCCTGTTTCTTTTGCTGAATAGCATTGTTTTCATTTGCTATGCCAATTTGTCTGTATAATAAAAGAGAATATTTGGATGTTTTTAAACACAGTTTTGATGTATTTCAAGTGGCTTTTCTACTTTGCTTGTTCAATTCCCTGCTGTTGTAGTAAAGCAATGGAGAATGAGGCTGCTGTCAGCTCCCTCTGGGTGGCACTAGCAGACACAACAAACCCCTCTAATCTGCTGCCTGGGAGGTGAAGGCTACAGAGCAGTGCAATTTTACTGCAACCGCATACAGCAGGCAGTGCAAACTCCAGGCAGGCAAGCACTGACCTTTCTCTGTCTAACCACAGAGAACTGGTGAGCAGCTACAGAAAACCAGTTAAAAATGTTCTGGAAATAGCAATAACTGCTTGATGCAGCAGCAGGCATTTGCACAGCTGCATTATTATTTTTATTGTAACGTAACGCTCTGATTTCCTTTTCTGTCTGTTTTATGTAACACTCCTATTTTACGGTTAAATTTGACTCTTCTATTGTACTCACATAATGCCTTTCTCTTTTAACACTTCATCTATTGTGAACTTTCTTCTTGAGAAAATCAGATTTCAGGCAGGAAAAGAGGGAAAGAAATTCTCTTCAAAATGACAATGCGAATAAGCCAGGGAGAGATGTCAGCTCAAAAAAACCAAACCTAACACATTCTTTCCTCTCCATATTCTACAGTCTTTCTTAACTTAAAATCGCAGGCTGGATTCTGCTGTGAAGAGATTATGACCTCTTGCTGGTTTTGGTTTGGGTTTTTGTTTTGTTTTGTTTTAATTTGGTAGATATTGTAACACATTTCTTTAAAAGTAGCCAGTCAACTGAAATATTGAACAAGTATTTTAAAACATAATATTTTATATCTTTTTATCCCTCTTCTTTTTTGCTGCTTCTATAAGGAAAACACATATCAGTTTTGATCTTGCTTTCCCATCAGTGAAATCAGGCGATACAGGGCTGGGTACTGAGGTTTACAGGGCCAGGCTGATACTGTGTTATTTCTTCATATGCCGCTAAAGGGAAAGCATGTTGAGTATTAAGTGCATAGGCTGGGTAAGGTGGTGATGATTGGGGCAGGAACTGTAAAAACATGAACATGGCTCACTAGTTGACCAGTTGCCCATGCAGCTATTGAGAGGATGTTGAGAAAATTCCCTTAACAATCTTGTTAAATCCACTTTGATTGTAAAGGATGACTATTGCATTTTACCTCCTTGAGGCCTTAACATGCTGAAGCAAGCAAGCTGTGCAGCTTTACAGGAGGATATAGACTCCTAAAAATAAATTAATCATATATGATTTTTCATGCTGGCAGATGCTAATGTTCTGATAAGCAGTTTTGTGCATAGTGTTCTGCCTTTTCCGACCTAATTAAAGCATAAATTTTTGCTTCTTATCTCAACATATTAAATAACATACAGAAATACAATATGTTGTCCTTAAAGGCAAAATAGTTTCTGCTCAGGAAGAAGTATGAGAGAGTACGAATTATTCAGAGTATGAGGTTAAGACTGGAAGAAGGTTTGGTTAATGGTACACTTTCACTGTGGCCTTAGATAACTGTTTAGGATCAAACTTAAAAACATTTGGAGATAGTTAACTGAGTTTTCAAAACCACTCTCATAACTTCTATGGAAACTCTGTCTTTATCAGTTTGTTTGTATGGTCACACTTGCCTTAGAGAACGCTAAAATAAAGAGAAAGTAGGCATAATTTTCATGAATTCCAAGTCCAGGTTTTCTATTTCTGCAAAATCATTTGCTGTGTCTGCTGTATTGTCCATGCCTGAGTTCTAGATGACTGTAGTAATATTGACTGCTTTAAAGAGACATTGTTTTCCGTGTTACACATTTCCTTTCTATGCCACAGTTTCACTACCAGAACTTTATTTCTGTCCCTTTCAGCAAATCTGAACTTTTTAGAGGTAATCCTACCTGTAATTTCATTCCTGCATACCAGACACACATATATAAAGTAAAAAATCCTTTTGGTCAAATAATACTGTACATTGTTTATCTTACTGCTGCAATATGCCAGCTTTTACTAGCCTGGAATCTCTCAATTTGCAAGACAAGGCCTATTTTTCCAGGTGACCTGCAGATGCATTTCAGTATGGTTTTTATATGAAAGTGTCTGCACTAGGAATTATACCTAATTACATTTTAAAAGCTACTTTTATCTTTTCTTTGATGTACATTTTTCTGCTTCCTGCTCCTTTTGGGGGCAAATGATTTATGTTCTGATAAGTTTAGAAATGGATGAGACGGAGGTGGAGTACAATCTGTTGTTGTATGTTTATATAGCACATGGTGTATTTGGACTGTGGCTCCTAAAGGTTCTTTAGCATCTATGTTAGGCATTTATCATGCCCTACGCATTCTTTTTCAAGTTTTGCTACTATAGTGAGCATAAGGGGAACTTCAGATAACCCTCACCATAAAAGTCAACAGAAAATCTCCCAGGAAGTCTGAGACCATTCAGCTGGTATTCATTTTAGACAAATTATGTGGGGAAATATACTACTAACTTTGAATGTAAAAGAATAGGTTCTGAGGTGACCATTAACACTAAAGAGGAGACCCTGAGTTTTTCACAGGCAGTTCTATGAAAATATTAGCCCAGCTCTTTTTTTTTTCTTTTTAATTAATAATTTTTTGGTGTAGTCGTATTTTGTATGCTTTATAGAGTTATTGTTTTCATCTCAAAAAATATATCTATATAAAAGCTTGGACAGAGAAGTAAAAAAAGATTATAAGATCTGTCAACTTTATGAAATGGCATCTGCATGAGGGAAAACTAAGTAGGATTTCCCAAACTAAAAAAACACAGATGTTACAATTGATAATATATTTAAGTATTAGTTAGGAATATGGCATATATTGCAATGACAGCAATGTTTAGAAGACTGACAAATCAGAATTGTGACCAGTAGCTCTCTATCTGACCTTAATATTAACCATTTGAGGGAGATTCAGCAGGAATCTGACCAGGGTCCAAAATTTTCCTTTAAAGGTGAAGCAGGGAAGAACAAAAAACATTGATGGTGAATGTGAAGTTACAGACTTAGCAATAGTCAACTGCACAACTGTAAAATCAGTTAGGACTGGCTGGGTAATTCTTCTAAAGACAAAAGTCTGATTATGTGTCAGCCACGATTTCTTACTGAGAAAAAGACACCAGTATCATTCTGAGATGCATAAACACATGTGTAATTAGTAAAATGTTAAATAATGCAGCTGTTTAACCCTTGTAAATTCTGTGCTGAGTCTACACTGTGATGAGTCTACACTCATGACAAAGTAAACCAGTTGCAGAAGTACTGGAGAAACCAACGAAAACAATTAAAGTTACAGAAAACTGGACTTGTAAGTAAAAGCTGCAGAAAGTCATGTGGAAGTGACTAAGGGAAGGCAGAATTATCAAGTATATAAAAAGCATTTAGGAAATAGATAATTTTCCATATTTTGAATGTGGAAATGTGTCAATGAAGTTCAATGCCCTTATTATGCAAGTTAGTTTGCTATAGGAAAGTAGATCTCTGCTTTAAAAATAGTTTAATGAATTAAGACACCTTCATCACCAGTTCCAATATTGTTATCTTTGATAGAGCTGAACCATTTTTAGGAGTTGCAGGAAGGGATAAAGCCAGAGTAGAACTAAAATGTTACTGATCAAAATTCATACATTGGCTCTTTTCCATGAAAGGGTATAATCTTTCCTGTCAAGACTTTGCCAGCTGATACACAGTTTAATGGTTTCACTTGCCTGCAGTGGTGATGGGTGTCAAAGACTAGTTTTTCCTGCCTTTGCAATAACCATCACCAGCTTTGGAAGCAGGCAAGCAAGAGGGTGGGCAAAGCCCTGCAAAGGCCATACAAGCCACAGAGGCATCGACCACCTCCACCTTCTGGGAAGAGCTTATTTTGGCAGGGGGGAAATCGAGTTTTCCCTGTATTGACAGTGTTCAGCCTAGCTTTGGGAAGGACCCTTCATTCATGGTTCCATCATTCACATCAACAGCAGTTAATAGCTCATGTTTGCTCATACAGGATATGGCAGAGAAAACAGAGTCCTTTAATTTTCCAAGCTGGCAGATTTTTTGATCAGCTGTGATCTGGCTTAGTATTAGTTCACAGTACAGAAGCTGTCACTATCATACCAAGAGTGATCAATGATCTCCTGTGGGTTATCAATTGTGGTCATTGTTCTGTTTTGATGATAGCTGATTTGTCATCCTCTTGGGGTTGTACAGACCACAAGGTCCGCTGTTGTATCAGATTTTCAATAATTCCACATATCTTGTGTTAGTACCCTCTTATGATGTTCCAGTGCTATACCACGTTGTTAGGATAACAAAATGTCAGCTGTCATGCTGTAAATCTCTTCAGAATTTCTACTTCTGATATGTTTGTTTTCATATTAGGAGTTCACATGCCTTGGTGAATGCTAAAATAGTAAGAAGGGAGG
This sequence comes from Coccyzus lansbergi, assembly GCA_033558105.1. NCBI lineage: Eukaryota > Metazoa > Chordata > Aves > Cuculiformes > Coccyzidae > Coccyzus > Coccyzus lansbergi. The sequence continues at coordinate 2,640,389 of JAUMJK010000708.1, forward strand.
AATATTTTTCAGTAATTCCAAGTCCAGGTTTTTGAATTCTACAAGATATCATTTGCTGTGTCTGCTGTTTATTGTCTGGAATTCTAGATAACTGTGGCAATATTAGCTTCTTTTAAAAGGCAATGTCTTCTGTATTATGCAGATACTTGCTACGCCACAACTTCACTACCAGAATTTTATTTCTGCTTCTTTCAGCAAACCTGGACTTTTAAAATTTAACCCTACCTGTGTTTTCACGTCTGCATACTAAGTACATGTATATATCAGGTGATAAATACTTCTGGCCAACTAATAGCATACTTCAATTAACTTACTGTTGCAACCACCAACTTTTCCTGGCTTGGAATCTCTCAATTTGCAAGATCAGGCATATTTTTCAGGTGACCTGCAGAGTCATTTTAATGCAGCTTTGATTTGAAAAGAAAGCGTTTGCATAATGAATTGTAACAAAGGCAAGGATGGAACAATGAGATGGTGTGGTAGAGTTATTTCAATTCTTTACCTTCTTTGTAATTGTCATATATTGTAGGCAGGATTACAGTTAAAATAATGGCAGCAGCCTGATAGTGGAAAGCTGGAGAATACTCTTGTTTAGGTGAGGTACAGAGCTTTCTGTGAAGCTGATGCTCAATGCACTGGAACTGAGGCATAGTACGTACTTGGAATATAGGTGTTTGTCTTCACTTAGGTGGAATACAGGGTCCTGACTATTTTCAAGGCTATAGACATCAGTATTTCAGATAAGTGGCCAAATATTGTTATCATTTATTTCTCTTGAAATTGCTAACACTCCATTTAAAATTCCATATTCACTTATCTCAGGAGTGAATTGAGTTTTATGCACAAGGCTGGATCATGTTGTGTCCAAACAAAGGATCACTACTCAAAAAACAAGCTATAACACCGTCTTATCTGTCAAGGTGCAAGTCAAGTACAATAAGAAGCTTCTTTTGAGGCAGCATGGGAATTGAATCCCTTCTGCTACTGTGTTGGTTTTTGTGGATGGTTAGTATACGGCTTTGATAACAGAACTTATTTGTGGCACAGAATTTATTACTGTATAGGAAAGCTTGTGTCTCATCTACCTTATGGCAATATGCAACACAAAGACTATTTAAGGTGCTGTTCTCGTTTGGAGCTCTTATGTCAAAACTATGTGGTAAAAGAGGTAAGTGAAAGGAAGAAAACAGGTTATTTTAGTATAGGTAGTACTGAACACTGGACAGAGATGCTATTAAAAAATTACCAAAGTTGGGCTCTTAAATCCATATTTAGTCAGTCAACAGAGATATTTTTCTCCCCCTGAAGTGCTGAATACAGGGCAATTTCCCTTAAAAGCTCAACACAAAGTCAGGTGCCTTGTCAGCAATGCAAGTCAGCATGGAACTGGCACACTTCCGTCAAGGCTGAATGAGGTGAAATCGATAACCCTATAACCCTTTCTGGTTTAGTCATCTGTAGTTGCTTGCATATGTTTAGTTTTCATTTTCCTCCTTTAATTTGCTGAACTGGTGCAAGTCTTAGTCCAAAATTTGCAAAAAATATAGCAGAGAAAAAGCAAGCAAGTTGTGTAAATACATGAGAAAAAAATGAGTAAGGAAAACTGAGAGAATAAATCTTCTTTCAATGAAATCAGAATATGAAAGGATTTTTCACTAGGAATCTAATGAAGAAGATGAGCTGAGATAGCCGACTGTTATGTGGGCGAGTTACTGCTTATTGTGATAAATGTTGTTTATGTACACACCAGCAGGAAGTAAACTGAGATTGCTTTTTCTTCACTTAAATCCTAGGAGTGAAGCATCTGAGCAATTCCTCATTTTAAAGTATTGAGATTAATAGGGTTAATTTTTCTTTTAAAAAAGACAAAACATCCCCCACCTCAATGTTCACAAAACCACTAAAGAAGGAACAGAGATCCAGAATCTGTCTAAGTGTTGAAATGAGCTCTCTGGCAGTAGCTAGCATTTCATCCAATCATACACCAGCAGTAAATTTCATGTTCTTGTGAACTAATGCAGAAAAATTATAAATTATCTACACAATGATACAATTATTAGCAGTTTAACCAGATAGCTTTAAATTAACATGGTTTTCTTTTTTTCTGTATACGTTAAAGGTGTGAGGAGTTTAACTTATTATATCATTATACTTTTTTCAAGTAGAAATATGTAGTATTCTAATGAAACACTTTAAAACTGTCATTGAATTTCAGTTTTTTATAATAAAAATTAAAAAACTCTTAAACTGGTTTTAACATGTTTACCCAGATATTCCTGGAGAATCTCTTTGTCTTTTTTCATTATTGTTGCCTTCATATTTCTTTCCTAGTTCTCTACAGTGAGAGAGTTAAGAAGGTCATTCTGACCAAATGGCTGTAATAGCTCATATTTGTATTTGGCAGTTCTTCGAAGTGACTGTTTGATCTTAGGTGTGTAGTACAGATATATTTCCATTTAGAATAAACTGCTGTTAGCTGCATGAGTGTTCAACATAAATCTGAGTGCATTTACACTTCTGATAAAAGTGTCCAATAAACTTTTTGCTCTATCATAAAAATGAGCTGGGGTGCTGGTCTTTCCAATTGTCTTCTTTGGGGACCAATATTACCAGATAAGAGTTCCAGGGCTCAGTATAACAACTGGAAGTACTTTCTGTACGTTGCTGTAGATAGCTGTGCCTTTCTGTCCCTTATTTGATGAAATGTTACTCTTAGATAAAAGTAAGATATACTTTTTAAAGAACACAACTAGACTTTATTTCCAGTGGTTATATGGCATAGTCTGGTCCTGGCTGATGAACAGTATATGCTGTCCATATAGAGAGTATGTGCTTCCTCTGCAGAGTTTTTAATAGATGTTTGCATTTACATTTATTACCTGAAGGCAAAATGGTAGTTATGGGAAAAGAAATTATCAAAGATCAAATCAAACATATCTTTCAATATTGAAAAACTAGTGTATAGTCTCTTTGAAAATAATGTGTTTCAGATGTGTTATTTGCCAGAAGAGATTTTAGACAAATGTGTGGGCCACTATCACGGATGTAAAATTATTATAAAATTCCATGGGTTTGATGAAGATTTTTAATCACATTGTCTTTTGCAGTAATAATTACATGTAAAGAATATACTCAGAAAGCTATAGGCTATTATTTGTTCAGAAGTATTTGTCTTTGTAGAACTATTTATTTATGGCGTATTGCTATATTTCATGAATTTGTAGGTTATATCTACAAAAACAGACAACATATTTGCCTGGTATTTAATGAACATTCTGTGCTTTGATTATAAAATTTAGAATACTGTGCACTTCTATGTCTAGAAGTTAGATTAGTGGGTTAGTTAAAGCAAAGTTTTTTGAACTCTTGGATTCAGTAAGAATAATAAGCCAAAGTCTAAATAAAGTTTTGACCAGCATTTGTTCATTCATGTTTGTACAGTAGGATTGAAAAGCACAAACAATTTCAAGCATGCTCTTTTCCATAGAACTCCTTCCCTTTCCCCCCAGTTTTGAGTGCTAGCTTTGTAAATACTGTCCTGATACATAATTTGAATAATTCAAAATTGGTGTTTGGAGGTTTGGGTTCATATGAAGGATGGTAAAAGATTATCTGAAATACTAGAATGCTGTTTGGTTACAAGTATTACTTTATTCCTTGGTTTGGGTTCAGGTTGTTTTTGCTTAAGCCTGAGATTATATTGATTTCTAAGGACTTTTTTCCTTCTTGTAGTTGTGCACACTGAATTATCTGAACTAATAATTTTGTTCCTGACAGTGCTGTGCTGTTGGGAACTCATTTCCTAGTAAAGCATACAATAAGGCTGCCTTCTAGCATGGTCTTGTGAAATTCCATAAAAAGATAAAAACCTACTCTTCAGTTTGTCTTTTGACACACAAGCATTCGGTAAACCAGTCTGTCTTGGAAAATACAGCTAAATCTTTTTTCAATGTTTATTCTCTGTAAAGGCTTTTTACATACTCCTGGTGGAAACCAGAGTATATAACAAAAGAGAATTAAAAATACAAATAAGATAAAGGAAAACAAGAAAAGCAGAGATAGACTGGAATTACATCTGAATAAATAATGCAAATGAAGATATCTCCAACAGGACATATGGTCTTATTGCTACTATTGGTCAGGCTTATATTGTATTGATTACCGCATTACTCTGAGCTTTTTGGTTTTTAATTTGTTCCAAAACCTTGTACAAGGAACTCATACACCTTTTGTTTTATTTACGTAGGTTCAGCCTGCTAGGAGCTTGTGTACTTCCTTTAGAAGAGCAGAATCTATATGTGGTCATTTTAGAAGTTGCAATTGTTAAAACGATTTTAAACTTGAATCTCTAAAATGCTTGTGGATGATGCCCATATGGTATTAAGAAGGCTCATTAATCAGTTATTATAATAACCTGAAGCTGGCTCAGTAAATTTCTAGCTAATGTGTTTTGTAACTACTACTATGATTATACATTTCACTGAGTTGTTATAAAATGATTTGTTCCCCTGACATATCCTTTTAAGTGAGAAGTGGTAGCTCAGCTGATCTTATCAAGAGGGGAAGGTTAAATTAATGATTGTTTCTGTCAGTCTTTCACCATGCAATAGCAATGAACTAATTCCTTAAGGAAATGAAAGGTCATCTTGAGTTCTTTAATGTGTAAATCTCATTTCAAACATGCATAGGTCCTCCTCTGTTTACATAATAACACATTAAGGGTAAAATTTGAAAAACATGTAGCCTCAGAAATGGCTAACTGTGCTAAATGGCAGGACCTTCACTCTGTCCCAGCTCTGTATTAAAAACTAACATCACGTACAGGTTACTAAACTTGGTTTTAATGAGGAGAGACTCCATTTGGAGTAGACATTTGCTGTGTAATTAATGTACAAAAGGGCTATGGTATTTTTAATGAATTTATAGTGTTAGCATTTCAGTGTTTCAGAAGGTGTCAGTTATAGGCCCAGGATCTACTACTATGGGTTTACATGCATAGTACTGGAGAATAGTTCTCACCTGCTTCCAAAATAAATGTGGAAAGAGTGCTTTCCACACAGAAAATATTTTTCAAATCTGTTCAAATGTTTGAATAAATGTATGCTATTTCAGACAATGCACTTTCAAATAGACTATGATCAAATAGTAGGGCAGGAGGTCTTGAAGATATTTCTTCTGTTTCCTTAAATGATACTGGTGACTCACTAGGTCATCCTTCTTTTGAATTGATTTTGAGCCGGTGCTTCATAAAAGTACTAGTGGGAAGTTAGTGTGGGAAGCGCTCTTTCAGATGAGACCATATGTGGCCATGAAAGTTTCCCCCGTTCTCTCTTCAAGAGTAAGATTCAGAGGTTTGGATTTTTGTTTTGCCTTGGTTCATTTCATTCCGCCTACTGCATCTAAAAATGCTTCCTGTAATTTCAATTACAGTAGCCATTCCTTTATTTTAAAAACTGAACAAAACTAGTCTTGATTAGTATTTCATCATGTGAGATCAATTGAATTGTATCCTTAATAGATTTGCAGTACTGTAAAATGGAACTGGGATCCATAGTTCAATCTATAAAATTATTTCTTTAATAATAGCAAGATATGTTGGGTTTTACTATTCTTATTAAATACATGCAGGCCATGCGATAGCCTTTGTTATATTTTAAATTACGGCAGGCTGTGTAACGATATCATTGTCTTGTTCTTTCCACTAAAGTTCATTGCTTTGAATGGATGGGATTTTTGGATAGAAAGATGTTTCTAGCTGTGTAATTTATAATTCATTGTGTGAAAGATAACAAAAAACCATGCTGATTATCCAATACTTTCTCTCTTTTTTTTTATCAAATATGCATATATCATTCCTCTAAGGCATCTGAGTAAATAAAAATGCTGTGCGTAAGGGCACACTTACCTGGTAAAAATTCAGCTACTCTGCATAGTAGTCGGTTCTGTTCAATGCCATCTGGCAGCTGCAAGGAAGAAAAAAAAAAACAGCCAGATATGTCGGGAGGTAACTTTCCTGTTATTTCACTAACACTATCCAGCGTGTCATGGCTGAAATATTTGTCACGGTTTATTTATTTGACAACATGAAGAATGTAAGCAATTTCTTTCAGAATGTTACTGTTGACATAGTCCCAAGATCCTTGATTTGATAGCAGCATCATGAAAGTGAGCAAATATGTCAGCCTTCTTACTGAAGTGATTCATATTATTTTTGTGATTAAAGAAAAGGTGCTACAAAGATGAGGCCTTTGGTATGGTTTCTACAGTCTAAATATAGACACTGAATAAGCAAGCAACGAGTTTTCAGAAAAAGATTTGGAAGAAGCACTAAAGTATTCAGAAAACATGAAATTTTTTAGGTATATTTTAGGATCAGATGTTGTTGGCTTTATGCTGCTCCATCTGCTTCCATATTAGAAAAACTGAAATGAGACAGAGGGGAGAAAACCTATTTTATATATTTATTGATATGTTCAATTATTATGTTCATGTATGTTTGTACACTGACTAATTTCTATGAAAATTTCTGTATTCCAGTTATGCCAATTAATGAGTCTATAGGCAACCATTTTGAATGAAAACTTATGAATATATAAAACTTTGAAAAATAATTTTAAAAACCCAAGCAAACATTGATCATATGCTATGCAAAGATGAGGAAAAGTAATTTTTCATCACTTTGGGTTCTTTGCACAGACCTGTTGATTTTGTCTAGTAGCTTGAGGTGATGGGATATGAAGGAAGTTGAGATACTGTGACAGGTTGCGAAGTGGACATAGGAAAGTATTTGGAGAATAATTTGCTTGTGGGTCAGAGTCTGATTTTCAGACTCAGTAGAACAGCTAGGTTGTCCACCCCTGTATGTGGTACCTGTACACAAACAGAAAAGGTGGGAACAGATGCATATACTGTGATTATTTGAAACACTGAAGATTCATCCTCTGTCAATAAGTCAATGTGTCAGCATAGCAGGTACCTTTCAGTAGTTCTATAGTGAAAAACATCAGTGTGAACCAGCATTGGATATTCCCACTTAAGTTCGTTATAAAATCATGGTTACCTTCAATCTATTTCACTTTAATTCAGAACCCAGTGCATCAAAATATACTCCTGTTAGGTATAAAGCCTTTCTGTGGCTGTTAAAGCACTGAGCCATAGATTCATTTAAACATAGCACTATACATCTCAACACATATGGAATCCTACAGGATTACATCAGAGAACAGTTTCATGGACAGTAATGTAATTTTTCTGGTGCAAGCTTCTAGAGTAAGAGAATTTGGATCATTGCCCAAAATCTTATCTAGATATTTTCTTTTATTCTTTGTTTTACCTTTAGAAAAGAAAGTAATTCTACGATAATGTGATTCTTTTAAGAATGTCTTCATCACTGTGGTTTAAATCAATTCCACTATCAGATCACCGAAATGTTTGTGTGTATTTGCCTAGTGATAGTTAGATATTAGAAGTCAAATGATACTGAATCTAAATTGTGAAGTTTGCAACATTGTTCAGCAAGGAGGAAAGAAAGAAGAAAATAGAAGCAGCATGTCAGGACACATTACAGCTTTGAATTGTATACCCTTCTTTGCCTAATCTGGGCTTTTTATGCTACTTTAATTGGAATGAAATGTTTATAACAAATATTTAATCAGGACTCAGTGATTAAATAGGCAAATTTAATTTTGCTGTCGTTATTTTTTCCTAGGTAATCAATGCAGATGTGATTTAACGACAGAGTCTAATTGAGTACTTTCATTTTGTGAAAAGAAAATTAAAAGGAGAAAATTCACTTTTTAAATTAGAAGTAATGATAGAGGCACAGGACAATTCCTGGGGATTAATGACTATCTGTGAAAGCTGAAGGCTTAAGGCTTAGCTGTGAGCTGTTAACCTCAGGTGGTCATTAATTCTTCAAGTAATGCTCCATGCCCTGATCATCATTACAACCAAACAGTGATGGAGTAGCAAGTTTCAGCAATTAAACTATCAGCAGTACTTTTAAATGCATATTTTTCTCTCCCACTTGGATATCCTGACACAATGCAAAGAATTAATCAAACCATTGATAGTATCCAGTCAAACCCTTGGTGTTTTTCTTAATTTGTACTGTCTATCACTGAGAACATGCCACAATATGTGACTGCATTTGCTGAGCCACACACTGTCCCGGTAGCTGTGCCTCGCAGGCATTAAATATGCAGTTGGATGTATATGCCTCAAGAGAGCCTGCTCAAATTCTTGTTCTTTCTCTCAATAATAATGCAGGACCCACTGGCTTGACTGGTATCAAAATTATAGTGTAATTTACCAATTTCCCCAGCTTTCAACAGTTAAAGATGTAGATAAACCTTACTTTGCTAGGTTTGTTGAGGCCATTGTATGCTATTCCTTTCAGTTTGAGATCTACATGATTATCTGATACCACCATAAAAGGTTAAATTTTCCTCTACCTAAGTATTTATACATTCTGTATACTTGGTTCACATAGAGAGAGTCTACAAATACTCCCAAGTCTTGGCAAAACATGCAGTCTTCTCTCAAGTCAGTCAGTTAGTAAGTGGTTTGGAAACAACTTGAAATGCTTCAAAATATTTGTTCTACTGCTGAAACATTTCAGCCTATGAGTCAAAGACAGATTAACAGACAAAAGCAGCTAATACAAAAATCAGTAGTTTATGCCTGACTGGAGCAAACAGACTAATGAAGCATATAGAGTTAGATGGGTCTCAATGAGATGTTAATGGCACATCTGCAGAGAGGTGAGCAAGCCAGTCACAGCAAGCCACTTTCTAGGGCAACTTCAGGTGAGAAAGGGGCCAAAGATTGCTGGAAGTATATCCAGTCATTGTGGGCCTAGATAGCACATATAGCATATCTGGTACATCAAAAGATTTTGGTGCTGTCTGGTGGTTTAAAGTGCAGCATGTATGAGAATGTATGGCCTGCAGAATAGGCACATGGAGGTTAAATGTGCTATGTTTCCTGTTTTACATAACTTTGAGTTTTAACTTACAAGTTTCATTGACATTAATGCAAATGCATGTATAACATAACAAATTATTTTCAAATTAATGTAAAACAATAAAAACTCTAGGGCAGCTTTGATTATTTGATTATGATAGTTAAGTGTTGACAGGATAATGCATTCACCAATTATTCCTCTGAATAATAGATCTTTTGTTGCAGTTCTCTGCTTGTCAAAATAACACAGTCTATTTTACAGTAGTCTCTACTGGAACATACATTTGTGGTGTGAACTCCCGTAGCTGCTCCAAGGAAGAATAAATTGTTTGCTTGCACATTTTGCTGGTACCTCAGCATTTTCATAAATCACTTGATATACAGCATAAACATTATTGGTAGCAAACTTAAAAGTTATGGCTGCTACTATTCCCCTTGCCTACATGGTTTTCCTGTTCTGTTCAAGTCATTATATTGGGGAGGTAGAATTTATTAGAAAAGTTTCTTCCTGAACTAGTGTTTAATAGAATTCTTCTCGTGATGATATTTCAGCATAGTCATTAGTGGGAAAATTACTGCAGCACTTCAGGTATTACCATAGAGAACCCAGTACATTGGACTTGTAGGGAAGGGGAAGAACTCTATGTGTGGGAATCTGTGACAATAAAGGTGTGGTCTAGAATGAAAAATAAGCCTAAAGCTATTCTCAACCACATATTTCACTAGTATTTTTTAAAAAAATGTTATCTCACACCCCGCATTAGGTCTTGTTCATATGGGAAGCATAACATGGGCAGCAGGCCTGAATGTAATTTATTCAATCCCTCTGCAAGAAATTATGATATTCAATACCTCATTTCTGTGTTGAAGTTCAAGTAAAGTACCGACACTTTTGCCTAAAAAAGTAGGCAACTTCCAAATAGCCCTTTGGATGGTGTGTGGCTTGTGATTTTGAAAGATTAGAGCATTAGTTTGCCCCCATGATGGACATAAGGATAGTTGCTGGCTAAGTGCTTGAAAATAATCGTAAAATACTAAAATATCAGATGAGTCTATGACATGAAAACGATAAACATTTTAAAAAGCAGTTCCATACTGTTGAACCTTGAATACTTGAATTCCTCAAGGGCTCCTCTTTTTACCATTTCTAAGTGAAAGCTTATTTGATAAGCTATCAGGTTTTGGAGGGGGGGGGGGGGGGGGGGGGAATGAGGGTGGTATGAAGAGATCTGAGGTTTTCAGCTCTTTAAAAATCCATAGTTTCCAGAAGCATTGATGGCTATCCTACAAAAATGAAGCCATGTAAGGGTGATTAAATAAACCTTCACTGCCTTCCTTCTATTTCATCCCCTGAACTTTTGAAAAATCATCTTGGTCATCTGAGCTCATGCCAAGTGACACAGTGAAGAAGACTAGTTGAGATGCTGCTGTCAGTCCTTAGACTTTCAATAAAATATGTTAGCAGTTATGGCATTGTAGCCTGTTATTTCTGCATATATGCTTATTACTCTACTTTTCTTTCCAAGTGTTCAGTAGGTTTTATTAGCAGTTTAGATTTGCCCATTGGTGCTTCCAATAAGACCTAGTTTTATGGTTGTGATTACAGTGAAAATGTTTATATCTCTGTAGATGACCTGCATCATTCAGGCTCAGGCTTATATAAAAATGCCACAATTCATGGTTGTGAAATAGTTTCTCTGAGTAAAATAAATTTTGTAACATCAAAATTTTTTTCTGTTTAAATCCATGTTTTAAGACAACTTTGAAATTTATTATTATGATATTTTTTCCCTAAAACCAGGAAAACTACACTTTATATGTATAATTAAATATATTCTACATTCTGCATTATAATTTCAAATTAATTAAAAGCCTTTACAATAATTTTTCAGTTTTATAACTTCATCAAATATATTACATAAAATAGAGTTCATTTTCACTATTACAAAAAGAAAGAGAGGAAGAATTGCTATCTGTGGTCTTCATCCCTCAGTATTACTAAAAAGGGGTGCTTAATTTCTAAAAATGTCTACAAGATTTCTGGTGCTATAAATAATCTTTACTACATTAACTGACCCAAATCCACCAGGAAGCACATCCAGGTTAATAGTTGGAGGAAGGACCCTAATGAGATATGCATGATTTTCTTGCCTTAAGAGTACATAATAAAACTTTTCATAGGACTGGCTTTACTTTTATATCCATAAGTTTGTCACTTTTCATGGCTCTCATTCAAGAAAAAAACCTTTATTGGTTTGATTTTATCTGTTATCTTGATTCAAAGTCTGCCAACAGCAAGAGAAAGTCTGTTATTAAATTATTAGTCTGTTATTAAATGAGCTGGACTGGTCTGCATCGCTGCAGACATTCAGCAGCTTCTGAGGATTTGTGTGTCAGATTTCATTCATGAACAGAAACTGGTAGTAGTTCACTGGGTGCACTCAAGGGCAGGCATGTAAAATACAGTATAAACGAGGAGCTGTCAAACACACATTACATCTGCTAAAATATCCAGCTGGACGCCACTGCAGGTATATAGATATGGGTTTGATATCGTCAGCTTGGGATAACAGTAAAGGTGGCACAGACATCTGCAGGAGACATCTGTGGATCCTTTTACAGTGTGAGGGGCAAATTTGTGTGGCTGTGACTACTATCAGCACCTAGGTAAAAAGTAGCTTTGCTTTGTCATCACAAACTTTTCAACAGTGAAAAATTGGAAAAGAAGAATTCTAAAGATTAGTTTGTTGAAAACATAGAAAATCAGGCAATAAATCCCAGAAAGATTTGATGAAATAATTTCTTTCAAATGTAGGATTTACCTTAAACATGGAAGTAACACTGTGTCACCTGACACACTGGCATATCACTTTAATTTTCTATGCATTAATTCATTTCTAAAATAATTGGTATTGGCTGTCTTAATTAAATTTATTAACTAAGCTGAGCAGAGTTTACTTTATAAAAATTGATGTGAATTTCAGGGTTTACTTCTTTTATCATTCTATCAAAGAATAAAGCTCAGATGTAGAAAGGAGAAGGTAAAGGGATTCAAATGCACTGAGTGCCTCAGTGTTTCCCGATGCAGCTGGCAGAGATGTATTAACTTCAGCTTCTTTTGACTCAACAAAAAGTGAGTTGCATAGCCAATGAATATACTTGTGTCCAATTATCATCAGTCAAAATTCATGGATGTCAGTCCATAACATTAGAATATGATTTTAAGCTATTGTTTGTGATAGTAAGACTAAAGAGATATATTTTCCCTCTCAGATAATGAATCCAAACAGGAGTGATAACAAAGTAGTGTGGATGACATTATCTGAGTTCAGTTTATAGCATTGTGCAGATAGGGAAAGTGTAAGGCTACGACTTCATGACTCCTTATCTCTTATGGGGTTTCAAGTAACAACACATGAACCTAAATTTCTCTCGGTTATGCACTGGGAATGAAAGAAATGACAAGATATTTAGTGCTCAGAAACAGAAAAAGTAGTTCCCAACACTGTTTTTCTTCTCTGTGGCAGCTCTGCCTCCTCCATTTCCTTCTTTATCCTGTACAAGAATATTTCTGTGCCCCATGCAAAAGAATTCCTTGATATTTGAGATAAAAACTAATATTGAATTCCACATAATCATACAAGGTAAAAATTAAAGCTTTTGCCTGTAATATTTTATTACCATCTTGAGTTTAGTCATTGCAGAGCCTATAAAGGAAGAGAACTCTTCATCAGATTGACCTATAGGATATTTTTACAGGATTAATTTTCAGTCACTTAATAGATGAAATCATAGGGTGGGTTACATTGGGGAGAGCTCACTGGAATTTGTATGTACTGAAATTTTGGAGTGTGACAATTCTTATTAAATTAATGACCTTTCTGAAAAGACTATCTAACCTTACAATGAAAGATACAGAACACACTCCTCCTCCTCCTCCTTTATCCCTCTTCTTTATCTTCATTAAAATATAGATTAAAATTCTTATCCTCCTTCTTTATCTTTATTAGACCACAGTTACTGAAGATGAGGGTTTCCCCCCCTTTTTACAATGTTACTGTGCTTTTCTGGTGTAGAACAGTGCAGAAAAATTTCATCTTTCAGCTTTTCATCCAGATAGTTGTTTGGAAAATCCTATGATGCTTTTCTACGGAGAAATTAAGATTTCTCTCTTTATTACTTCTGTCTCTACAGTGTAACAGTAATCTTTTGCTCTGATGGATGATCTCTCTCCAAGAAATCACCAATGTATATCATATTATGCCATTCATTCAGTTAGCTTTTTGCCTTGCATAGTTTCTTAGCAAACAAGACTTCTATTCTAATGGTCTAGGTGGAAGTTACTCCGCACTATGTGATTCAGCCAGCAACTTGAACATGCCTCTTTACTTGTAGAACTTGAATGGCAGCCTCACTTGTCCATCCATTTAAAGTGTTTTTGAAGTGCTGTAGCACAAGCCATATTAATTATGAAAATATCAAATTCATTTGGATAATGTCAACACTCTTAAATTTAACTTTTTTTCTGCGTGTGGGGTTTTTTTCATAAAGATTAAATACTTCAGAAATTATAAGATATTAGAGTACTTTACATTGAATCAGTGGTTCCTCTTTTTTTTTCCTTTATATTTTCCTGCAAAAGTAACACAGGCCTTGAAAAGCTGGAGAACAATTTTCATACCTTTGGAAGTATAAAGCCTAAGTCTGCCTAGTTGAGTCATCAAAGTTGAGAGTAAACCCACAAAACTTGATACAGCTCCAGCAGCATGCAGTGTACAGCAGTACGTAACTAATGAAAGAAAGCTTGAGATCTGGCATCCTGGTAGTGGTCATTGTCTATGAATTAGTTTCTAGGCTGTGCCAGACAAGATTATTGAAAATCAAGTGAGCCTCCAGAATAACAAATATTTTACTGATCCAAATATTCATAATGTAAAACCAAGGTATGCTAGATCTCACAGCATGCATCCGAAATAAGTATCATGCAAACAAACCTGTCTTTGAGTAAATCCAGGAGACATGATTAAAATTACAGCAATCAGTGAGTTATTTAGCACTCATTAATTTTCCTTTTCCTATCATCATAGACTTCCTAATATGCCTTTGAATTCTTAGCAAAAAGTATTTTCAATTTCTAATCACGCTTTCTTCAGCTTGCATAATGCCCTGGAGTTTATGCATATATGAAAGCAGGAATCAATGTAACCTGTTAGTACATTTATCAGATTATATGTACCCCATTAGTCTCCATAGTGACTAAGCAGTGGTTCCTGTGTGCACCCCCCATGCTAACCCCATCTGTTAGTGGACCACAGTGGAAAAGATTCTCCTGTTCCCAAAGACATAAATTACACTTTAGCCCAGGTGATTCCAGATATAAAGGTATTATTCACAAGAGTGAAGTTATTTGCCTTCAAACATATTTTTAGTGTATAACATCCAAATCCTACACCAGGTTTAAAAATATAGGAACACAGAATCCCTAGGGACCAAGACAAGTATGAGTGCAAAAGTATAATCAAATTTGGCAGTTTTGAACATTCATGATTAGATGATTAAAGACCAATTCATACAAGCTCTTTCATGTTTTATACCTAGCAGATGTATCAAAGGAAAGTTAGGAAGTTAGTTCTGAGACAAAAATTATTTTCAAGACTTTTCAATTGAGCTTGCTAAAAGAAAAATGGTTTGACTTTAAATCAAATATCTTGAAATCAATACAAAGTGAGCTAAATGCATTCCACAATTGCACAAATATATCTATAAAAATGTCATGGGCATTTTGTTCCAGTTTGGTTTAAATCCATTCAAATGAACACTCAGCACAAAACATTATTACAGAGAGCATCATGCTTACTTGCTGTCATTAATGGGCATATTTTTCCCTTGTAGTTTTCTAGTTCTTGTGATAATGGAATATTTTCCTGTAGTTTCATAGAATCATAGAATAGTTAGGGTTGGAAGGGACCTTAGAGATCATCTAGGTCCAACCACAATGCCATGGGCAGAGGCATCCGACTAGATCAGGATGCCTAAGACCTCAAGTTTAAGCAGGTTGAAAAATTTGTAGGTCTATTTCAGCTGCTTGTACACTGAATTAGAAGTATGATTGTGAAAAAAATGCTGTAAATTCTGTGATCCTGTTCTGCTTCAGGAACTATGAGATAAAATATAGTGGACACAAACCAGTTTGGCTGTGCAATGAATGATTAATTTTGCACTTATAAAACTGTATTTTTTTTTTAGTTTAGTTTTATCATTAAGTTGCATGCTGTGTTTTAATTGTCTGTTTTAATTCTCTCTGTGTTAGTCCTAAAGATTAGATGATTGGTATACTGAATATTTTATTAAGTTATTGTAATTATGAAAGTTGTCTAATTTGAAACTGGTGATTTTTTTCTTTTTTTTATTTCTTGAGCTTGAGAAAATTTCAGAGGAGCTGCTTTGAAAGGAGATAGAATGAGAGGTCCTAAGTTGATGTTTTACAAATAACTTGGGATTCTTTTTGGGGGGCATCTTTTTCTGGAGAGGAAAATGACTGCTCTAGAGTAACCCAGAGCAAGCATCATCATGACAGTGACACAGTGGCAAACACCCTTCCTAGGCAGCAGCTGCTGTTGAGAGTTAAAACTATTCCAACCCTTATTCCACTCTGACTGTGCTTCTTTAGGCAATGTTTAAACTCAGATTTAGCTGATTAATGCCAGCATAACTGAATAAAGTTTCTCATAGTTCAAATCCTGTCAACAATATGGATGTCATGCATCATCTGAGGTATGAGTAGCACTGAATTAAAAGGTAAGAGCTGTGCCTGCTCTCCAGCACTAACTGCTTAGCCAGCATAAGCAACTCCATATTGAAATAATAAAGCTGTTTTTATTAAAAAAAAAAAAAACAAAAACAAAAACATACAGCATTTTGTGATTTGGAATTCACAATGTTATTTTTCACTTACAGAAAAAATAATACAATAACCATTTTCTGCTAGGATAGGAAGAGTATGAGAGCAAATCTTGAGATCATATGATTTCTGTTCAGAGGAGAACTGATAATTTCTCTCAAGTTCTTACTTTTATATTTCTATCATGCCTGATTATTCTTCTCCACTGACACATCTGGCATCTCTGACTTTCTGGCATCAACAACTGACTCTGTCAGTGCACATAAGAACGCTGAAACTGTCTCATGGCACCCCCATAAATTATGAATTCTGAGCCAAGGCTCTCTCAAGTCAAAGGGGGATGTCTGTACTAAGAAAATACTAGAAAATTAATTTTAGGTAATGTCTCGTATAACTCAAGTCCTGTAGGGGCATCAGTTGAAATAAAGCATCCTGATAGCCAGTGTAATTCCTACATTTAAATAATTAGTGATGGATTTTAATAGCTATTTTTTATAGATTATGGTTGATTGTGCACTATAATAGTGACTTCTTGTGTCTTGTTTCCTTTTGGTATTTGAAGAGCATCATTCAATATAATACCCACACAACTTCATTAAAATGTCATTTACATTGAAAATTTATACAGCAAAGTCAGCATTTTCATAGAACAATCCATATATTAATTACTGTTTGCAAAGATCAGAAACTTGAGAAAAGAATACTGCAAATACAAAATATCTAGCTGTCTTACGTATTTTAAGCATATTGTAAATGCTAGATTAAAAGTGCTAGTAAGCCAACTGACATCACCTCCATTATTCTATTGACAGTGTGAAAATTATATGGAGAACTAAAGTTGAAGCATATTGTCAGGTAATCCACGAAATACCACTTCTGTAGTGTTCACAGCAATATGAACAATTGATTCACATTATTGAAAAGGTACAGCATGTAAGGACATGAAATGCCAATGCCAATTGGCATTTATGGAGTATCACAGTGTGGTTCTGGATTTGTTTTGGGGGGTTGTGCTGGTTTTTTTTTTTTTTTTCTGCAAGTGACAGTTCTGTAAATTGCAGAATAAATTTGTGACAGGCAAAGAAAACGTCAAGACTTTTGCAGACAAAAGCAAGCACTAGTTCAACAGGTACGGTGGTATGTATGGACTTAAAAAAAAACCCAGCAAACATTTGGATGTTCAGGATGATTGATCAAACGACCCATAGCAAACTTTTGCAAATGTTTTTAAAAAGCAGAACAGTAAGGATGTTTTTTCTGCCATGGCTGGTTCCTGAGTTTTTAGGGGTGGGTGACACTATACAAAATGCTTTCCCTTTTCTGCTGTTATTTCATTTATTTATACAGTATTTTACAGTATAAAAATATTAGAGGTAGTTACCCAGGGCAAGCTTAGAATCGTTTTGGCCCAGCATTCAGATACTCCTTCTGACTTTTCTGGCAAATCTCCAACTGAAATATTTTCAGAGCTAGTACTATAAAACAATTGCCAGTACAAGTGGCTAGAAGCAATTTCTTCAGTGGGGGCTCCCAGGCTTTCCCTTGGGAGCTTTCTCAGTCATTTTTGTTCAAAACAATAAAAAGAAAGACTAATCAACCAAGACAAAGCTACTATTCCTACATGCTTATGAGAGTGTAACCTAAGCTAAACTTTATTTAAAACTTGAAAGCTAGATATGATTTCTGAAGAAGGAAGTAGATACACAGTGAAAGTGAATGGTTTCATAACATATATTTGCAAAATCTACTATAGTTTAATTTAAACTATAAGAGTTTAGGAATTTTACAGAGCTGTCCACCTATGAAATTGAATTCTCAAAACTTTTATCTTACTCTGCATTTATATTTTATTCTTTGTTTCTAATTGGATCTTTCTTTTGTAATACATAAAGGATGATATCCACTATTTCCAGATGAATTCAGAACTTGAATTTTTTTAAGCTAATAGTCCAGATCTTAATTGAATCTGGACACTTTTGTTTCACTGGAGAGAAGCTATGCAGAAACTCATCTCTGGAATCATAGTTTTCTGAAGGAATGAAGGGCCTAAGGATGCTTAGTTCAGGATACAGTTGATGAATTGAAATGTGTATTTTTAGTCACAACATGGAAATGAACCATAAAAAAAAAAAAAGTGTTAAGTCAGTCAGGATATGCACAACCCTTTTTGTTGGCCTTCCACATGAGAACTCCATTTAAATAATTGATTCAGAAACAATCTAAAGGCCATTCAACTGTATTGCCATGCAATTATGCTGATGATCTTTATGCCTTGTAAAAAGTTTTCTTCATTTCTAAAGCAGGATTTTACATGCAACTTGATATTTTTGTTCCCCTTAATAATGCAGATATCTTGAATAGTCATGCCCATGTAAAAGAAAATATATCTCAGTTGCTAAGTTGGTTTTTCTTGTCCTACAAATTCTTACTGAAGAGGAGAAGCAAAGCAGCTTTTTGGGAAATAAAATGACACATAAACAGCTGAATTAGGATAAAAATTTCTGGAAAACAATAGTTCCCTTGACCAAGAAGAATACAAAGAGAATACTGTCTTTAGAAACAAAATAAACACTATTAAGAATGGATTCATTACTAAATTTATGGGAAAAAAACTCAAACCACCTAAAAGCAAAACAAAATGAAAATGACAGAGGCAACTATAAGTAAAACTTAAACCTAAGGCTGCATTTCAATTGTTCTTCCCTGGCCATCATTTTGAATTAGATTTGAAGAACATTAAAAGTCAACTGGGAAAAAAATAGTGCTAGCCTAATACTTTATAGCCAGCATAACATGATAAAGTGCTTTTGTAGTGAGGATTTAAAGGAAAATAATTTTTGTGTATCCAGTCCAATATTTATTTCACTGTTCTTTGGAAGTATGAAGAGATCATCCAGTCTCACCTATGTGTCACAAACTTTTAAATGTCACTTCAATACCATTGACTTGATACTACATCTGGGTTTAAACTACAATACTCTGAAGACCAAACGAAGAAAATTGGGCATCATTAATTTAAGGGTGGAGAAATTAAAAGATTACTCATATCATATAAAAGAATGTCATGGTGGGATTTTAATCCATTTTAGTTATGGATGAGTCCTTTTCAAGTTTTTTTTGTACACCCGTGTTATCATCAGCATTTTAGGTTGATTAAAATATTTCCACAAAACTATCATGTCAAAATTTACAAATTCAAAGTAGCTAATTGTCTTCAGTTAAATCAGGCAATTAAAAGGAGCTGTCACTATGGTCATGTCACACAATGAAATTCAAAACTGATGACCTGAATAAACTCAAGGAGTGAAAGTTAGTACAGCCACATTTGCCAGACTGAGGTAATTAGTTTTGCCAAGAGTAAGTGCACTTATAATATCCATACTGCTTCCAGGATATTTGCAGGTATCCTGCTGCTGCCTTGTGTGCATGTATCAATTCAGCTGGCACTAGCTTCCAGGTTTATTCTCCAAGATCTATTAATGGCTTTCCCAGTGAACACAGAGCTTAGTCAGAGATTTTAGCGCTGTGGCAGTTTAATTACTCCCTGTGCACATTTTGTTAATGGAAAGATGTTCGGGTTATTCTGACAACAAAGCTTATGTGATTGTCCTTCATATGTATGTTCATGATTTCTTAGAGATTCTTGAATTTGTTATCTAATTTCAAGCAGAAGACAATAAAGGAGGAAAGACAAACCTGAAAGGGGGTCAAAGGCATAAACCTAGCTGGAGGTTAGCTTTTCACAAAATCAAAAAGGTTTAGCCACAAACAGCACATATCTCCTTATAGGAAAACCAGTATTCTCATAGAAAGACCAATGCATTTTAGGCAATAAGTCCCCTCACCACAAGAAGGATGTTGAGGCTCTGGAGCGAGTCCAGAGAAGAGCAATGAAGCTGGTGAAGGGGACATAACAAGTCTTATGAGGAGTAGCTGAGAGAGCTGGTATTGTTTAGCCTAGAGAAGAGAAGGCTGAGGGGAGAGCTTATTGCTCTGTACAACTACCTGAGGGGAGGTTGTAGAGAGGAGGGTGCTGGTCTCTTCTCCCAAGTGACAGGGGACGGGACAAGAGGGAATGGCCTCAAGCTCCGCTAGGGGAGGTTCAGGCTTGATATCAGAAAAAAAATTTTCACGGAAAGGGTCACTGGACACTGGCACAGGCTGCCCAGGGAGCTGGTTGAGTCACCTTCCCTGGAGGTGTTTAAGGGATGGGTGGACGAGGTGCTGAGGGGCATTGGTTTAGTGTTTGATAGGAATAGTTTGACTCAATGATCCTGTGGGTCCTTTCCAAACTAGAGATTCTATGGATTCCCATTTAGTACGCCCAGGAAGAAACTGACACAGGATTTGTTTGGTGCCATGGAACTTTCCTTCATGTTCTAACATCTCTTCTTCCTACACCACACAATGACAACAGTTGCATGCTTCCAGTCTCACCTGCCCTTGCCTATAGAGGAAAGTCTCATCTGGCTCTGACTGAAGACAAGAATATATGCCTGCCTGTTATCCTTATGCCTCCCTTCCTCCTTTCCTTTTCCTTTGCATAAAAGCTAAGTGACTTACTGACCTTGCTTGCCACAAGTTGTGTTTTAAATTAGTTATGCAGTTCCTGTTAGCTTCTATGGGAGTAGTACATGACAGCAAGTTATCGACTGCTTTCTGATTTTATGGCCATAATCTATGGAAATTTGCACACTTATAATAACTTCAGTGGAGTTTTGTTGATTTATAAGTGACTGCTTGAAATCATAAAAATTTAATTCCTTTAAATTTAAAAAAAAGAAGTTACAATAACATAAGGATTCATCAAAGAAAAATGGAAAAGAAATTATTTAACTTTTGAGAGTGAAGTGTACTTTTTAACATACTTAGGCTTAGTGCTTCAGACACCACATGAATGAGATTCCCACCTAGCAGCTTTCTACCTTGGAGTCAGCTCCAAATTAGAGAGTAACTAATGCACCTAGCTCTTACTGTACATCTCCCACGGTTACTCACCAGCAGACCATACAGAACTTTTTCTTCTGAATTAAGCTCAGAGTCTAATAAAGATGAATTTAGCATTCATTTAGAGTAGTGCTCTAATTGATACCATTGGCTTTTGGAGAGGCTAGCAATGAAAAAAAATGGTATCCAGTCTGACTACAGCCTTTTTCTTTGTTAGATCAGTGCAAGTCAGCTTGGTAGAATTTAATGCTTAACAAAGCAAAAATGTGTTTGGGGTGACACTGTCACATCACGTCTAAAGAACAGGTATTCTAAATGTGCCAAGGGCATTCTGACACCTATTTAGCTTTTTGGCAAAGTCTTTTTTGGTACAGATTTCCTGGTCCTCTATATTCATTCTGACCTCTACTGTTTTTACACCTTTAGCAGAGTCTCTAACATTTTCAGGGATTCCCCTCTTCCTTGCTTGAAAAGTTCTTAAAATATATAACTTTTCAAACTTCTTTTTTTTGAGTCACCATTTTCCAGCATATTATGCTGCCGAATTAGGAACAAGGTTTCACAGTAGTTTTCAGACAGTAGCTACTTTCAAGACAGAATAATCTTTAAATTATGTCCAGTTTGACTTGGTCACTTTGGCAAAATACTGCACTCGGTAAATGTTGATAAAATCTAAGGATTAACTTGAACAATTTAAGATTAAAGTTTCCAGTGTGACTGAGGGAGGACTAGGATGAGATATAGTTAGCTTCGATGTTTGGTATCTTAAACAGGAGTCACCGCCGATGGTGTTTGACTTTCTTGGAGTGTTTAAAATACCATTGTGCTTACTGTAACAATTAAGTGGTTCTTGGAGGTCATAATCAGGTAATCCTCCCATTCTGCTTAATACATATTCAGGTACTTAAAGCTAGATGCCAGTTTTACAGATATCTTTAAATGTGAGAAGTATGTTTGTCTTACTGACCACGGAGGTGAAATGTGGTTAGCATTGTGTGGAAAGTGCACATGTTACTTTCACTCAAAACTGAGTTCAAAAGGAGAAAATCTTATCAAATGAAAGATGATTCCAGAAAGAAAATACTGTTCCCATAACTAACAGCAATAAAAACTGTCTTATATGGGGTTTAGGAATTTGAGAAATATTAGTTGCTCAAGGAGTCTGTAACAAAACATAGGACAGCAGATAGAGCAAATATTCATCATTTAACATCTGAATAATTTCTTGCTGACTGCAGAGAAATATATAACAGAGAAATCAAATAGTCCTTTCCCATTATTATATATGATTCATGAATACCCGATACTATACAAATGCACTGTTTATCTAAAAGGACCTGGTGTCCATCAATATAGCATTTAAATAGTGTTTAAAATAGCATTTAAAATTATTTTTAATGTAATTATGTCTTTTTTTTTGTTTAAGGTATCCACACTTTCAACCACAATTTCTGACAATATCAGGAGTTTTGCAATGTAACTGGCAAAGAAATCGAACCTTGTCTGCACTTCACTATATGTTTGCATTTCTGCTATGCAATAAATAACATACAACCTTCTACCAGACATGCACAAATTTTATAATTGGAAATTCTGAAGAAAGTAATATTAAAATCTTTTTGTTGTATCTGTACTTTCAATTTATACATTGAGTATATATTCAGAGTTTTAGACTGAAAGAGGAATTGTTTACATGCAAGATTTTTCAGATGTTTGCAAAAAAAATATAATTGCTGATGACACAAAAGAGTTAAGATCATCTGTGAGGTTTCCAACTGCTTTGTTTGCTCATGACACCTTTGAAAGTAAGGGAAGGCTTTGGCACATTGTCTCTGACAGGCTCCTCACAGCTGAACCTGCTTGCAGCAGGAAGCAGATGTTGATGACCTACCGAGGTCATGCCCAACCTCAATTTTCCTCTGATCTTTTTGGTACATAGTTAGGAGAGAAGGAAAGAGGTTCTGGAGTGAAATATTATATAGTTTTATATCCTTAAGCAACCTAAAGGGAGCAAGGGTGTGTGCTTTAGAAGTTTTCAAGATTATCCAGATCCATCCTGAAGAAAGCCTCAGGTTGTGCCAGGGAAGTTTGAGATTGGATATTAGAAAATAATTGTTTACCAAAGGAGTGCTGAAGAACTAGAACAGGTTGCCCAGATAAGTGATGGAGTCTCCATCCCTAGAGGTGTTAAAAAACCTGTGGATGTGGCACTTGGTGGCACAATTTAGTAGGCATGGCAGTGTTGGGCTGACAGTTGGATGTGATGATCTTAGAGGTATTTTCCAACCTTAATGTTTATGTGATTCTGTGATTAAGCTTCTGGATTTGAAAAGGTTATCCAACTCTGCACCCAGGTGTGTTGGTATGTCTGTGTTCACAGAAGCTGCTCTGGAGGTTTCTTTCCTCCTTTTGTTGGAAGGAAGTAGGATCCTGCCATGAAGGCACAAGACTGCAAGTCAGGACTTCCCTGCTTGTGCCACCAACTTCCTGTGAGGCCTTCACAAGTCATTTGATTCCCACCACTGCAGCTTTCATCTGAAATTGGAAATGTTGGTTTTATATTTCACATGACAGTTTAAGAAAGCACATATTAATCATGTTTGAAATATTAAGATGTAATGCTGGTAGGTGACTCGAAAGTAGTACCTGGAGACATTCTTATTGAAAGCTGTTTTGTATATGTAACACTTAACTCAGTAATTCCTTTAGAAAGTTTCTATTAAAAAGGAATCCAATGAAAAATTCCTCATCTTAAACCTAAAAATATTCATGATTTGGCAAGCAGAAAACAATATCAGGAAACATTTCAATCTTAAATCTACTTGTTAAGTTCATGGTATGTCTAAAGCCAGGTTAGCTTCAAGAAACCTCAATATGGCTGGTTTAGAACTGAAAAATCAGTCAAAATTAGCTGTCATCATCTTAACTGTCAACTGAATGTTCTCAAGTAGTGCTTACATTGTAAAAAGGCAATGCTTAAACCCGTTACCTGCATCTTTAATGAAAGTAAAATTTATGGTATTGCTCATATCATTAATAAAATTACAATATTGTATTAACAGTTGTATTGCAAGCATTATAGCTTCTATTTCTCGTGGTGGCTCAAGCTGAAGAAAGCTCTTTAGAGAAGTCTCTGCATAAGTAGTCCAAATAAACTCTTTATCTTATATTCTGATTTATAGATCTATTAAGTTCTCCACTTTTTGGTGGCTTTTAAGAACTCCTCCACAGCATTCCTCTTTTTATGGTCTGGCAGAGTCTTGTAAGTGAGACTTGCAGGCCCTGAAATGTTGCTTAGCAATTTGCTGAAGCCATGGTTTTTCTATTGCTCTCCTGCTGTGCTTGAAATTCAGCCATTTATGGCCGAGTATGACAACGTGAAACAAGCAGAAATAACTATTTGTTTTATCTTGTCCCTGGGACAAATTTGTCAACCTTTCATCAAGCAAGACTTGCATTGTCCTCAGCACAATTTCTGTGTGACAAAGGAAGGACTGCTGCATTTAATTATTTGAGTTTTTAAACCTTACACACTCTGTGTCTGGATATTGACAAATGCACTGCTCTAACACCTTATTTATTTTTCATTGAAAGTAGAAGCTCACTTTGCCTCCCTCTTCTTGATTCTTGTTGATGTCAGACAAATTTACATGGATGATTGCTCCTTTAGCATGCATATCTATCATCATAACTGTGAGATACCATCATCAGCACAAACCAGAAGAGATCACCCAAATCCTGCTATTTATTTAAAGGACACATTAACCTTCAAAATCTGATATATTCTTTATTTACACATCTGTGGACTCCCACACATTTGTAATGTTTTTATATAAACAGTTTTCATGAAGCAGGTGACTTTACATTCGTTGTAATGTCTCATTTTTCTGAGTATCTGAATCTTGCTGCTGCTGTATTAAGCTTGCTGAATTTCTGGTTTGGTAAAGAGAATTGCAGCCAGAGCATAAAAGTCTCTATGTTCAGTGATGTTAAATGTTTGAAACATTTTTGTGAATGAGATCTCACAGAAGATTAGGAACCATTTATGTGACATCAGATTTTTTTTTCCTGTTTTTCTTGGTATCTTAGGGGTTTCTGGTTTGTTTGTGATCTTCCTCTGCATGCAACATACCAATTCAACTGCAGCATTCATATACAAATGCCTGATCTGAAAAGAGTTCTGTCCAGTGTAGCATTGTTAGATGGTCTGATGTAGCTTCAGTTTCATTCACGCAATGAGAGATTGCCTGAGCACCAGTATCTGTGCAGATAATGCTCATCACGTTCATCACCTTTCTAGTAGGAATTCTCCTTATTGCTCCCTCCTCTCCAGTGGCACAGTATGATGGCACTGTATAGTCCCTCTGAGTCAGCTGTCATCTCCTATTTATCATTCCCCTTT
Organism: Coccyzus lansbergi; assembly: GCA_033558105.1. Taxonomy (NCBI): domain Eukaryota; kingdom Metazoa; phylum Chordata; class Aves; order Cuculiformes; family Coccyzidae; genus Coccyzus; species Coccyzus lansbergi. Next base: position 2,665,603 of record JAUMJK010000708.1, read on the forward strand.
ATGTAGTTTCAAATAGGTCTGTGAATATGACTGATGGACGTTCCCCTGGGATATAAATACTCTTCAGAACCTTTCTCAGACTGATCTGTCTGATCCCTATGTGTTCATACTGCATGCTTTTGGTATTATTGCAGCCTGAGTTTAAAACCTCCAGGTTGAAGATCCTTCATGCTGTGGAGATTAGTTTCTTCTTATCTCTCATCAAAGATTAAGTAGGTATACGAAGAAAAAGAAATCCAGCTAAATAAATACAGTGTCCTTGAATTTTTTTTTTTAATACATAAAATTCACATATTAATGACGAGAGTTTGAAAGGAATTTTTAAGTATCACATTCCCATTTGAGACTTTGAAAATATCTTCTTTCTATCTTTAACCATTATAAGAATTCTGAAATCAAATGTTCCCACCTCACTTCCTGAAGGCAGTCAGCACATCAAACAGTTGAAAATATGGTGCAGCATCAAATACAATGACAACATCATTGCAAGTTAACGCAGTCAGCACCTGTTTTGGCATTCTCTTCACAAGTGATGTTGCAAAGCTACAGCACTGTGTTGACCAGTAACTAGAGAAGCTTGTAAAGAAACAAGAATTTAGTTGGTGACAGCATTGAGGTTTCTGGAATATTTTTCTTCCATGAAGAATTGATACTCTGAATTTTTCTATGTACCTGGCATCTAATTAACTGAATAAAATTGGATTTTCAATTTGGGTCTCCTCTGAACATAGATTGCAAAATGAGTACTCTGTGGATCGGTTAAACTGATTTTGCTTTATGGCACTTCTTTTGATTGGTTGAAATAGCATTATATACATATATAATATATATATTATAGTGTATATTATATACTTTCAGTTCAAACTGCTTTTGCCAGCTTCTAAAAGTAATCAATTTACCATCTATTTTAATAAGTGATTTCTAGTAGTCTTCATATAATATGTGAAGAAAAATGGCTGCTAGAAGAACGCAAACTAAACATAAAGGTACACTAGATTCAAAGTGGAGACTTGCAAGACCGTAACTGTCCCTAATGAAGCTATATGCTTAGGTTTTCTACAAAATACACAGAGAAATGTTAGACCTGAATAAATGGCATTTACACAAGTCTGTGCACAAACCAAACATTTATCATGGCCTTCTTTTTCCCAAGAAATTCACACATTCATCTTACTTGACTCAGAGACCTGAATCCTCTCATGGAACTGGATTCAGAGTAGGAAACTCTCCCCTTCAAAAAGTAAGGATGACATTTTACTTAAACTTTATTCAGAATGCTAGTGGCTAGGATATTTTCATGTGCTGTGAGGTTAATCTCTTTCATTTGCTTAATGGGGCTTTTTTGTTCTCCACATTCAAAAACAGTGTCTAAGGGACATGAAGTAATCCAGGGAAGACATCTCCAAGATAACCCAGTGAAGCATTTGGTTATTGGGTCTGCCCGAAATCAAAATGTTTGCATGGGCCATGGGGCCATACAAAATTCTGGATCTAATTGCCACATGTTCTCCATCTCTCGGCAGATAAAACTGTTTGACCGCTAGAGAGAGAGAAAGGATGTAACCACCAGCAGCTTACTGTGTTTTGAGTGTTATCAAGAGATAGATCAGGTTTAGGAGCATCATCATTCTGAGAATATTTTCTATATTCTCATTTGGTTAGATTTTAATCTGTCTGATTATATCAAAAAACTTTCTTAGAGATGTCAGTTCATCATATATCATGATAGAGATAATATGGTTGCTAATACCTTTGAACAGAAGATAGAATTGGAAATAGTTGATCTGATTTTGAAAATTATTCAAAACCCATTACTTTTTCTGGAGTAAGACAGTGCTTTTCTTTAAGCTGTTCATGTGAAAATCTTTGGTTTCCAATTTAGCAAGGACACCCAAGGAATTTTCTGATGGCAACTGGCTGAGTTTATTTCCATCTCTCTTTCTTTGCTCTGGGGATAGGAACCTGCAGAGTTTTTATTAATCTCAGAACAGACTATCAATGAAGGGCAGCCAGGATGAGTGACAGGCAAGACATCAACTTTTCAATGCAAAGTTGAATCAAATATATGTTTTCCAGAAAAAGAAACTGGAACAGAACCTCAGACATCTTGCTTATGCTGAATTTCTATCATTTATTTAATGTATATTAACTTGAAATTATGGATATAATTTACAGTAAATAGAGTTGTAATTTATGACTGACCATGAGCAGAATGGAATAAGGCTGAACTTCAGCAACCTACAACTCATTTGCATTTAGCAGGTATATTGTTTCCCTGTTTCTCAGCAGAATCACAGCTAGTGGTGCAGCAGGAGTTCTTAAGAGTGTTGATTTGGTTGTGGTAAAGCAAAATATTTTCTTGTTATTGTCAAAACAAATAGTGATATTTAAAGCAATTACCTAGTGTCATGTAATCGGATAGGTTTTAAGCTTATAAAATTGCATCTTTAATTATCTTTTTCTTGAACTCCACTTTCAGACATAAAGCTCCAGTAATGGATTGTAAAATCTCTACAAAAACTCTCTTGACTTTTCACAAATGTGTCTTTTGTCCACTTTTATTTGGGTTTATAGCTGCAGGAAACTTAAGTTTCAAATGAGGCTCTAGCATGTCTTGAGAAACTTTAGCTGTATGTATTGGTCATTTAACACTATGAGAGCTGATAAAAACCATGCTTTCATCGTGGTTTTGGAAGGTTTCAGGGGAAACTGTGTTCAAAAATAGCCATCATTTAGAGTCACAATTAAATGGTAAATCCATAGTTTAGACAAAACTTTGTGTTTACTGGCAAACTAACAAAAAAGATTGTGTTTCTCAGTTAAGGTGAAATAGAAAGCAAAGTATGTTTAGCCTTTATGAGAAGGTGAGGCAAATGGAAGATTGGTTACAATAGCTACTGTGTAATGAAGGTGTAGACTGTTTTTATGGGAAAAGAGATGTATTTTGAAGTTTTCAGAGTATGATTTTAATGAGTACACTTGGGTTAAAGGTTAAATTTGCTTTTTTAAGATCTGTCAACAAACCTTTGAGTGTCATTAGCATAGCTGAAAATACTAAAGATCATCATTCTGCTTTTACTTCAGAAAATATGGTGCAGCCCAGCTGGTGTTCTAATTTCTGTTATTTAAATTTCCTTTAATAACTATCTACTCTTATAATATATAAGATTGTTTCTTAAATCTGAGTGTTTTAATTGAAGGTAGAGTATTACAAACTACAAAGATCAAAATATAAGCATGAATGAAACTAATTCACAAATCCTGGATTGGAGTAACACCTTTATGTTTCTGCTTTTACTGTGCTGAAAAACAGTTATGGCATATCACGCTTTACTTTCCTCTTTAGAATGTTTTCCTTAGCTTCACATATAGAAAGTTCTTTGTAGTTATTTTGGGTTGGCTTTTGTAGGAGTATGCTTCCGTAGCCTGAAGTAAAATATCTTAATTGCAAGGAGGGCAGAATGTGTAGTGCATTTATATATTGAATTTTAATTATTTCATCCATATGTATAGTCCCATCTGCTTAAGCATGCTGCAGTCAGAAGAATAGGGGCCTTCTTCCTTCCTTCCCCACCTTGAAGATGATTTTAACAAAGCAGCATAATCTGTTGCAAAGAAATGCACTTCATTCTTTCTTGTAACGGATGCAGACAGGTCAATCAATGGTTCACTGTAATTGCAGCTGCTTCCTAGCATGGTACAGTTTAATTTCACTGTTTATTGTCACACATTTCTAGCAGTGGCATTTCAATCCTAATGGCTGTGTCCCCATGTTAAATACAACATAGAAGTTTACACTGTCTGAAATTTCCCTCCCTAAACAACTTCGTAGACCAAAATCTAAAGGCTTTCTGGGAAAATAAATAAGAGGTTCTTTCAGGAAAATACTGAGTAATGAGCTTACTTGATATCTGATATACTCATAGTACTCAAATACATTCATTGGGCTTTTTAGAGGAAGCAAGGAGGGTCATTCATTTTTTAAGCTCTTCTATTGAGGTAATTATTCATTAGATTTGCATAGGAGTGTGTCAAGGTAGTTGTGATATAAGATAATATTTATGGGAGTTTAGTACATTTAGATCTGCTAGAATTTTGTGTCTGCATGTGCATAGAATTTCAGATAGGGATTTTGAATAAATTAATAAATATCATGAAAAACACCAGATGAATGTATTTTGCCATGGAAACCTCTGAATTCATTTTAAATTTATTTATGGAATATTGTTTTACCATTTTTATCCTTTGGTGATATTGATGGCAAGATGTGTTATTTATGGCATGCTATTTAGAAAGTACAAGAGAACTATAAAGAGCTTTCTACGTTCTTAAAGGTTGAATGGATAGCTAAACAAATTTTAAGCTGCTTATGCATTTAAGCATTTCTGCATTTAAGCATTTCTGCATTTAAGTGCAGAACTTAAGCGACAACTGTAGTTGAAACATGAACAGTGGATTCTTGAGGGCAGAGGGGAAGTTTTGGAAATATGCTGTTCATAAGAAATTAGTCATTTAGAAGAAGAAAATACTTTGCTAACCTGCATTTTGAATTTACTTTTAAGGTTGAGGCCCTGGACATTTGACTGTAACCACCAGTGTTGTTCCAGACTCCAGAATTATAAACATTTAAAACAGCAGTCTTGCTATAAATTCTCCTCTGATTGTGTACACAGTAGTGTTAAATCTACATCTTTCTATAATTTCCCTTTTATGGAAAGAACAATGGAGAATGGTAATTTACCCATGTTGTAATTTCATTGTAGAAATAAACAGCATATAAATTTGCTAACTCTCCATTATTTTCTCAGATGTTGGTCTTCTATGGAACTAAAGCCAGACCATAAATATCACAGAATTTCATTTTTCAAAGTTACCAGCATCTCTCAGCTTTGGTCAGATTGGAATTACAAAAATATTATCAAAATATTCAAGGATCACCTCCTCTAAGCTAAGGAGTGGTGCATTCCAACAAAGAGGTAGCCTGGGAGGAACACAGAGAAATTGTCTGAGCACCCAGAGATCAGATCAGGGAAGCTAAAACCCTGATATAATAAAATCTGGCCAGGGGCATCAGAGAGCAACAAGGAAAGCTTCTATAGGTGTGTTAGTGACAAAAGGAAGACTAGGGAAAATGTGAGACTTCTCCAGAAGGAAACAGGAGACCAGGTTACCTGGAATATGGAGATGGCTGAGGCACTCAATGACTTTTCTGTCTCAGACATCACCAGCAAGGTCTCAAGCCACACTGCACGAGTTGTAGAAGGCAAATCCCAGTCTAGGAGAAGAACAGGTTCAAGACCATCTAAGAAACCAGAACTTGCGCATGTCCATGGGACCAGATAAGATGCATCTGTGAGTCTTGAGTTTTAAGATGAAAGTGGAAAGATTTAGATTTAAAATTAGGAAGAAATATTTTCGTGTGAGAATGGTGAGGCACTGTCATAGGCTGCCCAGGGAAGTTGTGGACGCTCCATCCCTGGAGGTGTTCAAAGCCAGACTAGCCAAGGCTTTGAGCAACTTGATCCAGTGAAATGTGTCCCTGCCTATGGCAGGAGAATTGGAACTGGGTGATCTTTAAGGTCTCTTTCAATCCAATCTATTCCTATTCCATGCAACTATTAAAAGAATGTGCTTTTATATGGTATTTTGATTATTTTTCTGATTACACTGATACTTATGCAGGAATCTGAAAATGATCAGGTGGGGAAATGAAAATGGCAAAGCAGAATGGAAATGGCTATTTTTCTTTCTTGAAGAACAATAATAGTTTGTTTTGAGTAGAGGCTGTCATTTTCCATCAGCTTTTACTATTTCTAATACAGCTTTAGAATTAAAGATCATTCTTTCTTTTCATAGCAAACATGAATACCTTATTTCTCTTATGTTTCCAGCAGGAAAAAAATAGTTTTCTATTTTCTTAGAGTCATGGTAACTATTTTGAAAGATGAGGCAGGAACATTTTGATTACTTTCAAAAGGTTGCCAGTCCTATTTTGTCATATTTTATCTCTTATAGAGAATGTGCTCCCAAATTTATCTTTCTGTGAGCCTCAGGGAGAGAATAGCACTCATGTCCTTCTAACTCTTCTAAAACATGTGCTTGTTTCTTGGACTTTTTAGCAAAACCCAGAGATGCCATCCAGAAAAAATAAAAAACTGCAGTTTTATATGTTCTTTCTGCAAAAAAAAAATGCAGTAGTGAGAGAAATTGCCTGAGATTTTTTATGAGAAATATATTCTCAGATTTCAAATATAAAAATCAAATAGAAGAAAACCACTGATGAAGCCAAATTGTATCCTAAAGTAGTAGTACTGAAAAATTTTACTCAGTTAGGAAGACTAATTGAAAATCATAATTCTCCTTAACTTGTTATTCTACTATGATTTTGCTGTTATTAATAGTACTTAGGATAATTAGAACGACTGAAGTTCATTAAAAGACATAGAAAAAATCTGTTTTTAAAAAGAGGATGTCTTAAGTTCATAATAATTTCTCTCTTATTTCTGTCACAGATAGAAATTAGAATAAAAAAAGAAATACTGAAGGATTTAGTTCAAAGAGCAAATACATGGGTGCAACCTATTTCTCAGAAGATATTCTGGAATTAATAAGGTTAAAAATACAGACATGCAAACCTTATCATCGTAAACCAGCTTTAAAAATATATTGTCAACTAGAAGATATTGAGATATTTAATATCAAACTTATTAAACTTTAACAAAACTTCTTGTTTAAATTCTTAGTATTCACATAAAGTAAAATTAGCATTCACTCAAAGCCTTCTTTAATTCATCTTGCTCTTGTAACTGAAAGGTCATGCCTGGACAAGGATGTGTTCTCAGAATAACTAGGAACATTGTCACACATCACCAGAATAACAACAAGTGTGAGTTACTCTTTTCTAAAAGATTCAATGGTAAGCTATGGCCATGCATTAAAACAGCTGTGCTACCGACAAGCTGGTGAGAGACCCTGACGTATTTAAGGTGAGTCAAATGATGTGCCTGCCCATACATAGTCACTGAGAGAACAGTTGATTTTGTAAGCAGAAAATAAGGACAGTCAGGTCAGCTATTGTCACCTAGAATTTCTCAGTCTTCTCACATCTTTCATAGCTCAATTCAAATTATAAAACTCTAACCTTTGAGTTTCTTACCTGCTTCCCTGCTTAAACCACAAAGTCTTGGTGTCTTAAAACTATTTACAGAGATAACCATCAGATTGTTTAGCTGCTGTCCAGGTGTCAGATACCTACGATTCAATCCAAGTGAGCATTTAGCTTAAACAAAATCTTTTCAAATGACTAGTTTTGCTTTTCTTTTCTCCCCACCACCTATATGTTTCTATTCCCAGCCTTCAAAAGGAGCTTTCAGTATCCAGTATCTAGAACAAGATCTTGTATCGGGTTAGAAACCGTAACACCGATACAGGTAGCATAACAAAAATCTATCCCACCAGGTCTTTCTACTCATTGGTCTCTAAACATGACAGAAATATGCCTATTTTGCAACTAGCAGCTGCCTTGTAAATCTTGTAGGTTGTAACTAGTATCTTTACAAAGCTTTTATACTATAATTTCTTTTTCTTTCTGACCTAGCCTTGAGAATAACGGCATGAAAAGATGGTTAATAATAAGTGAAGGGAAAACACAGCAAAAACTTAGAAATGTTTGCACAAGCAAATTACAGGAATCAAAAAATCTACAGATAGATTTTTATCATTTTGACACACAAGAAATATGGGGTAAGGTATCTTGGCTGAAAAGGAGCTTCCAATAATTAGTCCCCTGGTAAAATTAAAATAGCACCCTGTAAGATAATAAAAATTGCAAGCGACAATGCAGAGAAAGCAGAAGAGACATTTTCATTTAATGGAAAAGGGATTCAAGTCATTGTGTAGAGCCTTGCTGTTTCCTGAATCAAAAAACTAAATAACCTTGTACTCTACTAAATCACATCATTTAATTATATACACTTTTCTATTAAACTTTTACTTGACTATGTAGGAAAACATATGACTATAACGTAGGAAAAAAAGCACAACTGCATTTTATTATTTCTCTTCGCACACACAGTCTCTGGCTCCTTAAGCTATCTATAACTGGGACTCAGTGACTGTGCCCATACCACAGCTTCACTGCAGCTGGTGTCTGCTCTAACAACTGGTTGAAAGTCCTTTGGAGATAAGAGTAAGAGACAAAATATTATAGAGTACTTAGAAGTGTGAAAACAGAAAGTTAACAAAGTTAACTGGATAACTTTGAGCATTAAAGCTTTAAGATACACACATGATTTGTTTTAGCTGTATACATAACTCGTTGCCATTCTCCTACATTGTCCTTGAATTATAGCTTTGAAAACTTCAGAAACTGTACATTTTTTACATCTAAATCTTAATATCTAGCAAGGAAATCTCCATCTTTACTAGCTATCAGTTTATAGAACACTGTATTTCCTTGAAACCTGTCCCCCCACCCCCATCACAGTAAATTACATTCGGCTCTCATTCACAATCTGTTTGCTATTGATTTGTGATATGGGAACTTCTGAACTTATTAGGGGAAAAGTTATTTCTCACTGTCTTTCTTTTAATGGAAAATACAAACTCTTTGCATGATCAGACCAATGCTCACAGAATCACAGAACAACCAGGTTGGAAGAGACCCATTGGATCGAGTCCAACCATTCCTATCAAACACAGTTCCGTTCTTAAAGGTTCCACAGTCTATGTATCTTCCTTTGGCTGTAAATTGTCAAAAGTAAAATCATGATATTAAAGAAAACACCATTACAATTTTTTTTGCCCAAATAGGGATATGAATGTATTTACATTTTTTTCAATATTGGATTTGAAGTAACTGAAATGACAATAGATATAAAGCCAGATAAATAACTGTTGAGATTTGTTGGGAGACAGAGGGAATTACTTGATCAGCCTTAACAAAAAAACTCATTTTGCTTGACATGAACTTTCATGGATTTGGTTTTAGGTCTGGAATGAAATACATTGGAATAAGACATGCCACCTATTCTACTGGAGAGGCATTTATATGGTAAATGGATTTTTTTCATTCATATTTCTTTTAAACTTCAAATAATTTGTAATTGCACATTTTTAGTTATACTTCTATACAGGTAGATAAGTATAGTACATTTACAGCAAGGAGCTATTGGAAAGTATCAAAGATATTGTGATATAAGATCATGATAGGTGTTGTTCCAAATATCAAAATATTCATGGTAATAATACCTTGAGTATATATATAAGTACATTTTAAATGAAATGTGACATTTTAAATTTACATTCAACAATTTAATCTTTACTGAAAATGTAAAATTAATTTTAACAATCCACTAATTTCAGTCAAGTGGGAAGTTTGTAAAATGCTAATTATGACTAGAAAAAATGTGATAAGTCCTTGTTTCTGAGGTATTTGAAAACAAGCTACGTCTTTATAGAAGTGGAAATACGGAAGTTATTAGTAATGTTGTGAGGCACTCACATGTTAACACCTTTTCTCTAGTTACCCATCTTTCTCCATTCCTTCAGCCCACACTTTTCTTTTTCTTTTGATTTCAGTTTTTCAGAAATGCTTCATGGTCTTCTATATTTGATTCAGTGTTTTGTTCATATTCTCCACTGTTGTGCCAATAAAATTGGCTATAAAATTTTCAGTACCAGGTTTTTGTAAAGCATCTGAATTGCCTACAGCAATATCACCCAAGACTGTTGTCTTGCTTGATTTTTATTAGCTAAGCAGAGTTTGACTAGGTCAGCATTTGTACAGAAGCCTTCCAGGTAAGAAGGAGATGCTGTGAAGCTCAAAAAAAGAGGATTCATTAACACGCACCTTTTTTCTGTCCCCTTCAACACTGGCTTTGTGCTGCAGTTTGGTCAGATCAGTAGGGTTCTACATCCGAGAGTACGATCTGTTGATCTGTTAATTGATACGAGTGACACAACCATTTCTCAAGTAAGGTTTTAAACTGACACTTAGCAGTCTGCAAAACACAGGCTGGTTTCTCTCTAGTTTAAGATCAGCAGCCTCTGTAACACACTCTTTCTCTCAACTCTTTTCTGTCTCCCTTGTTCATTTTCCTCAAAAAGGGTAATGTTTATTCCCTTGTCAGCGCATAAGCTTTAAAGCATTAGAGGCACAACCTTATTTGAGACCTCCAGAAGTTAACTGTAACCTGCACTGTGAGGATGTACCAATGTCTGATTTTTTTAAGTAAAGCAGGAGACACTTAGTTTTCAGTACTAAATTACAAAGTTCTTCTGTTTAAAGGTATTTTCAGGCTTGAAATTTTGCTATGTCCAAACTTAAGACTTTGCTCATGAGTACCCTGATAAATTTTACAGGGATAACTGGCTCTTGGATTCTTCAGGAAGTTATGAATGGTTGTACAAAAGCTACTTATCTTCTCCCCCAAAAGACTTTCACAACTCTAAACTGTATAACTTCTAACAGTGAGGAGTAAATTTAGATCTATGTCTTGACTACTTTTTAAAAGAAATTAGTTCCTTGTTAATTTTTCTCACCTTTATTTCTTATTCATCAGGCATTCCTTAGATCTTGTAATGATCTCTCTCATTTTCTCCTGTTCCCACCCATTTAGTTTATTTATTCTGAGACTGGGGTTTTGTTTTGGTTCTGCTTTCTTTCCCCTTTATTAAAGAAGTGACTCAACAGTCACAATTCAAAACAATATACTAGAGCAATGATAACAGTTTGATGGAATATCAAAGTATGTTGAGTTGAATGTGTTAAAATTTCAATTGATTCTTGAGTTAAAAAGAAATGCAGATGCCATTTTATTTCCATAACTATATACATAGCAAAAATAACACCCATACGAACGTTAACATGAAAAGTGAATTAGAACAGCAGATGATAACTAGCATATACAGCTTTACGAGATATGGTAATTCTCAGCTCACATGCAAAGAAAATCAATATATCTCAGATAAATCATTTTGCCTTCCAAGTGTTATTCACAGGAATTCAGTTCTTCCATTCTTTTGTTGAAACTGACAACTAAATCATAAATGTATTCCAATAATTTCTGTCTATTTCTATTTATTGCATAAATCAAGATAAACATTCTGCAGATGTACTGGAATTAGTCTTTGTCCAAACTAAAGACTTACTGTGTTGCAAGTAGTTTACATGTTTAATGAACACTTTGAGAAAATTTATTGAAAACAAATTATAAATTGAAATAAGACATTTGATGTTTGATTCACAAATTAACATTCTGATACAATTTTATTGTTATGTTTTAAGTACTATACTTGCCCCAACATAGCGTAATTTTCATTTCGTAGTGTTAGATTTACATACACGTTATTTATACTTGTAGGTTTTACAAACTTTTATTATTTAATTCGATATTACAGTGTAAGAACAGCAATGTTGATTTAGCTCAAGAATGTTGACAAGAAGTTGTTGACATGATAAATGATTCTAACCTTGAAGTAATAAGTAGCTTAAATACTACATATATATATGCACACATATAATCATGAGATTTAAATTTAAGTTTCCAAAGATTTTTAGTATATATATATATACTGCATCAATTACCAAATGAGAAAACTTTCGTAAAATTTGATTTCTACCCATGTTCTGGTGATTAATATGGAAGCTTCGTTGCAGTTACCATGCAAAGGACTTCTCTGGAGATCTTCAGTATTTAGGTATCATCCACAGTATTTGACAACATGCCAGAGAGATGCCATGCCTAGCATGAATGACCAGCTGATGCTGTGTTTCCTCAGGCAATGATGCTTCTTCTAATGCAAGACTACAAGAGTGTGCCATGGCCAGCAAAAGCAGAGCATATGTTTGTCTGTGCCAGCCATTCACAGACAGCATTGTCATAATTTAAGATTAAAGGTTAAAATAATGTTCTTTTGCAATAACAGTGTAATGTTATGAAAAGAGAAAGCAACATGCATTACAAGATACTTAGTACTGTCTTTAGGAATGACACACCACAGGTAGCTCCCTCTTTTTTCTCCTCTAGTACCTGAAGGGGGCCTACAAGAAAGCTGGGGAGGGACTTGTAGTGATAGGACTATGAACAATGTGTACAAACTGGAGAGGAGCAGGTTTAGACTGGGCATAAGGAAGTATTTCTTCACTACGAGGGTGCAGAGGCCCTGGCACATGTTGCCTGGGGAAGTTATGGCTGTCCCATCCCTGGAGGGTTCAAGGCCAGGTTGGATGGGGCCTTGGGCAGCCTGATGTAGTGAGAGGTGTCCCTGCCCATGGCAGGGGCGTTGGAACTGGATCATATTAAAGGTACCTTCCAACCCAAACTATTCTATGATTCTTTTACCACAGCAAGCCAAAATCTGTCTTTTTCTCAGTTTTGTCTCCAGTCTATTTCATGCCTCTTGAAAATGCTACTGGCTCCTCCTGTCCCTGCCTCTGTACTGTCTTTCTTCCTGTTATGGAAAGAGCAGGATCACAGACATGTTGAATATACTCTTTTTTAACATTCCTTCTATCTGCAATACATTAGCCTCATTTTTCTACTTGCTTTTGACTCATATGAAGTACTTTTGGACTGTGCTGGTGTGCATTGCCTGTTCTTCCTTTCTTCCATATGCTCCTTTACGTATTCAAACGGCACATTAATAAATATACAGTTTTTAGAAGACGCAGAACTCTACCTCATACAATGACTTCACATTTAGGGAATAGTTGCTTACGCTGAGTTCAAGTTTCCCCTCTATTTGTGTGGTTCCAAGATAATCACAGTTTTACAGAATCTCCTCTGGGAGCAGTATCACAATAATACACATTTTTTAAATCTGCAGGAGTTGCATGTAACCACTAGTAAAAGCAGTACCAGTATAGTACAGCATTCTGTCTATTCCACTCAAGAAAAGTTTGAAATTAGAGATATGATTAATTACAACATTGATGACGGATAAGGAGCTGACCTCTGATGCAAACAGTGACAAAGCAGAGGGTAGAGCCATATGTTATGCCTTTTTATTTTAGGCAAACACAATAGCTGTCTCTCTCCCTTCAGATGCCATTTATTTAGCAATAAACTTGACCATTTTCAATAATGGCTCAATCTGTCCAAGAAAAGGATTCACACTGCTCTGTGCTGCTAACGTCTTCTATCCTACTGACAAATGCTGTTATTGCTTCCTTCTTTCTGTTGACTGCGGTGCAGCCTTTAGCATCATGCCACTTTCTAACATAGAGAGAGATGTCTTTATTTACAGTTTAGTTCTATTTCTGTCCACTTTCCTGTTCTGCTGTGCTTTTGTGTGCATGTATGAGTGTGTGTGTTGATTTCCCTGTGCCAAGAACTTCCTTGCTGAAGTTTACAAGAGCTTATTTTGGTGATCTGCATTAACCTTCTTCAAGGATACATTCTTCAAGAATACATTGCTCCCTGTAACTCCAGATACACAGGGATGATACAATGCACTTCTGGGTTGAAACGTCAAAGTTCTGTAAAACGTCTGAGCCTTCTAAAAATGCAATAACATTAAGAATTTTAGTGAAAGGCTATGTGCATAAGCTTAGCGTAGGTTTCTTTTACTTTACATATCAAAATACAGCACAGAGATTTTTAGGAACATCTCTCTCCACTTTCACCTCTGTTTTGCCTTGTCATTTCGTATTGATATTTACGCATTTTTCTGTTTACCAGCTTGCAGCTGCTGTGAGAATCCCTGGCATCTGGGATAACTTTATGACACCTCTCTGCCTTTTGAAATCCCCCTGAAAATATACACTTCCTTTGTTGTCTTAAGTATTCTCCTTTCTTTTTGTTTTCACTTACTTTTTTTACCACTGGTTTTCTCTTACTCTTTTAACTTAAGGCACTCCAGGGAAGTGGTCAAGTCACCAACCCTGGAGCTGTTCAAAAAACATGGAGATGTAGCACTTTAGGACATGGCTTAGTTGGCACAGTGGTGTTGGGCTGATGGTTGGACCTGATGATCTTAGTGGTCTCTTCTAACCTTAATGATTCTACGATTCTATAGTTTGTACACTATAAAAAATAGTTATATTGTGCCTTATTAAGGAACCATAGGACCTCACATGTAATTGTTATAAAGGAGATCATAGGCTGGTTAGATGTGGTATTCCGTCCATCGTTAGTTTAGTATTTAACAGAGAAGAGAATAGACAAATATTAGAGCATTAATACAGTAGATCCTTTGACAAAATCTTTTTTCTTAATATTACTTAGAATAAACCTAACAATTCACACACTTCCCAAAAAGAAGGAAAAAAACCCCTAAAACTAATTATATTTATTTGGGGGTTTAGGACAATTTCAAAACTACCAGTAACATTTGGTTACAGCATCTGGGAATATTGATATTTAGGAGAAGTTGTTTAACTCTTTCAATTCAGGCCAGAAAAAAAAAATCAGTAAGCTTCTGAGGAATGCTAAGCAATTGTAGATTGAAATAAATACTCCAAGTCAAAAATATGCAGTGGTTAGGTGTGAGCATGCTAATTTATTTCCACTCTGCTGAGTTCCTTTGTTGTGTTCTGTGTTTTGCTTTTGGGTGGGCTAGATCTTCATAAATATAAACATAAATATCGCAGATAGTCATATAATTATGGACAGATGGACAAGTAACATCCAGCTGAGAGAGGCACTTGTTTGTCTTCACAAGTGGAATCATTTATTTATATCAAAGATGCAAGGAAGCAAAATTAATGTTTGGAATGGTGAGATCAAGGCAGAAGGAAGCACTTCTTACAAATCTAAATCTCCTTCCCTCCAAAACTGTTTTAGTGATAGCGTTTGAAATCAAATCCTATGCCACAAATCTCTCTACTTCTATAACTGGCTGGGACTAGATCTCAAGCCAGGCAGCTTTAGGGGGAAAAAACAGCACCATATAATCCCTTGTAATCATCCCTTGCCCTGAACAAGGCAGTTCATTGCGCTGTGTTTCTTCTTATCAAAACCAAGTTTCTGTTCTGCTTCAGCATTTTTATCTGTGGATCAATATCCAGAAAAAGAAAAAAGGATAAGAGAAGATATCAACAGGAAAATGTAAAGAACTTTGAGCAGTTGTGTAGGTTTATGCCTCAGGTGCATTCATTCAGAAAATCTGCAGCATATGTGTTGTCTAGGAGTGTTCTGAGAGTTGAATGCATTTTGTTTTTCGCCTCTTTAAATGACAGACATTTATTCAGTTCAGAAATGCTACAAGGTTTGCATCATCTCCAATGCTACTGGTTTAATTTTTTAAGCAACTATGAGGCTGGGATTCAGTTTAACAGAAAGGAAATAATTAATCAGCACTGTCTTGAAAGATTAAGAATTTGGAGATGTTTGCTCAGTAAATCCAAAACACATTAATACCTACTAATACAAACGCGCTGCAAAGGGTGTGAACAACTCTGAGATACACTGACTTCAAAATCTGCTGAGACTTAGGCTGACATCTTCAGGGAATGGATTTGGAGGTTTAATTCTCGCTGCTCCCCCTCCCCATCCCCTTCCCCCATGTGTTTCAGGAGCATGCTTTACTCTTTAACACTAAAAAATCTTCGGGAAGTGAGCCCTGGCTTTGAGGCAGGCCATCCAAACTGATGGACAGCTAGAGCAGGCTGTTAGCAACCACAACTGCAGGCCTTGAACCAGGATGATCTCACACAGAAAGCAGAAATAATACTGATATAAGTATTAGGTGTCCCTCAAAGCTTGCCTAGGATATTGTCTTGGAGACATCATTAGCTGTCCCAAACAGGCATGAGAACTAAACCAACAGTTTAGCAGTGTAAATGACAATAGGTCCAATATTTGACTTTCTCTGTAGCTCACATTTATTTATCAGTATTGTCGGAGTTAAAGTGTCTGCCCGACAGGGAGCTAGGCAGTCCATGCTGCTTGTTGTCAGGGAATCAAATTTTTATGAGATATTCAAGGAAGCAAACTCACTGATTTTTCTGACTGGATAGACAGGGTTCTCTTCATCCACCTAGCCTCTAACGAAGTTTCCATCAGCATTATCCTAAAATATGTGGATATGGAAATACTATATTACAAAGGATCAGAAAGAAAAATATGAAATATTATTAGGTTACAAAATAAGCTGAACTGGTTATGAATATATGTATAGATATTATTATCTTGTAGTTAAATACCAATCAAAATGTGTGGGTTTTGGCTTTCCAAGCAACAAAAGAATAGTGTAATGCTGTCACTGCATTTCCTCATTGCTGCATAGAGCATAATTAAGGGACCTAAACAGGCTGGACCACTGGGCAGAGTCCAATGGCATGAGGTTTAACACAGCCAAATGCCGGGTCCTGCACTTGGGGCACAACAACCCTATGCAGAACTACAGACTGGGAGAAGTCTGGCTGGAAAACTGCCAGGAGGAGAGGGACCTGGGGGTGTTGGTCGACAGCTGACTGAACATGAGCTAGCAGTGTGCCCAGGTGGCCAAGAAGGCCAATGGCATCCTGGCTTGTATCAGAAATGGTGTGACCAGCAGGAACAGGGAGGTGATTCTCCCTCTGTACTCTGCACCGGTGAGGCCGCTCCTTGAATACTGTGTCCAGTTCTGTGCCCCTCACCACAAGAAGGATGTTGAGGCTCTGGAGCAAGTCCAGAGAAGAGCGACGAAGCTGGTGAAGGGGCTGGAGAACAGACCCTATGAGGAGCATCTGAGAGAGCTGGGGTTGTTTAGCCTGGAGAGGAGGAGTCTGAGAGGAGACCTCATTACTCTCTACAACTACCTGAAAGGAGGTTCTGGAGAGGAGGGAGCTGGGCTCTTCTCCCAAGTGCCAGGGTACAGGACAAGAGGGAATGGCCTCAAGCTCCACCAGGGGAGATTTAGGCTAGAGATTAGGAGGAAGTTCTTCACAGAAAGGGTCATTGGGCATTGGAATAGGCTGCCCAGGGAGGTGGTTGATTCCCCTTCCCTGGAGGTGTTTAAGGCACGGGTGAATGAGGTCTTGAGGGACCTGGTTTAGTGTTAGATAGGAATGGTTGGACTAGAAGATCCAATGGGTCCCTTCCAACCTGGTTGTTCTATGATTCTATGATTCTATGATAATTATTATAGAAAACAAGTACTCAACCAAAACACCTAAAGTCAATCACCAACTAAAATAATTTTAATATCTGTTTCCCAGGTTTGGGATTATTTTTTCAGCCTTCTATCATACCTTTTCCAGAGAGGTAAAAAAATCTTTTTTCATCTATGTAAGTGCACGATATTTAAGCCCTGTGTAAACATTTATGAAGGATAAGCTATATGGATTTTAGTTCCTAAATGGATTTTTCCATGAGGATTTTTAAAAGTCACACAAATAAACACACATGGTGGGGGGAGGAGGTGCTGCATTTGTTCGTTTGTGTGGGTTCTTTCTTCAATAGGTTTTGGTTTCCATCAGGCATTTCCAGTTGATTACATATGCTTTGTTCACTGATTATTGGCTCGAATGATCTTTTAGGAACCTTGTTGCAAACTGTGTTTAGTCATACAACCTATTTGGTTTTCTTCTATTCTTTACATTCTTTAAAATCTTAAAGATCTTACTGTCTCTCTGATTTTTGAAGGGGGGAAATTGTCACATAAATGAAGAAGACAGTTCATTAAATCTGTCTGTGTGAAGTGAATCAGCTGGTGTCTGATTACTAATGGTTTGGGGTTTTTTTTCTTGTCTATATAAAGGCTAATAAAATTCTTAGGGTGTCTGTATAGACATGCATGGCATTGATTGTTCTGTGTTGTATGAGACCAAGACTTTTTGGCAGATACAAAAGAAAGACATAATAACTTTAAGTGCCTTATAAACAAAAGCATTTATCAGTGGGCCTGCATCCAGAATATTAAGATAGGCTGAAATGGAAGTTTCTTTTCTAGGATGCGTCTCAGCACATACCACAAGGAACCACAAGCACAGCAGCCCCAAACAGATTTTTTGTTTATAGTATCTTAGTTGCTTAGGCTTCAAAAAGCTGCAGTGAAACAAGACTAACTAACAAGCAATTGTCCTGACCTTTAATTTATGGTAGCAGTAGTGGAAGGTTGCTCATTTAAAGGCCTGTAGTGCTTTCTTTAAGCTAGTGTTTCTCCCCTCAAGCTTAGCATTTGTCTCGTCATAAGGATTTGTCCTACTTTTCTACTCTCATCTAATGTATCAGTCGAGCAGGAGATCAGAACTAATTTGCAAGTAAATTTCAACAAAACACGTCAACTTTCAGGCAATCTCCTTTAACTGCCACGTTGTGGTATTGAAATTCACTGTGCACACATAACATTTTAAATGACATTATAAATTGTTATAAATCCAGGCTGGGTATGTGCTTATAGAAAGGCAGGTACTTGTGACTATAGGACACACGTTATTACGGGGCGGATTCTGCACTCTACTAAGAACATCCTAATTATATAAGAAGATCTACATGGGTTTTACGTCATTTCCTGAAATGGCACCATGTGTGCAAGGTGTGTAATTTCAGGGATAGAGTGACAAATAAGCAGTTGACTGATTACTAATATGGTAATTTTAGATTCTTTAATTGTGATGAGTAATAGTCACCCAACTTCACCTCTTGCCAAAAACCTGTCTTTGGCTGGTAACTTAATTCCATTGATGCATGTATTTTCACACTGGAAAACTTCTGATACAAAATAGTCCAGTAGGATGTGGTGTGACAAGGAATAAGGGCAAAGGGCAATTCAGTGATGATGAGGAATGCCTACACATCCATGAAGCTCTGCCTGTAAGCTGCTTGTCTCCTTGCTTTTTCAGCACACTTTCACAGATATGGTATCTCAATATTTGGAGAGATTTGAGGTTTTTCTCCTTTTTTTTTTTCCTATACCTTTGAACAATGTTGAAGTTTTGATAAATGGAGAAAATGAGCAAGCCACAGGCACTGCTGTTAAAGAAGAAACACATGATAATGGAGACCAGGTGGAAGGGGAGCACAGAAAAGGGTGGCACCCTGAGGTTTACAGGGAACCAGAGAGGATCCATAAAACAATTGTATGCCTGTGAACAACACAAGTGCAGGGATATGATGAGATGCTCTTACATAATTTGTCACAAAGAATGGGACCACTGTGCTAATCTTTAATATCATGACTTCCTTGGAAGGGTATTTTACTTTGCTCTTTTATAAAGGACATTGTGTTCCAGATGACATTTAAAACGCATCATTCAAAAAAGCATTTTTTATTTCCTATAGCAGAACGTGCAAATAAATTTAGCAGGTGTTATTAGAGCTGGTAGGGGGTGGAAGGTGAATAAAAATTGCTGATAGGGATTTTCTCAGTATGCCACTGTTGGGACCCTGCAGAGACTAGACAGTCTTAGCTAAAGCTTCAGTATGCTTGCTCTTTTTATATTCTCTCACCTGTGAAATCTGTTTACAGAAGAGGAAATTTCCATTCACCTTTCCTAAGACCACTTTGGTCTGTTGCTCAAACTGGAAGGGCAGTCTGCAGCTATATAGGGTAAACCACTGTGATTTGTTACCAGGAATATAAATGAAACATTTTCCTACAAGCTCACCTTTCTCATTTTCTGTGTAGGTCTAGAAAGTTCATTCTTTGGACTATTCACACAATAAAAGCTATTACACTCACTCACTTTAAGTTTACTTTCATTTTCTTTTCTTTTTCCTTAACAGGTTTGCCTAAAAGTAGGCCACTATGATAGATTGATTGTGGACTAAGATACCTTTATAACTCATATTTTGGATTTTCCAACTTTGAAAGTACTCTAAAAAATACTGTGCTTACAAGAAAACTGGCATATTCAATTTATTGCTTTCCATTGTCTTCGGCAGAGTTTATTTTGAAAAAGAAAAAATAGTTCCTGAAAGAGGAAAAAACAATATCAGTCTTGATTTGCATTAAAGTTCTTTTGCAAATGCATCATTTTGGGGGATGGGAAGAAGCATACTTGTTCTCAGAAAATATACACATCATGATGAAATTGCTATAAAGAAATGGGTAACAACTGTAGAAAGAAATGACACTGGCAAAATGGTATGACTTTCTCCTGCTAGAGGGACATTTTATTTTACATTCCTTCCTTTTTTTTTTTTTTTAAATTAAATTCCCATTCTGCTCTCCTACAAGGTAAGGAAATGAGACTTTCTCCCATATCCCTGTACTCCTCCTGCCCTGTCATAAACATTATTTTCATCTTTTTGCTGCCTCTTGTTGCTGAAAATTGTTCCTACTTTTCTGGAGCAAATCCATATCCCGCTGTCTGTGGTTTAATTAGGAAATCTCTTTGAATAGGTACTTAAGTAGGACTTCTGTGTAGATAATGAATTGTTTTCCACAAGCAACATTTTGAATGCTGAGCTCAACAGCACAGATACTTCAGTTACTTTCCTAGCAGGACAAGCAGGACAAGGAAATAGAGGTGTGGATAAATTTTCTTGCTCTAAATTCATGCCTTAGTAACACTGTGTAGGGATGAGTTTTTAGTATTTTGACTATGAACAGGGGAAACCTGTTTGTAAACCTCTGTATATTCTTTGTCTTCTCCATTGCACAGCACAATCTCCCTGATGCTGCTGCCAGAAGCCTCTCCAAGGTGCAGGGAAAACCCAGCAAACTTTGCCCTTTAAGTCAGGCTGCCACGTGTCGCAAAATGGACCAGTGATGTCCGCGTGCTGACAGATAAGGGAAGATCACATTGATATTGCTTGTCAGCACTTAAGCAGCTGGCTAGAGTTGGATCTGTTAAGCAGAAGTGGACTGTGCACTTGTTATCTTAGTATTTAAAAACCAAAAATTATGCAAAAGCAAATGCAAATTACATCCCTGTAGGTATTTTGGCTGGTGTCAGTGGGACCACGTTTTCTGTAGAGCTCATATAGTTTTTTAACAAGTCTCACATGCCCTTCTTTCTGACTTTTTTTTTCCTCTCTTCCCTGTTAATGGAGAGAACAACTATGAACCATAATTACACCTTTCATATTTATGGTGTTCATATCTTGTCTTGTAAAATGTTAGCTTTATGAGAAAAAGAGGGAGGGCTTTTCCCTCTCCTCTTCCTTTTCTTACTACAAAAACACTTTCTATGAAATCTGAGTTGATATCTCCCCTGCTATTGTATTGCTTAAGTGACACTGCGAGAATGTGTATTAAAATTGATGCCTGAGGAGACAGAATTTGAACAAACTTGTCCTAAGTTACCTTTTCTGAAATTTCTGTTAAGGAGCAAGTAATTTTTTTCCTGTCAGGGTGGTGAGGCTTTGAACAGCCTGATCCAGTGTGAGGTGACTCTGCTTACGGCAAGGGGGTTGGAACTGGATGACCTTTAAGGTCCCTTCCGACCCAAACCATTCTGTGGTTCTATTAAATAAGGCATGCTGAGCAACCGATTTACAGGCAGAAATAATCAAGAATTGTAAAATACCTTCTTTTTTTTTCTTGGTTATGGAAGAAAATATTTTGGCAGATTTTGTGGATTAGAACATACAAAAACCAAACAATTTTCAAGTAATCTTCATGCCCTAATAAAGGTTTTAAAGGTATTTTCAATTTCATGAAGGCACTTTAAGGGCTCCTTCTTCATGAATTACTCCATCTTATGCTGTCAAACTGTTAAATCAACATGAGTCAATCTTAACTCTAAAAATTCACATTTCCTTGAATAGAATTTTATCTATTTCAAGAATTTTATCCATCTTATCTATTTCAAGGTCTGTCCCAGTAGGATAAAGTTACAAAAAGTTATGCAGAATTATAGCACTGATTTCACTATTTCAAACCTGTTGTTTGTTAAAACTAAGGAGACATTAATTATGCAATATTGAAGTGGAAAAAAAATAATATTATAATATAATTCAATGAGGTTATACACTCACTAGCACTAATAGTGCTATGCATTTTTGCAGAAAAAAAAGAAAGAAAAAAGGAGAATTACTTTTGTTCATCAAAGTTGACACCTTTGTCTTCCTCATATACTTTCTATTACATACAGGGTTGTAACATCACAAAGATAAATGTTTATACAATCTACATGTTTCTCTTCAAATCACCAAGAAGATTTCCAATTATAAAATATATATACTTTGTCAATGAAGAATTACTTTAGCATAGAAGTATTTCTAAATCAGTGTTTCAGAATATTTATTGACACATATAATGGCCATACAGTTTTTAGCACAAAATATTTATATTTCTCTCTTGAAAGACAAAAAAAAATGTTATATTCCTATTTTGGAAATGAAAGCCAAATGGAAATCCCTTTGCGCACAGAATTATTTTCTGAGGTGTACTGAATGCTTTTCATTTCATGATTGGAGATCTTCTAATTGTTGGACAGGTTTTGTATTTCTTGGGTTTGTTTTTTTTCTAATATTGTAGTGTTGTTGCAGTTTTATTTTTCAGTGATTGTTGAGAAATCATTGTGGAAAAATATGTTGAGGAAAATAAACTCAGACAATTTCTTTGTTTTCAGAAGAAGTAGTATAAGAGTAAATCGTACTTTTCCAACATAAATTAAGAAAACCTAAATCCTTATACTATTCCTTTTTCCCCCTTATACATTGAATTTTTAAACACAGAGTTGTGCTATATACAGGAATGACTGTCTGCTATATTAGTAGTCCCATCTGACGTCAAGGAGAATGTAGAATAATAAATTGCTAGGCACAAGTTGAGGAGACACAACATTAAAGGTAGGAAGTTGTACAGGATTTCATAGCAAAGCAAGAATATGGAAAATACATAATTCTCAAAAATAGCACAAGTAAAATAAGCATTCTAATACTTTGAATATTTGAAGAATATTGACTGCTAAATTGAGAAGTATTATGTTTATCTATTAATAATCCTGAACCTATAATAGCACTGTCATACCAGATTTAGCAATCTGAGCATTTTTTGTATATACTGAAGGTCAATCAACATAGTACATAAATTTATGTTGCAGGAGTTCACCTAATTACAATACGATAGCTCCACAGAGGAACTCGAACCAAACTCTGGAAAACCATGCAAAATTTGTTAAACTGTAAAGTAGGATATCAAGGTCAATATGCCTGTTGCTATAAAATAAGTTTGGATTCATTAAAGGAAAGTTTAAAGATCCATATTTTCGGATACTTGCAAATTTGCAAATCTTTAGCAGTTGTGGCTGAAAATGTGGTAGCGGAATGCGTCATGGAATGTTATTTTTACTTCAGTCATAACCTATTTGCTTGAGTCAGCCATTTATTTTTCAGGCATACAGTGGTCAAGTCTGTGCCAGTGGAGAGAAATTACTTGGTGGATAAAGGCTTTTCAGAAATGTACCTAATGTATTCATTGATGGAAAACATAGATAAACAGATCTAAGAACATTTTAAGTCCATATGGATTCAGTAGAATTGGACTATAAGGTAGATGAGATAAAAGACAAAAGGATATAATTGTGAACAGGTGGTGGTTTTTATTAGGTTTTTACGTTTGTGTAAATGCAGTTAAATATCATGTGAAGCTAGATGATGGTAAATCAGAGAACATCCATCATCCAGAGCTAGATGTGAAGGCTCAACTTGGGGGACAGAGAGAGGAAGAGATTTTAATAAAGAAGTAAGAACAGTCAATATAAAGCCATCCCTAGATTTTTTTTCTTTTTTGCACATAATGGCTTTGCCAACAAAGGTGAGACTTGGTAGAAACTTCTCTAATTATCCTCAAGTTTTAAGTTGTTCTCACATCTATGAACTACTTGATCATTCTGTATGAAATTCAGAAATAGGATCTTGAAAGAGTGTTAGCTACCCAGCTTCTTTTGTTTTTTATTAGAATTTGGAAATCTAACTTCTGGCTCTGTATCAACGAGTAGCAGGATACATATAGAGTTCCAACGTTGCGTTTACTATTCTTATGTTTTTGACACTTCTGTCCTCTGATGACACAAGGTATGTCTGCTCAGTGGTCACTGCAGACAGAGTTTAACCAGTTAGCCAGTTAGCCCAGCTATTCCAGGAGCTCACTGCAGGCTCGCAGCTGAGAATTTATGTTGCTTTGCAAGGAGATTTTGCAGCTGTGCTGACTTGCATGCCTATGTAGCAATACTGATCTATATAGCAAGCTAAGTTAAAAGGACATGGGTATCTTTACAAGAGGCAGTACAGATGGAAAAAAGAGGGAGTTCTGTCATTATCAATAACCAATTATTATGATATAATCTTGCTAGGTAATGATTAAAGCACTAACATGTGAGAAGACAAAGGAGATGAGAGCATGCTTGGAGTCTGAAGAGCTTTCCTTGGGAGTTTGCAAGCTGCTTTATTGGACTTGGAAATAAGTTATCTTGTGAAGTCAATCAGAAATCTCTAGCACTGATGCAGCTGGTGTACCTGGAAAATAGAGATGCAGACAAAAGCACACTCATATATCTGTTCCTACAGTCTATATCATTAAGCTGTTCTGAAGTTCTCTTGCTTTACTTTAAGATTCATACACCATTAGAATGCATTGAACTTAAAATTAAAACTTGCCTTTCTCTTAGGACTCAATTCTACCTGAAGCTGGTAGCAAAATCTTTGAGGTTCAGCACATTCTATCATACATGATAGAAATAGGTGGAGCTGGTTGGTACAGATAAGGTGTATTTAACTTCCTGAAAATCTTTTCATCCTAAATAAACCAGAAGCATACATGCCTCCTAAACCTTTTATTTTCAGTCTCCAATTCCACTTTACATCTTGCTGTGATAATTAATTTGACTGTTTTGAACATGCGATAATAAGAACTATTTTTCTTTGACTTAAACTGAAGTTCACGTAATTATTATTGGAAAACTTCCTTCTTCTTGATATTGTAGTGTAGTATCAGGGTTGGAATATGAGGTTTGCAGTTACAATAAATCAGATATTCCCTTTTTTTTCTCGTTTGAGTATGCTATATGAGAAAAAGATACACCTAATACTATATTAACATACTTTGAGGCCTGCAACACATTTTCAAAGTATTATTAGAATATACTATTATAATGCTTGAAATAATGTAAACAGATGAATATGCACCTTAGGCCAGAGTCTCAAGAGGTGTAAAGCTGCCTAACTGTAAAAAGTTATTCCAGTCTGGTTCTTCAAATTTAATCCCAGTCATTTGATGCGTACTAGAGAAAATTCCTTTTTTCACACTCCCATGTGATGTGAAAATGGAAAATTCGCACAAGGTTTTAACTAATAATGAGGATTCTGTGGGTTGTATACTTTACAATCTTAAAGTCTAAAAAATACTTAAGATTTACAAGACTTCTGTATCTGTTTGGTGTGTACTCAACCTGGTTGTATTTCTAAGGATAGAATGGTGAGCATTCTGGAAAATTAGTAGCAGGCATATTCATACTTCTTCATCTCAAGTTTAATTTATCAGAAACTGCCTATGACATCCTAGCTCCAAACAATATTTTCTTTCCTACCTCCGTGATAAATTTAACTTTCAGGAATACCTGTCATTTCAGAGAACTCAAGAGAATTTCAGACTTACACAAGTTTCTTTTTTTCCAGGGCAAGTCTTTTTATTAATTTAATAAGAACTGCGTGTCAAATATTCTTTAAGCCAGTGCTGAAGAAAGTCCACAGATGATGATATAGCCTGGCCTCCCAGTGTTAGCGGCAACAACAATATGTACTGATATTAACTTGACAGAAGTGTTTGCACCATTTCAGAATTCTCTTTTGCTATTGGATTTTGGCACTTATATTTAACAAAGTATTTTTTGCTTCCTCAGCTCTGCAGTGATGTTTTTGAGGGAAAAAGTAGACTATTTAATATATTTTTGTCCTAGCATCATGCAAACACCCAAAGCATTGTATAGCTCATCCTTAGAGAATATGTCTGGAAAAGAACTTAGAAGTGTTTGAGTCTGTGCATAATGCCTGTGCACATACTCCAAATACTCAGGGAGAAACTTGTCTGTTCTGAAATACATTTTTCAAGTCTGTGTTCCTAATACTCTGTTGATTTTGATAAGGAATACATAAATACTAAATAGCATTATATAGTAATATATATAAATAAACTTATATATACTAACATATATTAGCATTATATACTAATATATATAAATAAACCCCATGCTTTTAATGAGTATAATAAATCTATCATATATATAGTTTAAATTAAAATATTGCCACACTATATCCGATACCTGTGCATGCTTTTAAGTTCTGAAAACTTGTTCTCAAAGCAGCAGTAGCCTGATCTTATCTGAGATATTCTGTAGCATGTAATACTGCGCATCCTGCTTGAATTAATGTAAATATGCGGGCAGGCATAGCAGGTGACTTTTGAAAAGAGGTAGGAGTATAGCTACACTTCAGATACTAATGGTGGTGAGGGGAGCAGGAGGAGAGGAGAAAGCTCAAAAGCATGCTCTACCCATCCTCTTTGAATTTAATTTTTCAGGCACATTGTAGTGAATCAAATCTGCTATTTTTTTCAGTTTCTGGTGCTTCTTCCCTGTCCTGGATTCTGGATTTGCTTCTCTCAAGGTGGTAGAAAGGATAGGTTTGGTTTGTTTTCTTGTACAGATTTATAAAAAAATCTTTTAAGTAAATCATACGAAACTATTCAGTGCATCAGTATTTAAAACTGAAAAGTTCAAGTTTTCCTTTTGCCATTCAGTGGCCAAACATAAAACAAACCAAAATAATTTAAAACAAAACAGACTTTTTTGTGAATTTGTGAAAGTTTATACATTGTGAGATTGGTGTAGAGTGCTTTGTAGTACAAAGAATAAGATGTTCTCTCTCATTTGTGAGTTATCAACGCTTACTATCATTTGATAAACACTCATCTTTCAAAAATACCATCACAAATGAAACAAATATATTGTTTGGAAAATGTCAGAATTTTCAGCTAACGCTATTTATCTAAGTTTTGCAAAAAATAAAAGGATAACCATTTCAGCAACTTGTCATCAAGTATTTTGCACAACTTAAAAAGCAGACAATCAATATTCATGTCTGTGTTCTGTGCTTGACTAGTCTCAAATACATCTTTGGGGGGCAAGTAAAACCACATCAGCTGTTGTATTACAATCAAGCAAAAAGGGGGTAAAAAATCAGGCTATACAAGATGTCTTTACTTCATTTGAAGAAACTAATAATCAAAGAGAAAATTATAAATTAATTTCTATTCAGTTTTATTAAGACACTGGTAACCATATTTTGGAGAATTATGTTTAAAAGCATTATCAAAACACTATCATGAAATTGTGGAAATAAGTGTACTTCTAATAGGGAGTACTTCCTTACCCATTTTTGTTTTATCACCTATTAAACTGACAGAACAGAACAATTGCTGCCAGCTAACAACAGCTTTCTGAAGCTTGTTGCCATTCTCAATGCAGCATGTGAATTGGTCCTTTTCTACAGCTGTCACGTTTTATTAGGTATTTCAATTTGCTTTGCTTGTGCAAGGTGTTTTTTCCTTGTAGTTTTGACACAGTTCCACTGCTATTTTAAAATCGCACCAAACTGAACTCTAGTAACTGGTAGCACTTGAAAGACAAGACACTACCTGCAAAATGTGATACTGATTTCTGATTGTGACAGGTTACAAGAGTACACTTAGTCATTTCCAAAATATGCCTCCCACTTTGGACATGGGATTTCAGAAAAGTTCTTTCAAGAATTCCCTTTGCAATTGGAATTCCAGTTCATGGGAAACTAAAGTAAAGTCAAAGCAAATAACAGAGAGACATGTGAAGCTGGCATTTTAAAAAGCCTTATGTGTACTGGTCAAGCATCAAAACATGCTGCAAGTGGTGAATTCTCCTTCGCTGGAGGTGTTCAAAACAACTGTAGACATGATATTTTGTGATGCAGTTTAGTAGGCATGGTGGTATGAGGCTGACGGTGGGACCATTAGAGGTCTTTTCCAACCTCAATGACTCTATGATTCTCTGTTTCTCTCTCTGTGAGTACCTTCACTAAAATTCCTGAGCCCTGCAGTTCAACTTAGTCAAGATGAGAACAAGGTGTATCCTATTTTCCACATTATTTTTAAAATTTTCTATCTGAACTGCAAAACTTATGCCATTTCAAAGGATGTTCATGCTGCTGGGATACTCTGTTCTCCTTTACACAAGGACAGGGAGAGCTTAGGTGGAAAATGTAACATGTTGGATAATCCAATGAGGGCACTAATGGGAGATGGAACCTCTGTGACTGTAAACCCTGGTGTTGCTAACAAAATGACTGTTCTGTCAACTGCTGACCAAAAATATTTCAGGGCATTTTTGAAAAAATTTAATCTTTTCCTGGGGAACTTTTTGGAGGTGTGTGTGCTCACATTGACCAGGAAAGCCTTAGTCACAGAGTAATGGAAAGAAATCCACTTCTATTTCAAGACTTTAACTGCAAGTTCAGCAGTTGCATATGTATGCAAAACATGCACACTACAGGATTACAATCCATAATTAGGGCTCCTATAAATAGATACCCATCCATACACTAATGAATGATATTTGCATTAAGTGTGTATGTATACCTAGAAATGTATACAGTAAAACAACAGTAGGTGAGGCTCTGTCATTTATTCAAAAATTAACATTTTTCTTTTCTGAGATAAATTAAATGCTGTTTCTGGGGATAACTCAAGGTGTAGTCATGGATACACAACAGAGCCAACTAAACTGCTCAGTTATCTAACATTTTGCACCCTGACCACCCACTCTCCACCCCTAAGTGGCTGCTATCAACCCTTTTCTTATTTTCAACTGAGGAGGAAGGCAAGAAGAAAAGCTTTTAAAAAGCCATTTCTGAGTTTATTTCTTTATAAATTTATAAAATTCTATTGAAGACTTCTTACTATGAAGTATGAAACCTTCCAGAGAAAAGAAATGCATGTTTTCACCTCCTAAAATAGTAAATGTCTCAGACAACACATACTGGCTTCTGGTAACTGTTTATCATAATTAAGGTTAAATGCAGCAGTCCTTTGGCTGTCCCATGGCATTGTTTCTTTGGAAAATCAGTGCTCTCCTTACTGATAGCAATGGGCTTTCCAAGAAGAAGCCTCTTCCTTCCCATGCTCCCTCCTTGGCCGATTCTCTCTTTAAGTCTTTTTTACTAGGAATACTTCTTCCTATCCTGTTCCCAAGTTCTGCATTCTGTTTACCAGAAATATAAAATACAAAATCCAGCATTTTTCCAGAAGAGGCTCCAAAGTCTTCCGTTTAACCATTCTTCTAGGTCTTTAGTTACTCCTCACAGAGCTGTAACAGTAATATTCTGTAATGGAGAAGGACTTGGTGAGGAGTTGCTTCCAGTGGGTTTTTAAGCTTTCAAAGCTACAGACAACCTACAGTGCCAAGGGTTCACTGCTGCCCTTATGTATACCCACAAGCTGTTCCTTGATCAAATTGTTCTAGGGGTATATATTTGTCCTTCCAGGAAGATTTATTCAGCACCTCACTGATGTGCTGGGACATCAACTCCTGAACTGTGGATGTGGGTTTGTGCAGGGAACTGTATCCGAACTCCTGTCTGGCTCAGCACTTTCAAATTCCTATTTTAATAAGATATTTTTAAAAATTTTTCAGCTCAGCTATACAGTGTGGCAGAAATAATAAAATTTCTCCATACTAGAGAAATATCACAGCAATACTTTGGGATAAAGGTAAATGGTTCTGATCCCACCTCAAATCCTTCATGAAATGAGGGGATTTTGCTGTTGGAAATGATCATTTTACCATGAAAACACTGAACATTCCCTCTGACAATTGCAAATGAATGGAAATTCACACCTGTGCTCTGGAGGTAGAATTTCACAATTCTTATAATGAATATCTGCTTTCTCTGACAGAAATGGCAAATGTTTCACCCTGGAGCAATTACACATTGTCCATGAAAATACCAGTTTTCAAACAGGTACTCACAAAGGGAAAACAGGAGGAACAGTTTGAGTGCTAGCCAAATGAAGCAGCAATATTAGGCCATGTATAGGAATATAATATTCTGTCCTATTAAAGGAGAAACATGTATTTTAAATTATGTTACTTCTCAAAGACAGGGTACATAGGGTACTTTATCAGCCATTCACTAGAAGTGATAAATGTGTATTACTGCAAGAATCTTTGTATATGTCTCTAACTACATTGGGTGACATTGCATCAACTGTGCTTTGGCTAAAAATACGGCTTTACATCTAAAGTTCCATCTGTGTTCCTTTAAAGTAATTCAGCTGCTGCAGAATGCAAACTCCTGTTTCACTGAGTCCTTGTATCTTTGTACTGAGAAATATCAAGGATGGTGAAGCACAGAAGAATTTTGTCCATATATGAAACACTCTTACATAATGTCTTAATCTAGAAATCATTTTTGTTGAGCAAGAGAATAAACCAAACAAATGGGGGGGCGGGGAGAACCCAATGAATAAAACATTAGGCTCAGGATGGCCAATTTGATATTTGTCTTTGATGTTTCATCCAGCACTTCAGTCTGGGTAGAGAAAGGCAATTCCATTTTAAGGAAGCTTTCAAAAATTTGGTTGCCTTCCAGTTTGAAACAAATGTTCAAATCTTAACATTTTCTACTGGGCTCAATTAGAATTATAGGGTAAACCTGTCTGGGAAGCCCTCTGTGAACACCAAAACCAAAAGGCTGGAATTCCATACTCCAAAAATGTCTCTGTGGCTGCAGGTGAGGTAGCTCAGAGCAGGTGGCTCCAAGAATAGCAGCAAACAAAATACTGCTGCCTGCTGGCAAGTCTGATTAAAGTTCTACTCAGGTCCAGCTGACCCCGTGTGTTTGATGTTGGCTCTAATAAGCAAGAGACCAAGTCTCGGGTAGTATCAACTGTTGTAAATCTCTACTTATCTTTCTAGATTGCTGTCTGAATAGGTGGATGTCAGTTTAGTTTGCCCTGAATTTTCCTTCAGCTGAATTGTTAGGTCATTTCAGACAAAAAATTACAAATGCCTGTGATTACCACAGTCTTCTAAGATTTTAGATGCATTTTATCTATCTGAGATACTGCACTGGTTCTTTTCATGCTTAGTAACACAGATACATTACTTTTGGTAGCACTGGTTATAAAACATATGAAAGACTGCTTGTAAAAATTTTAGAACAAGACTTGTTCCAATGAAATGGATGTTTTGGGGTCTTCAGTGTAAGACAAAAAGAAAGAATATGAATTCATTGAGGAGTCTCATTTCTTTTGGGTGCAAATATCCTGGTAGATGCTGTCACTCCGTGTATACATTAGGTGAGATTAATAGTCATAATGACTTCTAAAGGAAGGTTCTGTGTGTGATATGGGAACTGGTATTAGTAAAAAGCTATCTGGCTACTTGAAGGCCTGCATACAGATGTGTGATCCTATTCCTTACAAAGACTTAAATGGGATCATTTGTCCTTATTCTCTGTATTTATTATTGATTATCCTTTGAAAGAATCTTAAGTATTCCCTGTTCACAATTTACTTTTTTCCTTGAGAACTTTTTGTGTAGCTTTAAGATAAAAAAACCCAACTTTATTAAGTCATATCATTTTTCAAGCTTTCATTTTTGTTTTTTTTGGCATGATATACCAATACCTAACTGCTTCTGCTTCTCTGATGTGCTTCAAGCTGTGGGCTTTTTATTTTTTTTTTTACATACAGCAGGTGAAAACACCCACACTGTATAAAAACTCTCCTGCTTTCTTCTACATTTAAACAATAATCATGTCATCAAAGCAGAAATTAGGGACTGGAAGAACATCTAAGGATTTATCCTTCCCTGCTGAAATTATATTGAAATTACATTCAGTGTCTTCTAACTCACTCATCTGAAAAAGAAAATTATACATGAATTTCAGCTATTGATGTCCCCTTTATAACAAAGGAAGAATAGTATTTAGGAGGCTCACAAACACCTAGCCAAAACCTAAACCTATTATAATCTGGGAAGGAGACATAGTAAATGTAAAGGGACAAAAAAAAAAGAAAGAAAAAGTAACCCCCACTTAATGAGTTTGAGTTTTGTAAAAAAAATTGAGGAAAAAATATAGGTCTAAGAATGTTAGCAAATGTAGTAACATGTTTCACTAAATGCAATAATATTATCCTGATTTATACAGTGACTGGAGAGCAGTCTCTGGCTTAGATAAGGTTCTAAAACTGTTCTAGTAAACGCTCAATAATATTTGTGCAATACAAATGTCTAAAGTTCTAACCAAGATTGGCAACTGATTGTGCAGGGAAAGTCTGTGTGTGACAGTTGCACCTTGTGACCTTCTACTAACAAAATGGGAACAGAGCTGTGAAGGCACTGATCTTACTGTTTTGCAGCCCAGCCTCAGAGATGTCAGTAGCTTTCACAAAGGAAATGTGGAAGTGATCAGAGAACTGAGCTGTAAACCAAGAACTGTAATATTTCTGCCAGTGGGTTAAGCTTTTTGGTGGAAATCAAGCCTTGGGTTGTCTCGAGTGTTGGCCCTGGCCATGTGAATGAAGTTGTCTGGAGACAGAGAACCTCAAGGTAAAACCTCGAAATGACTGAGCCAGGGCCACTGCAAGATAACTATTAGCAGTCCTGGAAGTAAAAGCCCTTGCCCCTTGCCAAAGAATGAAACTACACTGTATTGGAATGAGAATAACATTCCTCTTTTTGGATGAAATCTACTTTCCAATTTTAATTCAAAGTAGATGAAACCTTCATTTTTTTTTAGGACAAATAATGATTTTTTCCAGGTTATCTTTTTGGTTTGTTCGTTGTCTGTGATTAGATGGTCACTTCTTGAATCTTGGAGTTTCTGCTAAAGGCCTGTAACAGGAGTAGAAATGGCAGAGAAGAAATAAAAAAGTGGATTCTGAGAGGAGGTTCTGAGTGCAGTTGCAGACACACACAATGACCAGGTCAAAGTTTACAAATGAAATAGCAACAGACAACTTATACCATCTATGGCAAAATGGTTAAACAAACCCTGTGAGGGATTCTTGGTTGGACTGAATCCATCCAGTGTCCAAGAAAGCAATTAACTTCTTCTGTTTCACCTGCTGCAGGCCAGGCACTTAGAACCCCAATCAAAGAAACAAAAGAAGTGGAAAAGGGAAAAGAGAGGGAAAGGAATGAAAATGGTAAAAGCCTTCAGAAGAATCTGAGTGTCTGACAAACAAATGCCTTCAGTATTAGGTACAACTTGCCAGGTATATTCGGCACCATATATAAAATGTGTTGGCAGCATACAAGAAGTAACATTACAGATCTGATAGGCATGCGGCAAAACCTACAAGAAAAGTTAGTCATTGCATTTCATAGTGCTCTGACAAAACTCACAAACAGACGAACTGTATTTGGCATCACCTTGCTGAAGAGTCAAACAGGGAAACTCCATTAGCCTCTGCTGAGCACAATGTGTAATGAAGCCATGCATAATGACATCCTCCTGAACCCACACATTACATGTCCTCTCTGTACTTCAGCCTATGTCTGTGCACGGTTAAATCTTTAGCAACTGGAGAGTCTGTTAACAGGCTGAGCAGACTGCAGTATCGCTCTGCCCTGAGCTCATGTCTGAGACTTGCACCTTAGAGTTGTGGAATACCACAGGGAATACAGCTGTTTTCTGAGGGCACGAAGCCTCATCTCTAATTCTGTGGGAGCATCGAAAGCTCCTTCTAGATGTACAGGATAGCACTGTTTCCAAGATTATTACATCAGCATTTAACTCGGGCATTGTGCTTAAAGTTACAAGGCAAAATTGTACTTGCCTCCATGGACAGAAGATTGCAATCTGAAAGAGAATTTTGTCTTGCTATTGAGAAGGCATACATACTGTCTTGTTAGGTGACTTTAGGATTCCTCTGGCAAACACACTTTCTTAGTGTCTTAAGATAATATTAACACAAGTGGTTTAAGGGTAAATGGGTAGTGTTGGTTAAAATCTAGACAGCTTGGAAACAGCTCCTCAGGATGATATGGATCTATGTGTTTGCAGCTGCATAATGGATGTGTAAATTACACCATGTCCCATGGTGACAGACTGTACCTCAATACTTTTACATTTATGCATTGATATAAAACTATAGCTTACAGCCTGTCAGGATGATATGCTAACAATTTAAGTACAGAGACCTCATACAGCTAGGCAATTAGGTAAATTAAGTAAGCTTAAGTTTAAAAGCTTAAGTTTAAATTAAGTAAGCTTAAGTTTATTTTTAAGCCGGGGACCAATTACAGTGAAACCAAGAAAACTGTTTCCATGTAAAATACTAGTCACTGCCCAGACCTGGAAGTGTTCTACAACCAGCATTGCCATTGTAGACTCATACATGGCTGTGGCAGGGTTTTCTGCCCACAGCTCCTTAAATGAAATGCACTTTGACAGACTCTTGTGTATCCTAGCACTTGATGCTAACAGCTACCAGACTGACTTTTGCAGGTTAGTGGGAAAAGAACTTCATCTAGATTTTCCAAACTCATGTAGAGCTGTAGAGATGATTTTCTGCAGCCTTCTTATTTGGTTACATTATTTCCAAAGAAATGTGCTTCTCATTTACTACCATTATCAGAGGCTTTTCAGTATAAAGCAAAAACACCCATTGAACTGTTATTATTCCTAAATTTAGCAACACATTATCGAAAGCAAACTGTAAAAGCATAGAAAACTCAAATCCATCATCAACTTCTTGTCTCACCTATGGCAATTTTTAAAAGGTATCAGTCTACTGTTGAAGCCAAGAGATTGATTCAGCAGAATTCAATCTCTAGTAACAGCTAGTCTTTCAGAGTATTCTTCTATTGCTAGGTTTCCTTCCTCTATTTTTTATTGCTGATTTCTAGTCTTCTGTAAATAGCTAAAACCTCCTTCTGCTAACCTCAGGGCTCTCTGTCTGCTGGAGTTGTAGTGGAGCTGTATGGCTTCTGTGGGCATATTAACAGCCCACCCAGGAGCTTTGACAAGGATTCCCTCATCATCTATACAGAAGATCATTGGAATCCTGATTAATCCACACATTCACTCTTTCTACTAAGAAAAAGTCAATCGAACTACATTCATAAATCAACAAACTCAGATTTTAAAAATTATTGATCATAAAAGTTATTCATGTCCTCAACATGTCACAGTTTCATCTGTCTTTTGTTTTAGCAGCATTGCTGAGAATGTCCATGACATATTTCTCAACAGCACGGCTTAGAGAGTTAGTATGTCATACAAGTACTGCAGAAATGCTGATTTAACTCAGTGCCTTCTGAAGGCTGAAATTTGGTTGTCTAGATATTACAGTTCCAATACCAACATTTTTATAGGAAAGAAATACCATTTTATATGCCAGATGGTGAGAGAATGTTCTAGTATGTTTTTTTAAAAATCCATTACCCATGCAAAAAGGCACTAGTTCCATACACTTACTTCCACCTCTCCTTAAAACACACTATGCATTTTACAGTGCTGTTGGAAATCTTGAATTTTCCAACAGTTGTGCTGATACTACAGTGTTAACTGAGAAGGTTTACTTGCCTTGAGCTGGACATACAGTATGAATAGCCCACATGAGCATCCTATCTGAGTAGAACTTGTCAAGAGACGTATGACTATTAGAAAGTATTTAAAGTGCTTTACAGCTGCATCTCAAAACTATTCAAGTGTTAACACTTTGGAGTGTTTTATGACTGACAGGAATTATTAATAAATTAAGATAAAGGTATATGAACCAGTATATAATACCCATAGCCTACAAACTAGAAAATATTTCAGGCTGAAGAAACTGCTTTACAGGATACAAGACACACAAAAGTGGTGGAAGAGATTACTTGTTTCTCATTGTCTCAACCACTCATATACAGACTTTGCCTGACCTAATCCATTATCCTGTCATCACTGGCATACAATAACAGAATATTATTTTTCTATTAAAAGCCAGAAATTTAAAATTTAGAGGAAACAAAATAAAAATGCATAACCTGCAATCTCTGCCACTAGCTAGATTTGTGTTCTGCTCCTCAGGAAAACACATACACTGTAATTTAGCTTTAGAAAAATGGCACTTGTTTTCAAACGATGGGTCAGAGCTCAGCTAATTTCTGCTATGATACCACATATCTGTAAAACACTATCCAAAATATAACCATTATAAGTAGAATCTACTTAAAAGTTTTAAAATTACAATTTCTAGTACATAAAGTGTCCATTTTTTTTTCCACGGAGAATTTTAATTTGGCCATAAATAGTATGTTCAAATACTTCATCCTAAATGTACAACCTTAGAGTTTTTCTGTCCTCCAGATGCTTGTATTTAACTCTATAAGAGAATATTTTAGGAAAAAAACCCCAAACACACACAGAAAATTTCTGGAAACCTAGAAATACTTCTGTATGCAATCCACTACCTCGGTGCTTTCATGTGCACCTTTTCAGCCACTCAGCATCCCTTTGATGAATTCCATAAAACTAACCAAGGGAAAAATAAGCTGTATTAATGTATTGGAGAAAGGGGTTTACTCTCTACATATTCATTCTTTGGGAACTAATTAAAATTGATTTTGCTGCTCTTGATTTTTAATGCCATCCTACATTGTTACAGTTTTTTCCTATGATTATTTCATCGTTCTGAGTCAAGGCCCAGGTAACTGGTGCCTGATAGGTTTGACACCCATAACATTTTGGTCATAAATATTTAAGTTTCTTTAGAGAGCTTAACTTGATTTATCTGCATTGAAAAAAAATGGTATGGTGTAGGTGTCACTCAATTTGATCTAATAAGTTGTGTGGTGTCATGTCCTAACAATCCACTAAGCTGTAATCACTATTTGTATGCAAAGCATTGCAATTAGTGTAATTTTCTTTGCTGATGATTTTGAACTTGAAAGAAAAACAAATTAGAATAAAAATGCATACTCTTTGTCTCCCAGTACATTATAAATTATTTCAATATAAAAATTGACCTTCATAGCTTCAGAAGAAAGAAGAGATTGTAATTCCCCCTGCTCTCAGTTTGAATCTGCTCTTTTTTCCACCCTAACTATCTTTCTGGTTGGTTTTGATTTCCAGCTGCCATGGTCTTAGATATATCTCCATAATGTTTCTCAAGATTTGCAGAGAAGAGGGCTATAAAAACCATTTAAAGTTGAACCATCTAAATCTCTGGTAATTTTCTAAACATAGTCAGCATGGACACTCATGAGCTAACAGGTAATTCAAATTGTGTAGGAACCTTATCATTTGGCTCTTACAGTAAGTGTGACTTTTATCTGATTTGCTTGACTAAATTGCAGGGTTCGAGGAAGTTGGATAAGAAGAATGTAGAATATTCTATATAAATAAGAAAGAACTCTTCAATTTAATATACTCGGTGTGAAACATCTGACTCTAAATTACTGCCCTGCCATGACATTTTATGACAATAATTTTTAAAAATACGTTATTCAGAATTTTTCTGTTTAAAGTGAGTTCAAAAGGAGGGGGGTGGGGGTTTTGTTTGTTTTTTTGATTTTTTTTTTCTTATTTGTGTCAGTTTATAAAAATAAAGAAGTAGCAAAGCCAAGCATCTAATGTACGGCTCACTTTCAAAGGTGACTGCCAAGCTAGAAATCTTATTGCAATAAGATGACAGAAAAAGAGGTATATAGTTAATTAAATGGTGCTTCTCCTTATTTTACTGGTGTTCAATGAAGAAAATAATTTCTAATTAAAAATCTCTTTGATACAGTAAGTAAAGGCATGGAATGCTGTGGGGAAGGGAGCTCCCATGCTAGCACTCAAAGAGCTCCAGTTAGGCAGGGGACTTCATTGTTGGCTTTATGGGGAATATGTTCTAGCATATATCCCGAACAAGGCAGGAGGAAGCAGATTTCCTCACTGTTCATGCAACTTATTTTCTGTATGTCTGAAATAGATAGATAATGATAGCTGCCAAATAGCAAGCAACACTAAACTCAGAGGAAAACTGTTCCTCTTGGAGAACACTGCTGTTGCACCACCAGGGTCTCATGACAAGGAACTTGGCACTTGTGTTGCTTCCTTTAAGCAACACAATGAGTACTGTCAAAACGTAGTAACAGTGACATCATATGATGTGCAGTACAAATCTGCCTTACTATCACTTTTTTGGTTTAGTGCATTTTGCTTCAGAAATTCCTGAGCTGGTAGCACACAGTGAAAATTTGTTGTCTGCTCCTCCAGACAAGTAATCACAACAGCTTTGCTTCTAAACTTGAGTCAGTTCTCAGTTTCTCTGTGAAGATTACAAGTAAAATCATGTTCCTGTTCAAATACAGAGAAGTTGTGCTATTGACCACAGCTGGGACTCGATTTCATCCTATGTTGCTGTCAAGTTTTGGACATTTATATGCCATCCTCACTTCTTGAATCTTACAATTGCAACTAAAACGCAGCAATGCTTAAAGGAGGAATGTGTTTTTCCATTTGCATAACTTTAATGATTGCACTGATTGAACTTAACATTTCCTTCAAAGTTTCCACTTTGGCTGGCATTGCTAGTGTTGAAATTGTGAATATATATCTCAAAAGGAACATACTTCTAGAAAGTTTTATGCGATAGGAAAAAGAGGTCTTAAGATGAAAAGCACTTTTCATCTTAGCAGCAATTTTTATCTCACTTGTGTATGTA
Source organism: Coccyzus lansbergi (assembly GCA_033558105.1). Taxonomy (NCBI): domain Eukaryota; kingdom Metazoa; phylum Chordata; class Aves; order Cuculiformes; family Coccyzidae; genus Coccyzus; species Coccyzus lansbergi. Next base: position 2,704,153 of record JAUMJK010000708.1, read on the forward strand.
AGCAATGGGGAGAAAATCAGGCTGCCTATATGTTATTAGCTACACGTATACGTTTGCCTCCTTGATTTTTTTTTCTAACACAGTCAAAAGAAGCTTTTAGGATGAACAAGTCTCAGATGAAGCAAGCACCAGAGACAAGACACCCTGTTGGGCATTACTTTGTAAGAATTCATGGTTACTGGGGAAGTGATTAAAATCATATCACTGCTTTATCAAAAGTATCCTTAATCATTAAAGGCTTCCTTGTTTTAGAGTGGAAAAGTAGGTCACTATTTAAGGACAGTTTGCGCAAAAACAATGAAGGAAGACATTGACTCCGAAGGATAGATTTACACCAACTAAGATATTCCAGTGTTTGTAGGATGCAATAGGTTTTCTGAGACGAAAGGTTATAGAATTTCTGTTCTTTGTATACATGTCTCTGCATACTTTTGCAATTATATACAACATATTTAATTTTTAGGGGTAGATTTTATTTTAAAAGTTGTTTGTCATGAGCTGCTAGAGGAAAGTTTCTTGTAGGTGCCTGTACAGCTTGGCCTGTTGCACAGCAGGGCTGAGAAACGGATGCTGAATTTCAGGACTCAGTTTAGAACAGCTGAATCTAAGGCACATCTTCAAGAGTGCAGAAGTAATGAAACCTATAAGGTGATCTTTCCTTGCCCTTAATGAGAGGGCAATAACATCAACAATCCAAGTTTTTCTTCATTCATGGCATGAACACAGTTATATAAGGTAAATTTATACTATGCATTGTGCTTGCAACCTCTTCAAAAACCAAATCATGGTCAGCTAAAGCATGCATCTGCCTCCTGATCACACATTGGAGTCTGGTTCAAAGTGCATATGAAAATACAATACGGAGGGTAAAAAAGCTCAAGGATAAAAACAAATGTTGACTTTTAAAATTATAGAAATTCAGTTAATCTTTGCTTTCAGGCACCTGAAGTTGCAAAAGTTAGGTTTATATAGAATTCATGCAATTGACTGGTGATTTTCATGACAATAGATGACCTGTAGCATTTTTGACACCGGTGCTTTATAGAAGACACACAGTGATGAAAGTGCTGGTTTCTTCAATCAAGTAACAAGTGATAGGATGAGAGGAAATAACCTCAGGTTGTGCCAGGGGAGCTTGAGATTGGATATTAGAAAAAAATGTCTTTATTGAAAGAGTGGCAAAGTGCTAGCACAGGCTGCCTAGGGAAGTGGTGGAGTCACCAAACCTAAAAGTGTTCAAAAAACACATAGACAAGACACTTCAGGACATGGTTTAGTAGGCACAGCAGTGTTGGGCTGACAGTTGGACTGGATGATCTTAGAGGTCTTTTCTAGCCTTAATGATTCCATGATTCCATGTCTGAATAAACATTGAAAATGAAGATTTAAAGCATTCACATTTTAACAATGTATTTGTTACATTGTGGTGGTTGTTATTTTTTACTACATTCTAGTGTAGAAATATAGGAAGTGAAGAAATATCAATAGAAACTTAGGTGGAGATCTTGGGGACACCCATGATTTCCTGATCCTAAGTTTGGATGATCGGAGAGATAAAGCAACAAATTTTGAAATCTTCATTTCTACCTTCTCAGTACAGACTTACCATTCTGCTAAGCTTGATTCCCTGATTATAGACACATTGACTCAAGAGGTTTCCCACTAAAATAAGTTTAGTTTCCCAAAAGAGATGAAGGAAAATGTGGATGGGTATAAAACAAGAGAATAGCTGAGCAATGTATGAAGTCTAGCCACTTAGCCTTTGCTGACAGTTGTTTTAAATAAAAATCTTCATTTTGCATAGAAAAGAGAAACAGGAATTCTGACCCAGCTTTGTGACTAGGAGCTCACATGATTTTGTTCCCAAAACCCCCATTTTATAGCTGTCTCTTTTTTAGGGATTCCTCTGAGCAAGCCAGTTGACAGTAAAAGATTCACTTCAATTTCTTACTGCCAGAATAGTCTTGGTGAGTCATGGATGTGTAACCTGACATTAAAATACAATTTAATAAAGTGATTCTGTATTGTATTGCTTCTAAAACCAGGAAGATTTACACAAGTGTATTTATACGTGGGACTGAGCTGTATAACTTGGTTTAGCAGCTGATTAGTGTTTGCTTTGGTAACAAATGGGGCGAGTTGTAGCAGTTTGTTCCTCAGCCAGGGTAGGTATTCTGTTCACTCTACAGCTTTAATATCTTCCTTCTGAAATATATATCTACATTTACACACACAGTGCATTTATATAGATGCATGCATAAATAGTTACAAAATCATGGCCACTCTCCCTTCAAACCTGTTAGTGACATAAAAACTGCAATTTTGTAGGGAAAAGTTGGTGAGGGGGCTAGAGAACAAGTCTTACAAGGAGTGGCTGAGAGAACTGGGGTTGTTTAGCCTTGGGAAGAGGAGCCTGAAGGGAGATCTTATTGCTCTCTACAACTACTTGAAAGGAGGTTGTGGAGAGGAGGGAACTGGCCTCTTCTCCTGAGTGACAGGGCACAGGACAAAGGGAATGGTATCAAGCTCCACCAAGAGAGGGTCAGGCTGGACATGAGAAAGAAATTTTTATGGAAAGGGTCATTGGGCACTGGCAGAGGCTGCCCAGGGAGGTAGTTGAGTCACCTTCCCTGGAGGTGTTTAAAAGATGGGTGAATGAGGTGCTGAGGGGCACGGTTTAGTGGTTGAAAGGAATGGTTGGACTTGATAATCCTGGGGGTCTTTTCCAACCTTGTGATTCTGTTGAAGAAAGAGTTTAAATTAAAGAAAGCCTTGTGTGACTGAAAGCTTGTTTGATTTAGCCAGCTAGTTCAGTTGGTCTGGCAAAAAACCCCAACCCAACCAACCAAACAAAAAGGACTCTAAAAACCCAAACTCTTTCAATAAAAACTTACATCCCCCTTTTTTATTATGCCTGCTATTATTAAAACATGAAAGTATGCAAGGTATGTTATCAGTTTAGTATTTTTTATTAAATATTAAATCCCTGATTATTGAATGCTAGAGAATAACTCTGATGATGAGGGCTGTGCATTGATGTATTCATAACACACACAAAGCAATACAGTATTGCAATTCAGAATTACTATCTGGGATTTAGATTAACTAATTCATCTCTAGTTTTCCCTTGGACAAATAACTGTTAATGCCTACAGCGTTAGCAAGGGGAAACACAGATTTGTGTGTTGGTATATAATTAGTTTAAGGTAGAATCATAGGTTTCTTTAAAAAATGTCTACTACTTTTAAAACTCTGAGGCTGAAAGCTAGGCTAATTGTTCATAATTCTGGTGCTTTCAAAAGCTGTTTCTTTTCAGAGTACATTCCTCCTTTTTTTCTTTTATCACAGATTTTAATACAATAGATTCCGTATATAAGAATATCAGGCAGGTATTTATCAATTAACATTCGATCTCTTGCTGTCTTTCAAATATTTGTTCGGCAGCTATCTCACTCTAGGAATTGTTTTAGTTCCTATTGTCCCTTCCCAGTATCTCTTCTTTTACAGTTAAATGGAAATACACAGCAGCGATAAAACTAGGATTCTCATCTGCTTTATTTTTCCTAACTCATTGTGCTGGCTGAGGTTTGGTACAGAAAAGATCCTCATAGTTACACAGGGGTGCTAAGAAACAGTTTATTCTGACTCCTGTGTTGACCTAAAAAAAAGGTGCTTTTCTACATAGTCAAAATCCATCAAGTGGTGAAGTGCTTGGAAAATTTGAATGACTTCATGGACATCTCAGAGCTTTAAACATGAAAGATCCAGCTTTTCTTCCTGATTAAGCTATGAGAGTGATGACATGCTCATGGGCTTTTTCTGCTTCAAAGGGTCATTCAAATATAAGTCTAAGGACAGATGCCACAAAACTATTTCCCTGAAGTCTGACAGAACGAATTCCCTCTCTGTTATGTGGAAGGAGACTGCTCCCCTTGGCTTGTTCTACCTGTTGCTGTTCTGGACATCAGGAACAGCTTTTTAAAAAGGTACCTACTAAGTCACTGAATATCCTAAGAAGCAGGAGTCTGACATCCAAAATCCCATTAATAGCACTCATTACTTTTGATATAACTGCCTTACATTTGATGTCAATTAGACCACATCAGGAATAAATGCTGCTTAACAGACCCATTAGGGTATGGAAATCTAGCCTCCATGGAATGGTTTCTGTCCTGGAACATCTGGGACCAGTTTCTGTCATCTATGGAAGAGCCAGTGTGTTACAGTATGGAAAGTGTGGGTCAATGTGGTTTGGCATTGCTACCCTTGAACAATTCAAGGTCAAGATTTCAAAATTTGGCACCTAAAACATTCTGGTAAAAATAAATTTCTGGATGTATGCTAATAATGTGAAGAAAATAACAATTCCAAGTTAATTTCCCTAGAATCTACACTAAAGTAAAAAATTATTCATATCCACTTCTCTTGTCACTGTTTATCTATGTGTTAAAATACGCAGCAATATTTTGCCTGATTGGTCATGTATTTGATCATTCTTGGCAGAGAAGCCAGTCCTTTTGAATTTAATTGCTGGGACTTATGAGGATGTTTAATCTCTTTCTCCTCCTATCAACTTTGGACATCAGGAAAGCATTAAATTTATTTTAAGTTCTACTTTTTCCATTGCTATTATATTCCTCCCTCTAATATAGATTTCTGGTGCTTTTATAGCCCTGCTTTTGACCTTAGTCACTGTAATAACTTTAGAAAATATTTTAAATAATTTATTTTAATATAAAATCTCTCTTTTTAATGTAGCAGCTACAATGAGTATGCTGCTTAGCCAAAGACCAACAGAAGGCAATTTTATTTACAATCAAAGATAAAAAAGTCTAAAAAAAATCAGTATTAGTAAATAATTGTAGTTCTAGAAAAGGCATCAATTTAACACTTAGTTCAAAGACATCTGGAGATGTACTATTTGCCTGGCCCTTAGAGATTAAAAGGCATTGATCTCTTAAACTGAAATAGGTGCAACTATGTATATTCTTCTAATATCTTCTAATATAATATAATGTCTTCTAAAATATAATATAATATAATATAATATAATATAATATAATATAATATAATATAATATAATATAATATAATATAATATAATATAATATAATATAATATAATATAATATAATATAATATAATATAATATAATATAATATAATATAATATAATATAATATAATACGATATAATACGATATAATACAATATAATACAATATAACATAACATAACATAACATAACATAACATAACATAACATAACATAACATAACATAACATAACATAACATAACATAACATAACATAACATAACATAACATAACATAACATAACATACCTTCTTATATTTTATAGTCTCTGTTACTTTTGGTTAATTTCCAGGGGAAACTTGGAAAGAGTTTCCTGGATGCTTCAGACCTGTTAGTGGAGGAGCTTCCAGGGTTGTGCCTCCAACACCATGGAGCACTCATCACCTGTAGGCTGCTGGCACACAAGCCTGCCCATCCTAGTGGCTATTGGGTAAATGAGGACCCAGCCAAGTACCTGTCTTTCTCTCAAATGCATTTTAAGGGTTTACAACTTAAGCTCCTTGCCCCTTTGGTAGCATATGGAGACTACTGCAGACACAACAGTTTGTTTGTGACCTCTCTTCAAAGATGGGAATTTCTGCAACGGAGAGCAGAAGTTATTTAGACGTTGATTAATTATTACTTGAGATATGTGACACTATCCACAGGCAGATCCATGACAAGCAACACCCAGCAATAATGTTCTCTGCACTGAGTAGAAGTTACATGGGGCAGTAAACAATTTTAAAAAGGAACGTACTGTGTTCAGTTCTGGAGTCCTGAGTACAGAAAGGACAGGGATCTCCTACTGCAAGTCCACAAAAATGATGATCATGAGGCTGGAGCATCTCTCATACAAGGACAGGCTGAGAGAGTTGGGCTTGTTCAGTCTAGAGAAGAGTAGGTTTCAGGGAGACCTTAGAGCAGCCTTCCAGTACCTAGAGGGGGCTACAAGAAAGCTATGGAGGGGCTCTTTATCAAGGAGTGCAGGGACAGCACTGGTACAAGTTGCCTGGAAAAGTTGTGGCTGCACCATCCCTGGAGGTGTTCAAGGGCAAGTTGGATGAAACTTTGAGTAACCTGATCCAGTGGGAGGTGTCACTGCCCATGGCAGGGGTGTTGGAACTGGAAGATCTTTAAGATCCCTTCCAACCCAAAACATTCTATGCCCAAGTCTGAAATACAGTAGATACTGTCTTTCTGTCTGATTAATTTGGATCGTGTGTCTTAATTGGGATGGAAAAAGTACAGATTTTCCGGAAAAAAGTTGGAAGTGAGTCATAATAGTAAATAATTTCAACTTTCTTGTCTGTTGATGATAATTGCTTCATAGGCTTCCTCACTTGCTGTTGTCATCATTTTGTCCTAAATCTTGGAAAGACTTGAATTTAGATTTAGGCCTCAATCCAAGACAGAGCACAGTATACTGAAAGATTTCTGCTGACATCTTTGTCCTTTGGAGCAAGGCCTTTTGATGGCCTTTTCAGTATTTGCTTTCAGATATTTCTTCCTCTGGTATCCTAAGTTTATATTCCTGGAAAAAATCTGTAGGGTTACAAAGTCTTGAAGAGTAATACATGCATTTCTGTTAGGTTGCAGTGGCTTCAGCATATCACAGGGGCATTGTTAAGACTAGTCACTATATTTCTCAGTCTGCAACCATTAAGTGTGTTCTTAAGGGACTGACACAATACCACTAAACTCTGAATGAAAAAATTGATTCGATTACACTTTTGCCAAACAGAATTTCTCCCACTGAAATCCTTAGAATTTATGGTTAGCTAGAAGTGAAGAATATTGAGAATTTGGCTTGATAAAAAGTCAGGCCTTTAGTATTTTGGTTATTTAGTAATAGACTACTTTCCTTGGAAGAATTTATTTATTAATATTTCCTGATTGAAACATGTTTTGTAGGATTTGGGGTGTGGGATTTTTTGCTAACGTCACGATGTATTTCAATTAATCATTATGAATCATGCCAAGACAAATATTTGAATTGTATATATTCATTGGTGTACATTCAAGTATAATTCTAAATATTTAGTGGCAGGCCTGGTGTTTGAAACTGGGTTACACTTGACATGAAAACCTGAGGACATGCTGACTTTTGAGGAGGAACCAGCACATTTGTACCATGTGAAAGGGTGCATGTGTATTTTATCCAATTAATTTAGCCAAAGGATTGTTATTCAGAGTTTATACTGCAGGGAGAGACAGCAGACTCTTTTCCTTATCCCAAAATTAACTGTCACTCATCTCACACCTATATAAGACTAACATAGTGCTGTCTGGCAGCTTCCTAGCATCTCAAATGGCTGCTGTGCTTCTGAACTCTGCAATGGATTTCTCACTCGTTGCAACCTGCGCTATTCCTGCAGGCTACCAGAAGCATTCATAATATTCTCTGTAAAAGTACAAGGTGGAACACTTTGGGCTTTCCATTATGCACAGGTATATAGCTCAAGTCTCTTGACAATGTTAGCTGAATGAAGTGTAGTCTATTTGTCTTGCCTAATGGCTATTTTAGCAATCAGAGTGGGTTAGTTCTGAACACTGGTTAATGGCATCAATGGAATGCTATTTATATGTTTCACATGGAAGAAGGAATAGTCACATGCTGACCTCGGACAAAAAGCAAGGTTTTCTCTGGCTGTGAATCAGCCATTAGGGACACACATGTTGGAGCTGAGCTGGGGATAAAAGCCAAGAGGAAGAATAAAGTAAAGAATATTCAGATGTCCTAGTTTGGGAAAACACCCCAACAGTGTAACACCTATTGATATTGCCAGCCCCAACTCCAGCAACCTTTCTTTCTGAAATCCTGTTTTGTTTGTCACGTCCAATTGCTGAACTGCCAGAACACAGTAAGTGCAGTCAGATCCTCCAGCACAACTTTGAGAGGCCATCTATGCTATTTGTGCTGGTTGCACCGTAAAGCAAAGTAACTACAGAGGTTTTGTTGCTCGAAGCCTCAGATAAGGTTAACATGAAAAACAAACAATATCTTCAGAGATTTTGTAAAGTTGGGAAGGAAAGAAATGCTCCTATGTGTGTGTGTGTGGGGGGGTGGTGACTGAAATATGGGCATCTCACAAGCATATTGTTTCAGTGATGAAATGGACATGAATCCAAAAGGGTTGTCTTTTCCAACTGCAAGTTTTTATTTTGTTGGCTGTTCTGAGGACAGTTACCCTGAGATTTCTCAGACCAATCCCATGATAACAGTTAAAACTAAATCTAACTCCTTGAACTCACTTATTACACTTCACTATTTGGATACTATGTGGTTGTACAGAGGCATATGTGAAGCAATCAGGATCAGCACCCTTATGCATACCTGCTGCACAGCCAAAATATAACCGTCCCGTGACAAACACAGCAGTACATACATAACCAGTGTACCTGTTCTCTGTGTCACACCAGTCCTTAAGAAAACACCACTTCTGACTCCACTGCATATTAATAATTCTATTCTGTCACAGCCCCAGATGTCCTCAAGGAGGTACCAAAGATGTCTCTGCACGTTATGAAGAAAAGTAAGTCAAGAAAACTAAATTATAGTTTTGTTTTCTGACCATGGTAATCATATTTCCAGAAAAGGTAACTGAGTTAGGCTATGATACAGAATGAGTAGGAAGAAATACAAGTGAAACTTACCAAATACATTAGAATTAATGCACTTAACAGATTCAGTTTAACAAGAGTGGGTTGATTTGAGAAACTGATTATGATTTGAATATTAATTTTTAAGGATAGAGAAATAATCTAGAAGCATTCAGATTTTGTGGTTTTGTACACATCAGAACATTTTAACTTATGACTAAATTATTACAGGAAGCAGTCTCCGTCCATTGCCTGTGCTTAGGTGTCTGTCTAAGTGCATGGCTTCTTTTTTCTTAACAAAAGGATAATCTACTTGAAATATATTTATATTTACTGTGGGGTTAAGGGAAAGCTGCTTTCAGTTTCCTGTATCAAAATCCATGCCATTTCATATTTTTAGACCTTCCTTCATAGAGGATAATAGTCAATGGTGAAATGTTCATTAACTTATCAGGGGAATACCCATTTTTAAGTAATTCATTTAAGTAAGGCATATTGAAAGCACTTCACAATCAATTTCAAGAATAGTTTGTCAACCCTCAATCATAAGAATGGGAAATCGTAAGAAAACAAGCCTGAAAATCTTTACTCATAGTACGGGAAGTCTTTCAATATTAAACAATGAAACGGCTACACTTGAGTCATCTTAATGGTATCACATCCTAATGTCTTCCATTAGAACCATTACAAATTTTAGAAGATGAAAGCCTGAAAATCTTACTGGGAGAAGAAGTACAGTTGAGATAGATGAAACACTGAATGACTTCAGGACACAGTTGTGAGAAAAATAAAAGCTCTGCCTTGTGAGGGTTGTAAAACATTTTTGTTGTGTTCTGTTCTCCCAAGAAGGATGTACAAATTATGAGAACGAATACAAAGGATTATTCATATGGAGCTTAGAAAACAGCAATGTGGTTACAGAAGAGGCAAGAGCAAAAGGACATGTGTACAGGCAAGGCAAAGGCCAGAGCAGGACCAAGGTATTCCTAGTTTGCAAGGAAGGGTGAGGACTGAGCAGAACAAGCACTGATGATTTAAACCACTGGGTTCTAGTTTTCATAAGAAATCCCCAACTCCACAGAATCAGTGACAGACTCCCAAGACTTCCCTGCCTCACTCATTTGCTTGCTTTACTGGACATCCATTCTGTGTACTGGGCAACACTCCTGTGGTTGCTCCTGAATGCTTTCTCCTAATCCTTTTGCTTCTTCATCAAAGGATTAGAAACCCATATATTCATCTTCTCCAATGCAAAAGCACGTTTTTTATGAGAAAGTGATAAGCTACCTTTGAAGTGTTTCCTGATAGCTGTTAGCAAAGACACATCTTAGAGAAGCTGCCAATCTCCAGCTGGTTTGTTTGCAGTGACAATGATCTAGATGTCTAGTTGATGTCATTTTGATATTGAATTATAAATGCTATTTAACAGTCATTCTGAAGAAAAATTCTAGCAGATACGTTTTGGTTGCAATCTTTTATTTTCCATATTTGTCTGTCACAGAATCACTGGGTTGGAAAAGACTTCCAGGATCATAAAGTCCAACCATTCCTATCAACCACTAAACCATGCTCCTGAGCACCTCATCCACTCATCTTTTAAATACCTCCAGGGAAGGTGAATCAACCACCTCCCTGGGCAGCCTCTGCCAGTGCCCAATGACCCTTTCCGTAAAAATTTGTTTTCTGATGTCCAGTTTGAACCTCCCCTGATGGAGCTTGAGGTCATTCCCCCTTGTCCCGTCCCCTGTCACTTGGGAGAAGAGGTCAGCTCCCTGCTCTCTACAACCTCCTTTCAGGAAGTTGTAGAGAGCAATAAAGTCTCCCCTGAAGTCTCTTCAAAGCTAAACCACCCCAGTTCTCTCAGTTGCTCCTCATCAGACTTGTTCTCCAGCCCCTTCACATTATCTATGCAGAACAAATGTATTTCACAGTTTATTTCCAACTTTTCCGCTCAACTACTCCATATAAATATCAATATCCTTTTAAATACATGACCGGGAAATTATGTGCCAACATCAAGAAACTACACTGATGAGGTAATAGTTAAGAAGAAAGGGTTAAAAACACCTGTACGTGTATGAGAGATATATAGATAATTTGCTAAGATCTTGACAGGGAAGCTGACCTCGGACCCACAACTGTTAACCCTTCGGTGACCACCCCTGCTGTTTAAATGCCCTGTCCAATGAGTGACAGCACACCTGGACCTCAGTTCTGGAGTAGATAAAAAAAATCTGGAGTAGTTTTAACGTCACAACTTGTCTGGCAACATCCAGAGTGCCGCAGCCCCTCGCCCTATCATTTTGTTGCAGGGGTCTGGTGGCTTTTGCTATCCTTTACGAAACCCCTTCTAGAAACAACACCGCCAACAAAATGCTGTTTATTGCCGGTCACCCGTCAGGATCAGCGTCGAAACGCTCCTCATCCCTCTCCCGGTGGTTGGGAATCCTCCGCCCCATCTTCCTCGGGCGCAGAGCCGCATCCTGCTGGGTTCCCACCCCTGGACGGGCTCAGGCGCTTTCCATTTTATTTTCCATCCCTTTCCTTCCTTTCCTCGGGCCCGCTAGCCGGAGCATACACCCTCCCAAGGGGTTTGCCCGGATCATTTACTTATCTTGTGCGCATTAAGAAACCACCATTAGGCGTTGGTGGGAGGCGCCTCATTTGGTGCGCGGAGCTGCCTCCCCTGCGCTGCGCTAGGGATGAACAATTGACCGGGAGCTGCGAGCTCGCCAGGAGCCGCCTTCTCCGCGCCCGTTTATCTGCCGGATCTGTATTTTTCTGCCGACTGGGTCGCTGCCGCTGCCCTCTCCGGGGCTTCATCTTAATTTTTTATTTTATTTTTTTTTTTTTTTGGTGCGTGTACGTGGATTTTTGGGGTTTTTCCCTCGGGAAGCCTCGCTGGAGTTTGGCTGCCGGGCCGGACTTAGCGCGGAGGAGCCGCGCGGAGCTGTGTCTGCCGCCCCGCCCGCGGATCGTCGCCCCCCCCACTTCATCCCTCCCTCTCTCCATCCCTGCCTCTTTCTCTCCATCATCCCGGCGCGGATTGCGCGCGAGTGCGCGCAGCCGCCTCCTCCCCACCGCGCAGCCGGGGGAAGGCTGCTGCGCCGCGGGCGGGGGAGGGAGCGAGGAGACGAAGGAAGGAAAAGACGGAAAGATCCCCCTAGCCTCGAAGGGAGAGGGGGAAATTAAAAAAAAAAGGGGGGGGGTGGGAAAGAGAAAGGAGCGTGAATGTGAAGGAATGTGCCTGCCCGCCGCCGGAACCGCGCAATTGGAATAAAATAACCCGAGGAGGCTGGTCGTCGCGGAGAAGGGTGAAGAAAGGGAGAGGAGATCGAGCGAGGAGGCCGATCGCCGCGACGGGGAGGAGGCAGAAGGAGCAGGAGCGCGCGGAGGCCGAAGAGGAGGCGGGCGCCGTCCCGCCGAGCGCGGAGGCTGCGCGGGGCGCGATGCCGGCGGCGTGACGGAGCGGGGCGCTCTCTCCGCCCCGCCGCTCTCTCCGCCGATGCCCCCGCGCTGCCCGCCGCCCCGAGGATGAGCGAAGGGGCCGCCGGCGCCGCGGCGCCCGGGGCGGCGGAGGCTGCGGCGGGGGGTCCGGGCGGGGATGGCGCCGCGGGGCCGCCGCGGGAGCTGCGCTGCAGCGACTGCATCGTCTGGAACCGGCAGCAGACCTGGCTGTGCGCCGTGCCGCTCTTCATCGGTTTCGTCGGTTTGGGGCTCAGCCTCATGCTGCTCAAGTGGATCGTGGTGGGCTCCGTCAAGGAGTACGTCCCCGCCGAGCTGACGGACGCCGAGGGCGCGGGGCAGGACCCCTTCTTCCTCTCCAAGCCCACCGCCCCCCCCCGCGGCGCCGAGACCACCACCGCCGCCGCCACGCCGCGGCCGCCCAGCCGCGTCAGCCCCCGCCTCACCACCATGAGCCGGGCCCCCTCGCGGCCCCCCGGCACCCGCGGGCCGGCGCGGAGCCCCCCGCGCCCCACGGCCGCCCGGCAGCCCGCGGCCCCGCGCACCGCTCCGCCCGCCAGCGGCGCCCCCGGCACCGCCCGCCCGCCGCCCGCCGTCCCCAGCGCCCCGCCGCCCGCCTGGCCCACTGCGGCACACGCTACCTCCTCCTACAAGATCTACGTCCACGACTCGGCGCCCTCCTGGACGTTGTCGCCCTTCCAGGAGTCCACCACCGCCGCGCCGGAGCCCGGCACCGCCCCCAAAATCCGTAAGTGAGCCCCGCGTCCTCTCCCCGCCGCGGGCTCCGAGGCTGCCGCCGCCGCGTCCCGGGCAGGAGCGGTTTTCCCGGCGTTGTCGCTGTCCGTTGGGGAGCCGCAGAGCTTCAAAGTTTATGCGCTTCTCTTCCCACCCCTCCCCGGGCGAGTTCCCCGCTCGTGGGACTCGGGGTGAGACGGGGGCAGCCGCGGGAGGTGACTTTAGGAAAGATGCGGACACCCCTCTCCCGCCCGGCCCCGCTTTTCCCGCTGCGGGAGGACGGAGGTGCTGGGCGTGCCCGAGGTGACAGGGACGAGCGGTTACCCTGATGCAGCTCCCGGCGAAGCAGCGGGGCGGGTTGTGCCCGTGTCTCTCTGCCGCCGAGGCGCTTCGGCTTCCCGCACCTGTTTCCCTGGGAATACGGGGTGGAGCGGACTCCGGAGGGCAGCTCCCTCCGCCCTGCTCCCCCGGGGAAGGAGCCTGGGGTTGTCCTGTGAACCCGCAGCCGAGCGGTTTCCCGGCTCCCGTGTGCAGGCGCTGCGCTGCACCGGCAGAGGAAGGGGCAGCTCCTCGAGGGATGCGCCGTGGCTGCTCTCGCAGCCCTGCCAGGCGCACCCCGAAGGATTCGGGATAAATCCCAAAATTAATGTGGTCCGAGTGCGGGAACTTTCAGCTTTTCGTAAAGATTATCTAGGACAAACGCTGATCCGTACCAAAAAAAACGCCCAACTTGTGCGGTGCTATTTAGTGAAATGCTCAATTAAAGCTGTATTGCAGTCATCATCTGCGTTGTCTTGGCTGCAGCACAGAATGAGGAGCCCCGCGTCCTCCATTAACTCTTAGGTGCTTCTGCTAGGGATGTCAGTTCAATTGAACGCTGCCACCTGAATCGCTTTTGCAGCCCAAGGCTCCCTTCTTCATGATAACACGTGGCTATTCTGCTGGAGGATTTTGTTAGCGAGTCCTTTGAACTTTATTTTGTCCGTTAAATCTATTTGCTGATGAGCCCTGGGTCAGAGTATATGCAGAACAAACCGATCTTGTGAATTGACAAAATCCGGGGAAGAACAGCAAATTGGATGTGTGCGTGTGAGTGGGTGGGTGTGCAGGTGGCGGATGGCCGGGAGTGATTACGAATAAAACTGTCGGTGAATCAGAAGAGCAAATAAGGCAGTAACTCGCTTTTCCCAGTCTCTGCTTCAGTAACAGAGAGAACCATCCTTTACAGGTGTGCCTCAGCCTGCTTGCTCTGTGGGTGCGAGCTAAGGGAGTCTGGTGCTGCAGAAGGAAATCTCTGGCAGAGCTGAATCTTGCCCATTTCACTTAACTGCAGGGAGCTGTACAGGGCCGGTTTTATTTAAAAACATAGCAGCAAAGGGAACCTGATTTTCAGTGCGTGTCTCTGCTTGCAAGCCTTGTGTGAGCCAGATATGTTACATGGGGTTTTGAACTGCAATGACTTGTGTGTCTGAAATGCTGCCTGGTTTTGCCAGGTGGGATCTGTCAGGGTTTAGACACTCCCTTGCAATCTCCTCCTTTCTCCCCTTTTTGTATTTTTGGGTATGTAAGAGAAATCGACAGCAATTTCTGCCCTTCTGTGCTGTCTCCCTACAAGGTATAGAAGGCAATAATATCCTGTTTAATAAATGATGTTCATCTGGCAGGACTCTCCTCCAGGCAAAGGACACAAAGGAAGAAGACGACCCACAATCTTGAAATATTCCAGGCAGTTACAGAGTCTCGTGACTATTTGTCTTAGGGAGACTGCTAATATCTTCTACAGCAGGGTGTTTCTCCTCATTAAATACAGCTCGGTTTGCAAGAAGTGCAAATCCAGCAGAAATTGACCCTGTTTGGGCACATTGATAGTAGAGATTATCATTAATGGGAGATTACATAGATTACATAAAAAAGGATTTGAATTTGTAGGGCATGTGGAAATTTTTTCTAGAGTCTACAGCTGTACTTCTCTGACACATAGAAGCATCTCTGAGGATATATGTAAAATTCTCTGAGGCTGCAGCATCCACCAGAGGGGAGAGGGAGAAGAAAGGCAGGTTTTCTGCCATGAACTGTTGACATGGTGTGACCCCAAAGCAAGGACCTGCATCTGTCCCGACAACTCTTATGAAGAAAGGGATTTTTTAAACACAGAACCATCTTAATTTTCGAGGTTGAGCTGCATGTTCCTTCTGTGTCCATTGCTCCAGCTACTATTGAAATGAAAGTCATGGATGCTGTTGTAACCCGTGAATACAAATCTGTATGAGGCATGTCTGATGCCTCAGCTTTCAAAATAGTTCACAGCCTTGTTTGATCCTCTGACTTGGCAAGGCACATATGTGGACAGGGGTCATTCACAGGTTATCTAGCATTTCATAGCTTTTAAGAAAAGAGGCATCTGTCTTTATACTGCTTCACGTTGCGGTTTATTTATTTATTTAAACACATTAAAATGGTCTCAAAACATGACTTAGGAAAATGGAAGGCAAATCAGGAGTTATTTTTTCAGAAAGCTGGCTGATTGCCCACCTGAAATAAATGTTGGTAAAGCCTTTTCTCTGTATGTGTGTTCATCCGAGGAGATGTTGTGAAATCCCTCAGGTTTTTTGTGGGTGTACATAATGACAATAATTCTTGGTTTTGTTTCACTCAAAGTCAAAGTATCAGTCAGCTGTTTTGAAAGTTCTCGATGTAGATCCTTCAGGTTCTGACTAAGCAAAAACCACTTACACATCAAGTCTCACTCTATCTTGTGCCTGTATGTGATTCTCATGATCACACACAGACTGTGGCTTTTCACAGCATGAATCTCTTTAGCCAGTGCTAAAATCAATAAAAATCGATCATTGATTTAGGGTAGTGCAGCCTGTAGATCAGAAAAAAATCAATCAACTGACTGGAACACACCAGTGAGGTTTTATTTTTATCAAGCCATTGGTTTCATTTCTGAAGAGTCATGCCCTGATTTTTCCAATATGCATTTTTCATGGTATGCTGGGTTCTTCAGTAATGTTATTATCTTTAAATTGAGACACTGTACTTAAAAGAATTCCTGTGTGAATTCAGCTATGAAATAGCCCTGTGGTTTCTCTTGTATTCACGCTACCAAAGGCTAATGCAGAGAATGGGGGTCAGGCAGGTGGGGCTCGACTAATGCATAGCAACCAAGGAAAGAGATGTTACAGAACTCTTGATCAATAGAACTCGTGAAGTCCAATTGCAACCTTTTTTATGACTCTAGACTGCAGCCTGTGTATGCTTTGGTTTCCTGCTAAAGATCTTCTGGTCCAGTCGTTTATCCTAGTCATTTCTCTGTCTGTTATGCACGGCATGGGTTCAGATAACAAGCATCTGGCACTTGAACTGTTACCAACACTAACATTTTGGTAAAAGCTGTTTGTTTTATTTTGCACTGACTCAAATACCTCTTTCACATTAAGGATGACACTTAGATGGAACTGCGGGGTTTTCACCAACTGGAGGGTGTTGTGGGAGGTGCCAAACCATAGTAAAACCAGACCTACTCTTCCCAGAGCTATAAAACGTTCTGCCAGCAAATGACACGTTTCCGTGAATGCTGCGTTATGATCGTGAGCTGTCATTGAAATTGAGGGGAGCACACGTGACAGTAAAGAACGTGCAGTTAGCATTGACTAAGATTAATGTCAGTTATTTATCAACTTGTAATGCATTAAAAGCTGTCGATTTGGGGGAAAAAATACTGAGGCGAACAACTGGGAGTTGTAAAAGCATTTGCTTCTTCTCTATTCCCACTTACTTTCTATTCACATACCGTGAGTCAGTGTACCACAGATATGATTAGATTTGTGTTTCCCATCTTCAAGACTTGTCAACAGCAAGGCTACTGTCAAGATAAAAATAATAGGTAGAGAATTGTAGTCACACTGTTAAAGTGGAAGTTATTGTTATTTGTCGTATTTTACATCTTTAACTTGCTACATCTGTTTCAGTGAGGTTGGATGAAACTGGACTTAATTCCATTTTCCTTTTATAATTCATTTTATTATTAGGAACTAGTGCAGTTATTGCTGAATTCAGAAGGAAGTGGAATGTTTCAAATAAACATCCCACTCACAGATCTGTACATTGATTCTCTTCAGCTGTATTTCCTCTCTGTTCCTTTTATTGAAGTGTTGGAATCCTATGACCTAGGAGCGCTTTCACAGTACTAGAATGATGAGAGGAAGGAATATGGCTGAAATTACTCCATGCTGCCTTTTAACCCTGATGAAAATTCTTCAGGGGGCTGCAAGGATTCTTGTTACATTGATTTAACCTCTGATCACTGGTAAAAGCAAAGCCTTGCATTTTATTTCGCATAATTTTTCATCATCTATACAAGGACATTATGTGATATATTATATGTTGACAACGGAATACCATTATTAAATTAAAGTATTGATTTATTGCAAAGTATTATGGTAAAGTAATGTCAGTGGTTTTTCTAAACCCACAGAAAATGGAAATTAAAAATTAAAGCAAAAGCCTGTCTCTGTCTACACTATGGTGTCTGGTGTTGCATGGCATTCATCTTCTGAGTCATTGCTTTGAAACCTTCTCCAAAGCAAAGTACATACATGGATGGGTATGGCTTTGGCTTTACCTTAAAATCCTATAGGTCATGTTTTTCAGAAAGTGGCTAAAACATCCCCTTTTCTGGTTTTGCTGATTTCTCCCATAACTTGTTTGGAAACAAACTGCACAAGGAAAGGTGCCAGGTGAAATGGTGTGGACTACTTGATCAGGCACATAAATAAAGAAATAAGCCCTAGAAACTTCTGTACATCTGAGCCTGGTGGTTTCTTTTTGAAGTTCCTTGTGATTTGAACAAGTTTGTAGTGTGCCTGTGCACATGTGTGCACACACACAAAATACAAGCAGGTAATTGTATGTTTGCACACTACCTGTTCTGGAGAAGGATTGGGACCTCAAGACCCGTGGTGATCTCGGGAACAGGCTTTGCTGAGCAAGAGAGCTGCTTTGGTTGTGGTTGGAGTTCAGAACAGAACCCAGAGATTTTGTTGTAGCTGACTGGACTGAATGCTAAGTAAAAGTACAATGTTTTTGATTTGAAAGTGTCTTTCAGGTTTTGTTGTATGTAAGGGATTTGTTTTCACCATTGCTATTAAACACAGGCACGTTTTTGTTTGAATTACAAGAGTAGACAAGGTGCAGCTAGAGAAAACAAGAAG
Source organism: Coccyzus lansbergi (assembly GCA_033558105.1). Lineage (NCBI taxonomy): Eukaryota > Metazoa > Chordata > Aves > Cuculiformes > Coccyzidae > Coccyzus > Coccyzus lansbergi. The sequence continues at coordinate 2,722,240 of JAUMJK010000708.1, forward strand.
ATGCTTTGTGATACAGAGGGTTTCTTGCTCTGAGGGACTTAGTTCTTGGATTGACATGGTGAGGGTTAGAAGTGTCATTTAATAAGGCTGTTTTCTCATTGCCCAGAAGTAAATTTCCAAGGTGGACAGGTCTTAAACCTGCTTTTATACTTTTACCTTCCCCTTGATTCCCAATCTCAAACTACTCCATTGAGTAAAGTGCATCTTCAGTGGAGGAAAGCAGCTCCCTGTGAGGGTCTGAGTGGGTGGGCTGGCCAGGCAAGGGCCCTTCTGACCAGGACAAGAACAGAGGATGAGTGTTCAAATAGAGCTTGTAGGCAACACATGGAGCAGGTGAATGCATCCAGGTGGACAAGTGTTTTTTGAGTGAGTTTTTACTGTCACAGGGGTTTCTGGGACCTTTGGTAAAATTCATTCAAGAGGAGAAAAATGAATAAAACACCCAGGAGGGAATTGAAATAGCAACTACTTTTTAAAAATGTCAGTGTCCTATTCATAGAAGAAATACTTAAATGGATCAACTCTTCCTGATGTAATATGGTGAGAGCAGGGAAAAACTGCTAACTGTCCAGCTGCTTATCTCTGAAACTTTATCAGTATGTTCAATGTTACTCTAGTAATATTCAGAAACACAGATAAAATTAGTAAAACTTTTAAAATTCTCTCAGTATTTAATCTTTTTTTTATTCCTACAAGGGCAGTACTTTGCATTTGGGAAGCTGTGTTTCTCACATGGCATGTAAATAGGAGAATTTTGTGACTTTCAGGTCTTTCTCACAATGTATTATTGCTGATATTTCCTTTTTTCGTGTGTGTAGTTCTTATAGTTGACTGCAGGTGACAAAATTATTCAGTGTCAAAGATAATTCACTTCATATCATATTTAACAAATGACTTTTAAGTCCAAAATCAGATTTTTTTTTTCCTCAGAGTAATTTGATGTTTGTATTTCTGCAAGAATTAAACCTTTGGGTAGAGCTCAGGCAGATTAATAGCGGCTCACTGTCCAAGAAAGCCTGGCTAAAAACATGAAGTGAAACTTGATCTAAAATACCTGAAGAAATTCCTGCTTTAGTCCCTGTCAAATGAGTTTGGTGACTTGCTGAGCCTCCTCTTTTTGCTTTAGTGTCTCTTTTTTATTTAGTACTTTTATGTTTTGTGGCTTTCATTTACCTTAAAATGTTCAAATTAACCTCTAGGCAGTTGTAAAGTCTCTGGAGTTGTGTTCCATCATTGGAATGGTTGGACTAGAAGATCCGATGGGTCCCTTCCAACCTGGTTGTTCTATGATTCTATGATCATTGCCTCCTCGTTATATTTTATGCCTATAACAAAGAAGCACCTAATAAATGAAGGTTCATTGGCAATGTGGAAGGTGCTTTCTGAAGAAAAATGGATTATTATTTATGTTTGTATACAAAGGTCTTTCACTGAGGCATTTTGCAACTTTATTGGCAAAGAATGGAGGAAAAAACCCAACGTGATAGTATTCCATGTAGAAGTTTTGCTGCATTAAGTAGTTTAGAGTCTTTAATTCTGTAATGAGATGGCTATATGGCCCAATTTTGCAAATGTATGGGCCAAATTTAGAGCGTGGGAGTGATGCCTTTTCTCTTTTGTGGATTTATGCACCTGCAGTATCAGGGTCAATTTATGTTAACATCTGTGTGAGTAAATCTGTTCCTGTGTCTTAAATTGCAGTCTGAATTCTTGTAATACATGCCTGTGTAAATGAATGTACATCAGCTCTCTAACAGGTGTGAACATTATTTAAATGTGCCTGTTAGAATGGAGTTACCATATCTGCATTCTCTTTTTTCGTTTGTTTTCCACTACTATGTAAAGTAGACCATTATTTCATTTATTCTCTGTCTGAAATATGTTCTGTAGTAAAATCTTTCTGTAGTTGCTTAGCTGTGGACTGTCACAAGACATGTGGGTTGTGAATTTCTTTGCATATCACTTTTAAATGATTTTCCTTTACTTTTTCCCATTTTTTGAGTATTATTCAGGAAAATAATACTTACGGTTTTGTACAGTTTTTCTCTGTATTACTTCTTCATCAAGATACATGCCAACACTTATTTTTTTCTGAAGCCTGCAGACAGAAAATCTAATCTAAAACAATAGAAATGGCAAAGCTGTATTTTAAGATTTAGTTTTCTGAAACTGCAATTATGACATGATTTTCACATTGCTTATTTCACTGTATCATTGCTGTTAAACTTCAAGATTCTAGCATAGTAGAAACTGAACCTTGATTGCTGGTTGTTACCAGACAGAGGGGCTATAGCACTGCGTAACATCAAGCCATTAATTTAGTATTAATAACAAATACCCTCTTTTTGCAGGTCTTATTATTTTCACTGATGTCAGAACTTGTAAAGCAAGCATTTGAGAAGAGGTGGGGTTATTCTGTTGGAAGGGCTTTGGGGGTCTGGTTTTACTGCAGTAACAGGGTTTTTTTTCTGACGTGGTTAGCAAGGAAGGTGGAAAATGTACGATCCAACCTACAGTTGTTCAGCTGCTTTTAAATGTAATCAGATTTTTAGTAAAACCAACAAACTTGTATCAAAAAGCATGGCTAACCTGCAAAATTGTGCTGCACTGTGCAATGCTAATGTTTATTTATATCTCCTAGTTTAGTACATAATAAAATAGCGTTGGTGCTCAAGAGTGGCTGAGAGGTGTACCTTGCTGCTGTCTCCACAGCTGAGCAACACTGGTGAAGATTAAAAAATGATGTAGGGAATCTTTGTTTCCTCTCCCCTTCTGGTGAATTACAGTTCAGGTGGTCAAATGGTTATTGTTAAAATATTACTGAGCTATCCCAAAAGTTTTGACTTGGAACTGATTGATTAGTGGTTGCTGAAACTAATCTGTTTTCTTCCAGAGGGATGTGCTTTGTTAATGTTTTTTTTAAGAGTAGTGTTTTATGGAGGGCAAATTAATTTTCTAGGTCAATCTGTCAGTGAATTTGGAAAAAGAGAAGCAGAGGTTTTGTTTGAAATCTGGAGACTAACTGTCCTGGAATGTTAAGCTGGTTGTCTTACCATTTACCACTAGTGAGTATGAAGCCTTTGTACTACCAGGGTTTGATGGGTAGTGCATTCAGTTTAGCAGACGGGATTATTCCAGTGAGTGTCAGTGCTCATGATTTAGAAGGGTAGAGGTACTTTTATAATTATTTCATAAGTAGCTAAACCACATTAGCTTTTAGCTTGAAATCTGGCCCAGATATGTAAGGGTCATAGCGTTAAAGTTCAATCCCCCCTCTCTCTCTCTCTCTCTCTCTCTCTCTCTCTCTCTCTCTCTCTCTCTCTCTCTCTCTCTCTCTCTCTCTCTCTCTCTCTCTCTCTCTCCCTCCCCCCCTCTCTCCCTCTTTCCCTCTCTCTCATCTCCCCCCCTCTCTTTTTCTCTTTTTAAAAAAATAATTAAAAAGCTAAAGTCCCCAGCATAAATACATACAGCAGTGGCTTTTTTCTTAAGAAGTTTGGGTTGCTTTCTTTTTAGATGTTGATATTTATTTTATAACTTGTTTTAATAGAGCGTACCATACATTTCATAGGATCAGCTGCTTATTTAGAAGACTGTTTCTCGGTGTATTAATTGGTTGTGATTAGTTGGCATCAGTCAACAATGCTAGCAGCATTCAAAGTGTACTTTCAGAGTAATAGGATTTACAGCAGGAAGGTTCTGGGGAAAGTGAATATTTTCCACTATGTGATGGCTATTGGCTCACCTTTGAGAGGAAGGGTGTCAGACAGGCAGCAGAGATGATGGGATGAGCTATACCTATCCGCCATACGTCCTCATCTGGGAAGTCAATCTTTGCCTTGGCTCATGATGATCTCTGCTGCCTTGTTCTTTAGAGAAGCAGAGGGGAAGAAATGTTTCTCTTACCTTGCGATATCTAGAGCACATTCACTACAGAGGCTTACTTAGTCCTAAATGAAAAGCAAGAATAGTAACAATGCTTTAAACTGGTCTTAGAAGTATCTTCCTGCGATAGGGAATTTTTACAGGTTTTTGTTCTTGGATGGCTGGATTTAATCTGAATGTATGAAACTGAAATTTTAGTGTGTCATATGTTTAAGAGGGGAAGAAAGAAGGGTCTGGTATTGTTATTTTGTAGGAGATGGAAGAGACCACTTATATCCACTGAATTTCAGTACAGTGCAGCACTTGATTACACCTTATGTTTATGTACATTTGAAAACCTGTCCTTTCTTACCTCAGCAGCTGTAGGGGATTTGTAGCTAGACACAGCATCACCACTGTAAGGTGCATCTATATATTTGAATTATTTAATTAGAGATTATTTTTCAACCATCCCTTAACATCCTAACACTCTTAATGTTTTGGGGGGGCATTGTGATCCTGTTTATTAATGGAATCTATATTACAGCATAGACTCTTGGACATTTTCCTTAACAAATACTACTTAAAAACAAGTTTACTGTGTTTTGTGTAAGTAGAATTAGAATCCAAGGAACTCATCTCACGTGTAACTCAGTATTCTGTGATGGCTGTTGAGCTGCAGAGTAGCTCAGTGAGTATCACAGCAAGAAGCAGGATAGACCATAGACAGGCACTGGACTGCGTGTTTTACGTAAGAACTACTAATAAAAGCTTGGTAAAGAATTTAGGATCCAAGCATAATTAAGCTTTTCTAATTATCACCAGTTTTTGGCCCAACTCTGCATAGGCACAGAGGTAATTAAAAGCTTCTATTCAGCTCTCTTTAAATTGAGGTTGTGATAATCAAAACACATAAATAAAGAAAATAGGAGAATATTAGATTATATATATGTAATATGCAATTTCAGTAGTAGCTATGGAAAGTAAGCTCATGTAACGAACTCAAACAAACCCCAAGCTCCATGAATAGTAGCAGAGATTCAGTGTTATTTCATGTCTTTGTTATTTACTTAATAGAATAATTTCCTGCATTACAGAACAAAATAACTTTTCCCACTAGCTATTGAAAAAACATATCCCATAGCGCACAGATGGAGGTGTGGATGAGGTACTCAGGCTTGAATTAAATTCTGTGCTGCACTGTCATCTTTGGAGCTCTGCCCTTTGTTACAACTGTCTTTCTGCTTCCACCAGAAAATGGGTGACTTTGGCAGTGTGGAGCTGTTTAATAGACAGCTGCTATAGGGTGGCTTCCTTTTCACCGTTTCTGCTTACTTATTAGTCTGCAGTTCATTCACAAAAGTTCTTCAAATCTCCGTGAAAGTAACAGACTGTAAATTGTTGGTTATTGGAAGTTAGGAGACCAGGAGTGGTCACCACTTTTTCTGAAGCTCAAGTTTTCTTAATTGTCAATTAAAGACATGGTGAAGAGGTACAGGTGAGAAGGAAGAGGTGTGTTATAATGAATTTTCAAAGAAAAGTGCTTAGCAGGTCTTATTTTAAATTTCAGAAAGCACTTGATATACTTGGTTGTGCCATTGGTTGTGTGTATGATCATCTTCCATAATTTTATGACAGATAAATTTAGTAGACTTAAGTACTGTAGAGGAAGAGATGGAGGGGTTTAGGTTTTTATGTGATCTAAAAGTGTTATCTTGAAATATAGCAGAGATATGTTGCTGGATAGCAGGGGTGTATCTGACAGCATGGCAAAGCTGTACATGAGACATCCTAATAAGCCAGTTATGCTAGCTCACGATTCTTTATTTTTGTCCATCAGTGAGTTGAATTTGGTTTGAATTTGGGACACTCATTAGGCCAAAACCTGCCATTAGGACAACCTCATTTAAGTCTTTTTAGCTGAACTTTGTAGTCAGTTGTCACCGCAAATTTTAGTAACTACTATATTTTATATTGCTGTCTTGTTTTATTTTAGAACTGAAGTGTTATTGTTTCCATATCTCACATCAAAAGGAAGAAACAGCTTCAGTATGGTGTAGTCTTCTATAGATAGAGTGAAAATGCTTGCTGAGTAGGTGGGATCCTTAGCCAAATCCAAACCCAATGAGATAAGTGAGAATAAGTGGGCTCTAGCTAACATTTAGAATAAACAGTTACACAGGAGTGACTTGCTTTTCCCAGTCTGTTGTTCTGCTTTTGTTCATAGTTGACTTTTATTAAATGCAGCTATGGTGATTAACTCTGAGGAAAGAAATCTGTTCTAACGATATTAATGTATTTATTAGATTTCAGATGGAGAATGAGATGAGGTTGGTAGGAGAGATATTCTTGTAGATCCACTGATAAAATTGGAGAAACACTGGCAAATGTTTTTTCTGTACCTCTTTGCATAGGTGATATAAATTATTTCCCTTGCATTTTTCAACCTACTGCCAGTAGGATTCTAATGAGTTTTGGTATTTCTTTTTTAATTAACTGAAAAGTTTTTTCATAACTCGATAATGATATGCTTAACTTTGAGGTGTAAATAGGTGAGTGCAGCACTTACTAAGTGTTGTCCTATTGGATTATTTATCCTGTTGTTAGGCTTAGTGTTTAACAACAATCTTGGTATCAGAGAAACTTACTAAATGTGAGTAGGAAACTGCTTATCATCTTAAAATTCTCAAATATTCACGTTGTCCTAGTAGTTTGGAGAAATTTTTAGTATGATTAGTTACTACTGGAGATGAATATTGTGTCAACACCTGCATATATGACCCCAACACAAATGTTGGCATTGAAGGCTCACACATCATGAAGTTCAAAGCCTGTATGAAATGATTTATACCAGTGCTTGAAAATATGTTTTGGTGATAGCCTTTTTAATGCCTTTAGGGCATTTAATTGTCATTAAGTGGCATAATCTCTGTTTAGATGGGAGAACTGGGAGTATTTTGGTTGCAAATAGGATAATGAAGTGGTTTGAAATCAAGGAGGAGTAATAAACGAATGGATCTGTACTGTTAACAACAGGCTTGGGCTTGGCATCTGGTTTACGATGGGAGTACACGATACGCATTGCCTAAGGTGGGAAGGTCTTTTCCCAGGCAGTCATCGGTTAGCACTGCGGATAGTAGTAGTGTGTGTGTGGACTGATCCTGTCCCTGCTGGAGTAGTACTAAAGCTATGCTAGTTATTGTAGTAGTAGAGTAAGCCTACGGTTCTCCATTTGTAACTGCTGACATCAGTGGAAGGTCTGCATGTGGTCTGATACAGGACAGACGCAAACTCTGTCTGGCACAGTTATGCCAAACTGTGGTACCCATTATACTGACCAGTAGGCTGGTATCTTTGTAGAAGGTTTTTGACAGGGTTTTTATATTCTGCACGACCCTCAGTGGCTCCATCAATCATGATTTGTAACACTTATATCATAATCTCGTTATATGAACATCAAAGCACTGAAAAAGTTTTTAGTTTAAAATGGTTTTATTTTAAAAATAACATAAAAGTTAAAGCTTTCCAAGTGGTTTGACCCCTTCATTTCCACGTATTTCAGACATGATCATGTGACAGGGTGCTTAGTTGATAGTCAGATAAGCATTAGGAGAAATGATATTATTTTTGCCTTGCCTTGGAGTTTTCCTGGGGATCCTCAAGTGCAGCTTTGTTAATGACATTTGTCATTTGTAAAGAAGCTGCACTGTAAACTTCAGATCTTAAAAGAAAAGAGTATGTAAGAAATAGGTTTGTGAGATAAATTTTTGCAGTAAGGTAATGTTTACTCATTTTGTAAGTCAAGACAGTATTTACAAACAACCACTGCACTAATCCTGGAGAATCAAAAATCTCAGTGACTGCTTTGACCTAGCGTTTACTCATGGAATCACAGAATGGTTTAGGTAGGAAGGGACCTTGAAAATCATGCAGTTCCAACCCCCCTGCCATGGACAGGGATACCTCCCACTGGATCAGATTCCTCATACTGTTTCCTGCTCTACTAGGAAACAAATGGCTAATGTAGGTAAAATCCCAATTTCCCAAACAATCCTCCTTTCCTCTGGCATTGTTCTGTGAACTTTGTGTAGGAAGTGCAGATGGTTGGAATTTCACTCCAGAAGTCTCCATTCCCGCAAAGTGTCTTTTCTTCAGAAAGCACAGTTCTGCAACTTCAGGTTGAAACAGTTGTGTAAGAACTGAACTTCAGAGGTTTCAAGGTCATTGCTTAGTAAGGATTTACATTGAAGAAAGTATAAGTCTCAAATGCTTTATTAAACAGTTCAGAAGAAACAAAATCCCACAAATCTTCAGAGCCTCAGACACTTTCTCTGTAGACTGTGTGAAACTTATCAATTGTATAACTGGTATGCATATTCACTGGGAAAAGCATTAGAGAAAGTGAATTTTTAGGTGATTTTAAAAACATACCTACAAATATTGGGGTATTTGGAGTTTTTACATGATATCGAGGTGTGGTAAAAGGATTTGGTTGTGCATATATTTTAAATTCACTGTAGTTTCAGGCTTAATCTTACAGTAGGCATGAAATCTAATGTATTCTGCTGCATTTGGTTCTTAAAGCATAAATTGTCAGAGCTATGCAGAAATTTCATTGATGACTTCTTTAGAATTTTTTAAATAGTGACATTTAACAGTTATTCCCAAGTGGTGTATTATTTGGAAAACATGCACACAATAAACTGAGGAGAAACTGTCTTTCCTCTTTTCATTGTTTCAATCTAGGTTGTGCTACGTATGCTTTAGTGATGTAGAAGAATGGTTTCAGCATTCTGTGCTTACTGTTCTGTTGTTGCTGTTTGGTTAAGCTTTTCCAGAAATGCCCAGAAAGAACCAAACAGTAGGGGTAGGAGAGGAGGGCTTCAGCTCAGATGCAATGAGAAAGACAGATTTAGAAGCTCAGGAAATCAGAAAAGCAAGTGCTATTGAATGTATTGTGAAGATGAAGATTCTCGTAGACCTTATTTATTATGATAAAACTCCTGCAAGTGGGTGAATTATTGAAGAGTAAAGAAGGAAATTGCCCAAGAATGATGCTCTATGTCCACAATCAGGTGATGCAGTCTAGGATCAATGCTTGTTCTCTCCAGCAGGATCCTGGGGTAGGTACCACTACAGTAGAGAAAGAAGTAATAAGAACTGGATTGTGTAAGTAATGGTGTTCACAATGTTTTCCTTTTAGTTTTATTTCATCCAAAATACTAGTTTAAAAAAAGTCACAAAGAGCAGAGATATCTTTTAAAATTCTACCTTATAAGGAAAGAGTTCTGAATTCAGAATGTCTTGTATATTTGCTATGAAAGTCCAGTGATGGTGTTAGCTTGCTTGTTTCTTGCCCTGTACTACCTGTCTTTCTCAGTTTCCATTTCTCTGCTGCTTGCTGTATCAGGGTCAAAAATAGTGTTGCAGAAAATTGAAAAATGGAAGTTTTGATAGTTGTTTACAGTTACAGAATAATAATATAATCATAGAATCGCCAGGTTGGAAGAGACCCACCGGATCAACTAGTCCAATCATTCCTATCCATCAGTAAGCCCCTCAGAACCTTGTCCACCTGTGCCTTAAACACTTCTAGTGAAAGTGAATCAACCACCTCCCTGGGCAGCCTGTTCCAGTGCCCAGTGACCCTTTCTGTGAAAAACTTTTTCCTAATGTCCAGCCTAAATGTCCCCTGGTGGAGCTTGAGGCCATTCCCTCTTGTCCCGTCCCCTGTCACTTGGGAGAAGAGGCCATGACCCTCCTCTCTACAACCTCCTTTCAGGTAGTTGTAGAGAGCAATGAGGTCTCCCCTCAGCCTCCTCTTCTCCAGGCTAAACAACCCCAGCTCTCTCAGCTGTTCCTCATAAGGCCTGTAGTTACAGGATAACTCTCCTGTATTCAAAACTTGCCTAATTTTGCAAATTACAGGTCTTTTCTAGTCTAAAAACCTCTTCTGAGAGTCTTGGGAAAGAGAAGGGTTTGGAATATTTTGTCCCACCTTTTCTTTGTGACAGTCAAAGGAGTAGTTTGATCTGTTTGTCATAATAATTTCATATTGGTTTGGTGGATTTTGTTTTGATTTTTTTTTTGACTGATGTCCTGGAATTCACAAAAGGCTTTAGAAAGTTATCTTCTAGAACCTTTTCCTGATGTGTTATCCAAATGCTTCTTTCTTTCGATAGTGGTTGGTACTGGGAGTTTGTATGAGATGCTTCTCCATATATTCTGTGGTAAAGATCAATGTGCAGAAGTAATGTATTTTACCTGCAGTATCCATAATTAATGCCTGATCTTTTAGTGGAACATATGATTCTTTCATAGCCTTCCTGTGAGTGATACACTTAAATGCATTATTTATTGCCTTTACCTAATAGTTTTTTAAATTCTTTTCATTTCCTGAATAATTTGCTCAGGGTAGATTTTGTTTTTGAAAGGGTGTATTGTCATTTAACTTGTTGTCTTCCCCTACTGTGTTCTCTGTCTCTCTCAGGGAGGGGAAGAATTCCATACCTTCCCGGATTAGATTACAATGCTATTTGAAATTCTTATGTTTTATATTTTCAGGTTTTCCTGCTTCCATTTAATTACCTTCCTTCTTTTTTTTTTTCCAGCTTCCCAAGTCTTTTGAAAGGCTTTACCTGTTATTTTTACTGGCTGTTATCTTTCTTGTCATCCCCCTTCCCTGCCACAACTGAGCTGCATCGTACTCCCATCATGTTTTGAATCACCTTCTGTTTTCCTGTGAGGACTGAGTCAAAACTGATCACCTGGTACCCTTTTCTTGCTGTTCCAAGAAGCAGCTGTTTAGTGTGCTGAAGATTTGCTGCTTGAAATAGCAAAGTAATAGACTATAAGAATACAATCAGATTTTCCCCTGTTTACTGTGTTCTGTGATCTCTTAAGTGGCCACAGTAGGGTAGAATTTTCGGTATTTGCTTGCATCCATCAGGTTGAAAGTTGTCAAGTTATCTACTCTCCTCTGAGTCCCTCCTTACCTCATTTCATGAGGAACACTTCTTCTTAGCTCTAACAATCTTCAAATTCCTGTCTGATGGAGTTTTCACATTACATTTAAGTCAGTAATTTTTATATTGCCCGTAGAAATTGAGAGTATATTTTCTGTTTCACGTGGGCATGACATATTTCAGAATGATACCCAGAAACTAGTATTTTCTTATAGTGGTATAGATCTATCTTCCAAATCCATGTTATGATTCCTTATTACCTTCTTGGTATGAATATACTGCATAAACATGGTATTTTCCTAAGCATTCTGCAGTGCTCAAGGAGATGGATTCGTGCTGTCGGCCCTTCCAATAAGCAAGTCCTTATCCTTCATGTTGCCTTCTAGTTCACACATGGCCGCAAATATTTTTGGGGTTGTTTTCCATCTCTCCACCTGACCTCCAAGAACTGTAATTCCAATTATGTTAATAATGTGTTGACTGAGCAACAGTCAGAGCAGTCTGACTCTGAAGGATCAGTTTCCTGTTGGTTTCTTTCTTCAGAAGAATCGGATCCTTATTTGGAGAGAATGCCAAGGATACTTTGATATGGTTTCATGTCTTTTACCACTTCAAAAGAAAAATTTTACCACATTTCAAAAGAGAAAATGGTTTTGTTTTTTCATGGTTATCCATTTAGCTATTTTTTAATGACCTTTTTTCACTTTAGATCATTATGTGGTACTATAAAATTCTAATATAATATTAAGTCTGGGTAGAGGCAGTGTATATTCTGAATGACATCTTTAAAGCTGTTGTTCCATCATTTTAGGAGGGGACTGTTTTCCACTTAAAATTACTTTGCTTTGAATAGAAGAGCTACTAGTGAATCTCTTGTTGTGGCTGAGATGTGATTGTTTAGAAAAACTTTATGTATTGTACCTAGGATGACATTACTGTTATTTCTGACGTGCATAGGCAGAACAGATGGTGCCGTTTGTGTGACTTCAGCATCCTTTCTTTTTTATTTTCATTTTTCTTTTTCTTTTTTTTTTTCCTTTGGTTTGTTATCCATTTGGGGTTTGTCCTATGTGGTTGATCATTTCTGATGACTCAGCATCGTACCCTGTGTTTGTCTCAATCAAAGGACTTTGAGTGTATTGTCTGCAATTGGTAATTTTTCCCTCTTTGGTCTCATCTGAACTCTTATAGGAAGTTTTCAGGTGAACTAATTCTATGGTACAGGAAGGCAAAAGGGATTGTTTCGCTTAATAACATACCCAGAACATATTAATGTATTTACAATTATTCCGTGAAATTGAGATCCTTATTCTGCAGTTTTTTTTCTTTGGTTTTTTTTTTTTCCAATCACCATCACTGTTTTCCTCTTTTCCTAAAATGCTATTTTAGTCTTTGAACCTTATTAATTGGTATCAACTTCATACTGGTTTAGCTACACCCAATTTAGCGGTTGCATCTCATACAATTCTGAGACAATCAAATTTTTGAAAATGTGAAAAATAATGTCATTTTTATTTTACTGAAATTTTAATGACTCTATCTTTACCTTTTTAGTAAGAGTATTTAAGTCTAGCAGCACACTCAGTGTCTGAGAACCCTGCTCCTAAAAACATGTGATGTATAATAACTAGAAATAACTAGAACACAGAAGTCCAGCTTCTTAGCAGGAAGAGTGGTGTTGGTGATACAACAGCTCACCTGTGCTGGCAAATCATCAGTTCAGAATACTTGTTAGTTTCGATCTCCTGCACTGGAAATATCTATGAATAAGCACGTCAAGCCAGATTTGTTCAATGTTTGTAATGCTGTTTCTGCAAATTGAAGCAGAAACTTCTGTTAAATCTTTTGAGTATAGCACCAAGCTGAAAAGCCTGCAGAATACAAACAAACATTTCTTCTTAGATAGCAAATTTCAGTCTAGCCAGGAGAAGCTCTCCTTTCAGCATGGTTTGATTTCTTCTTGGAGAATGCGCCATCCTTGAAGGTGTTTAGGGCTGGATTGGATGAGATTTGAGCAACCTGATCCAGTAGTAGGTGTCCCTACCCATGGCTTTGGGGTTGGAACTGGATGATTTTTAAGGTCCCTTCTGACCCAAACCATTCTATCATTCTAAGAGAATGCAGGATAGTCTGGAGGTCTGTAAGAGCTGGGCACAGGGTGTTGCCTCGATTTCTATTTCTTCTTTTGTTACCGTTAAGGTGTTCTGTTTTTAAGGCAGCTGAGGAAGGGACTTGTGTTGTGGCTGAAATCTTTGGTAGCCAAAGATTCCTCCAGAGAACAGAGATGCCATAGACAAAGTGAAAACATTACGCAAGAGTGGAGGCTCTTGCTCTGAGTGGACAGGCACTTTGGTGTAAAAGTTCAGCTTCCCAACTGCTTTACCTCCTGGTACTCTGCAGGTTTAGAAGATCCAGAAATGAGGCAGCACTTTCATGCCCAATGTTTAGTGCATTTGCAGGCAGAACAGTGATGGTATTTCTCTGCTCTTGATGCCCTTTTTAAAATCCAACTCAGCAAAGGCCCTTGTGTGGCTCCTGCTGGTGAACGGTTATGTACTGTAACTTGTCTTTCTGTTTTCCTGGGAAGAGCCCAGCCTTACTGTTGCTAATGCAGGTTCGATGCAGCAGACTTGATGTTCTTTTGTACTGCACTCCCTCGATATTGATCATTACCAGAGATTAGTTTCAGGTCATTAGCCTGGCAATAGCCAAACATCCCATGTCTTCAGATTTCCTGTCACTTCAGTAATGTGGTAGGTTCAACCTGTCTCCTGAGGAATACTGTTTCTGGAATTGAACTGGTTTTCTTATTTGCCTTACAAGTGCTGGTAATATCTCCACAATTTCATCTCTTCCCTTTTAGCAATTGTCAGTCCTATGCTGATCACTTTTAAGATTATCTAATTGTATATGCAAAACATACCACTTATTACAGGACTTAATTTCATTGTACCCGCATGTAAGTCCATCATGACTACTACCATTATAAGGCTTTAATTTGAATTTTTAATAAGGGCTTTGATCCTGAAAATAATTACAAGCATTCAATTATAATTGTGTATTATCGATGTATATTATGTATGTATGTTATTCAGTGAGCTTACTCACATGCAAGTTACTGATGTACAAGTACTTGCACAATGAAATCCTTATTTTCCCGACTTTCAGAAACACAGTAGTATTACCAAAAACACAGTAATGTATTTCAAGGGTATCCAGTTTCTTTGTCATTAGAATCCTTAGCCAGAGAATGGAAATGTTTATCATCCTAAGTGTGTGTAAATGATTTTGGTGTTGTGGCATAACCCATCCCTTTCAACTAAATGTTTGTAAAACGGACTAATGGATCGCTAATGTGGATGCATGCACACACAGTTTGCTTTTTTCATTACTGAAGTGCAGCCTCTGCTGACAGAACATAACTATTATATTTTAACTGTGTGCAAACCAGGGTCTGGTGACTAAGGAATGCAGAACCTGAGGTAAACTTCTGGAAACATAGTTCAGCAATACTAAATTTTTCCTCATTGCAAATTAAAAACATTCCCTTGAAGTATATCTGAGCCTTTATGAAAGTGTAAACTATAAGTAGTAAAACTTCCCTGTGTAGTTGGTTAGGTTTTTTTTTGTTTGTTTGTTTTTTACTCCCTCTCTTTTCATTATTTTTTTAACATTGGCATAAAAATAAGGCTGAGAGAATTCTTTGGGAACCCAAAAGTCTTTTGACCTAGGGCATGCATTTGCATTGGGGGAGTATCTAAGGATATTTACATGATTATAGATCAGCTCTCAAAACATGGGAAGGTGCTTCTAGAATTCTTTAGTTAGTGTTTTATGCAAGGTACTACAGCTACCTTAAATTACACAGAAGACCCTCATTCTGCTGTGCTGCCATTAATCTGAGTTGCTGATCAGTGAACTAGAAGTGATTATGATAATTTTGTTTGATATGTAAAAACACAGTGTAGTCAATGTTACAGAGTGAACACAGTGTACTTGGAAGTTTAATATATGGATATATGTGTGTGAAATTGAAAGTAGTTACCATCGAATGGAGTGGGAGGTAATAGTGAAACCTAAGAATACCAGTTATAATTGGGAACTGTGCAGGCCTGATTCATTAGATGCCAAAGAATACAACTCATTAATGAAAGACAGTACAACTCAAAATGAAAGAGAACTTCTTTAGGTTAAAAAAATGTGATTAAAAAGCAAAGTTAATCAACAAGGGAGGAATAAGGATGAACAATGAATAGATAAAAATGGAAAAACTGAGAGCATAACATGTTAGGAAATGGGCAAGTGCTAAATGATATCAGAATGTAACTGAAAAAAGAATAAATATGAATTATTGTAGTTTTCGTTACAAGCTATTTGGCAGCAATGAACTTTTGAAAATGGCATAAGTCTAATGATAGCTAATTTTGGGAAATAACGAAGCAAGGTTAAAAACGTAGTTGTTCAAAAATGGTTGAGAAGGAGAAACTGTATGTCGTAGAGAAATACTCTTGATTTTTTCAAGTAACTAATAAACGTGTTGAATAATTTGGTATAAACTTGAAAACTTTTGAACTGCAGGTCTAGGTAGCCCTTACCACAAAAGAATGTTCTATCTCTGGATAGGGAACTTTCTGAATGTATAGTGCAGATTTTTAATCAATTGAAGTATCTTACGTAGGTTCAAAAAGTCTTCTGAAGGACTACTAATATTGAAAAATGATAAATGTGATGACAAGGATAGGTATAGGTGAGATAAAGTGACAACCGTTTTGATAAAACTGTGGTAAAGCTGATATGGGAAACAGCTGGTAGTTAACTAGCAGTGATGTGATTGTTGTAATGAGAGGAGAATTCTGCAATTTTTAATACTCTGATAGAATCTCAAGTGCAGATGATTTATACTTTGCCTTTCATTCAGTTTCACCTCATTGCATGGCCGAAAAAGAGAGAGGTGCTTTTGAGTGAAGAAGTGGTATACAAAATCAGTGTATGTATATATCACATATAATCTTATTAAATAGACCAAACGATAAAATCCAGAACAAAGGATCTCTTGAAGGCCTTGGGGGAACAGGCTCAGCATGGTGCCTGCTCTGGTATATGAAAGAAGGTCTTTGTACCTAATGAAGGGATTAGAGATGTTCATGGATGTTATATTTGCGTGTTCGAATTCTTCTCACGTACGGATGTCCTCCAGGTCTGGATCTTGACCTCTCGGCACATTTTCAGTTGTGATCCCAGTCAGACCTACTTAGCTAATGAGGTATAAGATCATTGCCTGTGGTAGAAAGACTGTGGCGCATCAGAATTCACAGTATTGTTGTTTCACACTTGAGTAGAAGTAGCAGTGTGGGAGTTTCCAAATATGCCAGGCTTTACAATTAATATTTTAGTTATGCATTGAAAATGCATCTGTCTTTTCATTCTTCACTACTCTATCACTGTATGATCTATCAAATAAAGGACAATAAAAATATGTTTTTTCAGGTGTAATGAAAAAATATTACTCTGCATGTTGCACTTGACTATTTTGCAGGTGACTGTAGCTGTAATGGCTAAAGATTTTTAGTTGTGCTTAGCGTTAAGTTGTAAGTTTCTTAATGAAAAGCTTACTCAACATTTTAATGCCATTTTTCCTTATCTTGAGGCAGTGTGTGTGTTGTATGATATCAAAATAATCTACAGAATAGCTTTTAGAGTAAAAACTGTACTGATACTTGGGGAGGTTAATATGAATTATGCTGGTACTTATAAAATGCTTTTTCTGTATATAAAATAATGTCACCTTAGGAAGGAATTGGTTCTTTTCTTATAACTCATTACTTGTGTTTCTACTAGCTCTTACCATTGGGACATACATCTTACCATTGATTATTTTAAATTTTTATTTTTGGTGGTAACTGGTGTGGACAAAATCAAATCCATGCCCTTTCAATGAAAAGAAATACAGACAACCTGTGCAACATCCTCTTTAGTTCTTTATTATCACTTGAAACTGTGTTTCATTGGTAAAGAATAAACACATTATTCTTCTGCACTAAGCAGATCCTTCTGTTTCTTTACATAGATTCCTTTAACAGCGATGAATTGATAACAGAGGCAGGGAACACGGTGCTTCAGCTGGAAGCATGGTCTGTGTGCTGTTGATATGTCAGTTCCCTTCAGTTGTACCACAGGAGTACATGATAAGTGTGTGCTGCTCCTTTATTGAACAGAGGCCCATACAAGTTACACTGTGATTGAGTGCTTAGTCCTCCTTGTGGCAGTATGGGACATTGTTCTGTGCTGTGTCCCTGCCGGATGTGTGAGTGAAAAATGTTGGGCGAGTGTGTGTAATTTTAGACAAGACAGTTGAAATTTAACTGCCTCGAATTGAAAACTGCTTTTATGTACCCAAGACGGGATTACATAAATGAGTAATAATTGAAGCAGTATTGCAGTCAGTCTGTGTAGAATATTCTAGAGGAAGTACAGGTAGCTGAAACTTCCTCACTTTTGAGCATGCCTCAGTCTGATACATGCATAATTATGATTTCTCACCTCGCTGAAATTTTGCAGGTCTTCCTTGTGTGTCAGTGATAATGCTGAACTCTTGAAGTTGGAATGAGCAATTGAGATGTTTCAGTTTACCAAAATGAGTCATTTACCAGTTAGCACCTGAAAACTACCAGTCTCTGGGGAAATGTTAAGTAATAATTAATAGTTTTCATGTAATTAACAGAAAATACTACAAAACCTGTCACTTAGTAGATGCCAAGGCAAGGCCAGCAGGATGCGTTGCTGTGGGACATGGCAGCAGGGAGTAACTGAGGCTAATAGCAGATTACTGGTTTAACTTGATACAGAAATACCACTTTGCTCATCACTTTTAAGTGCCCTTTTGGGCTCTATTTACTCAGTAGAATCTGTCTTTCAAATACCAGTGCTGATGCTCAGAGGGCAGACCTCTGGCCTGCCTTGTCAAGAGCAGCTATTCAACCGGAGGTCTCCCATATTTCAGCTCTACCTCATTCTAATAGACATGAGCATTCTTGAATGAGAGCAGCCAATTGCAGAAATCTGGCATAACACATGGATGACTTTGTTCCTGTGCTTTTAGTTTGCTTTTTCCCCCTAGATATGTTTAATATTAATTTAATGATTTGCACTGGATTCCCCCCATAGTAGTATACTCTCACACAGGAATTGCTTACAGTCCTTCTCTAGAGCATCTTTCAAACAGAATACTTCAATTTTTAGATCATTGATTTCTCTGAAGTAGCAGCCTAAGAATGGTTTTGAAATAAAATCTGAGATGGAGTCATTGGCAAGTGTTATGTTTGTTACCTGAACTGGGAAGTAGGGTATTACTGGGAGCTCTGCAGAAGGTTTGGTCCTGCTGGGAAGTTTTTTAACCTGAATAAGGAACGTGGGGAAACCTCTAACTAAAGTCTTGACTTCTGTCTGTAGAGTGATATGTAAAAAACCTAAGTTACTCAAACTGTGGTTTCAGGCTAGGGATAGCGATGGAAGAGTCGTGTTCATATGGACAGGTGTGTGTGATGGGATATATATGATACATAAATAAGTCAAATAAAATTATCAGGCATTGGACTTCCACATTTTCAGTATCCTGCTTTTCCTACCTTCCCATTGGTCTTTGAGCCACAGCTTTCTTGCATTTGTCAGTTATTCGGTAGTCCATTAGGTCTGTTTCCATCTATTACACATGCATTTTATGGATGGAGAAACTAAGTCACAGTTAAGTTAACGTCTGGAGGGTAATCGGTATATAGAGCACAGAACCAGTTTTGTTTACAAAACCACTAATACAAATTGGTTTTCTTTGATAGATTTCAGAGCAGTATAAACTGGACAAATTTATCCTCCTGTCATTGGTGAGAAATGTATCTTTGACTGCTCTGTGCCTTCTGCTTCTGTCTGATCTTACTTAGGTAAGGAAGCTACTAGGCACTGAGTGTCAACCGAGCACAGAGATGGGGGTGGCTGGGGACACAGCAGACACATTGCTCTCCAGAACTCCAACTCTGGGATTGGGTTCTTCAGAAATACTTGAATTCTATAAAAACTGGCAGAACTTGAGTCAAAACATCTGTGGGTTAATATATGACAGCATTGCAAACTGTGGTATCTGCCCTGAGAATTTAAGCTTCAGTTTCTGCAAATGGAAAATAATTTAATGAAAGAAAAGATAATATATTTCAGTGGGTATTTCTAAATGAGTAATGTCCTTAAAGCCCAGAGCAAATAAAAAAAAAATACAAAGTTCTGATGTTTGAATATATGCTGTTGTCAGGAGAGCTACTTGTAGTTTGTTTTTCCTTGTTCATGTGCTTTCGTGCCATCGGTAGCCTGTTTTAATATTAAAGTGAAAAATAAAGGACACTAGCACTTCAAATTTGTATACCAATTTAAAGCACCAGTGCCTTAGAAGATCATAGCATCATTTAGCAAAGTTTGTTGGCACTGAATGAACATTACTTCCAGTGTTCTTACATCTTTATTTAACATAAAGTATTGTATACAGCTCTTAGAGCCTCCAGACTAACCTGCATTCTCTTAGAATCATGGAATGATTTGGGTTAGAAGGGACCTTAGAGATTATTCAGCTCCAAACCCCGCGCCGTAGGCAAGGACACCTCCCACTGGATCAGTCTGCCTAACGCCCCATCCAGCCGGGCCTGGAACACCTCCAAGATGGGGCAGCCACAACTTCCCTGGGCAACCTTTGCCAGTGCCTCACCACCCTCATTGTGAAGATGTTCCTCCTTATGCCCAGTCTAAATCTGCCTCTCTCCGATTTGTAGCCATTTCCCCTAGTCCTAACACTACATGCCTTTCTAAAAAGCATGGAAGTATAATTTAACACATATTATTTAACATAATATAAGCAGGCATGGTGGTGTTGGGCTGGCAGTTGGACTTAAAATTTTAGAGGTCTTTTCCAACCTTAATAATTCAATGATTTTATTCTATAGTTTATGCAAGTGCACATGAATCTGCAAGTCTCTTGTCCAAAAAGTAACTTGGGCATTGCTTTCAGTCTGCTCTGTTGCTGCTAGTTGTTACTGTATCTGGCACAGATGTAATCGTTAGGAAAAGCTGCTGTGGGTCTTTGAGGAGAGACGACAGTTATTGATGCAATATTTAGTATAAGCATCTCATTTCCAGTATCAAGGTGTGTAATAATAGTTGTTCAGGGTAATTATTGTACAATCTATGGTCTGAAGGTGCTGGTTTTTGGGCTTTTTCTGTCAAGGAATGAATATGAAGCTCATTTTTCATAGAATCCTGTTCAGTGTATAAAGCAAGACTTTGTGCACACTTAATATAAACATTTTCTCATAACATTTAATTCTCTAGACATTGAAACAGAATTTTCAGTGAATTTAGCACACGTAAAAATAAGCATGTATCAAGAACTTTGATAGCAAAGGAAAGTTCATTCTGATTTTCCCTCTTGAATATTTGATTTTACATAAAAAATGACTATTGTGGAGATAATGAACAGAAAAGTTACTGGACATTGGAAAAAAGGTAACACCAGCTATATCCAGGGTCATCACTGTACACACTGAGCGAGTAATATGGTTCTCTTCTGAAGCAGGTGTCATGTTCTTTTTGGCCTCCTATATGGGATGTTACTTTGTTTATGAAGTAAACAAACAAACAAACAATGGAAATACTTTTGAATTTCAAGGTCAAAGCTGAAAGTTTTCTTAGTTCACTAAGGAGCATGGCATGTATGGAAGTATTTTTGAATAAGACAGCAAAGGCAGAACTAATGAATGACACATTTTAAAAGGTAAAGGTTTTACATATTCAGAAAACCTCTTTACTTGAATACGCATTCAGATGCTTATTGAGTTAATGAGGTAAAATAGCTGCAGAATAACCTAGATGAAATGCAGGTAAGAGCAGCCTGTTCTCTACACGTTTTTTGGAGACCTTGTAGAATATATAGGGCACCATTCTGTGACTGATGTGAGGAACTAGAGGGTAGTGCTGCTTTGCCAGGGGACAAGGAATCAGCTCAGAATTAAGAAGGAATATCTCTGTAGCTCTGTGTCCTGTGTTAGGAATATGGTATTGAGGGCTTTAGAATATTAAAGCAAAGTTGTGTTATTTGAAGAGATTAGAAACTGAGAAAAGAAATTAATCCATAGTAGCACTCGCGTAGATTTAGTGAAATCCAGACTTACGTTTGCCTGTGTCTTGTATCCCCTGATTTACATTCAGCGAAGACTCTAAGAAGACTGAAATACCCTGTTCCATGTTACCCATTTTCATTATTCCATTCCGATTCATCTAGTGCTCAGAACTATTTTACAGGACTCCTGGATTTTTAATTTTACTTGAAAATCTAGGCCTTCTTTCTTTTCTTGTTTTTTCATCTTTGGTGCTTTCCCCTTATTTCCGGAGTCAGTTGTTATCATGGTAATGATAGTCAAGCAAATTATTTCCGCCCCCCCCCACTTTCAAATAGAGAAATAGCTACAGAATACTTAAGCAGTTTGAGGTTTATGAACTTCAAAATAAGGTTGGCATATGAATGTTAGCACTTCATCATCAAGTGCTATAAAAAGTCCATGAAAAGTTTGAGAATCTGATGAATTGCTATTAGGGAAGGCAACTCTGGTAAAAAAAACCAAACTAGATTAGCAAAATTCCATTAAAAATTTTAGATTTAAAATCACATGAAATTTTACTGATGTTCTACTCTACCTCTAATCTAGAGAGATGTAGAAATTCATCCTGTCATTCATTCATGCTGGATCAAAATACGTAATTTTTACAAGCAATGCTATAAAAGTTTTCCAAAGACAACCAAATCACTTAGTCTGTAAATTCTAGTAATGGTTGGGAAACTTGCATTTTTAACTACAAAAACACTTCCGGTATCAATCAGACCCCAATTAGAAAGGTTGAAAAGTTGCGTTTAGCCATATTATCTGTAATCTTGAGTTAAATATTTCATGTGCTGGAAGCTGTCTAAATGTATAAAAAGTTATGCCCTGAAGTTCATGAAAGCCTACTTTTGAGTCATCTTAAATAGACCTGGAGATGTTATCCTATTCCAGTTTAAAGGAAGACACTCTTAGGACAATTGGTGAGTATCCATCCCTGAGGTGTTTATTTTTTTATGCAACTCTGAGAAAATGGTAGCTGTCTTTAATAGTATGCAGGAAAATTTTGATATTGACTCATTTCAATTGTGTGCTAATGAAGTTGTCCTATGTGCCATTATTTAAAGTATATTGCTAGTAATTTCATTCTTTCTGTTACGTTTATTTTCTTCTTGTGTTTTTAAAAAGAAAAGCTTTTTAAAAAATGTTATTTTATGGCTTTTAATCCATTTCTTTGCATGTGAGATTACTCTGACTCCTTGCTAGCCCCAGAAGTTTAGGGGAACTGTTCTGTCTTTCTGTCTCCTTCAGACTACCTGGTGATCAAGTCCCTGAGAAACCTGATCTAATTAAACCTTCTCTTAGTCAGGGCTTGGACTGGATGGACCTCAAGGGAGGCCCCTTCTAATTGGTAATGCTCTATCATTCTATCAAATGGGAAACATTGTTTCCATAGTGCAGTAAAACCTTTTATGAGCTGGTAGCCTTAAGGGGAGGGATTCTGGATTGGTCCTTCATGATTTGTGAATGGCTACTCTAGATCATCGTTATAGGCTGGTAGGGGCTTGAATTGTCAGCAAGCATGGGCACAAATCAGCATCTTCAAGATGTTGAGGGGAAACAGTATTTTCTGTTAGGATTTTTTTAACAGTTATTGGCACATATATTTATTTTGAGTCTACTTTAGCAGTGATCTTATCTCTATGAGTGATTACAAGTGTAGAAATACACAGCTTGCTGAAGAAATTAATAGTGTGAAGTGGTTTGCAATTGCAAATAAATATAATATTTATTTTCAATTACATCTTTAACATATCACATGTTTCTTCTGAGTTGTAATGGATCTAGGGTATCAGTTCTTGAGCTCCAGGGAGAAATCACTGTTTTCCCTGACAGTGAGTAATGGGACTTTGTTTTGACATGGCACTAATATATATATGTATGCAAATATGTGTTTATCTTTTTTAATGACAAATAAGCATAGTCAAATAGTATTTTAGCTTTTGAATGAAGCAAATTAATAATGCCCTTTCAGCAGGTGTTTGTTTGCCTCTATTTATCCCATTGGTCATCAGAACCCCCTAGTCAGTAAGATACTTTTTTTTCTTAGTGATTCACTGTGCTATGCTGTCATACAGAGTTGATCGGAGTTCCGCAATGTTTTCTAAACTTGAGAGTGTAAAACAGGAAGAGGAGGGTTGTTTCCTTCTAACCTGATTCCCCTTGCAGTAAGAACTTTGTACATAGGAGAGTTTGGCCAGAGATGTCCAGATACATCCAATGCAGTTTATTTTTTATCTTTCAATGATCCTCTGTGACATAAAATCAGGCGCTGCACCCTTGGAGGATGGCTGCCTTCAGCCAGCTGTCAAAATGAGGATCAACGTCTACTCATGGTACTACTTGAGCTGTCCTTGTTTCAACAAACTGTTGTGTTCGTTTTGGCAATCAAAAAGACGTGCCCTTTTGAAAAGAGAAGTTTGACCTCAGTCTGATATCTGCAGCCTAAGTGGGGGCCATCCCTCTGAACTGAATTAAGACCTGATCCTCTGATACCTAGGTCATGAATCCAAAGAGTACATGCATTTTACTCTGCTTGCCCTGCAGCATGGGGCTGCTCTCTCTGTATTTTAGATTATTCTCTGCACCTTTCCAGGCAGTGCTGAAATTACTTGACATTTTTGTCTCTAACGTGTTTCTTCTGTAAGGCAGAAATTTTCAATTAGACTCCAGTCTACAGATTTGACTGTTACATGTATTCTGTCCTTCTTCTGGGCTGTGTACTTTCTGAAGATGCTTTTGGCAGAATGGGCTACTGGAGCTGTTGTGAGATGTTGCATAAATTCCACACCAATAGCCTGGTGGTTGTGATTCTGAAGTGTTTGTTGTTTACACATACTCCTGCCAACTTTGTATATGCTTTCAAGCATAGTTTGCCTGAATTTCAAGAAATTTTAATTCTCATACTTAAACTATGCACGTTTAATCAGATCTATCTGATAGAGAATGGCTCTTTAAAAAAAAAGACATTTTAATCACAGTATCAAAACTAAGGGCTTCGTATGTAATAATAAACCACAACAACAGCTTAACTCTTCTCCTTTGAAAGAATTAAAGTCTTCTCTCTGTTATTCTGTGGTTGATAAGCTTAAAATTATTGCACCAGAAGCAGCTTCTGCTGGGGTGAGGATAAAACCCAGACAGGTGTATACATAAATAATTTGTTTCACACTTTATTACTATGTATCTATACATTGAGAGAAAGATATCTGACTAGTCAGAGTTGGAATATTGCTCTTGGAGGCTTTTGAAATGTGTATCTACATTCTCAATTGACCTAAGAAAACCATCTTTCAAGAATTTTCCAAAACAGAAAAAAGAACCTCTAGTAAAACTTGTGGGGGAGAAAACTTCAAAGCAACAAACATCCAGAATATTCTTGCAACAGTATCCTTGAGCATTTCCGTGAAGCTTGGAATGATTTCCAGGTGCAAACTCCAGATATGTGTTAGGAGTCTAAGTAATAAAGATTTACATATGGTTGGTCTCAATGATCTGGTGGGTCTTTTTCAACCTGGTGATTCTATGATTCTATGATCTTGTGGTTTTCTTTTTTTGAATTACATTAATAGTGCCATGAAGCAAACCTGTAACTAAGATTTATGTTTTAAAAGCTGGGGGATGTTTAATATACAATTAAACATGTCTTTCCCCTCCCCTTCCCTGATTTCTCATTTTAACTGTTCATTTTAATTAAATCTCCTGGTATAGGTCAGCTTTAGAATATATTCCAAATCAGTGGAAATCTTTCCAAAAGCAACTTGCTGGTCATAGTAATGAACTATTCTATAGTTTTAGTGGATAATTCCATTGAGTGGAAAATTTGTGCTATATTCTATCGCAAGTGAGATTTTTCCTGCTTAGCAATTCTTTCTGACTTAGTATGACTCCTCTTTATTGTATCTCAAAAGCTGGCGCTATTCCTTTCTCTCAGGGTTTTGATGCCCTCCTGGTGAGGGACAGTTGTATTTCCACTTGCAGTCGGCTGATGATCTTGTGTGATTCCATGCTTCTCTTCCTTCATGCTTTCACCTGCTCTTCTCCCGAACTTCCCTGACTGCTCAGTTTTCAGAGAGCAACTGCTTCTTTCTCAGGAAAGGATTTGTTCTAGGAGCTGGAGATAAAGGGAGACAGGCTGTTTAAGTCACAAAACAAGAAACTGGGATTGATATGTGGATTTGGCAAATGATTTTCCATGAGAAATGCAAGATTTGCCTGTGTTTCTGATGGAGTTTATTAGGCTTTTTATTCCTTTGTGGGATGTGTCTATATTCTTATATAGACATTCTTATACTTATTCTTATACTTATTCTTATACCTGGAAAATCAAGTAGATTTTCATTTCCATATATTGCTTCCCTAGGAGTAGCCTCCAAAACCCCGAGTAATGAGTCAGTAAATTGATGCAATCTTCCCTGGAGCTGGCTAACACTTCCAGGGCTCCAAAGGCAAGCCTGGATGGAAGGTAGTAAACTAGCATGAATTCCTTATGTAAACACTTCTAATACACTTCAAATAGTGCAGTGCTTCACTTTAATGTGGACCACATAACCTACCCTGCTCAACAGCGTTCTTATATATTACTAGAGCCCATAGAGGAAGTCAGTTCAGAGTAATCAGCACTCTGGAAGTGCACACCCACCCATGAAGAAGCAGGAATGGTTAAAAAATAAAATAAGGTCATAAGAAAAATGTACTTGATTTTCCTGGGCCACAGGATGACATACACATGTTAAGCAAGTGTCTCAGAAAGCCTGAAATTTATCTTAAGGGCAATTTTGAAAATTATTCTAGTTCAGAAAATGCATTGAGTGTAGTAGATTTGATGAATGAATCATTTATCTTTTAATTCTTAAAACTGGATTAAATGAGTGAATTTAAGAGAATGTTATTTCATTCTTTGTATGCATTGAATGAAATACAATGGAGAGCTTTTATTTATAAATTTTTAATGTGAATACCAGAAAAGCTAAGAACTTTTCTATTTAAACCTTTGAATCTGTTTGTAGTATTTTACGATGAAACATATATGCATTCACCGTTCTCACATTCGCCAAAGTTGAACTATTCTTGTTTTAGATGAAAGCTATTTTCTTTTATTCCCTGATGCATTAATATTTCATGTACTTACAAGGTTGTTGCTTAATTTTGTTAAGAGACTTATGTCATCAGCCTGAAGTATGACATGGAAGTCTCTGTGCAAAAAGCAATGTATTCAGTGTTCATCATTCATCTTGCATTAATGTTTTGTGTGCATAAAATGTTTCAAGGTAAGTTCATCATTAATGATGGAGCTTGGATCTTATTCCTTGCTGAGGTATTTTTTGTTGTTTCAAACAGAGCTCTAAAAATATAACAGCGATAACTTTAAAATATTGTGGTGTTTAAGGTCTTGTTTAAATGAGAGGGAGCCTTAAGAAATAATTTGAAACTGCTATGGAGATTTATAAAGGAGTTTTCTTTGAAAGAGTCTTTTAATTGTTTCCTGTGCATTTAAAATACAAATAAAAATTACTTAGTTTTTAAAATGATATTTAGTCAGGCCATAAAAAATCTTTTTGTATTTATTTGTACATGTCTGTATTATCAAAAATTACTATTTTAAGAGGTCTAGTTACAGATGAATAAAACCAAACTTTTTCAATGAGGTTTTATTTCCTTACTCCTATAGCTGAAATGTAGATAAGTGGATATCACTAGAAACTAGAAGAGGGAGCAAATATCAAATCAGGTGCAAATCAACACTGGCAACAGAGAACACTACAGTAAGGATAGTAAACCACCCTCCCCATCAATTTATATTTCTTATTTTCTTCAATTCAGAGTGAAGAGAGGTGTTGAGGAAGCCTGATGTTCCTGCTTTCTGCTCATTGGAGGGATGGAAGGGCTCCGTCTTTGTTAGTGTCTGTGCAGCAGGTTGCATGAGCTGCTGCACTACAATAATAATTGTCTCACAGATGGAGACCATCAAGCTTCCTAAACCAGAGTTGTGATCTGTGTCTGTTTATCTGCTGAGAGCTTGGACAATAAACATATGGAGGTATGCTGGGTGTATCTGCTATAAAAGTAGCAGCTTTTCTGGTTAATCAATTGAAAAAATGAATTCAGAACCCTAAAGTATTATTTCTGTGAGACTTTATTAATGATTCTGATTCATGTAGTGAAAACGGGGATTTCCCCAACCCAGATGTAGGACCTTGCGCTTGGCCTTGCTGAACCTCATGAGGTTCTCACAGGCCCACCTCTCCAACCTGTCCAGGTCCCTCTGGATGACATCCTGTCCTTCCGGTGTGGCAACTACACCACTCAGCATGGTGTAATCTGCAAACTTGCTGAGGGTGCAACTCAATCTCACTGTCAGTGTCATTGATGAAGATATTAAACCGCACCGGTGCTAGTATGGACACCTGAGGGACATCACTTGTCATGGTTCTCCGTCTGGACTTTGAGCCATTGACCACTACTCTTTGAATACAATCATCCAACCAGTTTCTTATCCACTGTACCATCCTCCAATCAAATCCATATCTTTAGAGAGAAGGATGTTGTGGGGGATGTGTTTCAAAGGCTTTACAGAAGTCTAGCTAGATCACATCAGTTGGTTTACCTGTGTCAATGGGACCACATTGACAAGGGGAAGCACTGGGGTGACAGCTCACTGAAACAGTTTGGAAGTGAGGAGATGAACTAGTCGCTCTACTACATGACTCACAGCTGGGCACCCTTCTCATATCAGCTGGTCAGTCCACAGCCTGGGAGCATTACTTTGCTTTCTTCTTGCATACTTGAGGCAACAGATAGAAACTGCAAATTTTAACATTAATTTTAGCACTGTACCAAGGAGATGGCATTAGCATTTGTGTACTTACTTGATTAGGCAGAAGAATTTAAAGTTTTGGGAGACATGCAGAACATATAGCTAAGTTCTCCCCTGAAGCTATTTAAACTCATAATATGGCTGTTCTTGGACAAATTGCTGTTGCTTAGGTATATGCGTATTGGTTTTTCAAGATGTATAATAAGGTAAAGCTCCCCACTTTACTGGAAAGTTAAAATGAATCCATAAAGTTTAGTCTTATAAATATTCTCTCTTTTGACTGTGTAGATATTTCACCTCTTTTATACAGGTTGTAAACAGGAGACTGTAAGAATTACCAACAAATCAAATTACAGAACATTGAAAGTGTCAGAGTGATAGCGTTCATTACACTCATTCACAGAATATATGAGTCATTAAAATTCTGATACTGCTGCAGAAAGACACAGTTTGTAATGAGAATGAAAAAAAAAGCCATTACTCGCATTTCTCTTTCTGGCAATGATTGTTGGGAAAATTAAGCATAATACCAAAATGATTACCTGGTTCTCATGTCATCTTAGGTTTTCAACTCTAAATGACCTGCTGAAGTGAAGTGCTGGATGCATTGCATTCTAAAGTGGTGCACTGGAGAGGTTCTAATCTTTTTGGATTTCTAAGTAACAGGCTGTGAATTTTCTCGTAATTTCAAATTTTTCATGTTTCTTTTTTTCTTAGGATGAAGTGGTTCTTGTTTTTAAGAAAAAATGTATTTTGAAAAATTTTTAACCTTTTTCATGTAGTAGAATAGATTTTAATTCCAGATTATCCAAGCATTTACTAGGGTTGCGCTGGATGCTCTGTTTTGTTACAAAGGTATGTGTACATACACACTCAGACCCCTTTTTCTGAGAATCACAAAGTCAAGTGAAACTGTCTGGGCCCTTTTCTTTACAAATCAGTACAGACCAACAGCACAAATAATTAAAAACAGAATATTGCCTTAAACGCTTATGTATTAGTGATACTCATGTCAGTCATGAATGCTGAGCTGCTCTACCAGTTGTCTTTGCACATCACTGACCCCTTTGTATGGCTGTTTAAATGAAACATGTGCATGTGGGGTATAAACTCTTCAGGAGGGATAAAAAGGGTAGGAGAGGGGGTGGAGTAGCCCTCTTTGTAAGGGAGGACTTGGACACCTCTGAGATGGACTGTGGCAATGGGGAGATTGAGTGCCTGTGGGTTAAGATCAAGGGAACCCATAACAAGGGAGACTTAGTGATGGGAGTCTGTTACAGGCCACCCAGCCAAGGAGAAGCAGCTGATGAGCTCTTCTTTAAACAGCTGGGGTCAATCTCCAAGTCAGTGCCTCTTGTCCTTGTGGGAGACTTCAGTCTCCCTGATATCTGCTGGAAGTACAACACAGCAGAAAGAAAGCAGTCTAGGAGGTTCCTGGAGTGCGTGGAAGATAACTTCCTTGCACAGCTGGTCAACGAACCTACAAGGGAAGGTGCCCTCCTGGACTTGCTGTTTGTCAACAGAGAGGGGCTTGTGGGGGATGTGAGAGTAGGGGGTCGCCTAGGTCTTAGTGATCATGAGATGATAGGGTTTTCTGTTCTAGGTGAAGCGAAGAGGGTACTAAGCAGGACGGTTGCACTAAATTTTCAGAGGGCAGACTTTGAACTGTTTAGAAGGCTGGTTGGCAAAGTCTCCTGGGAGACAGCACTTGAGGGCAAGGGAGCCCATGAGGGCTGGGAGTTCCTCAAAAAGGAGATCCTGGCAGCCCAGGAGAAAGCCGTCCCCATGTTCTGGAAAAAAGACCGGCAGGGGAAAAAACCAGCATGGTTAAGTAGGGAAATCTTGAGTCAAATTAGAAAAAAAAGGAATATTTACAGGCTCTGGAAGGGGGGACAGGCCTCTTGGGGGGACTTCAGGAGGGAAGCGAGGCTATGTAGGGAAAAAATCAGAGGGGCTAAGGCCGAGCTAGAGGTCAGATTAGCTAAGTCTGCAAAAGACAATAAAAAATCTTTTTATAAGTATATTAACAGTAAAAGGAGGACTAGGGAGACCATACAGTCCCTTTTGGACTCAGAGGGAACAGCAGTGACAGGGGACAAGGAGAAGGCTGAGGTACTTAATGCCTTCTTTGCCTCAGTCTTTAATTGTAAAGAAAGCTGTTCCCTCTGTGTAGATACCCGGGAAACAGAGGAGCAATATGAGGCTCCCATAGTCCAAGAGGAGGTGGTCAGAGCCCTGCTTGGCCAGCTGGACACCCACAAGTCTATGGGGCCAGATGGGATACATCCTAGGGTATTGAGGGAGCTGGCAGATGTATTGGCCAAACCCCTTTCCATCATCTTCCAGCAGTCCTGGAAGACTGGGGAGGTACCTCTGGACTGGAGACTGGCTGATGTAGTTCCCATTTACAAGAAGGGTAGCAGGGAGGATCGGGGGGACTACAGGCCAGTCAGTCTGACCTCAGTGCCAGGGAAAGTCATGGAACAGGTGATCTTGAGTGCTATCATGAAGCACATGCAAGAGATCCAGGTGATCAGGCCCAGTCAACATGGGTTTACCAGAGGCAGGTCCTGCCAAACCAACCTGATCGCCTTCTATGAGAAAGTCACTCGGCTGCTGGATGAAGGAAAGGCTGTGGATGTGGTCTTTCTGGACTTCAGTAAGGCCTTTGACACAGTTTCTCACAGCATTCTGCTGCGGAAACTGTCAGCCTCTGGCCTGGACAGACACACACTCTCCTGGGTAGAAAACTGGCTGGATGGCCGGGCCCAGAGAGTGGTGGTAAATGGTGTTAAGTCCATCTGGAGGCCAGTGACAAGTGGTGTCCCCCAAGGCTCAGTGCTAGGTCCAGTCCTGTTCAATGTCTTCATCAATGACCTGGATGGGGGCATTGAGGGCACCCTTAGCAAGTTTGCAGATGACACAAAGCTGTGTGCAAGTGTGGATCTGCTGGAGGGTAGGGAGGTTTTGCAAAGGGACCTAAACAGGCTGGACTGCTGGGCAGTGTCCAACGGCATGAGGTTTAACACGGCCAAATGCCAGGTCCTGTACTTGGGGCACAACAGCCCTATGCAGAACTACAGACTGGGAGAAGCCTGGCTGGAAAACTGCCAGGAGGAGAGGGACCTGGGGGTGTTGGTCGACAGCCGACTGAACATGAACCAGCAGTGTGCCCAGGTGGCCAAGAAGGCCAGTGGCATCCTGGCTTGTATCAGAAACGATGTGACCAGCAGGTCCAGGGAGGTGATTCTCCCTCTGTATTCAGCACTGGTGAGGCCGCTCCTTGAATATTGTGTCCAGTTCTGTGCCCCTCACCACAAGAAGGATGTTGAGGCTCTGGAGCAAGTCCAGAGAAGAGCGAGGAGGCTGGTGAAGGGGCTGGAGAACAGACCCTATGAGGAGCGTCTGAGAGAGCTGGGGTTGTTTAGCCTGGAGAAGAGGAGGCTGAGAGGAGACCTTATTACTCTCTACAAGTACCTGAAAGGTGGTTGTGGAGAGGAGGGAACTGACCTCTTCTCCCAAGTGCCAGGGGACAGGACGAGAAGGAATGGCCTCAAGCTCTGCCAGGGTAGGTTTAGGCTGGAGATTAGGAGGAGGTTTTTCACACAGAGGGTCATTGGGCATTGGAATAGGCTGCCCAGGGAGGTGGTTGATTCTCCTTCCCTGGAGGTGTTTAAGACACGGGTGGATGAGGTCTTGAGGGACTTGGTTTAGTGTTAGATAGGAATGGTTGGACTAGAAGATCCGATGGGTCCCTTCCAACCTGGTTGTTCTGTGATTCTGTGATTCCTACAATACTTTATTTACTTATATTGTGGAGATAAGTTTGTACCCGAATAGATTAAATGGCTGTTTCTTGCCTTATCTGTGGATGTCACTGAACTATTTCATGTTTTGCATGCTTTATGCAGCTTTGCAGCATCGGCTGGGCTCTGCAAGAGGTGAGCCAGAACCAGCAAATGTGTGCAACTTCTCAGTCTGCAACCATATCTTGTAAAATAATTTAAACTTCTAAGCACTTCTGAGTGGTCTGTTCACAGAAACTTTCTTGGTCTGCCCCAGCATTCTGATATTCCATTGCTATTCTGTTCCTCTAGCCTTATATCTGAAGTGGCAATAAAGCCATCCTTTCTATAATCTTGTCTGTCTTAAACAATCTAAAATCCTGGAGTCATAGCTCTGAGATTATCTCCTAAGTCTTAATGGGAAAGAAATGCTGCAGCTTTTTAAGGGCTGCCAACATGATATACAAACTGTTGAATTTCTGTGTTTCTGTTGTGCAACTTTTTCACCTTACAACAAGTACCCACCTGTTATATGATTGTCCTGTGTGCGGTACACTTCTTGTTTGAAAATATGTCCTGTAATCGTCTCAAGGTGGGATTATGTTCAGAATACAGCTGTAGGTTGTTACAGGAATGCTTAAACTAATGCAGTAAAATTGTAAAGCAGGTAATTAAAGGGTTAGGAGAGCCACTTTGCAAACAAATTTGTAAACACTAAAGGAATGGTACCCTCTCTTCACGAGTCCTGCTTCTGCAGTGACCAACCACTGCGCAGTGGAAAAGCCAGATAAGTACTATTATTCTGTATACTTTTCCAAACATAATCATTGATATAGGTAGTGAAGTGCAAATTAGTTGTAGCAGAACCTTAGTAATGATTGATTTTAACAAAGTGTATTGAATAGAAATTATGTTTAAAGAAAACTGCAATACTAGAGGTTTTTCTTATTTAACGGGTTTCCAGTCATGGTAATTTGAAGCTTCATATATCCAACTCTAATATGATTTTTTTTTTTAATTTCAGAATTACAAGAAATGTTTTCATTCCATTTTTTCTTTTTTTTTATCTTTGTTATTTCCACCAACCAAAAATTTCAAATACCTTTTTATTCAAGGAAATCAAAGTATAAATATTAGAGCTGATGTCAGGGCACTTTTAAAGTGAGAAAATAAAATGTGACTGCTTACACTAAATTTTATTTGTAGATGGTATGAACACAGCTCTTAAAATGGAATATATTCACTGGAGGCAAAGGCATGTTTGTGTTTACTGATCTGAAGTTTACTGACCTATCGTAAAGGTTACATTTCAGTGATCTTTAGCAACTTTGTAAAAGGGTAGTTTTTTTATTAACCCTGGGGTGTTCAGGGAATGAAGGAATTACTGTACTATGTCAGAAAAGAATTACAGATTTTTTTTTTAAATGTGCTAATGTAGATGAGTAGGAAGGAAAAAAAAATGAGTTTTGTGCAATGTGTCCTGAATATCATAGGATGCAATCAATATAAATCTGATGTAACATTAAAACAGTTAAATTCAGTCACTGTAAAGATTGCTGTTCACTGTCGCTTCATGTCAGATTTCTAAAATTTCATCAAGAGTAAGCAAGCTATGTGGCATGACCTTCAAGATCCAGAAACCCAGAATAAATAGGTCTATTTCGGCAATGTAGGGATAGACGCATGATGATAATTTGGAATTCTGGTCACTGAGGGACATTGAGGTCATGAAGCATTTCTGCTTAGGGAGAGCACATTTAGAAACCATTATAGGTAAATGTAGGTTTATATTATTAAGGAAATGTCGAATTATGGTTGATTTCCGTGATTCTGAGGGAAGGAAATTTGAATGCTTATCAGCAGAGCCCTACATTTCAAGAAAACTATCATTTTGCTTTGATATTAGTATAAGGTATATTTCTGTATTCATCTGTCTAGGGTGTATTGTGACAAAGTCTAAATATCATTAAAGTTATTAGTTAAATTTGACTTTCAGGGTCTGAGAGAATACCCATTTTGTCATAAATAATGACCTAGAGCAGATAAGAAACAGAAAACAAAAGTTAAAAGAAGTAAAATGTTGGCGGAGAAAAAAAACCTACCTTTTTTTCTGCAGTATTTCAGCCTCATTGCTGTAATAGAGTGTTAATCCTGCCAGACATAGCTGGATTGTGTATGATATTTCCAGTATACATTTTTTTCAGCCTGATAAGAACAAGTCCTTCTGTTCTTGATTTGTGGTACCAGAAGTAGTGTGTCAGTGATTTATCTACTATCCTTAGCTTTCTTATGAAATGTTTCTTTAACACACCTTTGCTAGTTACTGTTTTGTTGACTCCTTAATTTGTGTTAGATATCTGGTTATTAAATTAAAGAAAGTTTCTGTTTCCTCATTGTCACTGCTAATGTAACATACAAATGCTTTTTAATTTTCAAAGGTACATTCAGTACTTCAGGGTAATGTTTATTATATCCTTAACTGGAGTCCTTCCATGTAAAAATACCCCTTTTCAGACTTAGTTTCAGAGGTAAGACGGGCAGTTAATCCTTTTGATTATTCTTCTTTTGCCACCGTGGATTCCCCGGGTTAAGATGTCTGCCTGTTTTCTGTGACCCTGCCTGTTATAGCTTACGGTTTTGATTCCAGATTCTGAAATAGGGTTTATGACCTTTTTTGTTTTACCTTGTTGCCTTCAAACAAAAGGGGAAGTATTTTAGATTACTAAAAATTGTTTCTCTTTTTTTGTTTTGTTTGTATGACTTCAAAGAAGACTTGCAGCTTAAAAATTTATAGAAGTCTTATGTGTTTTGGAAATGCTATGTTTTCTTGCACTTCGATCTTCCTGATATCTACTGGAAGTACAATAGAGCGGAAAGGAAGCAGTCTAGGAGGTTCCTGGAGTGTGTGGAAGACAACTTCCTTGCACAGCTGGTGAATGAACCAACAAGGGAAGGTACCCTCCTGGACTTGCTGCTTGTGAACAGAGAAGGCCTTGTAGGGGATGTGGCAGTAGGAGCATGCCTAGGACTAAATGATCACGAGGTGTTCTAGGTGAAGTGGAGAGGGTGGTTAGCAGGACAGTAGCATTAAATTTCCAGAGGGCAGACTTTAAACTCTTTAGAAGGCTGGTTGGCAAAGTCTCCTGGGAGACAGTACTTGAGAGCAAGGGAGCCCACGAGGGCTGGGAGCTCTTCAAAAAGGAGATCCTAGCAGCAAAGGAGAAAGCCATCCCCGTGTTCTGGAGAAAAAGTCAGGAAGGGACAAAACCAGCTTGGTTGAACAGAGAGATCTTGAGTGACATCAAGAAGAAGAAGAATGTTTATGGGCTCTGGACAGACCTCTTGGGTGGAGTACAGGAGGGAAGTGAGGTTGTGTAGAGAAAAAATCAGAGGGGCTAAGGCTTAGCTAGAAATCAGATTGGCTAAGTCTGTGAAAGATAAAAAAAAAAAAATCTTTCTATAAATATATAAATAATAAAAGGAGGACAAGGGAGACCATACAGTCCCCATTGGACACAGAAGGAACAAGAGTGACAGGGGATGAGGAAAAGGCTGAGGTAATTAATGCCTTCTTTACCTCAGTCTTTAATTGTAAAGAAAGCTGTTACCTCTGTGTAGAAACCACGAAACTCAAGGAACGAAATGAGGCTCCCGTGGTCCAAGAGGAGGTGGTCGGAGCCTTGCTAGCCCAGCTAGACACCCACAAGTCTATGGGGCCAGACGGGATTCACCCAAGGGTATTGAGATAGCTGGTGGATATGCTTGCCAAACCCCTTTCCATCATCTTCCAACAGTCCTGGAAGACTGGGGAAGTTCCACTGGACTGGAGGCTGGCTGATGTTATACCCGTCAACAAGAAGGGCCGCAGGGAGGATGCAGGGAACTACAGGTCTGTCAATCTGACCTCAGTGCCAGGGAAAGTCATGGAACAGGTGATCTTGAGTGCTGTCATGAAGCACATGCAAGAGAACTGGGTGGTCAGGCCCAGTCAACATGGGTTCACAAAAGGCAGGTCTTGCCAAACTAACCTGTTCGCCTTCTGTGACCAGGTGACTAGACTCTTGGATGAGGGAAAGGCTGTGGATGTGGTCTTCCTGGACTTCAGTAAAGTCTTCGACACAGTTTCTCACAGCATTCTGCTATGGAAACTGTCAGCCTCTGGCCTGGATAGGCGCACACTCTCCTGGGTGGAAGACTGGTTGGATGGCCGGGCCCAGAGAGTGGTAGTAAAGGGTGTTAAATCCATCTGGAGGCCAGTGACAAGTGGTGTTCCCCAGGGCTCAGTGCTGGCTCCAGCCCTGTTCAGTGTCTTGATCAACGACCTAGATGAAGGCATCGAGTGCTCCCTTGGCAAGTTTGCACATGGCACTAAGTTATGTGGAAGTGTGGATCTGCTGGAGGGGAGGGAGGCTCTGCAAAGGGACCTAAACAGGCTGGACCGCTGGGCAGCGGAGTCCAATGGGATGTGGTTTAACACGGCCAAATGCTGGGTCCTGCACTTGAGGCACAACAGCCCTGTGCACTGCTACAGACTAGGAGAAGTCTGTCTAGAAAACTTCCTGGAGGAGAGCGACCTGAGGGTGTTAGTTGACAGCTGACTGAACATGAGCCAGCAGTGTGCCCACGTGCCCAAGAAGGCCAATGACACCCTGGCTTGTATCAGAAACAGTGTGACCAGCAGGTCCAGGGAGGTTCTTCTCCCTCTGTTCTCAGCACTGGTGAGACCGCTCCTTGAATCCTGTGTCCAGTTCTGGGCCCGTCACCACAAGAAGGATGTTGAGGCTCTGGAGCGAGTCCAGAGAAGAGCAACGAAGCTGGTGAAGGGGCTGGAGAACAGGCCTTGTGAGGAGCGTCTGGGAGAGCTGGGTTTGTTTAGCCTGGAGAAGAGAAGGCTGAGAGGAGCCCTCATTGCTCTCTACAACTACCTGAAAGGAGGTTGTAGAGAGGAGGGCGCTGGTCTCTTCTCCGAAGTGCCAGGGGACAGGACAAGAGGGAATGGCCTCAAGTTCCACCAGGGGAGATTTAGGCTGGACTTTAGGAAAAAAAAAAATCACGGAAAGGGTCATTGGGCATTGGAATAGGCTGCCCAGGGAGGTGGTTGATTCACCTTCCTGGGAGGTTTTTAAGGCATGGGTGGACAAGGTTCTGAGGTGCATGGTTTAGTGTTTGATAGGAATGGTTGGACTTGATGACCTTGTGGGTCTCTTGCAATCAGTTTCTATGATTCTATGATAAGGACATTGGTTGGAATTGCTTTTCAAAAGACAGGTGATTAGCTGAAATAAAGGAAGAGAAGGAAACAGGTGTGACTCTGGCTTGTTTTATCTCACATTATGCCATTTCTTCATAGCTCTATGAACTAATTTGTAATATAAATATATAAAATAAATAAGGAAACTAGAAAATTACTTAATAGACTTGAAGGAAACCAATATTTGAAGCATTTGAATGTACAATTTTTATTCTTTCACATCTAATTTTTGTGGGAATCATGCATGTGTTGGGTTTGCATGGTGTGGTTTGGGTAGCAGGAGGCTATAGTGGTGGATTCTGTGAGAAGCTTCTACAGCCTTCCCTGGTGTCTCATAGAGCCAATGCCAGCTAGTTCCAATATGGACCCACCACTAGCCAAAGCCCATCAGCAACAGTAGTAGCTGCTCTTAAGTGGTAACTTATTGAGAATCTGTGAGGGAAACAAGTGTGTAAGACACCAAGGTCAGTGGAGAAGGAGGGAGAGGAGATGCTCCAGGTGCTTGAGCAGAGATTCCCTTGGAACTTGTGATGCAGACAGTTGTGACATGCCTGTCCTGCAGCTTGTGGATAACCCTACTAGGCAGCAAATATCCATTTGCCGCGTGTGGAGGACCCCATGGTGTAGCAGGTGGATGCACGTGCAGGAGGCTGTGACTATGGGAAGCCCATGCAGGTGGAGGTTTGGGGCAGGGCCTGTGGTCTTGCAGAGAGAGGAGCCTGTGCTGGAGCTCATGTGCTGGCAGTACTTGTGACCCTGTGGAGGATCCACACTGGAGCAAAGTGTTCTTGAAGGACTGCACCCCGTGGATGGAACTCACACTGGAGCAGTTTGTGAAGCTCTGCAGCCTGTGGGAAGGATCCAGGTTGGGAGGTCCGTGGAGGACTGTTTCATATGGGAGGGACCCCACACTGGACCAGGGCAGGAGCTTGAGGAGGAACGAGTGGCAGAAATAATGTGTGATGGAGTCACCATAACCCCCATTCCCTGTCCTGCTGTGTTATTTCAGAGGAAGGAAGTAGAGAAATCAGGGGTGAAATTAGGCTTAGGAATAATGGAGGGGTGGGGACAAGGAATTTTAAAATTTAGTTCTTTTGTTACCCTGCTCTGATTTGATTGGTCATAAATTGATTTAATTTCCCCAAGCTCAGTCTGTTTTGCCTGTGACTGTAACTAGTGAATGATCTCTTGCTGTCTTTATCTCAGCACATTAACATTTTGTTATATTTTCTCATCCCTGTCCGGCTGAGGGGAGGAGTGATAGAACAGCTTGGGGGGGCACCTGACATCCAGCCAGGTCAGCCCACCACAGTGCAAGAACTGTATTCCAGACAGGCTACCTCTTGCTTGCCATGGAGTTATTTATTTTTCTGAAAAGACAAGCATGTATATAACAGCTGATATAACAATAAACACATTAACTCATCCTCTCAGAGACAGCCTTGCAGTGCTGCTACAGTCAGTGTTAGCTTGAATTACTGACCACAGAGGTGTAAATTGTGCCAGTTCCGGCTGCTTATGGTAACCCATGTGTTCTTCTGATACAAGTTTAAGGTAGCATGCCTGAGGTGAGTTCTTGTTTCCTTTATGCTGGTTTTGAAAATGATTTTTTGAGTTCATAATTTCTTTTCAGTTTGCTCTGAAGGAAGTTGTCTTGTTGCCTTTTTTTCCAGACAGTGGGTTGTAGTGAATAAATCTCGTGGACACTGGATTTTTTACATAACAAAGTTTGCCTGGTTTTCGGTGAGTTATATTTGCATGTGGATTTGTAATAGAGAGTGTGAGGTGTTTTTCCTCACAGAAGAAAACTATTCATGCTACTCTTAACGGCTAAGCTAACCAAAAGTGACTACCATGCTGGTGAACTCGATTGCTTGCTCTAAGGCATTTGTGTATTCATTTCTATTTGTATGAGTGATTAAGGAAAAAGCAAAATACTTGAGTTAAAACTGAAACCCACTTTATTTAGTAAATCCATATGCTTTTACTTAGAAAAAAACAGATACTTTGTGGAGTTCCAGAAAATATTCTTTGAACTGAAGGTGATTTCCAGCATATGTGTACTTTCATATATGTTTTGTTTCTTTGCTCGTCCTTGATCTGTTCTATCTAGTATAGTCATCATCTACAAATTACCAATTTTTCTGGTTTATACCTTCTCTTTTTCATTCAAAATGATTACATTTTGTCACCATGTGGTTCTTTTTAAGTGAGTGCTTGTGTAGAAGATGCAGAGCATCAGATCTGGAAACTAAATTTTTGTTCAGATACTTACAGAGTCTTCTTGAGAGTCTCTGTCACGTTTTGCAATGGCAGAGCCTAACCCTTGCAAATTAATTAACAGTTCTGTGCTACTTACTCCTTGAAGGTTTTTGTGCTTTTATAATACAAGTGAGTATGTGATGCTTTATTTTGGGTTCTTGTTATATAACTTAAAACCCCCACAATCTCTTTACTGTGTTTTAAAAAGACCAGTGGGTAGGAACAACCACATGGAATTAAATTGAGGTGTCATTTTGTAGCTGCCCTTAATGCAACGCAAGCAGTTTTGCTGGACTTATTCTCACTTAACATCTATTCTGTTTTCTGCTAAGGAAAACACTTGTATTCAAAACTGCCACGTGAGTTGAAAACTGGAGATGAAAGGACACAGATTACTCATAGCTGGTGCAAGGCCACATGACATGTGATTTCGTTTTTAGAGTAGGCTAGCCCAATCTAATCCTGGGATGTAGCTTGGAAGGATGTTTTTTAAAAACATAGAGAGAGCATTTGTAAGACAATTAAGGCTGTTAGTGTTTCATAGGAATGGTTGGACTCAATGATCCGGTGAGTCTTATCTAACCTGGTTGTTCTATGATTCTATGAAGCAGCTACTATGTAGGCTACATTCCTACATTATTAGTAATGTAACTGGAAAATCTTGAGAAGTTTATGAAAGAAGGAAGAATGAAAATCCTAAAAGTATTGTTTAAAACAACTTCCATCTGAAGATGGCTCTCTACTCAAATTGAAAACTACTCAGTCTATTGTTGGTTTCCATGCACTGATGTGTAGTTCCAGGCTTTCCCATCCCACTAGAAGAGAGTAGGTACTATCAGTCTAACATCAACAACGTGTGGTATGCTGTGAAGTACTTACAAGGTCTGAGCTATTAGGAAAATACTTTAATATTAAATTTCCCATTGAAAATACTCACTATGGCCAGGAGATCAGTTGCCAGTACTCGTCTCCTTTATCTGCTACTGCTGTTGGATTCTTAATTTCAGTGCACTTTACCTCAGTATTTCAGAAGTAAGTAACTTGATGATCAGTAGTTTCTCAGTTATTCATAATGTAGTGTAATTTTCTGCTGTTTATTTTCCCTTATGTTTTTTCATGGAATATGGATTACGAGGGATAATTTCAAAAAGGACCTTAAGAGGTAGTGTGTTGCTGACTTTGACAAACCATTAAGCACATTAAGTACTTGCAGCCTTAAGAATAATTCCTGCATAACTCTTCATCAGACACACTTCCAGCAAAATAGGGTCTGAAGAACAAGTCTTATGAGTAGCCACTGAGGGAACTGGGATTGTTTAGCCTAGAGAATAGGAAGCTGAGTGGAGACCTTATTGCTCCCTACCTGAAAGTAGGTTGTGGTGAGGTGGGTGCTGATCTCTTCTCTCAAGTAACAAGTAATAAGATAAGAAGAAATGGCATCAAGTTGTGCCAGGAGTGGTTTAGATTGGACACTAGGAAAAAAACTTATTTACTGAAAAAATAGTGAAGCACTGGAGCAGGCTGTTAGGGAAGTGATGGAGTCTTCATCCCTGGAGGTATTCAAAAAACGTCTAGACATGGACATGGCTTAGTAGTCACGGCAATGCTAGGCTGATGATTAGACTGTAGATGATCTTAGAGGCCTTTTCCAGCCTTAATGAGTCTATGAAAATATGTCCATTCATTAAGCAACTATGTATAAATTCAAAGGCCTGCAGGCTCTTCTACTTCCTTGTTTCCATCTGTGTAAATCTTAGCTTTACTATTTAGCGTCTTAGATGACGTCTCTCTTTCTTTTTCTTTTTTATTTTTTTCCTATTTTGTTTTTACTCTTGCATCATTAATTGGTATCATCTTGCTACATGGTTTTCAAATGAAAATTCTCCTTGTTGACTTCATTCTCTGTGCCAAGAAAAGCTGTTTGAATGAAAAATAATTAAAATGGCATGGTAGGTTAGTCTGTTAGGCTTCATAAATTGGCTTTCATTTCCTAAACCATTTTAAGTGACAGTAACTGTTTCACTTGAGTTTTAGGGCTCTGATGAGTCACCTTTTATGTAGGCATTTTGATGGCACTGTTGATGCCTCACTATGACAATCTTAATATAGCTGTAATTATGCTGAAACTGTTCAGTAAGTAAAATCATTGTATTAATCTGTATGTTTTCTTTCCAGGTTCCCACAGACACATTTAACTCTGTTCTTTCTCAGATTCACCTTACTCTTTCACCACGCTTTTGCAGGGATAGTGGAGTGGAAACATGAGATGGAGTCATTCAGAAATCCTGATTCATACTTGGTAGCTGCTTTGTGCCTTCATGCTATTCTTTCTTTATACATGAGTATCAGTAATTCAGATGCAGTAACCATTGTATCTCTATCAGGCTTGTACCTGTACCTCTCTGTCTGTGATAGCTGATAGTTGCAACAGGACTGGTCATTTCAGCAATAAACTCTCCTGCTTGACCTGTATGATGGAACAATAATGTTCCTTTTCTTGCATTGCTGTCTGTCTGTTCACAGGGCTGCTACACAGTCAGGATACAGCTGGAGCATATGGCGTTGAATCTTAAGTACAATCATCTTAATATTTTGAGCACATTTACTAATCTGGATTTCATTATTAATAATTTAATAATTCCAGAGTAGAAATCTTTCATAAAATTGAGAATTGATTACCCTCTCCATGATTTTAGAAAAACTACCTGAGTAGAAATACCTTTGATTGTCATACATATATACTGATGAAGTAATGTGCTCATGTTTTAATAGGTGTTTTGCAGTCTTCTGAACTCCTTCTGACCCTGATTGCTAAGAAAATTATGTAAGATGGAGTAGACCAGGAAAATGTGTGTTTTCTATTAATAAAAAAATAAAGGAATATTTTAAATCCCGAAGTTATACTGCAGAATGTCAAGGGACATAGAGGAACAATTTTAATTCTCAGCAGTATTGTCAGTGCAATAATTTCTTTAAGAACATTTCTTGAAATCCACTCCAGTAGTCGACAAAGTAGTATTTTCATAGATGGAAACCAAATGGGATCAACCTATGTGGATAGAATGACAAATGGAGCTTTTAACAAAGCAGAAAGCCTTGCCTGCCTTTTGAGTTCCTGTAGAGCG
Source organism: Coccyzus lansbergi (assembly GCA_033558105.1). NCBI lineage: Eukaryota > Metazoa > Chordata > Aves > Cuculiformes > Coccyzidae > Coccyzus > Coccyzus lansbergi. The sequence goes on from JAUMJK010000708.1 coordinate 2,764,493, forward strand.
CAGCTTGGTTGTGCAACACATTCGTTTTGCTGACTCTAGTTAAATTAGTAATCCCTCGCATTTCTCATATAGCTGGAGTATGCCTTCATATCTAAAACTAACCAATATAATGAACCTAACAAAGCAGCCTTTGAATTTATATATGCAATGACCATGAGTACTGCAGTTATTTTTTCTAATGTCAGGTTCAAATCACCCAGGCAGTAATTTTTAAAAAAAATCATGGTCCCCATATGGTTTATCAGGCAGGGGGTTTTATACTATACTTAGATCCTATGAGGCATTCTTACTTGATAATGAATTACCGTTTATTGACACCAATGCCTGTATCTGCCTTTATACCTAAGTACTGTCATACCTTTGCAAGCAACAAAAACGTACATGTTTTTTATTATTTTCTTTCTTATGAAGTCATTTCTGTTTTTCAGTTGAAATATTAGAAGTACCTGTAATAAAACCATTGACATTCCAGTGTTGTCTTTTAAGGAATGAAATCCATTATAGACAGTAAGAACTGAAAGAAAATGCTTATTTGTCCTCTTTGGGTTGTGATGTGTAAAGATTGTCAGGCTGAAGTGATGAAATATTGGATCTTTTTGTACTGGTGAGAGGGTTTTGTAGTTTTAAAACTGATGTGAACTCCTGTAATTCTCTCTTTGTGCTCATGAGAAATTGAGAGTGTCTAAAACATATGAACAAAAGTTTAAAAGGATTTTATACAGAGAAGCCTTAGAGTCTTGTCTCTCTGGTGTCTGAGAGTTTCAAGTTTACGGAATGGACTTTGAATATTGATGATCTCATTGACACTGTGGCTAAAAATGACTGAGAATAATTTCTTGAGGTCTTTTGAAGTCCTTATATTAATAAATAAATTTTAAAAGAAATAAATATTATTAATTCTTACATTTTAGATGTATACATATACGGCTCTCGTTAGAACTTACAGACATTGAAAACTTACTATGCTTTGAAAAAGTTTTAATCCATTTGAGCATAGGCACTTTGTATTTACACTTCAGCTTAAGTAAAGTGTGATGTCACTTCTTTATGTATTAATGATTAGTGTATTTCTTACTTGCCTTGTTCCAGTTTTTAGAAGTGTGAGATTGATTTGCATTGTCTCAAAAATGAAATGCCTACTTTTATATGATGTCCAGGTTCGGAAGAAGTCTGCCACTGCTGTTTGTGCTACCTTTACTCATGTTTGCACTGGTTTTAGTATTGGTAATTTTGGATTTTTCTTTTTTCCTAAGCCTAGATTAGATGTAAGGTACAAGTAATTCTCTAAATTACATATTTATTGATAAGTATGAAATAAGTATTAAACAGTTTAAAAATATTAGATTCCAAAATCTGTCTTTGAAATAATTATTAAAATGGAAGCCAAGTATGTTGAATGCAACAAAGCTCCCTGTCTGAAAAGTATTCATACCGGTCATGTGTTGTGAATAAACTGAAATAACCTGTGTTTTCATTGAATAAAATCTTGTTTGATTTTTGTAAAAATAAACATGGTAATAATACTTTATTGAGTTGATCCAGAATACAGAATTTAAAACAAAAATTAGTTCAAATAACACTGAAGCTTGAGTCGAAAGTATTTGTTTCAAAAGTAGTCGGTCAAATTTATATTTATCCCTAAGCTTGCAGTCAATTAATGTTTTTATATGTTTTTGTTTGGAGTTAAGTACATGGGGTGAAGTTCCAGTTGCTCTGAAATCAATGTGACTTCCATTCATTTCATTAATTCTCATTGACTTTGGTAGATTTATTCATCTGCTCAAGGTGGATAAAATGTTTCTTCTTGCTGTATGAACTCTAATTTTGAAGGTTTCTGTTTTAGGAGCCCTAGTTCATACAGAGCACCTTCATTTATCTGACTGAAAACATTCAAATGTGAGGATCTTAGTCTCTAACTGTTAGTTTATGAGGGTGATTTCAGTCCTTACACATTTCAGGCATCACTGAAGCCTATGGGAGTTGGAAGTGTTCAGTGCTTTTCAGAAGTTTGCAATATGAAGTCTAATTCTACAAGGATGGAATAAATTAGCTTTTTCCTCCATACAATATGGCTTTTAAACACTGAACGAGCTAGACGATGTGCAAATATGCACTGAACATGGCTTAATCCTAAAAGAGAAATTGTACCAAACTGCAACCATACGTTTTTTTAAATTGAGAACGTAATTACTGAAGAAGTGTTGAGCATGGCTTGAGGGAGTATAGTGTTGATGCTGCAAAGCAATTGTACTTTCAAAGGGTCAAAGAGATGGTACTACAATCCCAGAAATTAGTTGTTGCTTTTCCCCATTTCAACATCAAAGACTGGTCTGATTCATTTTTATTTTCACTGCCTCTCTCTAATGTTTCTTCCACTCACATTCATTGTCACAACACAGTGTAGCTATGGTTTCACAGCATATTTTAAAGGAAATCATGGCGAAATTCAGTCCCAGCGCCCCCCTTTTGTTTACTTGCTTAAGGATGAATCATTCAAACTGTCCTTCGATCTGTGTAGAAAAATAAGCAAACCTCATTTCTCTTGCACCTGGGCAAGTATTGTTTTTAGATCTGTGTCAATTATTTTATTTCAAATCATTCTGCAGTCCCCTCCAGCAGCAGTTAAAAAGCTGTTATTTGATAATCAGCATTAACTCTGTCAAATATAATGCAGAAGTTATGATTACATTTTGACTTGAAATGCATCAGTATGCCTCAAACTTGCCCACCCCCCTGGTAGCTCCTTTTAGTGATTTGTGCACTCAGTTCTGTATGATCCCTTGGCAGCAGGGCACGTACCACCTTCCTAATGAAGATGCAGGTGCCTGTAACTGGTTCATCTGATAGGATGCTTAGCTTATCTCGTGTATTGCCATTTTGGTGGAGGTGCCGGTTGCCTTTCTTTGGTTTAAAGTTTTTTTGTTTCTCGTTCACTGACTTAGTGTTAAGCTAAAAATTAGCATTTCTGGGTCTAGGATTACACTCAAGCTCTTATTCTTACACTGTATTTCAAGGAATTACTAGTTATATAAATTGTGTGATAAAAAGCCTAGATATTAAGTTTTCATGAGAAGATCTCAAAAGGACACAAACAGATTAGTGCATTTTTTTCCGTTTGATTTTAACACATTTAAATGAGAATATATGCAGAAAGCTGTGGTGTAGAAGTAACTTTGAAAGAACTGGAGTTGATGTAGAGCGTGTTGCAGATGTTCTTCCTGTTTAGATGAAGGGAATATGTTTGTTTTATAACTTCTTATTTGTCTGGAATATTCCTTTGAGGCTGTGTTGGAATTAACTCTCTGGCATCCTACCGTAATTCTAGTTACTCAGTATAAGTGGAGTCTCTTATTTGGGCTAAACAAAAGGAAGTGGAAATACTCTTTTTTTTTTTTTTTTTTTTTTTTTTTTTGAGGTGCAGATTTCAGCATGCTAATCCATTTGTTCAGGCTTTCAAAACACAAAAAGCTCCAGTGATATTGCTGAATCCAATTAAGTCATACACAGTATGATTAGAGATACAGCATCAAATGAGGAGAAATGAGAGGGTACCTTTAACTCTTCAGTTCTTAGTGTTTGAAACATTCAACAGTATGTATCTCATTTTGTAGTCTGATGAAGATAAAATATATTTTTTAGGAAAAACAGCAAAATTTGATGCTTGAGATCCTTGCATTCCGAACGTCTGCTCTTGGTCTAATTGCAGGATTTAGTGACACTACTGGGATGTAAAGCTACCTTGCTTCTCTCTCCTTGAGTATCCACGTATATGAGGAAGACAAGTTTATATTGCTTCAGTAAGAAAGATAAAATGAAGCTGTGTCGCTTGTGCAGGTAGGATGTAAAATGCAATATGCAACTTGAAAATACATAAAACTTGTCATATTACACTGAAAATATGAATATTAAAAATTGTCAACCAGATAAGGTTAGCTTGGCAGTATCTGCCTGTATTAAAATAGGAAATGCAGAGTTAATTTATATGCTTTTACAAACCAGAATAAATGGAAATTGCAGTGAAAAAGAATAATTTTACTCTTTGTTCAGAAGCTCAAGTAGGCTTTGCAGATCTTTTACTCCAACTTTTCTCTATCCTATATTTTCATAAATTCAGAAGTGTCTAATGAGGAGTCCACAAATATATCACAAATTGCCATGTTGGTGTGATGATGGGTGCAGTGTTTTTGGGATAAATCTGAGTTCTTAGGTTGGTTTTATATAAAGTCACCTGTACTGAGGTTGCTGCTACATATTTTATAGTCATATGAGTGCTTGAGCTGTAATTTAAGTCAGCCTAGTAGTTGGCATAAAGTAACAAATAACACTGCTTATCAGGGCTCAGTTTTCATTATATATACAGAAAAAGCATGTATGTACTACTATATGTAGTACAAAAGAAATGCTTGAATGTTTTTGGCAAATTTACAGTGAACAGATACAGACAGGTATATATGAATGCAGGTGTAGATATATATATTTATTACATGTGCATATGCTTTTATAGATAATTATTTCTATATGTAGGTATACTTAAACACATTTCAGCAAAAGTAACAATTCTTTTCTTTCTAGAAATACTTTTTAGATGTCTTCTCATCAGGTTTTGGAATCCTATGTGCAGAACCAGGCTTTATATTCATGTTATCATTAGCTAGTAGTAGTGTGTCCAAATAAAATCAGGACAGAAGTAGTTGCTCTAAGCTACCCTGCATACAGTGTTGACTTTTACTGCAACATATAAATGTCATCATTTCTGCTGTACCCGGTTGAAGTTCATACTCTCTCAGAAGCTTTCCTTGTGTATGTAATCCATGCCTCAGTATTTCATGTATTCATTTACCAGGAAATAGCAGCAATAAATCTTCCCTGTGTGCCTTTATTATCTGTTACAGACCAGTATAAATATTCCTTGTGGTACAATAGGGAGAGCATAAGCATCCTGCCTAACCTGGGTTCAGTCTCTAATTACTTCAGCCTGTCAGCACTGTGGTTTTCTCCACAAGTTCTGTCACGCGGTTCTTGTCAATGGGCAGTAGAGTTAGTGGGAGTCAAGTAGCACAAGGGCTGCAACTTCCAGAAGTCACCAAATCATAAATTTGCTTTCATAGAAAGTATTTTTCTTAATTGTGGTTTGAGGTATCTAAGTTATAAAGCAATTACTTTGAAATTCTTTGAGAACATTCTGTATCTGTTTAGTTCATGAAAGCACCTGAAATATGAGAATCTCCCTTGTAATATTATAGATACTTTCTTGCTTCATGGTAATATATTTCAGTTGCTTTTGAACAAGACAGTAAGGTGTAACTCCTTTTATGAGGAAGTGCTAGGATAGGACTAGAGAAATGGTTTCAAGCTGAAAGAGGGGAGATTTAGATGAGATATTAGGAAGAAATTTTCTCCTGTTAGGGTGACGAGGCACTGGCACAGGTTACCCAAGAAGTTGTGGATGCCCCATCCTTGGAGTTATTCAAGGACAGGTTGGATGAGGCTTTGAGCAACTTAATCCAGTGGGAGGTGTCCCTGCCTGTGGCAGGGGGCTGGAAACTGGACAGTGTTTATTGTCCCTTCCAGCCCAAACCATTCTATGATTCTATGATCTTTACATAGGTAATAGGTTTTTTTCAGTAGACTTTTGTCTGACTCAGTGAGACTTTCTGAAGTTCTGTAGACGTTGTGGAAACTAAACTGTACCCCAAGCATATAGCTCAGCAGACTTGGCTCTTAAATAGCAGCCAAAAATATGCAGTCATTCTTGCACTTGTTTCTTGCAATTTGATACATGTGGAACCTTGCCTTTTGAAGTTTACAGGTTGTGCACTTTAATTAGCTTTGTCCCTTCCGTGAGTGGTGACATGTATTGCAAACCACATGGACAGTTTATAATGCAACATTTTACATATTTTCTGTAGCATTGTTATTTTTTGAATGTATATGGATACATTATTACACTTCAGCATGGTCATAATGTCTCAAGGGAATGACATATGTGTAAATGGAAATTACAGACAGAGAAAGGACACTGAGCTGTTCTAAATATTTCTCGTAAATGTGAGGTTAGACACAGCCTGATTGCTGGCCATATGTTTGAACAGCTCTGGAAGCACGATCACCGCAAGGCGATCAGGGAGGATTTAGATGGATGATTTCCACAGCTTTGTTTGAGGAGGCAGAGATGAGTGAGAGATCTGACCATGCCTTTTTCAAACAGCAGCACTCCCTCTGGGTGTTGTAAATTGATGGGACACTGCAGTGTAGGAGTATGGGGGTTACAATCTGGCTGCACTTCTAATGTGTAGGGGTTGAAAAGAGTGGGGTGATAACATCACAATAGTGATTCAAGATTGTACACGTTGTACTGCATCTGGGATTAGTTCTCTGCCATCAAATATAAGATCTCATCTAAACTGCTTCAGTTAGCCTCATGTTAAGTACGGATTGACTACAAATCCTCACATGTGTCCAGCCTCTGTGGTAGAATCAGGGTAATCAAGATATGTAAGCTTTTGGAACAAATAAATCCCTTGTATTTATATAGATAGAAATCTCTGCATATATAGCTAGCAATTTGTTTGTCTCCTGACTAATTTAAGTAAGAAACTTTGCATCATTTCAATAACTGTGAAATGTTGTTAAGGTCTATTAAGATTTCAGTGCAGCTTAACTGTAAATACTTGACAATTAGGACAAATGGTCAAATAAAGCAAAATTTCTTCGTTTAAGTATTGAAACTAGAAAGCCCCATACTTAAATCGGTAAAGTAAACAAATGTCTTTTGAAAGTAATGTCTGAAATAATTTAAGAATTGTTATGCTAGATGATTATTAGTCTGTTTTTCAATATAAAGAGTTTAATAAAAAATTAGAAGGAATGACTGAATTCCTTATGTTAGTAGCAATATAGACTTAAAAGTTTTCCTTGAGGTAGAGGTCAGACCAGAGAGAGACTGGAGCAGACTCCTCCATCTGCTCTGCAGGAGGTGGCAACTCCAGATCTTCCTGAAGAAACACTCTTATTGAGAGCAGCATATATTGTAGTCCTGAGTGAGGTCTCTTTCCACAAACCTTGAGGAAGTAGACTCATAATACTGAGTATTCATAATAACATGAGCAAAATGAATAGATGGGAACTTACTTGAAAATGAGCAGCATGAACTGGAGGTATTCAAAGGGCAAGTAATTATGTGCACAAGATATTTTTTCCCAAGTCAGCCTAATAATTTGAAAATTTCCCTGTAATTTTAAGGGTTATATTGTATTCTATAGTTCACTTTAAAATGTAACTGCTACCTTTAGGGAGGAAATTTTATACTATACAAAAAGTGTGAAAAGCAGAGAGCTATTATAAATGAATTTTATTTTCCAGATCATACATGTTAGAAAACTACTTTGAGTGCTGATAAACCCACTAATTTCAATTAAATTATCTGCAACAGCTTGATGCATTTCTTTTTTTCCCCCCCAAAAAAATGGCTGTGTCCATGGCCTGCTTACCTTTAATAAATGTTTCCTTTTGTTTGACGTTGATCTAGGATAATGCTGGTTAGGAAAAAATGTGAATGTAGAAGTTATTTTAAGGAATACAATTTTCATATACCTTGGAAAAACAAGGAAGACGATCGATGTTTGGGTTTCTTTCCCCAATGAAATTTAAATGAACAAAATGTTTCAACAGGCATTGCTAGGGCATATATTCTTTAGTGTGTACATTAAAAGCCTTCTTAGGGTGATATTATCTGCTAATTAATTCTGCCCCTTATCGTATTTCCCTCCTGTATAAAATTACGCCTGTATATAAGGTCTAATTAATCAAAAACACAGTGAAAAGGCAATGGAAGACTTGAGATTGAAGTCCAAATGTTATCATGATAATGAGGACTGACAATTTTATTACTTCTTGGAAAAAAAGGCAGAAGTGAGCTTGGCCTGCTCATCATAGGAGAATTGAATTTAATGCAAATGTGGTTATTAGAGATCAGTCATACTTTAGCAATTAAGCACTCTGTGCAAGATAAGGATTATTCCTAAGAAAACATTTCTGATATTAAAATCCCAAGTTATTACTTATCGTTGTAAATATGACTTAGAGATTCCTGTCACCTAGTAAGTCTGAAGAAGAAATAATTTAAGGCTTATTTTGCCTGTGTTATGAAACTTTGTTATGAATGCACAAAGGCATATGGGGAACAGTTGTACTGATATGAGCTGTGCTTTGCTGAACGCCCTTCAGATCCAGTTTAACTTTTTTAATAGACAACTTGAAAAACCCCAATTCTACCTATTTCCTTTTGTTCACTGTTTCCCCTGCTGTACAAAAAAAAGAGTCAGGGAAAAAAAGTGTAGGGGGAGAAAAAACAAATAAAATAAATTTTGCTAACTGTTGTAGCAGCTGTGTGTGGTGTAAAGTGGGGAGGGAGTAGTGACCTTTTGGAGATGCTATTTCAAAGAAAGCCTGATTGTTAGGAGTGACCTAGAAACTGGGAAATAAAATTTAGTTTGATATTTTATGGATTCCATTCCACATATTTATGTTTAGGTACCATAAAATACGTACTTGTATGTAAATTATGAAATATAAAAATTATTTTCAGATAATCATTATCCTTTGCTCTGTGAATAGAGAAAATATTGGTTTTATGCTTGGCTATTATAACAATTTAGTCTTCTGAAAAATATAAAGCTTGCATTTAAAATTAATTCGTCAGTTAGTATAGTAAACATTCCTCTGTTTCAATATGCTAGCATCTAGGAATTTATTTAAAAACAAAGAATACCTAACTTCATATAGATAATAACAGATTCTCTCCCGTTCTTCCAGGAGAGTGATAGGCTCTGTGAGTAATACATCTCTGTTTTATAAACCTGAGACACTCAGTCCTGTCAAACTCTTAGGCATTGTCTGTGTGTGTTTGAAAGTAGATGATGATCTAACAGCTTTTAACATCTCACATGGTCAGATTCAAAGAGAGAAAGTGAAATGGGACTAGTAACAGCATTGATAACAGCAGGATTGAGGAATGAATATTAGATCAATACACCTGCTATTAAAAAGACTTTCTGACTATGGAAAAATTAAGTGTGGAGCAGTGGAAGCACCAAACCTATCAGTGATAACTTGGGTAATGATCAAGGTGATTCTCAAGAGTGAGGAGGAAAAAACAGTATGAAACCTGATACATATTACAGTTTTCCTCCAATTTCTTTTCAGGCTGTAAAGAATATACTTCTTATTTTGGATACTGGGGATTTTGAGTGAGAGTTTCAGAAGGTGCCAAGGAAAGGAGCTGTTAACATCTATCATGAAAGCTTTAACCATATCCAGAAGTGTAGTTGAGGCACATGCCTTATAGAGAATTGAGCTAATGGGATCAAGTATCCAAATAGTTGTTTAATTTTGCAGTATTGTTATGACTGCAGAAAATTAGTAATTTCACTAAAATGAAAAACCAAAAAACCCCCCACAATGGTGCTACTGACATTCTCCAGTTGAGATGTATGTGGCATTTAAAAGATGAAGTGTGGAACCAAAGCTGTCAATATCATCATAAAAATGTACCAATTTTGCCTAGTTACAGCCTATTAGTTGGCTGAACTCTTGCATGCTGGTTATGTTTCAGAAAGTTATTTTTGAATGTCAGGCACTTGCTTGGGCAGGCAAATTTCTCTTACGAATTTCTCAGGGTTACTGAGGCCATCCTGTGTTGCTGATGAATGCTCTGCCAGTTCTCATGCAGTTCAGAGACTGCAACATTGGAGACAGTAGCTATTTTAAAGTCTTATATTTATGTTAGTATTCTTGAATATATTCATGTGGCTGTTCTTGTTTAGACTAAGTATTGGCTTGCTTCTTCAGTAAACTGGGATGAAACAGTTTTTATAACATGATTATCAAGTAAAGGAAGCATTGCTAAAGATATTACTGTATCATTTCCATGTCCCCCACTGATGTAGGAGATAATAGTTATTGAGTTATGGGGCAGTTTAAAAGGCCAGTAAGCATGGTGTGATACTAGAGTAGAAACTACTTCACCTTTTTTATCTCTGAAAGATGAACAGTCTGTTTTTGTATACAAGAGAAAGTTAGAAGTATTAAAAAAGAGACTCAATTAGATAATTATCAGGGTTTATTTTATTGAAAGGTATGACAAAGCTAATTCAATACACAGATCTGAAGGAGCCTTTACGTTTGTCTCCCTTCTCTGTGCTCTGGTGTTTATGGTGGGATTTGGCTTTCTCTCCAGTAAAGCTCAACTTCTTGCTGGTGTTTGTAGCAGACTAGTAAGTCCCCTCTGGGAGACCCATGGTGAGCTCTCTGGAAAGAACTGCTGCCTGCTCCTTCCCAGACGCACGGTGACACATGTGCTGCAGAACAGTTTCATGCCTATCTGGGTATGAACTAGAGGAGGAAAGGATGTCGTGTTTCTCCCACTCAGTTGCCTTTCTTCGTGGCAGACAATGAAATAAGTGTGTAGATGTAGATGAATTCCCAGTATATCAAAATAGCTTTTTAAAGGATTGCTGTTCTAACAACCAATGCTTTATGGAATTCTGTGAACTTGTTTCACAGAAGGCAGGGTAACACTGATATTAACACGCTCCTGTTAACATGTTCCCTGTTTACTTTATTAAATTTACATGTGCAACATTTGTGTAAGGTACATTTTTTAGGGCAAAGCTGATATAATGTGTATGATACAGAAATAATTGATTAGATTTAAATCTATATCTCTCCCACCCTTGAAGTCACTTACAGGGCTTCTTTCATCTGTTAATGAGCTTCAGTTCCTGAAAGAACAAACTGTGGGAAGTGTTTTCACAGGAAAAACAATGAAGTTGCATTATTGGGGTGAATGTTGTTGATTTTGGTTTGGTTTTTTGCTTTGAATTTTTTTTTGTGTGTTTTTAATAGCAGAGTGAGTAATATGATGCCTACACAAAGCAGTCATTGATCTGTTGCACAGAAAAGTACAGGTAGGCAAAGCAGGCTAATAATGGATGTTAGATGTATGGGGGTGTCATTTGAAATCAGTAGAATTGTAAAGCTGGAACAGGTACGGCCCTTCAGAGACGCTAAAAAAGGTAAATGTATTTAAATGTTTATACCTATAATCAGCCATAAAGATTGACATTCACGTGTGAATGACAGTGATGGTTGTACTTCAATGTTGATATCTCTCAGTATCAATTGTGTAAGAAGTCACACTCCAACAGAATTTTCAGTATTTCAGGGAATTTTATTCTTACGAAGAGTCAAGCCTGAAAAATTGATGTCCCTGAACATTATAAAGAAAAATTAATGATGTTAGAAATACAGTTAGTGTGTGTGTTTTTGTGAATATATATTTCATATTTCTCATTTAAATTTAAACTTTTCATTTTTTCATTAAAATGTGAAAGGCTTTGAAGTTTGAATTAACTTCAGAATTCATGTGATCTAGCTTTACTTTCAAAATGTAGAAGCAGGCAATTTACCAAATCAACCTTATACCATAAATGGTATTAATTTAATCTAATCAACATCCACTGGAACTTTTTTTATTGAAAGCACAACATTGTCTTTGTGGTCAGGACAAACTAGTACTGAAATATGTCCTCTGTCTGAAGTTATTGTATTGTTGGCACATGGAAAGAAGATTTGCACTCTTGAGCAGCTCAGATATGTGGGGAATGGATGAAAACATGCTGACAACTTTACTTAATTCTTCATTAGATCAGATACTTAAATGCTGACTGTATCACTCAAAAGCACGATAAGGACATTTTAAGGGACCACAATGATAGGACGAGGGGTAACTCTTCTAAGCTGAAAGAGGGGAAATTTAGGTTAGATATTAGGATGAATTTTTTTTCCTGTGAAGGTGGTGAGGCACTGGTATAGGCTGCCCAGGGAAGTTGTGGAAGCCCCATCCCTGGAGGTGTTCAAGGCCAGCTTGGATGGGGCTTGGTGCAAGCAGCTCCAGTGGGACGTGAGGCTGCCCGTGGCAGTGGGGTTGGAACTGCATGATCTTTAAAGCTCTTTCCAGCCCAAGCCATTCTGTGATTCTGTGACTTGTAACACCTTGTGGCAAACTGCAGAACCAAAAATCAATTACAAAATTCCCAGGGATTGCATATGTCATAGCATTCTTCGAAATACCATTGAGCATTGCATGCACCAACCCCAGTGCAAGCTTTAATGCATCTCAGTGCTGTAGTACTGATGATTGGAGGACAGTGCTAGGTATTGTTATTGTTACAGCAGGTCTATAAAACAGAAACTACACTAGGCAAAACACACGTAATTTGACAGTTTTAGTGAAAATGTTTAATTTTCGCATCTCCAAGCAATTTACTAATGGTAGCAATAAGAGAAATGGTGGACTATAGCGAGGAAGCGAGAATGTGCAGGGAAAAAATCAGGAGGGCCAAAGCCCAACTAGAAATCAGATTGGCCAAGTCTGTGAAAGACAATAAAAAAGCTTTTTTCAAATATATCAACAGTAAAAGGAGGACTAGGAGAATCTCCAGTCCCTACTAGATGCAGAGGGAACAACAGTAACAGGGGATGAAGAGAAGGCTGAAGTACTCAATGCCTACTTTGCTTCAGTCTTTAATAGTAAAGAAAGTTGTTCCACCCAGAGGTTGGAGGAGCAGAACGAAGTTCCCATGATCCAAGAGGAGGTGGTCGGAACCTTGCTAGATACCCAAGGGTATTAAGGGAGGTGGCGGATGTGCTGGCCAAACCACTTTCCATTATCTTCCAGCAGTCCTGGATTACTTGGGAGGTACCACTGGACTGGAGGCTGGCTGATGTTCTGCCCATCTACAAGAAGGGTCACAGGGAGGATGCAGGAAACTACAGGCCTGTCAGTCTGACCTCAGTACCACGGAAAGTCATGGAACAGGTGATCTTGAGTGCTATCCTGAAGCACTTGCAAGAGAACTGGGTGATCAGGCCCAGTCGACATGGGTTTACCAAAGGCAGGTCTTGCCAAACTAATCTGATCGCCTTCTATGACAAGGTGACTAGACTCTTGGACGAGGGAAAGGCTGTGGATGTGGTCTTCCTGGACTTCAGTAAAGTCTTTGACACAGTTTCTCACAGCATTCTGCTATGGAAACTGTCATTCTCTGACCTGGACAGGTGCACACTCTCCTGGGTAGAGAACTGGCTGGATGGCCGGGCCCAGAGAGTGGTAGTTAATGGTGTTAAATCCAACTGGAGACCAGTGAGAAGTGGTGTTCCCCAGGGCTCAGTGCTGGGTTCAGCCCTGTTCAGTGTCTTGATCAACGGCCTACATGAAGACATCGAGTGCTCCCTTAGCAAGTTTGCACGACACTAAGTTATGTGGAAGTGTGGATCTGCTGGACGGGAGGGAGGCTCTGCAAAGGGACCTAAACAGGCTGGACCGCTGGGCTGAGTCCAATGGGATGTAGTTTAACACGGCCAAATGCTGGGTCCTGCACTTGAGGCACAACAACCCTGTGCACTGCTACAGACTAGGAGAAGTCTGTCTAGAAAACTTCCTGGAGGAGAGCGACCTGGGGGTGTTAGTTGACAGCTGACTGAACATGAGCCAGCAGTGTGCCCACGTGCCCAAGAAGGCCAATGGCATCTTGGCATGGATCAAAACAGTGTGACCAGCAGGTCCAGGGAAGTTATTCTCCCTCTGTATTCTGCACTGGTGAGACCACTCCTTGAATCCTGTGTTCGGTTCTGGGCCCGTCACCACAAGAAGGATGTTGAGGCTCTGGAGCGAGTCCAGAGAAGAGCAACGAAGCTGGTGAAGGGGCTGGAGAACAGGCCTTGTGAGGAGCGTCTGGGAGAGCTGGGTTTGTTTAGCCTGGAGAAGAGGAGGCTGAGAGGAGACCTTATTGCTCTCTACAACTACCTGAAGGGAAGTTGTGGAGATGAGTGTGCAGACCTCTTCTCCCAAGTGACAGGGGACGGGACAAGAGGGAATGGCCTCAAGCTCTGCCAGGGGATTTTCAGGCTTGACATAAGGAAAAAATTCTTCACTGAAAGGGTTACTAGGCAATGGAACGAACAGTCTGCCCAGGGAGGTAGTTGACTCGCCTTTCCTGGAGGTGTTTAAGGTGAGGGTGGGTGAGGTGCCAAGGGGCATGGTTTAGTGTTTGATAGGAATGGTTGGACTTGATCTGGTGGGTCTCTTCCAACCTGTTGATTCTATGATTCTGTGATTCTATGATTCTAAATAAGGGTTCTGTACTTGCTTTTTTTCATTTGTATTTGTTGATTTAAGATTAATAATTTAAAAAGTACCTCATCCTGAAATCATTGCCTTGCTTTTTTTTAAGATCACTACCACCAAAATTAGAACATACCAATGGAATTATTAAAAGGATCTTTTACTATGGAAAGATAGGGAAATGCAAGTAGATAACTTGGAGGAAGTTAATCACAATACTCTATTTTCTACTTGTTAGGATTTTTGCTTATGTTCTTGTATGTACAAATTGAATTTATGATGACAGTTATGTGCAGTTCATTAATGCATACCCACCAAGTAGGCAGAAAAAAGGGGTACAGAAAAGTCATCTCATCTGTTATATCTGACTCAGATATTTCAAACCATGGGATATTTTTATTATTTAAAGGTCATTTCTTGAAAGCTTTTATGAAATTTTAGTCACATCTGTTGTTACTAATTGGCTCTGTGTAGTTTTACACTCTGCAGTTCAGTAAAGAGGTTGAAGTTGGTGTTAAATATGATGAATGTGTGCTTACTTCAGTAGACAGTTCCAGGGCAGTGATTTGAAATATTTCAGAAGTCACGGAAAGTGCAAAAGCAGTGGGCAGAATCCACATAGGGTTTTTACAGTCGCCTATGAAAGATACAAATTGGTATCTCCTGAACGACCATGTTACTTCTGTAGTAAGTAATACAATCATCTTAGTTCAAATTGCCTTTATATTGTATATACAAAATAATTGTATATGTGCCTTTCAGCACAGGAGGGACATGAATCTATTTCAGACAGGCCAGAGGAGGCCACAAAGATAATCAGAGGGCTGGAGCACCTCATGTATAAGGACAGACTTAGAGAGTTGGGCTTGCTCAGCGTGGAGAAGAAAAGGCTCCAAGGAGATCTTAGACTTCCAGTAGGTAAAGGGGCTTCAGGAAACTGGAGAAGGGGCTTTTTTATCAAAGAGTACAGGGATAGGATGAGGGTGAACTGTTTTAAGCTGGAAGAGGATAGATTTAGATGAGGTATTTGGAAGAAATGTTTTCCTGTGAGAGTGGGGAGGCACTGGCACGGGTTACCCACAGAAGCTGTGGATGCCCCATCCCTGGAGGTGTTCCCGTCCAGGTTGGATGGGTCTTTGAGCAACCTGCTCCAGTGGGAGGTGTCCCTCCATGTGACAGAGGGGTTGGACCTGGATGCTATTTAAAGTCCCTTCCCAACACCATTCTATGATTCTGAATTTGCACAATCTAAGATGAACTTTTGCTTATATAGTTTTCTAATAAATTTTGATATATAATCAGGGGAAGAAAACCTTCTTTCCCCCCTCCATTTTTCTCTGATAAACAAAATCTCCTTTAGTTGAAACTAAATGTAGTTGCTTTTTCTCAGTGTCATTATTTACAAAGAGATTCAATGCTGTGCCACTGGAGTTTTGCCTGTGTTGCCGACAAATGAGTTGTTAAAGGAAAATAGCCCCAAGACTTAAAGAAAGACGTTGGATTTCATTTTCTGTAGTAAATATCTTCATTTATTCTTGGAAAAGAAGATTTAAGATAGTTCTGTGTTCTGTCTTACAAGACTATGCCAGAATCTAGTCGAAGAAAATACCATTTGCAAATTCTGTATCTCTGGTAATTTTCTGTTCCTGCCAACAAGAAAAATAAAAGGAATTGAAAACAGAATAAAGCAAGCAAATTAAACCTGGAACAAAAGTAGATCATCAAGCTTCCAAATCTTAAGAGTCAGGTTCTTTCACAGGCTAGTTAGGTGGATTTAATTCTGCTGACTTTGTTTAGGAATTCAAGTGAGAAAAGTAGTATAAAAACTTAGCAAAGCTGTCTGGGTAGAAAACTACTTTCCATGTCTGATTAAAAAATTCTGTCTCATTAATAAATATAGGGTAAAAATCTGAATAGAAGAAAATTCATTGAGGTGAACTAGCTATATCAATTTATGCTATCACCTTATTCTTTAATAAACACCCTAGTGATAGTAGGGTCTTATGGAAGATTTCATTTGATTTGCTTTCTTAAAAATGAGCAGAGTCAGTTTGTGGGCAAGTACCCAAGTTTGTGGTATCTGCATCCTTCAAAGTTCTCAAAACCGGCTTGGACAAGTCTCTGAACATCCTTATCTAACTAGGCGCTAGCCCTGCTAGTAGGAGGTAGACTAGATGACCTATAAAAACCCTTTCCAGCCTTAATTATTCTATGATCTTGTGCTAATCAACTCTAACTACACCTGCATCTTTCCCTACCAAAAGCAATGTACTGAGTTCGGTCATTGTAGTATATGAAGGTATAATTGTGTAATCTCTTCTTATCTTGACAGGTAACGCACTGTATTGTCTAGGTCTCCTGGAAAAATAAGTTCTGCTGTATGATATTTTTGAAAAATGTCCACCAGAGTCAAACAAACAAAACTAACCAGGTCTGTCAAACTGGAATTAAATGTTAGGTACTGTTCATGGGCAGAAAGCAGTATTCTATAAAAGGCTGAATTGCCTACTGAAGGGTCAAAGAAGTTACTGTAATTTAAAGCTGCTTGATTTTTTTGACAGTTACAGCTGTTAACTTATTGACTGCTGCTGAGATGGAAGCAAGATGTATTTATGTGGTAAATGCAAATGTGACCTTAGACTGAGGGCTGTTTTATTCTGGCTTAGGAAAAAAAACAACAACAAAAACAACAAAAAAAAGAAGCCGAGGTGTGTGAGGGTGAAAGAAGCCTTTATCTGCTGCTTTCAGGTTTGCCAGTGTTTGCTGGATTCTGCTGGCTTCTGTTTCTTCAGCATTGAATCTATTCCCATTATTCATTTTCACCATCTCCATTTCTGTTGTTTACTGGGAGAGATGTGCTGATGTAATTACAGAGGAGGGAAT
The DNA here is from genome assembly GCA_033558105.1 of Coccyzus lansbergi. Classification (NCBI taxonomy): domain Eukaryota; kingdom Metazoa; phylum Chordata; class Aves; order Cuculiformes; family Coccyzidae; genus Coccyzus; species Coccyzus lansbergi. The sequence goes on from JAUMJK010000708.1 coordinate 2,781,561, forward strand.
GGGCACTTCTAATCTGTAGTGTTGTCCTTAAGTCATACCAGTGGCTATCCCAGCATGAAGACAGAGCAGACAATAAGAAACAAAAATGTGATCCCATTATTTCTGCAGAATGCTCTGAGGCATTACATTAGAAAACACCACCATTCCTGCAAAGCCTGAACATCTCCAATGTACTACTTTGTCAGTCAGATCTGGTTTCATTTAGTCACTAAGTCAACTAAAGTATCCTAGCTTGGAGCTCTTCAGAGAAATACTAAATTATACTAACTTCAAACCTGCCCTGTCGTAAATAATTAAGTAATGCAATTATCAAGGCTATTTCCCTAGATGAGTTAACAGTAGGCTTAGCATTCCAATTTAGAGGCAATTCTAAATCTATGTCTGTGGAAGATGCTTCGATCAGTTAACCCTCAGATAAGATTTACAGTAGCACAAGAATAATCTGATAAAGTAGGGTGATACTTTTAAACAAAATAAATTAAATCAATACCAGTGATTACATGAGAACATTGTTGCCTGCATGAATTATCAAAGTAGCAAATGTATTGTTTTGAGATAATCTACTTTGGTTTTAATTTGGTAGTTTGAGAAGTTTTGTATATCATATTCTGTAAAAGCATGAATTTCTGTGACATCTGACAAGACAATCTTTATCTGCTGCCAGTAATTATCATTATTACTAGGAGGAACTTAATACATTTACTTATAAGAGCATTTTTTTTCTAGTTGTTACGTGATTTCTCTTTATCCCTCCAGTTTCCCCTTTGATTAGCGGCCCATCTGACTTGATTTGAGTTCTAGTAAATGTTCGGAGAGGATAGAGACCCTGTTGTCTTCATACTTGTCAGATACACCACTTTGCTTTTGTTGAGAAGATGCAGTGGTATCACAGCTGCCTTTATACTTGATCAGGCACTGAGTTGGCCAGTCTTTCATTAAAACAAAGACAAACCATTCCCATCACCTAACAACAGGGTGCTTTGACAAGCGGATTAAAGGCCGATAAATAGAATAGATGGTGTAATTAAATATTCATTAAACTCCTTGTCAGGGCATGGTATGATATTTTTCAATCTGAACAAAATTAGGTATGTCTAAAATTTTGAATATTAAAATTCAAACTTTAAACATTTAGGCATATAAGTGCCTACAGTGAGACAAACACTGGCTGCACGAATAAAGTGTCCTTGTACGTGCCATTGTGCAGTTTGGGATGGTTAATGTGACTAGTCCAGTGACTGTACCATTGGAGTTAATTTGTGTTTAATCTGTCAGGACACACAGAGAATCAAAAGTAAAAAGATAGAAGCTACTACTTTATTTCTTCTGTATGGTGTAATTTTAGGATCAGGAGCATAAATTTTTCCATTCTAATTGAATGTGTGGCTATGACATTTTAAGCTCTTGTATGCCTTCCTGCTCTACAGGTTCCATTTCTGTTCCCCTCACTTTCTCCTTCCACTCCTTTTCTCGGATATGTCTTATTGTTGACTGCTTTCACCGTTACGAAAGGTGAACACTTCTGGAAAGACTTCATGTTTTTCCATTATGGTTTGGGTAATATTTTTGTGTGTGCTTGTCTGTTTAAGACTGGGAGGAGGGGGCACAAAAGTCTGTACTTTCCTTTCCAAAATAAATGCCCTACCTTCTCACTGACCATTTATCTAAAACCTCTGTCAAGTTTGGCGGTCTGAGGTGTAGCATCCCATTCAGCAGCCCTTGCAACAGCTCGGTGCTGGATGTAGCTGCCACGTGGTGCCACAGCTTTATTTGTGTGCTAGCTATGGCTGGTTGTCTTGGTTGGTGGTCTCCTGATGGTGCCCTAGCACTGGGGAGCCCTCAGAGGCTGTTCTTCATGTTCTTCCCTTCCAAGAACTGGGCTAATGTCTTGGCCTTTTCCCTTGTTTCACAGGGGAGGAGTTGACCTGTGGGCTGTCCCAGTGCAAGGACGATGCTGGTGGGACAGGTGAGCGTGGAGGCTCCTTGTGTAGGACTAGTTGACAGGGGCATGTAAGTGAGTCCATGTCAGGGTCTCTTCCCTGTCCCGTTACTATGTTAGTGTGTGGAGCCACTCCAGCTCCACCTTCTGCTGCTTGAGCTCTGATGTTGTGGATTCCTCCCGCTGCAGAGAGGGAAAGGAGCCAGCCATTCGTGGTACTTCAGTCATGCTTTTGCATCCTCTGACTGATAACGTTTGGGTGATTTGAGATGGCATATGCAGTACAGTTTTGGAAAAGGGTGCATGTGGGTTGGGAGAGCTGGCATGGGTGTCACATCCAAACACCGTAGTCGTTCTTCAGTCTCCCCTAGACAGCAGTCCCTATTATTGCCTGCACCAGCCACTTACTCATTCACAGTGCAAATGTTCTTGTTTGTATGACAATGCTAATAGAAAGAGCTGTTCCAACTTCAGGCACTATTTGTTTGGTTGCACCACAGACAGTAACTTCTAACTTAATAAACCAAACAGACAAATGTTCAGGAGTTAACTGCAGAAGTGTAAAAGTCCTTTTTGTTTTTTTCCCAGTGTGGCAATGTGAATCCAACACACAATCTCCATCTGCAGCCAGTTTGTAAATGTTTAGAAAGGAAATGCTCAGTTTCATCCCTAATCTTCTATAGAGTTAATTTAAATGAAAGGTAGCATAGTTTGGATTAGAAAAGTGTAATTCTCACAGATTTTTGCAGTGAGTTATTGTAGCTTCCTAATCTGTTCATTATCTTCACCGTATCTTTTCAATATCAAATTCACTAAAAAGTGATAAAATTCTTATTAACTATCAATTTACTTGTATTATTAAGATATCTTAATGTGAGAATTGATTCCATTTAAGAGCCATAATAAGTGTGTAAAGAGTTTTTCTATGTTAAGCTGGGCCAGATACTCTGTACTAGAGATGGTATTGATCAGTGTGCTCAGGGAAGCCGGCAGCAAGGTGTGACCTGCAGGGTTAGATTTATCAGGATTATGTGATAGGTGGAAGAAAGCTTTGTGCCTTTCTCATTCTACCCATCATTCTTCAAATCCCAGTGCTTTTTTAGTGCCGCATCTTTCTGTCATGTGGGCTTCACGCATTGACCACCTGCTGTTTTACAGTATGAAATCCTCAAGTGCAGTTACAGATTTAATCTCTGTTAGAAAAGGAATTGTGGCCAAGGATGTTTATGTTTGATTCAGCTGGTTTATTTCAGGTTGAAAGAGAGAAGGTGAGGAGGTTGGATCTAGAAATGAATAATGGCTACTTTGCAGTGTTGTCAGACGTGTGAGCATGTTTTGACCTTAAACCAGGTTAGAGATAAATCTTGTTAGCAGTACTGATTTGCAAACAGGTAAATCCTCTAACACCCGTAATGAAACCCAGAAAACTGATATTCGCCAGTGTTACTGGAGCATAAATTTTTACTTCATTGTTTTACAGCATAGTATTTGAGATACAGCTTTCTCATGCCAGTGCATGCATGTATTAGTATTAAATCATAGCAGAGGAGAAAGAATCTTTGTTCTCCACTCCATGTTAGCTGGACAGGCAATCTGAAGTCTGGTTTTAGATGATTTTATAGTGGGTCTTTTTTTCAAAAGCAGTGATGTACAGTCTGGCCTATTATCTGTCACTTCATAACGATTCCAGCATTATATAGTATTTGAAATTTCTCAGTTGCTGCTTTTAGACAAAAAAATAAAAGTGCTAAAAGGAATATATGTATATTTTAAAGGCATATCATACTAACTTGCCATCTCTGGCATTTTTTTGTATTTAAATCAGATTTTTATTCCGTCTTCAGTTTCTTGGTGTTTTGTGCTGCCATCTGATAAACCAAGTAAACATAAGTGTCCCAGAGAGATATAAATGTTTAATAGGAAAATTGCTATTCTGAGGTTTTTTTCGGTATGATTTGTGTAGATGCCAGTATTCTCTATTAGCTGTGTGTTTGTTTGAAACTTATTGGAAGAATCTGGCTGGTGCCTGTCTGCCCAATACCATCAGAAACTAGGCACAGCCTGTTTGGGAAAGGTGATTTTTTTTTTTTTTTTTTTTAAGGAACTGTCCATTATCATTTCTTAAATATTCACTTTTTCTTTACCAGATATTTTCCTTGCACAATATATGAGAACTGCAGTAGAGTGATGATATGGGTGCTATGAGGAAAATCTCATGTTATCATTCATCTCGTGTATGCTGTGATCCAAGGAATCGTTTGTTCATGTGCTCAACATTGAGAGCGGTTTCGTGGATTCAGGTTGAGCACATTTGAGTGCTGTGAAGATGCAGTGTAGGAAGGACATGGATCTATTAGAGCAAGTCCAGAGCTGGACACAAAGATGATCAAAGGGCTGGAGCACCTCCCATGTGATAAGTAGATGAGAGAGTTTGGGTTGTTCAGGTGGAGAAGGGAAGGCTCTGAGGATATGTTAGAGCAGCCTTCTAGTACTTAAAGGCGCTACAGGAAAGCTGGGGAAGGGCTCTTTATTGGAAAGTGCAAGGACAGGATGAGGGGGAATGGTTTTAAACTGGAAGAGGGGAGATTTAGATTAAACGTTAGGAAGAAATGTTTTCCTGTGAAGGTGGTGAGACACTGGCAAAGGTTGCCCAGAGAAGCTGTGAGTGCCCCCTCCCTGGAAATGTTCAAGGCCAGGTTGGATGGGGCTATGAGCAGCCTGATCCAGTGGGATGTGTCCCTGCCCAGGGTAGGAGGTTGAAACTGGATGGGCTTTACGATCCCTTCTGACCTAAACTATTGTATGATTATATGCTGTATCAGAGTTACAGGGAACAAGTGCAAGCACTGTTTTTTTATAGTTCCTCCTTTGACAGTTACTCAGTGTGCTGCGTCCACTGCTTTGTCTCAGGGCTGTAGCTGTGCTTTTGCTTTTTGGCCCTTTCCTTGGCTAGTGGTGGTACTGTGCGTGAGTCGAGGTGCCAGGCTGCCCTTGTACAGGGGGTGCCAGGCAACACATTGCTCAGATGAGGAGCACGATGGAAAGGTGGTAGTTCTGAGTGGGCTACTGACTCTGTGCTGCCCTAGATGCAGGGTTGATGATGGCCCTGGCAGCAAGGTAGTTACTTTACAATCATTTAAAGCAACATTTTTTCTTCACAGACCTGCCAGTTATTCATGTGTACTGGGGTGTTTGAATGCTCAATCACCATAAATTTGTGTAACCAGGCAGCCGGCTTTGTGAGGCAACTTCAAAGGTCCCAGATGAGATGTTCAGCTGTCTGATATGCATGTGTAACTATCATTTTGGGTATTGTTCAAGCTTCTGTAGGTAGACTGTTAGTTGTGCTTACACAAACTGATAAAAAAAAACCCCAAACTCTAGCTAATTTTCAAGTATAACTCTGTGAAACAGTAAAGGACACTCTATGTGCCCCCCTCCTCCTCCCAGAATTAAGCCTATTGTATTTAAATAGCAGAACTGAGTGATGCAGGTTAACAGTTTCAGAAATTTTCTAATTATTTTTACATGCACAACACAATTCCAGTGCAAATATAGTTGATTTGAGAGAAATGATTAGTGTGCCAAAGATGTGGTGACAACTGAGAGTGCAACGAAGTGTTCCAACTTCCATTAGAAAGTAATGACCTTCTTGGCTGAGAAAAAGTATTTTAATTAAATACCAACAATTCGTAGTAATCAGTGAATCTTTTAACCATCAAATTTGATTCTCTCATCATGGTCTGCTCACTTATGTGAACAAATTGAATATTCAGACAAAAATGAATATATATCTGTAATTTCAAGCCTAATTGTGCATGCTGTTTTAATATACTGCTGTAGCATTTCTGGGGCTTGGGTGGGTGAAGCCTTAAACAGTTTTTCAGAAAGTTGCTTTGTGATTGACAGGAATCAATAGTTAACAGTGCTGTTATTCATGTCAGCATTCTGATGCTTCAGTGGAAACTTGACTGGCTCCAAGTTGTTGTCCCATCAGCAACAGAAAAGCAATTGCTTCTTCCTTGATTGGCTCCATCACTTCTTGGTGGCTTTTACCATCAAGGAAACTAAATGGGAAAATATTATCCTTAACGGAGTAAAAATATTTTCAAAATTAAAATTATTTGCATGAGTTATACTCCAGGCTTATTAACAATATTTTTGAAACCACTAATAATGGACTTTCTAGTCTTACTGCCAACAGTGAAACAAGTACTACGGCTTTTCAAAGACAGACTTGTGTAAAAAAAAAAAAAGAGAGAGAGAAAAAGATTCAATAGCAGTAAGTGATGTATTTCCTAAGAGCTCAGCCCTGTTTTATATAGGGAGATACAGCCTTTAACTGTCTGCAGAGTCATGACAAGATTTAACTGCTCTATGACCTCTTTTGTGCCAGAGTTAAAATAATGGAACAGGCAGTGTAGGGGTTCACATGATTTGAAACTGTTTCAGGTACAAAGAGGTTATCTCAAATAGTTGGTGGAAGTGAGGCACGGGCAGCATTTATAATGGAGCAGCTTTGGGTCTAATTCTATTCCCATTGAAACATGAAAGAAAACAATTACAGTTTGCTTACACAAAGAAGAATCGTGGTTGGGAACTAAAACATGATGCAAGGGAGGTGCAAAGGGAGTTGAATGCGTTTTCTGCTTCTGCGACTTCTGTCTTTTATGTCAGGAGAGTAAGTGAACTAAGGATGCATTCAGTAATTTGAGGTTCTCTAACTGTGAAAAGATAAAATGGTAGAATTTTATGTGGAAGTGCAGGTAGGGATTTCTTAACTGTCACGGCATTTGCTGCTTTCATGCTGAATGACTTATTTTTTCATTGGTTCTATAGGGAAGCAACAGTGGCTCTACAACTCTCACACGAGAGGCTTTTTTTCCTTGCCACAATGAATTTGTATTCCTTTCACTAGCTGCAAGGAGTATTTGTTTACCTCTCTAAATACAGCACAAAGTCCTTTTAAAACAATGGTTGCCTCCCCGTTCACTGCTGAATCTCTATTCCCTTCAGCTGTCTGTCGAGGTGTCCGACTTCAGATGCTGTAATGGTGTCACTAAAGTTGGTTGTGTTAGGAACACAGCAAGGAGTGTGTTGAAAATTTGCTTGGAGTTTTCACATCAGAAGTTGTGACGGCTATTAACTAAATAACCATTTTTCTCCAAATTTTTCTTCCTATGTAGTGATATTGTACTGTCTTTCATATTAAGACTTAAAGGACTGGGTATGGTCTTCTCTTCAAAGCAAACATGGGAAGGAATTGCTTTTTCCTACATTTTTCATTTTTGGCTCTACTTCCAGTCAGACATCAGACACCACCTATTGTCCTTTACATCAGTATATCAAAATTCCACCTAGCTGAAATTTTTGAAACTTTGGTGCAGCTGGAATAGCATGCTAAAAGGAAATCATTATAGAATGGTTATTGCAGTTTTCCATTTCTCTTGCAGACTGTTGTGTTGAGCATAAGACAGAGTCCACAGAAAATTTTTGGTGACATGATAAGATCATGATGATAGATTTTTTTTTTTAATACAACCTCCCTGAAAATGCTGGTGCAATTGTAGCTGGTTTAAATGCATTTGGGGAGGATATTAGCTTTTCCATAAAGTGTCAGTCTATTTTAACTTTTGAAAAGCCATGTATTTTTATAATTAATGCTTTATTTTCTAGTGATGGTATGTTAATGAAATAAAATATCTAAAACTAGGACAATGCTTTAAGTCTGAGGAAGAAAAACAGAGCTCCCTGTCACACAAGTGCTTAGATTAACCTGTGAAATTTTCTTAATAAAACTGCTTTTATTTGTGACACTGTTTGAAGGTGATGGGTAATACTGTGGTGTGTGAGAACACTATTTTTTAAATTACTGTGGTCTAAAAATATAGCACTGATTTTTTAATAAAAAATAAATAGTAAATAGAGCTGACTAGACTTCAGATGAACTTCTTGTCTGTTATGTGTGAGTAACAGATGACATTTGGACCATCACCATGTTGAATTTTGTGGTTGTGCAACTGTTGCCTTCACATTTGCACGCATAGTTACTGTAAACATACTAATAACTCATTGTTGAAATAAATAGCTTGATGCTTTGTAAGTCTTTGGTCCTTCCTCAAACCCCAACTTTTAGGAAGTATACTGAAGAGAATTGTAATCTGATAATCTAAAAAAGCCCCAGAAAATAACAAGGAAGGCTATTATTTTCAGTATGTTTTCAGACACTTGAAATGTTTATATGAAGAAAGTATATAGCTGGTGTGGATGGACTCGATTATGGTTGGACTTGATGATCCTGTGGGTCTCTTCCAAACGGGTTATTCTATGATTCTATGAAAAAACTGATGGACTGGGATAATGTAAATATATTGCCTCTTTAATGCATAAATAAGTCATTTTGTCTTCCGAAGGCCATTTGTTCTTAATGCAAAGAATCATTAGACTTTAATATTGATATTCCTTTTGAACTGTGGATGATTTCCTCTCCCAAATTCCATATTAGGATTTGGTAAATACAGTATTTAATATTAAGAGTATGCTGTAAAGGTAAGAAGGGGTTCAAAACAGCTGGAATAAAGTTGGTAGTGAGAGATATTTGACTGTAATACATCATCATCAGTCAAAAATAGTGAGCTTTGAAAGACTGACATAACATAACAAACTGAGAGTCTGCTTTCAAAAGTACAAATTAATATATCAATGTAAAAATAACATTTAACTCCATAGCAGTAGACTCAGTCACATGTGTGTGCACCTTATGAGCATGAGCTTACAGTACAGAAGTGGACACTGTAATCCTAGTTGTATCTGCTCTGAAGAAGATGACAGTAGTTTGCATGCAAATGGTACTTTCAACTGCATCTAAAAACTTGAAGACCTTTCTAACAGCTGTGTTGTATCTGACTGCCATGCTGTATTGGCAAATTGAAACACATTTAAAAACATTTAGAGGGGAATAATAATAATAGTAATAGGGCAATAGAGAGGTTTCACTGAGTGTGGTCAAGCACTGGAAGCAGCTTCCTAGGGAAGTGGTGGAGTCACCATTGCTCCAGATGTTTAAAAAAACTATAGATGAGGCACTTTGGGACATGGTTTAATAGGCATAATGGTGTTGGGCTGATGGTTGCATTGTGTGGTCTTAAAGGTCTTTTCTAGCCTCGGTGATTTCATGATTCTATAAGCCTAATGTATTTATTGCACATTTTCAGATAGTAAGAGATAATATTTGGAATTATATTTTTGTAAAAATCTTACTAAAATATTTCTGGTCCATTTAAGAAATGTCTTAAATTCTACCTTGGAATAAGAAATAATAGTTAATAGTGATGCCTGGGAGTTAGGGAACCATAACATTCTATGAGTAGTACAAGAATATAAGCATCAAAACAATGTTAGTATGGTAATGTAATGATACAACAATAGTATTAAAAAATCACTAATTAAAACAGTAATGGCAAAACGTAGTCTGAATATAAAGAAAAAAAAAAAAACAACTCGCTGAGGGGAAGGTTCCTGGACTGTCTTCCTGAGAAATTAAAATACCCATTTGTTAAACCACTTAAGACTTTCTTAGATTAAATATTTTTATTGGAAATAATCCTTGCACATAGCGTAGTGAACTATATGATTTAATGATAATAGTAAATATTAACGCCCACCAAAAAAGTGTATCATACATTCTGTTTATCCGATTCATTTAGAAAAGAAAAATGGCTACAAATGTATATTGACATAGAAAAGAGATGAGGAGAGAACAGATAGAAGAATGTAAAGACAAAAGAAACATTTGCTGCCTGTTAAGCTTTTGGAGATTTATACTTCTTCTGTGTATCTATTGAGAGAGAATGATGACACAAAACAGAATAGAAAAAGATGACTGTTACCCTTTAACTAAGGACACTCAAAGCGTACGTCTTGAATATTATAATTTGGCTTTAAATTCAGTCGTTGAGGTTAACAATTTCTTTGGCTCAGGACACCTGTAAATTCTTTCTGCATTCTCCCTTCAGATATTGTGTTGAAAAGTAAGTAGCTATAAGAAGCGGCTTCAAATTTTTGCATCCTAAAGGATTTTCTCAAATTTTGTTTCTGTCATATCGCTGGTGGTACTCCTAGAGAGAACAGGTTCTTGAACAATAAAACGTTTACAGAATACACTTTAAACTGAAGCTATACTGTTGCCAGGAAAGGAATGCAATTTGGAGTTAAATAGTAATTAGTATTAGCTAAAATAAATAATTATTTCAATTGACATAATGCAGAGAACTATACTGGAAAACAGGAATTGCCTATTTTGAAGTCTTCCTACAGTCAGTCTGTTGTGATTATAATTACTTAACTTTGAGTTATGAGTTTGATGTACCGTATGGCATGAGAATAAGAGAACCAGGCTTACCGCAGTAAAATGGTAATGATATGAAGACTAAAATGGAAGATCAGATTTCCTCCCGAAATGACTGTAAAAGAGTGTGTTGGATGTTGATTTTAGACTCTTTTGTGATAGACAAGTGTATAAATTCCATTTAATGTGGATTTCGTTTGTTTGAACAGTGGCTTGAAGCCTGCTAGCCCTGTTAGAAAGATCATTAATGCTCTTTTTCTTTGTTTTTATTGTTGTTGGGTAGTTGGTTTGTTCCTGGTTTTTTTCTGAGCTATGTCTTCTCAAGCTGACATAGAGTCCAAATAAAACTACTTGTCCTTGTCTTTATAATGAACTTTTACTGGTCTTGTATGCAAATCATATTTTCAGGGTTTTTGAAACCCCTATTTCCAAGCTTTTTTTCTCAGTAACTGAAGATTAAGTGCATGACAAAGTAAAAGTAGAAATTTTGTACTGGTAGGACAAATACATTGATACACATCCATCCTATGAAGTCATGCTTTACTTAATGGAGGCTACCAGTTAGCTCCACTTAATCATATTGCACAGAGAATCATACATTTAAAAAAAACCCTATCCACTGATAGTATGCATCCATTAAGTAAAGCTTGACTTCATAGGATGGATGTGTATCAATGTATTTGTCCTACCAGTATTAAATTTCTACAAAGTAGCTTTGTTGATAATCCACTCTATTCCTGTCTTTCCAGTAGATGATGTTTCTGTGCCATTTAGAGAAAACTTTGAGAACCTATTGTGAAAGCATATTCATGTCTGGACATGGCAAATCCTTTGTCTTTGAAGTCTGGTAAGTTTTGTGATGAGACTTACGTTTGTCAGCTTCCCAGTGTCTCAGCATGAGCTGTGCGGGACAAACCTAATGTGATAGATGAGTTCAGTTTTGGCTGGATCAGACTGTCTGAGTGGGTCCATCTGGAATATTCCCCTGAAAATTAATTACCACTCCTACACTTGAGATGTTTAGTATAGAAGTTGACTGTGATGTTAAACCAGCAGTAAGCAGACTATCTTATGGCTGGCAGGTTCTTCTTTGGATATATACCCTCTGATCTGCTGTTGTCCAGACCAAAAATGTTGTAGATAGACATACACATCTCTTTGTGCGCTCTAAATCTCTGCATATTGGAAGGAAATCTACAGACAATGGTTATGTTGTTAGTAGCAAAGGTAATAGATTGACAGTCATTTTTTCTAATGCACTCTAACCTGCAAATCTTTAAGCAGAGAGGGAAAAGTTTTAGACCAAAATGTATTAGATCTACTCTCTTTGAAACTGGCAATTCTGTTGCAGCATTTGTTATACAATATTGGACTTCATGAAAGAGCTGAAACAGCTTTTAGGTTTATAAATATGTCAGTGTTATAAAAATATGCTAGTAGTTGCAAAGTTTCTGTATTAGCAAGCAAATACGTTTGCTTAAGTGACCATCTGGTAAAATGTTTGTTACCAGTGAAAACACTGAATTTTGGATTTTGCATGTGCCAAGTAAAATGTGGGTAAGAGTTATAGCTGCATAAATTGAGTGGGCAGTAATTGGAGCATATACCTTTCAAGCCTACTTTTATCAATCTAAATATTGTTATTCTCAAAACCATTCTGCTTAGCTGATCCACTCCATCTACAGTCAATTGTTTTGCTGCAATTTAAAATTCCTCTAAAAAATTATTTGACTTTGTGTGGTTGCATCGGTACAAGGACTGCATGACCTGAATTTTGGTAGACTTAGCACAGAAATAATTAGGCCCCATGTCCCATGCATAAACCATGATTTGAGTCAACACCATCATCATGCACAAGATCTCAGTGTGATGGCAACTGGAAAGGTTCTTGCTGCTGTACTTATATGACTTGTGTATAAAAAGTATATGCAGTTGGTTCTTCCTAGAGCTCCACAGTGCTATGGCTTGTGTTGCGTGGCATAGTAATAAGAAATGTGATAATGAATTGCCAAAGGAGGAAAACAACATGATTTCCTTGGAAGAGTTGCTGTGACTTTAATTTGTTGAGAATTATAGGAGCATAACATGTTTGCTGTTCTGACCATTAATGCATCAATGCCATTTTTCTCTTGTAGCACCTGTAGCCTTTCTAGGAAACCTTCAGCATTCATTTGTAAGATCTCAGCATATCAGAAAGGAAAGAAGTTAAAATAGGAAATGTCGTAATGTGCTATTTTAATATTCCTAAAAAATTTACCTAGAGCCCCTACATGTACTTCTTCCTTTTTAATTGATGACTTTTTTGAACAGTGTGATAAGGGGTTTGAGACCTATTATTTTATGTCTATAAAATGAAAATAGTAAAAAGGTTCAATATTTTTCCTGCTTTATATTCTGAATTGGAGTCTGTAGGAGAGTGGGAAGACTGGATATTACCACTATATTTGGTTTTATCTTTAATTCCAACCAGTTTAAAGTGGGATTGCCGGAGGTGAAAACTAAATTGTTTTTACAGCAAGAACTATTCTAATGTAGGGAAGGCAGTATCAGTTGTTCTTTTCATAATTTAACATGTATATCACTATGTCTTCATTTCATATACTCATGGAATGAGTAATGAAATGCTAGTTATTTTATTACTCCACCTTTCTCCCTGACATTCAATATTGAAGCTACAAGCCTTTTCTGAGAATAATGGGATGAGGAGCTTAGAGGGAGTGTTGTTTCTTTGACAAACGAAACACTGCACTAAATATGAATTAATTGGAATTCTGTTGATTCCATTTCTAAATTAAAGGAAACTTGTAGGAAAGGTATTTTGTGAATACTGTGCTTCATGACCATCCCAGGACACTTTTAAACATTTGTATGAAATTGTTGCCTATGGGTTGCTGAATTGAGCTTTTATTCAAAGTGAAAGGTAGCTGTGAGCAAGGAAGAAGAAAGCTGAAGAAAACATGGCCATTAAATAGGTTTCTTTAAAAATGTAAAAGGAGCGATGAATAGATGCATTTGATTCCCCACTGCTAAAAATGCATCTTTTGCTTTCCTATTCCAAGTGTTACAAGTCCATAATTTCTGTTATTTTTCCTTAAGTGGAGGATAATGATAGAATATCTTTCACTGGTATTTCTGGCATAATTTTGTTGTTTATATTCAAAATTACGGCTCTCAGTTTATTTCAGTCAAGCTATACTGACTTACTTAGAAGTTTGTCTTTTTATATTCTCTGTCCAGGGCTGAACCTAGATGAAAATCTTGTAGCATACAGAGCAGTGTTGTCTATATTTTGAAGTGTGTTTCTTGCTGTGAACTGCAGTGGATTTGTACAGTCAGTGCATTAAATCTCCATGCATCATGGTATACACATGGCACATGAGCTAGAGGCCAGGGCGATTATCAGTCTAGGCAGCCTGCTGTCAAAATGCTTTCAGTCCACTCACCGCTTGGATTGAAGGAAATGGACAATAAAATCACTATAAAGAAGGCTAAGAGGCGTTCCAGCACTGTAATGCTAATGTATGACTTGATCATTGACAAATGCAGAATATATACATTAATTAAAATGTTTTCTACAAATAAGCAAATCTACAATCACGTGACTTCCTGTCAGATCATACATGTGCTGTGTTGTTTCTTAGGTCTTTGGTTGCTCCTTGTTGTCACAGAATCATAGGATATCCTAAGTTGGAAGAGACCCACACGGATTATCAAGTCCAACTCCAATCCCTGCGTAGGACAACCCTAACATTCACATTATGTGTCTGAGGTTATTGTCCAAATACTTCTGTAATATTGTCAGACTTGATGCCATGATTGCTTCCCTGTTCCAATGCTCCACTACCATCTGGGTGAAGAACTTTACCTAATATTTAACCTAAACCGCCTCTGGCATATCTTCCTGCTATTCCTTCAGGTCCTATCATTGATGACCAGAGAGAAAAGATTAGTGCCTGCTTATCCTCCTCCCTTTGTAAGGAAGCTGTAGACTAGAGTGGGGTCTCCTCTCAGTCTCCTTCAGGCTGAACCGACCAGGTGAATTCAGCTGCTCCTCATACAGCTTTCCCTCTAAACCCTTCACCAACTTTGTCGCCTCCTCTGGACATTCTCCAGTAGCTTGGTATCCCTTCTATGATATGGCATACTAAACTGGCTTTAGTTTATGACATTCTCTTTTGTTTTCTCACCTCACCTTTTATTTCATCAACATTCTAAGCTCCCTGGTTAAACTACAGTTTATCTTATCCAGTCAGTGTCCCCGACAGCCAGCTGACTCACTTCACATTTTCCTCCATTTACTGCAGTCTTCTGACTGCCTCAGTCTAGTTCTTCTTATTCTGAATTCAGTTAAATGCAAGAACACATCCTTGGTTGCAATGTCTATATTGCTTCTTCTCTCTTATCAAGTCCCTGACCAGGTTATTCTGTGAGCTGTAATACATCTAAATAACAGTATCTCCCCTTGTAGTACAATATGATGAAACTTAAGTCATTCTGCAAACACTGTAAGGGATCTCTAACAGCAGTATTGGTGTGGTTTTTTTTGTTTTTAATTGTGTGCAATGTGTGCAAGAAAGAAAATGCGTCAGATTAGTGGTCATTAAAAGCAGCTTTTTGCTTTTGGGTATAGCTCAAATTATGTAATAAATGACACTCTCTGATGCAATAAAATCCATTGGCTCAAATTACATATATTTTGCTATCACTTCAAATTAGAATTATATCATACTTTCTAATGGCATATTTTGCCTTTTAAGATACAATGGTATATATAGATATATATATATATTTATATGTGCGTATACAATTCAGATACTTTAAAATATCACCAATCATCAAAACTTCCAGAAAGAGAGCATTTTGGCAGCAACTACTGCCAGTGCAGGCCATTGAGTGTTTGATAGTGTCCTTCTAGAAAGCAGTGTTAATGGAGATCTTCCCATTTACAAATATGCTTGTTTTTCTAATAATATTTGCAAAATAAACACTCTACAGAGTGACTGCAGGATGCATAAGATAAAATATAATGTATACCCCTTGCATAAATATTAAAGTAGTCTGCTTGTGGATGGCACATGTGGTTGTGTGTGTGAATGAAAGATCCTGAAAGGAAAATTTCACACTGAGTTGGGAGTGTGGTGAGGAGAGGAGTGGAGGATCTTGGAACTTTCTGGGGTGGAAAAGCCAAAAACGGAGACATTGCAACTAATCCGAAGGTGATGTTCCATAGCAGTCAAATCTGTGATAGTTTAGATAATTAGAAGGAAGTCTATATGGGGAGGTCCTTGGCCCTCTGCTAGTGATGCTCCAGACAGGTTGTGTTGAACATCTGTTCAGCAAGCCCAGGCCTTTGGTGTTGGTGTGTGTGTAATTAACAGCCCAGGCTGGAGAGTGGTGTCTGCAAGACAGAATGCATCTCTTTCAAGTCATTTAACCCACATTGCAATGCATTCATGGTTCTTTAATTCCCATGCAGGCTTTACTCAGTATGTAATGTTAAACTGTGTAGATGTCTAAAGAACAGAGATGACTAAAATGATACTGAAGTGGTGACAATTTCAACTCCAAAATCCTTTTTTTCTCCCGTTTGTTGTTTTTTTTCCTTCCCATTCTTCTTAGCTTTTTCTAGCCAAATGAGCAGGAGTGCTTGATTTGGGCAGAATGTCACTTACTTTAATGTTGATCTATTAACAGTGTTTTAATTGTTTATCTGTTTCTATTGATAAGCTTCCAGCTTTCCTTTTTGCTTAAGCAATGCTACAAAGAGATCCTCTAGTAATACAGAGCTATAAACAGCAGACTTCATGACAGGAGGGACTTCATAACTCACCTGAAAGTTCATGCCCCAGAACTTATGGTCTTCCAGCTCACTGGCGAATGGTGACTAATGAACTGGAAGATTCCATCTGCTGGCAGCATGCACACTTCTCAGCTGCCTTCCCTGAAAGTATATGGACTTTGCTTATGCATGGTAGCTTGTGTTTGGATCAGATCATATAATGTGATTTATCTTCTGTGAGTGTTACTTTAAATTTTGTTTGGCTGGGAAATAGGATTTAGTTGAATGGCTAAAAAGTGGAAAGCTATTCACTGCTGTTTCTTTCAGTAAACAATATTGGTAGAGAAAGAGTTCTGCATTTTATGTGGTTGTAATAATAAAACCATGTCAAAATAACAAAGATAAAGTGGTCTGAATTTTTCATGTAAAGGGTCTCAAAAAATGGATGTTTCCAGAAACTTGCCTCTGAGTGGATATGTGCTCATCTTTTTCATAAATGCCAGATTTATAGGTAGTTGTTTGGGCCTTTTCTAAGCTTATTTTGAAAGTTAAATGTGTCTAGTCTTCCTTCATGTCTGTCCTATGCAGCTGCAGAAAATTGAATTGATTTTCTGCATCAATGTGGCTGTTTATGCACAAGCTATAGGGGGAGGACATATTTTTTTATTGACTTGGCCCTGAACTTGCCTGACTCTTGATGAGCACAAATGCAAGAACGGCTCTGGAAGTAGTTGTGCATCAGTGAGGGAACTAGTACTATAACTGCTTGAGCCATACTCTCCTGCTTCTTTACTGTATGAATTATGCATTGGATTCCCATCAGAGTAATTAGACAGGATCCAGCTATTAATGTATGACCTATAGTAAGAAGGTTGTTCCTTGGAGCACTCAATTTCTGCTTAATGGTAAAAGAGAGATTTATAATATATTTGTAGAGGGAGGTCGACAGGGCTTGAAACCTTTAATGATACTGGAATTGCTTCTATGTGCAGAGGATGTTGTGCTTGTTTCTGTCAGAAGAGAAAATGAAAAGGTATTCAAGAGAAAGAGGCATGAATAACTGATGTTGAAAGCTATATTAGGGCAGATTTCATAGAATCATAGGATCATAGAATAACCAGGTTGGAAGAGACCCACTGGATCATGGACTCCAACCATTCCTATCAAACACTAAACCATGCCTCTCAGCAACTTGTCCACCCGTGCCTGAAACACCTCCCAGGAAGGTGAATCACCCACCTCCCTGGGCAGCCTCTACCAGTGCCCAATGACCCTTTCTGTGAAAAACTTCCTCCTAATGTCCAGCCTAAATCTCCCCTGTCAGAGCTTGAGGCCGTTGCCCCTTGTCCTGTCCCCTGTCACTTCGGAGAAGAGGCCAGCACCCTACTCTCCACAACCTCCTTTCAGGTACTTGTAGAGAGCAGTGAGGTCTCTCTCCCCTCAGCCTCCTCTTCTCCAGGCTAAACAACCCCAGCTCTCTCAGCCATTCCTCATAAGGCCTGTTCTCCAGCCCCTTCACCAGCTTCGTTGCTCTTCTCTGGACTCGCTCCAGAGCCTTAACATCCTTCTTGTGGTGAGGGGCCCAGGACTGAACACGATATTCGAGGTGCTGTCTCATTTTTTTGCATAAGGCTAGGTAAGGCTTACTTTATTGTATAAAGCTGAATTCTCTGTGGTCAGATGTTTTCAGTGTTGCTTCTGATGGCTCACAGGGCATTTTTCTAACAGAGGGAGTTAGTGCTTTGTAGGTAGCTTCTGCTTTTTTTATTTCATTTGTTTGACACACATACACACACACATATATTTAATATAGAATCTTGACATTTTTGAAGCTTTTTTATTGATGATGGATGTAAACATGAGCATGTCTTTCAGAAAGAATAAAATATAAGATGCTGTGTCAGTCTCAAATGCATCCAGTAACGTGCTGCTTATTGCACTCTCTCTTTATGCTAATAGATAAGATGGATTTACTGGATTTACTCTCTGGTTTTAAGCAGACTGAAATTACATTGTCAGCACGCTCCTTTGTACTATCATCCTTTAAAATAAAAATCTTTATAGCTTTGTTGTATCCAGCCAAAGGCAGAGATAAGGCTGAACCCTTTCTGGTATGTAAGTAATTTAAAAATCAGCAGAGAATCATTCTTTCACAGGAATCAATAAATTATGAATATAAAATTGTTAGGTGATAGCAACTCTGAGATGCAGAGGATTAGTGACTTGTACTTTTATTATCAGGGACTGAGTTCAATCTTAGATACAAAAAATCAGAAATAATAATACGCTGCACGGGCCTTAGTAGCAACGAACAAAAAGAGCTAATGTGTGTAATACCCCAGTCAAGCTGGGAAATATTAAGCACTACTCCAATCTCTTGCTTTCTGCTCACATCAGCTATTGATTCTTAGTCTAGTACTTGGATGTTGATCATTCTTTATCGTCAGGATAAACCTTCTCCATACAAAGAAGAAATTTGTTTTAGTCAATTCATATTTTTATATGTGCATGAGGTAGCAGTTCTCCTTTTAGGTGTGGTTGCAGGTAGGCTGTATGCAGATTCATCAGTGGTGACATGAATAGGGGCTGAGTAATCTCCTGCAGAGAAGGGGAGGGCGGCTCGTTCCAGTCCATTAGGGAAGGGAGCCCAACCAACACCTTTCTCCTCTATCTTTGACAGTGGTGGTTGCTATGGAAACCTTCCTAGGAATGACCTCTTTTAGTATTTAAATAAATATGCTGAAAATTCTCTGTTATTTTTCTAACTGTGTCTGATTTTCTTTGGGATAAGCAAACTATGGGTGGATTCAACTGTCTATTGATCCAACCTCCAGAAAATATATTAAGTAGATTCAGCATGCTGCATGTTTTTAAGAATGCCTATTTGCTTGTCTAGAAAGCTTACAGACAAGGGCAGGGCATGACCGTGATATTCTAACTGAGCTCAGAGTTAAAGTTTTAATTACACTACAGAAAGAACTATGTATTACCTGCATTACCTTGTGAAACATCAGTTAATACCTCAAATAATTACCTCTGATAAATGAAGTGAGTTGGGCACTCCACAGTAATTGCTTTGTTTCACCTGAGAGGTTTTTACATTTCAGTGGTATGTTAGCAATTCCCATGCAAACTTTGCAAATCTGCCTGTAAACACTTTGAGAATAAATGCAATCAAGAGTTGCTAAGGAGGAGTACATGGGTTGCACAGGTTGCTGTAATGATTTGGGGGAAGGAAAAATGTTATGTTAACATGAGATTGATTTCAATGTGAGCAGTGGCAGTATTTAAATAAGTAGGTATTTCAATTAACTGTGATTTATTATTAGGAGTGGAACGTGAAGAATCTCTGTGGCTTGCCAAGCCATTGGAGGTAGTACTGCGTATGTACACAGTTCAGTTCCACAGAGTGATAGCATCTCACTTACGTGCAAAAGTAGACTTTGAAAAGGTGAGCCAAAAAATTCTTTAACTCTGGAAGTGGATAACCAATTTTCAAAATTCACGAAGACAGCAATGGGACATTATCTGTTTTCGAGGGAGGAATTTCTGTGTGCAAGCCAAGGTTTGTATTACCAGTCCAGTCTTCAAGAAGAAGCACAGATATTCATAATTGAACTCTAATACTTACTGACAACTGGTGGTTTCACAAAACCACCTTCTACACTGAAGGACAGGTTTGTCTGAAACCTTCTTCAGCATCTGGCATAGGACAGTGCTTATGAAGTTGTATCTATTTTAAACCAATGTGAGTTTTTAGTCAAAACTTTTAAAGCAGTACCTGCCACCTGCCTCAAAGACTATTCAGGATAAACAGAATTCATGTCTGGTGGAATTTTTTGCAAATAATGAGACAGCTTCTGGTTCATTATTTATAACTTCTGGTTATTTATATTATATTTATATTATAGTATATATTTTTATATATTTACAGTATATTTATTGTATTTATATTTATTATATGATATTTATTATATTTTTGTAATTGTATAGATATTTATATATTTACATTATAATTATATTATAATTATATTATTTATATTATTTGTAACTTCTGAGACAGCTTCTGGTTCATTATCTATAACTACCTGAAAGGAGGTTGTGGAGAGTAGGGTGATGGCCTCCAGTCCAGAGAAGAGCAACAAAGCTGGTGAAGGGGCTGGAGAACAGGCCTTATGAGGAATGGCTGAGAGAGCTGGGGTTGTTTAGCCTGGAGAAGAGGAGGCTGAGGGGAGAGAGACCTCATTGCTCTCTACAAGTACCTGAAAGGAGGTTGTGGAGAGTAGGGTGCTGGCCTCTTCTCCCAAGTGACAGGGGACAGGGCAAGAGGGAATGACCTCAAGGTCCACCAGGGGAGGTTCAAACTGGATATTAGAAAAAAAAATCGCAGAAAAAGTCATTGGGCACTCAGACGGGCTGGTCAGGGAGGTGGTTGATTCACCTTCCCTGGAGGTGTTTAAGGCATGGGTCGACGAAGTGCTAAGGGGCATGGTTTAGTGTTTGATAGAAATGGTTGGACTTTATGATCCAGTGGGTCTCTTCCAACCTGGTTATTCTATGATTCTATTCTGGAGATTTGCATACAAGAGAAATAGAAAAGCAGTAAAACTGCAGCAGTGCTGACATAAGCATAAAAGAGGAATGCTTAGTGCAGCAAAGTGATGGAAAGAGCATCATTGTGTTCCCAGTCACCTCAGCTGAAAGACATTTTCAAGTGAAAAATTCATTCTGAGACCTGAATTTTGACTGTCAGTGTCATGTACTGTACAAGTTAACATAGAAGATTCAATTTATGCTATAACAAACTAACTCTAAAACGGATCATTGCAACAAGTACAATTTACCATATTAAAAGAGCAAAAGTTTGCAAAGTGTTGATGTGAGGGATTTGCATAGTCTTCTTTCCCTGTATTTGGATAGCTGCTCAGAGATAGCTGTCCCTTTTCTGTATGTGAAGGTTAAACATGTGCTTTCAAAGTTTTTTGTTATTTTTTTTTCTTTTAATAACTCAGCCAAAGAAAACTGTTTAGAGCTATGTGCCAGTTTTGAAGGAAATAGCTGGTTTTACCACTTTACCTGTTTTATTTCCTTTTTAGTTTCTAATACTTATTCTATTATTCTGATTAGTTAGTACCTTTTGAAGGTGGAATTAAAAGTAGACTCTCATAAGCTGTTTTATATGTTCCCATTATTCATTGTAAACAATGATATATCAGAGTTCTACTTAAGAAGGTCATGGTGAATTAGCCATCATGGAATTATCTGGTTTGGAAAGAACTTTGAGTTTGAGTCCAATCATACCTGTGCACCGTTAAACCATATCCCTAAGCACCTTGTCTACCATTTTTTAAAAGCCTTCAGGAATGGTGACCTAATCACCTCCCTGGGTAGCCTGTTCGAGTGACTGGTAATCCTTTCAGCGAAAAGTTTTCCTGATACCTAATCTGAACCTGCCCTGGTGCAAGTTGAGGCTATTTCCTCTGGTACTATCACTTGATATTTACGAGAAGAGACCAGTGCTGACCTTGCTACTACCTCCTTTCTTGAAGTTGTACAGAGCAGTAAGGTATCACCTCAGCCTTATTTTCTCCAAACTAAACAGCCCCAGTTCCCTCAGCTGCTCCTCATAAGACTTGTTCTCCAGCACCTTCACCAGCTTCATTGCCCTTCTCTGGACATGCTCCAGGACCTCAATGTCCTTCTTGTAGTGAGAGACTCACTATCTTCTGATAGACTTATCCTTCTAACCCATTTTCATGAGTGGAAAACCCTGGATACACCAAGAAGAGATAGAGACTTCACAGAAGCTACCATGGAGTCATATGTTCCCTGATCCTGTGAAGAACAATTCCTTATATAGTGTGAAAATGGATGTTCAGTCTCTATGGCACCATTTTACTATGTTTTACTGTTTTTGTATGTTGGTGTGTAGAAAAATTCAAACTTTCTTCTGCATAAGTAATCAATCTTTTATCATTACCTGCTAGAAAGATCTTGACAGGCTTGTTATTTCTTCTTTAGCTGTTTGCATTTTGTATAAACAGTTTTCAGCTGGCATAAACTTAGATAACCTTTTTAATTTTTCCTTTCTTGTTAAAGATGAAGGAATTCAAAAGTAAAGGGGAAAAAAAAATCACTGTTTTTATGTAAACTTTTCCATTTTATAAATGTTGGTTGTTAAATTCTCCAGGAATTGTTTAAACTATAAACAATTTTAGGGAAAATTATTTGTGTCCTCTTTATCAGTTGACAGTTTGCAGATTCCACCCATGAAGGCTTTTATTTAGAGAAACAACAGAACTTGATATCACCTGCTTCTGAGTAATTGCTACCCATGTGGACTTGGTCTGATGCTTTTGAGGAGATCAGTGTCTTGCTTTTTTATTCTTAGCATGTATAGGAATCTTCATCTTCCAGGCTTAGTTTGTTAGTATCTCACATGCAAAGCAAGAGTTGAGTAAAGTAGATAATTAGCAAAATACGGTACATAACCTGAAAACAAACCACACTTTTTTGAAAGTTTATGAAAATGGGGGGGGAAGAAGAGAGGGAGGTTTCAGCAGCTTGATGCATCAAACTGTTTTGGGAAAAAATGTTAGAAAATAAGAGAGGAGACTGTAGAGTAGTTTCCGTTTGTTGTGTGTGTCCTCATTTTTATTCACAAATATTAATGGTTTAGTGGAAATTTGGTGTCATCACGTGGCTATGAAGATTTGCCTGAATGCATTTGTCCTGCATAGTTACCTGTGCTTAGCTAAGCACTGAGGGAAACAAAAGCTAAAAGGCGAGCAGACAAATTATTATATTTCCATATTTGTACTTAAGATTTGTTTTATCTCCTAAAGAATAAAAAATAATAGATGGAGCAGGACTGGGTCAATGGCCTTGTGCTCCTGAGATGCCTGAAGCAGCTGCCAAGGCTCCTTCCTGCTTTGGGCAGGCAGAATCTCCACCCAGGAGCTGTCCTCCTTGGACGTCAGTGCTATGTAGCTGCTAGTATGTCTGGTACTGGCAGTGCAGCAACCTTCTTCCTGCAAAGCTGCTTGGCTGGTAAGGCTTCATCTGTGGCGTAATTCTTCTGTTTCCCCAGCACAGTGTGCTTTTGTAGAAACCAGGAGTGTTATCTCCCACATGCATTAGGGACAAGCTCTTGGTGATAAGTACCAACATTTCTCTCTATGTAGCTGTTGTGTCACAGCAAGGAGATTTGGAGATAGATGGGTTTCTTTCAGGAACTGAGCATATTTTTCTTTTTGATCTGATCTGATCATTACCATGTGTGCTTGTGTACATAGTGTCTTGTGTTTGGAACACTGCTTGAAATTCAACATGGCACAAATTCTCAGAGAAAAAATATTTTTTTAATCTCTTCACTGGCCAATTCCCTACATCTCATGAATTTCCTTTTCTTTCTTTCCTACATTTGTTTATATTAAATATTGTGTTTATATAAGACCTAAGACAAGACAACTAACTTAGTGGTTTCGGGTATTACTGAAGAATGAATAACAACATGTAATAGAGTCTTGCAGTGGGCCTTTTACTGGTTGAGGTCTTCCAGGGACTCAGGTCTACTGATTCAGTGAACAGAGAACCTGCACCAGTGGGCGAAATAAAAAGTTGGAGTTAAACTAAAAGGATATAGTACATTTTACATGGAAGTATGAATTCCACTGTTCAGCAAAGTCAGACAGATTTGAATAATTATTCCCATGAATACTTCATGTCGTTACTTTCTTGATTGCTTCTTAAGAAAGGCCAGAAAGCTGGAACTAGACTTTTGTCTTGCCTGCCAAAAAGAGTTTGTTTGGCTGTAGCAGTTGAAGCAAGAGCTCTTGGTGATACAGTTATTACACTTATGTATTACAAAAGCATCTTACGTGAACCTGGATCTTCAGTCCCTTTGAGATTGTCATCATTAACAAATAATTTGCTGTCCCATTGGATCTGAAGAGATATCTGAAATGTGGAAGTGCTCTCTCTTCCCTTGCAGTTTTAAACAGCAGGAAAAAAGGAAGTCATGAGCAAAGCATCTGGATAAAATACAAGTACTGTGAATGGTGATACCAGGCAGATGCAATATGGCTTATAAATAGATTCTGAGTCTTTTAAAAAACAGATGTGTACAGCTATCAGTATTCAGTAAGGATCTGTGTACTTTGTTCAAAAATGCAGAGAACACATGAAGCAATAAGCCTACTAAACCTAGATCTGTAGTATGGCAGAAACCAGAGCATGCCATGCATGTGGCTAGTATAGTCTGGATGAGCAGTGTTTGCTGTTGTATAAAGGTAAGGCATAGGATCATAGAATGTAGAGTTGGGAAGGGCTGACAAAGATCATCAAGTCCAACTTCTGTCCCTGCGTAGGACAACCCCAACATTCACAGCATGTCTCTGAGAGCCTCTGTGTGAAAAACCTTTACCTAATATCCAACCTAAACCTCCCCTGGCACATCTTCCTCCTGTTCCATTGAGTCCTATGATTGGTCGCCAGAGAGAAGACATGAGTGCCTCTGCTCCTACTCCTACCCTGTAATTGAAACACAAGGATGAGTATCACCTTTTCTCAACATGCACCAAATGCATCAAACGTGAAGATTGTTTTTATACTACATGTTTACCTTCTCTCTGTCCAGACTTCCAGTGATTTCCAGTTAATTCCCTACCCACATCAAAATCTGGAATGGATATAAGGAGATATTCATAAAGAAGCTATAAATCCCCTGTCTCACCTAAAGACTGATTCAGAACTGAATTAAAGCTTACATGTAGTTTGATTTGAATTGTCGCAGGGACTCTGAGCTGTCCTGTTTCTTTTCCAACACTTGTAGCTGTAATTCAGTTGTGGCTTGCTTCTGTGGTACATTTATGTTTGCTTGTCATCGTTATTAACCCTAACAGGAAACTTAGCTTTCTATGTGGAAGAGATGAATAAATAGGGGTGGACTCTTCTCTACAATCTCTTACATAAATTTTTAGTAGCTTTTAGAGATAATTTTGGACAGATCTGGAGGAACAGCTAAATGATCTATAAGACCCCTTCTGATTCAAACCATTCTATGATTCTGTGATTCTGTGACACAACAGTAAATTTATTTAGAAACATAGAGATCTGTAACAGTAATTTACAAGAGCTTATGATGATAGTCACAAAAACTGCATTTAATTATCATGATGGTCAATCTAAGTGTTATCAATCATCTATCAACAGAATTTTTATATGATGTGCTTTTAGAAATCACAGTTGGATTTGTGATAATTAATCTGATCCTATATAAGACACTTATTTTGACTTATCAGTGACTAAATTAAAGTCAAGAGGTGTGTTTCAGCTTAAGGCTTTAAAATGTCCTAAGTGAACCAAGTGTCACAGAGCTGTCACTTTCTGCTAGTGAATCTATGTCTGTTTTGTACTGTACTCCACAGTACTGATTCACAATCTAGGAGCTGACAAGAACAGGTTGGTTGAAGGACTTTTATTTTTATGCTTCTGGCAATACTTATTCATCCAAATAAATGACAGTTTCCTAAACCCAAAAGACTAACAAATATTTTTGTTTCACAAACTCAGTGGAAAAAAAATACTTTCTGTTTCTGACATGTTTAACAATTTGATAATGACAGATTTTATTAGATTAATTTTAGACCTTAACATTTACTATCACCTTCTTGTCAGTAGATCTGAACCATTTCAGATTCTTCCAGAAAAATAATTAATTTTTTTTACTATGAAATGTCAAAATGCCTCTAGTTTTTTTCAGATAATAATGCTACTTTTGAACAAAGTAATTTTAAGGACTTTTAGGAAGATTAAGGCATCTACAAGTGTCTGTGAAGCTCAAAATATTTTTTTTAACCAAAAAAGAGTTAACAAGAAGGAATTTTGGATGGTACACTTTTCACATTTGCTACAATATCTTGAAAAGTACTTCTTGGGAAGTGGTGTCATAGCTATCCTTCCCCAGTTAGGATAATTTGGAAAAAAAAAAAAATCAGAGTCATGGATTTTTAAGTAGGGTGAAATTTGTGAGGGCCAGTTATATCAGCTTTTATTTATGTTCTGTCTCCACAATCTTACTTTTTTTTCTCTTTGTAGGGACAGTGGTTTGCTGAAAATAACTTATGTGTGTTTGGAAAACTGAAGTGAATTGAGAATAAAGCAGAATATAGTTTTAAGAAGAATGTGCTGGATGCTAGCCCTGAAGATCTGGGCAGTGCTGTCTTCTTTGATCACTTCTCAACCACACGTGTCTCAGGATAATGGCACAGCATTGTCCTAACACATGTATAGGCTTGCGATGCCCCTTGTAGACACTGTATGGGCTACTGTGCAGTGCTCTCATTTCAGACAGAATCAAACTAATTATTATTCTGTACTCCGCTTATCAGACTTTTTTTCTAGCAGTTACCCCCTGGCAGGAGTCTACCTCTGCTTTTAAGTTGTATTCCATCCTTTTTTGTGCCCTATAGCCATTCAAAGAGATAATACTCCCCCTTTACTCAGTTAAGTTCTTCCTTTAATTTAAGAAGCAAAGACGTTGCTTTCTGTCCTGAGATCCTATTTACAAACAACTACTGTCTGAACTACAATAAAACAAAAGGCAACTCAGGCTTTTCCTCACCATGATGCTAATGTTCCCTAAAAGTCTTAGATGTAAAAGATCCATCAGGATGCTGCAGGTTCAGTATGTGTTTATCCACTGTTCAGTCTCCATGCTGGGATTGCCAGAATCTTTAAGGCCTCAAATATTTAGTGTTTTAAAAATCTGGATGTGGGGTTAGTAGGTTGTTTTGTTTTACCATCCATCCCCCTTACCCCCTTAAGTAGTTTGTATTGTACCTTCTCATATTCACTGAACTTTTTTCTTTGTGTATTGCAGATATAAGTTTATCTAAAAATATTTAACTAGTATCTCTTATTGGTTCTCATTGAATCATAAAATTATTTGATTGGAAAAGACCTTTGAGATCATTGAGTTCAGCTATACCTGTTCACTAAAAACCCATATCCCTGAGCACCTCGTCTGCCCATCTTTTAAATATCTCCAGGGACTGTGTCTTAACCAGGTTCCTTGGTAGACTCTGCTAGTGCCCGAGAACTATTTCAGTGGAGAAATTTTTCCTAATATCTAATCTGAGCTTCCCTGGTGCAAGTTGACGCCATTTCCTCTCATCCTATTACTTGTTACTTGGGAGAAGAGATCAACATCCTCCTTGCTACAACTTCCTTTCAGGAAGTTCTAGACAGTCATAAAGTCTCCCCTCCACCTCCTTCTCTCCAACCTTAACAGCTCCAGTTGTCTCAGCTGCTTCTCGTAAGAATTGTTCTTGAAGTCCTTCCCCAGCTCTGTTGTCCTTCTCTGGAAAAGCTCCAGTGTTTCAGTATCTTTTTTGCAGTGAGGGGCCCAAAACTGAACATGGGATTCGAGGAGAGTCCTCACCAATACTGAATACAGGGGATGGATTACTTTACTTGTCCTGTTGGCCACAGTGTTTCTGATACGAGATAGGGGAGTTAGTCTTACACAAATGATTATTGTATTGCAGGGTTTACCTGAAAATAAAATAAAAAAAAAAAATAAATTGCTTAACAAGTGCAAATGCCTGAACTTTTGCTCCATACTCCAGGCTGGAATTGCAGTTGACTAGAGAACTGTGCAGATAAAAATTGTCAATTACATTCTGTATATTTCTTAAACACCAAGAAACAACCAAATGACAAACCTAGAACACATTAGGGATTACTACCTTGTTTTAACACAAATATCCCATTTCAAGTTAGTCTGGTCTTTAAGAAGTATAATCACTTTTGGAAATAAGGTTAACTATAGGAACAAACCACCTCATGTCAACATACATGCTAAAAAAATAATTTCAGTTTAGTAAGAGTGAAATGGCAACTAAAGTTGCATTGCATTTTAAGGTGAATACTTAAAATGCTTTTTTTTTTTCTTTTCTTTTTTTGTGCTTTGAGACTGTGAAATGGAAGGTGCTTTAATTGCACAATTCCCTCATTAGACAGGGAGTGGATTTTTCAGGAACTGTGATGGAGGAGTGACAGACAGTAGGTGGAAGTCTTTTCCCAGTGGTGGACATAGCCCAAAGTTATCGTTCCCTGGGACAAGTGATGTGGGATTTTTTTAACAGTTGGTAGTATTTATCAAAAGCTATTTACTTGTTCAGCTGTAAAAATACCATGACAGTTGACACAGCCTTGCATTACAGTACAGCAATCCAGTTAGGAGGAATGCTACAGTAAGTACACCAAAAGCTAGGACAAGTGGTTTATGTGCTAAATGCAATTCTCTATGAGTGGCTACAAACCAAACAGCTGTGTTACTGCGTTGATCTCTATTAGTTTTATAGATCCTATTTTCTTCTTAAAGTACTCATATACTTGTTTGTCTGTTCCTGTTCTGGTTACTGGATTAAACGTTTCACATGCCTGAATATGAAATCGTGGGGGACTTAGAAGAAATTGGCTTTTTTTCCTTTTAATACACGGTTTTAAAAGAGAAGAAGGACTTGATACATGTCTTGAACTGAAATGAATGCACTGGAAATGGATTTCAGCTTGCTGCTGTGAGCTCTGTCTGGTTTACTTTTATCTGCCAATGTCTGGGGAAGGCAGTTAGATGTTGCAATCATGAGTACCATAAATATGGTATGGTAAGAGAAGAGAAAGAGTATTAACGGAAAACTGCATCTTCAGTACCATGACTCGAGGCTCTATGGAAGAATAAGCTTGGTATTTTACAGAAGATAGCATCTTTGTATATATCAAAAGCACGGTTCTGCAGTCTTCACTGTAGCTGATCAGGTTATTTAATAACTAGATTTTAATCTTAGAGTCTAACAAGTAGAGTTAATAACTATTAACTTTAATCAGTATTCACATGGGGAAAGAAGTAATTTTCAGTTTTAGAACAATTATTGGAATTGGATCAATTCACTAGATGTACTTTTCTACAGGACTTTTTTGGCAAAGTCTTACTGGTGAACTGTGTTCAGAGACTGTCTTACGTGACCTACCCTGCAAACTTAATAAGGATCAGGAAGGAAGGGCGCAGTCACAGTCTTTGCTGTAGGGCATTATAACTTGCTTCTGCTTTGAACAGTCACAGCACATAGTGCAGTCTGCCAAGAGGCCACTGTAACATCTAAGCATAGAATTAACTGTAATAGTGTGAGTAATCTCATCCTTTTCCAGTGAAGCATTTAAGCACGTGTTTATTGTTAATGATTAGGTCCAGATGAAAGCAGTAAGATGGTCTATGATTAAAGTTAAACATACGTTTTCGTGCTTTCTTGAAGAGTGAAATTATTCAAATACTTTAGCACTGTGGGTCACTGCACAGTACTATATTTTCTAGAAATAGCCATTACATTCTCTAATGGAGTAATTTTAATTGTTCTGTAAGCATGAAGTTCAAATACATGATTCTAAATGCTCTTACTTGGCTGTTTGGGTTTGAATTTTAGTAAGAGTATTTGCAGTCTGCCTCCAGAATGAATCCAAAATGCTGACAAGGAAGAATTGGACTAGTCCAGGTTCAGATCCTAGACTCAGAATCTGACCCCGTAATAACATTAATTACTGATTGTTATGATCCTTAGTTATTTGCTTTTTTTCTTCGGATACCCAATATAGGCCGTACCTTGTACATGCCTGTTTCTTTCACTGACTGGAAAGAGAATCTGTACAAGAGGTTTAGACATAGACCTCGAAGACTCAAATAAAAATAAGGGACAAAGTGATAAGTCAGTATTTGTAATTTCTTATGCCAGAACATGCATAGGCAAGAAATCTGTAATGGCTCTGTGAGCTCTTTCCTGCAGGACCCCAGCTAGGTCTACTCTCTTGGTGCATTGGAGAAAACGTGCTGCATCAAATAGGTTTGACAGAAAACGTGTTTTCATTGTGTGTCAATTTGCAATATTAATTATGACTGAATCACATTCTGTTTTCTGGCTGCATTTACTGAATGCTGCTATTACGTTGTAGCACTATTACAGACTTTTATTCTAGGTAAAACTGCTTACACATTATTTATGGTATTTATTTGGAGATAGATGGTGGAAAAAAACATATTAGATAAAACTGAACCATCTTGCCAGGCTCTAGACTCCCACTGTTTACAAACTGAGACAGAAGAAAACAGTTTAAAAGCAAAATTCATACTTTCTGCAATCTTCTTTTTCCACACTGTGTCACTCTCAAAGTGATGTTTCATATTCTGACACTTAATATTTTATTTGCATTTTTTTCCCAAATAAGCATAATTTTTAGGTTGACACTGGTTTCTTGTTTATTTTTGTGGACCTTTGTGAATGTTTTCAGATGAGCATGCTTGGTGATGCTTTTCCACAGCAGATGTTTGTGAATAGCTCCAGAGAAGGCAACATAATTGTAATGGGAGTTTTTCAGGCTCAGTCTGCACTGTGGCCAGGGGTGTGCGCACCTCTGTCCTGCTGCCTGGGCACACACCCTCTCACATCTGAGGGTTTCTCACATGTAGGGAGATAACTCAGCTTCAGGCAAGGATCTCATCAGTAGCCTAGTTGTTTTGTTGGAACCCTCTGGGATTTTTTTCATTCCTCCCAAAAGGTGTTGCTGTTGTAGCAGCTTGTGTCCAAGGGCACCAGGAGCTTACCGGAGCCCACAGTCACTTTTGTACAGATTTGGACTCTCTCACATCTCCCCTTTCTTTCTGGGGCAATATAAACATAAAGTCCTCTTGGATTCTTGATATATACGGCCTCTAGTTTGATATTTCTCAAACTTGTTCAAAGAACAAGGACTATTTGCCTCATTTGTCATTCTGTGACTTGGAAGCTCACAACCCTTCAGCCCACTTCCAGAGGGACATACCAAGGCATGCTGAGATTTGGAATCCATACCAGCAGCTCAACTCCTCCCTGGAGGAGAGAATGGGGAAGTTACTGATGATGAGTACTTAACTAACAAAGGAACTGTCAGTGATCAGAGATAATTGGCAGTTCATCCAGTTCCTGTAACCATCTGCACTTCTAGCCCACAGTCCTTTGTGCTCCTGGTTTCTGAAGACCTGGCTGCTGCTTTCTTACCCAAGAAGCATCCATGTTTGTCTCTAATCTGGAGACAGGCTACTCCATGTAATTTAATAGTGCACTACTGTACAAAGTTGATCTTGGTGCGCTGGGGAAATGAAATAATCTGTCTAGCAGTTTGTAAAACAAGGGATATGTGGTGTGCAGTTTTATCTTGCCTTGGAAGTGGTGAGATTCATTCTGTGATGTCTCCTTGTAGATAAGTGTTACTGAGACAGCTTATTCAGCAGAAAGGTGGTTAGTATAGAATTACTCCATGAACCCTTCAGAATGAATTTGAATGAGCAGGCTTGAGTTTGTGCTGGATCAGCACTTTATCTTGTATGACTCTATTGATTCTGACCCAGCATTGTCAGCTTTACAGCTAGATGTAGTGCATTGTCAAGGCAGAGACTTCAACAGCTATCTTTAATTGAGGGTAAGTTTCATGTGATATATACAGAAAAAAAACCGCAAACAAACCCATTAGTCAAAGTAGTCTTACATTTGGTGTATGAAAGGAAGAAATGTAGTAAAGGCTCCCAAGACTCAGGCTTTATTTATTTGCACTTATTTTAGCCTGTTCTCACTCATACCCAGTAGACGAAAGTTCTGCCAGGATTCCTTCTGTGGTTCATTTAAAACTATCAAATCTGTGGTGAAGAGTGTGTCACACATGAGCCACACACAATTATTCAAGGAAGGATTTCTTGGCTAGAGAGAGAATCAGATCTAGTTAAAGAGGAAGATGGGCCCAAAGACATACAAGGACTGGAAGAGAGCAGTTGCAAGGAATAAACATTGGTATTGGGAAGATAAGAGCATGGAACCAAAGAGAAGAAATGAAGAGAAAATCTCAGTCTTCAGGCCCTGGGTTTTTTTATTTTTTTTCTATCTGCCCGTTAAATGATTAACATAAATAAAAATATGGAGGGGGATTTTTGAAAAAGAGTAAAATGTAAGTACCTCTTGTATCCTATGTATTCTTGTTCCAACTTATGTTTGGGTTTTACTATTATACTTCTAATGCTATAACTAGAAGTAATCTAATTATGTTGCATGAAGCCAAGTCTTTCTGAAGGAGTAATTTACATTTAAACTCTTCTGGAGTGTATGTGTTTTGTCTTTGATATCCTTTGATTAGTAATTGCAGCTTTTGTTACCAAATGTTACATCTAAAGCTGAACACTTTCTTAGATCTGCTTACCAAATCTTCTACATGGTTAAACATTCTGTAACTTGTTCTGTTAAGGTAACCTAAGTTACTTTTCAAAACATTTTTCCATTTTTGACAGTTGAATGCAAGAACTTCAAACTAAGCTGCTTATTATAGACACAGATGAATGTGAACCCATTGACTTTGGGGAGAAGAAAATTCCATGATTCAAAACATTGTTATTGCTATGCAAAGCTTCTCTCTTCCTGTGCTCTTAGACCTGGATATTTACTAGCTGTACAACCTGATATATTCAGTTATCAATAAACAATATAGAATCATAGAATCACAGAACAACCAGGTTGGAAGGGACCCATCGGATCTTCTAGTCCAACCATTCCTATCAAACACTAAACCAAGTCCCTCAATATCTCATCCACCCGTGCCTTAAACACCTCCAAGGAAGGTGACTCAACCACCTCCCTGGGCAGCCTATTCCAATGCCCAATGACCCTTTCTGTGAAAAACTTCCTCCTAATGTCCAGCCTAAATCTCCCCTGGCAGAGCTTGAGGCCATTCCCTCTCGTCCTGTCCCCTGGCACTTGGGAGAAGAGGCCAGCTCCCTCCTCTCTACAACCTCCTTTCAGGTACTTGTAGAGAGTAATGAGGTCTCCTCTCAGCCTCCTCTTCTCCAGGCTAAACAACCCCAGCTCTCTCAGACGCTCCTCATAGGGTCTGTTCTCCAGCCCCTTCACCAGCCTTGTCGCTCTTCTCTGGACTTGCTCCAGAGCCTCAACATCCTTCTTGTGGTGAGGGGCCCAGAACTGGACACAGGATTCAAGGAGCGGCCTCACCGGTGCTGAGTACAGAGGGAGAATCACCTCCCTGGACCTGCTGGTCACACCATTTCTGATACAAGCCAGGATGCCATTGGCCTTCTTGGCCACCTGGGCACACTGCTGGATCATGTTCAGTCGGCTGTCGACCAACACCCCCAGGTCCCTCTCCTCCTGGCAGTTTTCCAGCCAGGTTTCTCCCAGTCTGTAGTTCTGCATAGGGTTGTTGTGCCCCAAGTGCAGGACCCGGCATTTGGCTGTGTTAAACCTCATGCCATTGGACTCTGCCCAGTAGTCCAGCCTGTTTAGGTCCCTTTGCAGAGCCTCCCTACCCTCCAGCAGATCCACACTTCCACATAACTTAGTGTCATGTGCAAACTTGCCAAGGGAGCACTCGGTGCCCTCATCTGGGTCGTTGATGAAGACATAGAACAGGGTTGGACCTAGCACTGAGCCCTGGGGAACCCCACTTGTCACTGACCTCCAGCTGGACTTAACACCATTTACCACCACTCTCTGGGCCCAGCCATCCAGCCAGTTTTCTACCCAGGAGAGTGTGTGCCTGTCCAGGCCAGAGGCTGACAGTTTCCGTAGCAGAATGCTGTGAGAAACTGTGTTAAAGGCTTTACTGAAGTCCAGGAAGACCACATCCACAACCTTTCCCTCATCCAGCAGCCAAATCACTTTGTCATAAAAGGCAAACAGGTTAGTTTGGCAAGACCTGCCTTTTGTGAACCCATGTTGACTGGGCCTGACCACCTGATTCTCTTGCATGCGCTTCATGACAGTACTCAAGTTCCCCTGTTCCATGACTTTCCCTGACACTGAGGTCAGACTGACTGGTTTGTAGTTCCCTGGATCCTCCCTGCTACCCTTCTTGTAAATGGGAACTGCATCAGCCAGTGTCCAGTCCAGAGGTACCTCCCCAGTCTTCCCGGACTGCCTGAAGATGACAGAAAGGGGTTTGGCCAATACATCTGCCAGCACCTTCAATACCCTAGGATGAATCCCATCTGGCCCCATAGACTTGTGGGTGTCCAGTTGGCCAAGCAGGGCTCTTACCACCTCCTCTTGGACTATGGGAGCCTTGTTTTGTTCCTTGAGTTTCGGGGTTTCTACACAGAGGGAACAGCTTTCTTTACAATTAAAGACTGAGGTAAAGAAGGCATTAAGTACCTCAGCCTTCTCCTCATCCCCTGTCACTGTTGTTCCTTCTGTGTCTAAAAGGGACTGTATGTTCTCCCTTGTCCTCCTTTTATTGTTTATATATTTGTAGAAAGATTTTTTTGTTGTCTTTTACAGACTTAGCCAATCTGATCTCTAGTTGAGCCTTAGCCCCTCTGATTTTTTCCCTACACAGCCTCACTTCCCTCCTGTAGTCCTTCCAAGAGGCCTGTCCCCTCTTCCAGGGCCTATAAATATTCCTTTTATTCCTAACGTCCCTCAAGATTTCTCTACTCGACCAAGCTGGTTTTTTCCCCTGCTGGCCTTTTTTTCCAGAACACGGGAATGGCTTTCTCCTGGGCTGCCAGGATCTCCTTTTTGAAGAGCTCCCAACCCTCATCGGCTCCTTTGCCCCCAAGTACTGTCTCCCAGGAGACTTTGCCAACCAGCCTTCTAAAGAGTTCAAAGTCTGCCCTCTGGAAATTTAGTGCTACCACCCTCTTCACTTCACCTAGAACAGAAATATTATTACACCTATGCATTATTGCATATGGATACAGCAAGAGCATAAGTTCTTATTTCTCCCTCCTTCTAACTGGGAAATGGAGCAGTATCTCAAATCAGAAAAGGTTTGAAAACCTTACCTTGCCTGTTACAACTGCTGAGTCTGTGTGCTTAATGCATACTAAACATCACTACAACCATCCTTAGCTTCTTTGTGTTTTGACTTACTCTATTAAACTTTCACCATTACAGAGATACATGCAAATCATAAACTTTCATTTCTAGGTTATACTTCTGTTTCCAGAAATGATATTTCTGTGTGTATTACATCTTACTGTCCCTGGATTTAAAGTGAAGTTAGTAGGTGAAGCAAATGTTGTACTTTATATCTACTATTTTGTTAAATAGTCCATATTTTTATAAAAAAAAACATAACTTATTTAACATTCTCATCTTCTGACATTAATGGCCTTTCTGTGTTCTAGTATTAGAGTGCTGGAATATAAAATATCTAGGTGAAGATACCTGTGCGCATTGCAGGGGAGGTGGAACTTTAAAGTCTCTTCCAACTCAAACCACTCTATGATTCTCTGTTTCTATAATAAACAATTTCAGTGCTCACCTAAGGTTTCCCTGCATTTTAGTCAGAGGTGCACGTGAAAGCATGGCTATATTTATTTATTCTATCTGAAATGACAACAAAAAAGTAGTCTAAACTTTTTCAAAACAGCAATTTCAAAATTTGATACCTTGGAGAGCAGAACATCCATTTAATATATTACTGTATTTTCAGCAGGACTGTTTCCTTCTAGATTAAATTGCATTTTAAATTGTCCTGAAAGCATTAATTTACTGGGCTAACATAGGAAGTACAGATTAAAGAGCTATTTAGTTTATAAATGGTACCATCTAGTTTCAATGTAGGAATGCTTGATGGCTTTAAAACACATAAAGGCTAATTGTCCTAAAGATTTTGTAACCAGTGAGGTTGGTAAGATTCATCTCTACCACTTGCAACTTAAGCTGTTATGTATTGGATAAACATGGGTCAGTCATATGAGTAACACTGATGACTTTGAATGAAAGCAGCCTAGTTGAAAAATGCTGTGCCAAATGTTTTGATTTAATATTAAAAGTGGTCAAATATATGAAGAATAAATTCATTGCAGTACTTGTATTTATATTTAAAGTCTGAAAATCTGAACATCAATTTGAGTTGGGTTTTTTTATTAGTTTATTTTATTGAAGATTGAATGACAGCTAATGCCAAGATGTTATTCTGCATTTGTTAAGTATAGTTTTCTGGAATTCTGGTGCATCTCAAGTAAATTAGAGTATAGAAATAGATTAATCCCAAATAACGTTGCTTATTTGCTCACATAGTAGTATCTTTGCTCCTCGTTATTTTACTTCCTTCTCCCATCTCCATTATGCACTTCTATTGTATGAAATATTTGCTCATCTTTCACCCACGTAACTTGTTTGATGGTCACCACACAAATAATCACTAATTGTTGGATCCTGTGAGCTACCAAGGCAAAGAGTAGAAGGAAAAATGAAGTTCCTTACTTCAGGAAACTCAGTAGCAGAGTTTCCTGTAAGAAACTGCCGAGTTTACAGAGCCTAACAGACTTTTTACTAGGTCAGTTGTAGTATCTTTAATTTTAATTTTTGGGGTATTTGCTTGTTCTTCCTACAGAAGTTACTGTTAGACTGGCCTTTTTATGCTCAGAGCTGTGCTCAGCCATTAACAAAATCAACTGGGAGAAGTGACAGGTTTTGTAACGAGCTTCTGGATTGTGATCTCCATCATGGCACAAAATGTAACTGAGATATGCTTTTAATCTGTTTTCTTTGGACAAATATTTGTTCATAAATTTTAGAACTCCCACAGTATATTTCATTTTTGTTTATCTGAAGTAAAAGTCATTTAATCCTGCTTGCTTCTGGTAAGCAAGGATATCCTAAATAAATTGTTTAAATTTATGGTATGAATACAGAGGCGAGGAATAGATTAACTTTTAAAATTGATTAATAATAATAAAAATAAATGGTGCCTACAGGTACATGTTTCCTTTGAAATTTATTCCTAGCTTCACAGATGCGACAGACTGGTATGATTTAAAATGTAAGCTTGTACTTTAATTGTTTGTTTTGACAAATATGTTTTGGGTATTTGTAAAGTTGTACACAAAATCAGCCACAGCTGGGTCTGAATGTATTAATTTTTATTTACTTATACTTCTTTTTTAATTGACTTTATTTACTGTGAGTGAATCCCACACAGCTGGTAGAGTTCTCTCAGATTAGGAGTGCAGGTGATAGTAAATGGTAAGAACGGCTTTGTTCTCCCCAGCCACAGTGAAATATGGTGTAAGAAAACGTGCCCTGAAGCATTCAGCTTCCCTGAGTTACTTACTCATGGGTATGAATAATCACTAAGCATATAGGTTCTTGTTTTCTGTACTTTTGCTCTGAACCGGTCTTTTCTTCAGGGAGTTATTTCTGTGTCAAGATTTGCTGAAAACACAAACTATCAGTAACACTTACCAAAGTTTTGCTTTGTAATTTCTTCTCTAGGATGTCCACTTAGGTGAAGGTTTTAATATAACCTTGTCTTATTTTTTGATCAAAGAGAGCTGAGCATATCTAATACCTAGACTAAGGAGCTACCAAGCCTCAATGAAAGAAGGCTTTGATGTGTCTCAGTTAATATCATTAATAAAATATTACTACCCAGGTATAATTATGTTTCCTTCCTGCTTGCACTATGACTGCAATGTGTAACCTTGGAGGATAAGTCACTGATCCAAAATGAAAATCCCTGTCTTTGTGGTGAAAGCATTTTCTCCTCTATCTGGGAAGCTTTCTGACTCTGCCGCCTGTCTGGGCTAGTGGCATGTTTAAATACTTGAGCACTTGTAGAATCATAGAATCAGTAAGGTTGGAAAAGACCTCTAATATCTTCTAGTCCAACCATCAGCCCAACACCACTATGCCTAGTAAACCGTGTCCCGAAGTGCCAAGATTACATGTATTTTGAAAACTTCCAGGATTGGAGACTACCACATCTCTGGGAAGGCAGTTCTAATGTTTCACCACTCTTGCACTTCAAAAGTTTTCCTAATATTCAAACTAAACCTCCCCTGTTAGAGCTTCAGGCTGTTTCCTCTTGCCTTGTTACTTGGGAGAAAAGATCAGCACCCATCTTGCTAGAACCTTCTTTCAGGTTTTTATAGGAGGACACCTGCTGCACCTGTTGCCAGAACAGCCCAGATGAAGTTGTTAATGACTTTCATTACCTCTTTCACTTAGGGCCACACTGCTGACCAGCCTTAATTGTGTCTTGTTAGTAGATGAGAGAGAATTATTAGCTGCTTGAGGGGCTGTGGAGGGAGAGGTAGAGAATAGCTAGGAGCAGGATGCAAGGCACAGAGCAGGCTGAGGTGCTGCTGCTGTTCTGCCTTTGTAGGAAACGTGTGAGGGGAAAGAGCTTTTCGGCTTCTCAGAAGGAAAAAAATAAACACGAAAGATGTGGTTAACTTTGGGATTTGAAGTCAACTTTTACCCTCAGACAGATGAACTTGCTAATTTAAAAATATATGTGAGCTTACTGATGGTGGAAGAGCTGCTGCAGTAACCCTGGCTACTTCTTTCCTACATAGGAACTGGAACATGAAAGAAAAGCAGCCTGTTGTAAGTAAGTGTTATTTTGTGATTTGCTATTCACATTTGTTCTGTTGTTACAGTTGTGCTTATACAGTGACCCATGGGCTACGTTTTATGACACTTAATTTGTCCTTCAGCTTTCTCTCCTTGCAGGTCTTTTATGCTGAAGTGAGGTCTGGATTAATTGTTGTGGTAATGGCAGTTGGTATCGATTTCTCATATGTAATGTGGTAAAGATGGTCCTGTGTCTGGAGGGGTTGATGGCAGCAAAAAGCAAGTGTCTGGTGCAAATCATGTAATGTACTTCCATCTAAAACCTGTGGATTGTCCTAGAAACAAAACTACTGTGGTAGTAGCAGTAAGGAGAAAACTTACTGTGGGTATCTATATAAATGACGGAATCTGTGGAGTTAATCACATCTGGCTTCACTAATGAGGCTTTAAGTATAAGAAAGACCAGTGGCTGTGTTCTGTCTTCTTACCAGTCCTGTCACTGTAGTGTCCTGTGCCTGTAGCAGAGAGCTTGTCACAGTGCTAAATGCAGGTACAGGTCTGCTGTACAGCTACTGTGGAATTACTTTGATAACAGGAACATTCAGGACCTGATACGTCCCCCTGGGTTTGTTGTAACTGGTGTAACCTTGGCTAAATGCTGCATATGAGATCATGAACACGGAATTGTTCTCATAGAATTGTAGAATCATGGAATCACAAGGTTGGAAGAGACCCACCAGATCATCGAGTCCAACCATTCCCCCCAATCTCTAAACCGTGCCCCGTAAGTATTAATGTTTGTAGAATACAGAAACTAGGGAGTGCTGATACATGTAAAACCTAGTAAATTGCTAGGAAAACATTTGAATCTCTTTATTATGGTGACTTCTTTGTAAATATTAAAATAGTAATACAATGCCATTCCTCAGTCTTTAAAGTGGTGATGGGATTTTCTGTACAGCACCTGAACAACCTGGCAGGCTGAGAGAGTTGGTGTTGTTCAGCCTTGAGAAGAGAAGGCTCTGAGGGGACCTTGTAGCTGCTGTCCAGTTCTTAAATGGGCTGCCAGAAGGCTGGGGTGGGGATCTTGATCAAGGAGTGCAGGGATAGGATGAGGGAGAATGGTTTCAAGCTAAAAGGCAGGAGATTTAGATTAGGTATGAGGAAGAAATTTTTTTGATGTGGGGATGATGAGGCACTGGAAGTTGCCCAGGGAAACTGCAGGTGATCCCTCCTGGGATGTGTTTAAGGTGAGGTTGGATGAGGCTTTGAGCAACCAGATGTACTGGAGCGTGTCCCTACTCATGGCAGGAAGGGCTGGAACTGGATGGTCTTTAAGGTCCTTTCTAACAGTCTGTGATGATTCTGTTAATCCAAATGTGTGGTCAGTGAAAGCTATACAGCTTCTATAACTTTAATAGCCAAGAGTCTTCCACCACTAGCCCTTGTGTGTCAGTTCAAATATGATCGCTTTGTGAACGTGGAGGTGTGTAGCCACTGTTGCCTTACATGATCAGAAGCATGTGTGCTACCTTCTGTGGCTACGGATAAAGCTTTTGGCATCCTGAGTCAGCATAGTTTTGTTACACATGTGAAGTGCAACTTTATGTAATTCTCATCAAGAAGAAACTCCTGTGTGCGGAACAGGGACACAATTTTGGCAACCCCTACCTGGAAGTCACAGCAAAGAAGTAATTCAGAAGGCTTGGATGAAGTATGCAAACTAAAGGCTAGTGCAACCCTCTGCTATGGTAAGTGCAATAGATTAGTCCTGGGAAACAGAAATAAATTTTATTTTGAACTTGCTGTTTTTTCTGAGTTGTGTAGAAATGACCATTTTTACAAAGAACTGTAATGGGGACATAAATCATACTTCACTGAATCTGAATGCTGGAGAAAGCTGTGCTTTTGTGGAGTTAGTCACATTCCATTGAAACTGAAAAATATATGGTTCAACAAATTTATTTGGTTGTGTTTCTTTTTCTTCATTATCAGAGTGTGAATTTAAAATTTATTTTGCTTAACTGACAACTTAATTCTAGAAAAGCTTTCATAATGCAATATTGACTCTGCTATATGATTCAAGATTTTCTCTAATCTGCCCTAAAAATAGGTGTGACTCGGGATGCAGAAGAAAAAATGATCAAGAGATATTTGTATAAATGTTCTTCTGTATAAACTTTTTTTTTTTAAACAGTTTAACATAAAAACTTCTAAATCAAAGAATCATAGAATGGTTTGGGTTGGAAGGGACCTTAAAGTACATCCAGTTCCAAGCCCTCTGCCATGGGCAGGGACACCTTCCACTGGATCCAGTTGCTAATGGCTATTACAATGCTATACCAGTGTTCATGCTTTGCGAACACAGGTTTTACAAACTGAATTTCTGTATATAATTTTTTTTTTGTGCTGTCCAGTTCTCATTATTCATATATGATACCTTGGAAGTCAGGGAAAATGAGTAATTGGAAAGGCTGTGGAGGATCATGCTTGTAAATTAGGGGCTAGGTGCTGATGTAAGGAACAATCTTCAACCAGGGTAGGTAAAACAGAGTAATTCTGGGAAACACTTGGAGAAAAACATTTCTGACTTGCAATTTCTTGTCTACTTGTTGTTGTATTTGAGGTTGGCTAAATCAAATTACTACTGGGAATAGATTATAGAGCTTCTCCTACCAGAAAATTACGTTATAAGTTCTGCTTTTATTGTCTGCTCTGCAGTAACAAAACTACCAACATTTATGTATTCCTTTCCTGGGATTCAGAGTTTACACCTGAAATGCAGATACCTAGTGATTTATTTGTTTTTTCTCCATTTCTTCAACAATTAGGAAAGGAGCTTTCTAGTTGTTTTAGCTGAGATTTTTGAGGACCAAACAAAGACAGAGAGCATAAATGAAAAGCATGTCTTTTGTCTAAAGTTTGGGGTTTTAAAGCAGTGTAAGCTTGAAGTACAAACACATATTAAACTTAATCTTTCCTTTTTTTACAAATATTAAAAACGGGTTCATTCCACAGCATATATTTAAGAAATATAAAAAAAAGAAAAATCCTCCTAGAGAGCAAGGATAAGGTCCTAATGAATATATCTAGTGTACAGCATAGTGCTCAGTATAGTACTATAATTATTAAGTAGACAGAAATAGATGCCTGAGGAACCTATCTTGTGTGCCCCATTCTTCGCCAGATCTCACAGGCCTGTCTTGTAATTGCTAATTAAAACTAAATTGCAATAAGGAGAAACATTACAATGAAGAGATATGATTCAGTGTTAACAAGTACCCGTTAATGTTTCTTCTTGTTTCTGATGGAGAGATTTAATCATAATCTAGCATAATATCTGCACCATTGAGTCCATCCTATCAGAGTCATGCCTGTGTTTGAATATTAGAAGGTGATAAGCAATTAACTTGATGCTATCATGAAGATGGGTGCCATTTAACTTTATTCTGGAGGCCTTCCCAGACCAAGCTGCTGTGTGTAGATTGCAGGTCAATACTGATCTCCACTGAAATCTGAGGTACTGCCTCTATGAAATGAATGATGTTCTGTGGTGTTAGACCTGTAGTTAAGTGACAGTTCAGTTAACAGTGACTTTGAGATGGTTTTTTCTTATAGGCAGAGAGCAAGTGAACTGCTTAGATTACAGTTTAGTTACAAGGGTGAGGGCAAAAGCCATCCAACATCATCTTCAATTAATTAAATAGCAGGTAATGGCTAATGTCAATGAAAAGAACCATAATTTTTTTTGAGCTGTCAGATACCAAATAAGAACAACTTGGGTTTTTTGTTTAATTTTTCATAAAAATATTTTGGAACTTGTGTTGTGCTGATGTTGATGTGCATGTTCTCTGTACCCTCATCTAGAATTCAGCTGGTTTTGCCATGTTTTTCTGAGCTTTGTAGAAGCATTTATTCTTTCCTTAAAACATTCCTTCCTTTATTTACAATAAACGTAAAAATACCCTGAAGTGCTTATGAGAGTATATATATGTATGGATGCAAATGGTCAGTTACAAGGGACTATAGGAGATAAAGGGAGCTTTTGTTCTCGTCCTAAAAAAGGAAGACAATATAATGCTGGATTAAGTAATGGATGGTCTCTTACATTTTGTAATTACACAGTTGAGATATATCAGTATCAAAACCTCTGACAGCTACCATTCCCAGTTCAAAACATCTTTCTGAGATAGCAGAAGCAAAATCAGAAGTTTGAGTATTGACATCTATAAATTGATTTTTCAGTATTTTTTCAATTTACAGACTGAAATTTTGCTGTTTTCCTCTGGCTGTTGCTGTCACAGCTATATGTGCATATATACATGTATAGTTATGCAGTTGCTGCAAAGTCACTGCTGCAGAATGTTTAGGCTGTTGTATCTGCAATGGAAAATTGACATAGGCAAAAGTAATCGGACTGAAATGAGTTGCTTAACAGTGTATCTTGTATGTTTTATATTAAAAGCTGTGAGGATCTGGCCTCAGAAGTCAGTGAATGTTGTAAGCACGTTAATTCTCTCTGTAATTGGAACTTCATGGTCATTGAGCAACAAAGCTGGTGAAGGGGCTGGAAAACAGGCTCTCTGAGGAGTGACTGAGAGAGCTGGGGTTGTTTAGCCTGGAGAAGAGGAGGCTGAGAGGAGACCTCATTACTCTCTGCAACTACCTAAAAGGATGTTGTAGAGAGGAGGGAGCTGGCCTCTTCTCCCAAGTGACAGGGGACAGGACAAAGGGGAATGGCCTCAAGCTCTGCTAGGGGATATTTAGGCTGGACATCAGGAGGAAGTTTTTCACAGAAAGGGTCATTGGGCATTGGAACAGGCTGCCCAGGGAGGTGGTTGATTCATCTTCCCTGGGCAGCCTGTTTAATGCATGGGTAGACGAGGTCCTTAGTGGCATGGTTTAGTGTTTGATAGGAATGGTTGGACTTGATGATCCAATGGGTCTTTTCCAACCTGGTAATTCTATGATTCTATGATTTATTTCTAGTGTCGAAATATAGAATATAGCTGCTTTAACATCCAGGTGTACATGGCAATATAAGAAGTCTTTTTAATTTTTGCAAGAACTTTTAAAACTTTGAGAGTTTCTTTTTAACAGCTCAGTTTTCCTGCAACTGTTTTTAAGTCTTGTATTTTATTAATAAACATGTTGATTGGATATTCCATTAGTTACCAAGGTGCGTATTTAGAAAACTCTACAAGAAGATTCTGAAAAGGATAAAGGAATTTTCCAGTTCCTGTTCACCACCAGCTGGATGATGATAAGTAATGACATGTAATAAGTGAACCATCAGTCAAAGTGATAGTGAAGTAAAATTAAGTATCTACCATAAATGGGTTTTCTGTGCCACAGAAAATAGTGATACTAAAAATATGGTTATGGTTTAGTCACAAAACCATAAAACTCTAAATTCAAACCAAATCAAGTGAATGGTACAGAATGTGTGCTCTGGAATTCTGCTTGGGTTTAGTTTCGAGAGTTCAGCTTTTCTACTCCTGAAACCAAAATTCTTCTGCAGTCTTTCAAACAACAGCTATACAGTTCAGCTGTTTCTAATAGTGACATTCTTTTATCCCAAGTAAGATTCCTGTTGATTAATCTAGTCCAAGAGGGCAGGTAGGATGTAGGCTAATGGAAGTATACCAGTGTTTTTTGAGGGGCTAGATGCCATCCAAGACAAATGTGAATTTTTATTTGGTACATTTGGAAAACGTCCTATTAAAATGCTAGATATTGTTACCGTCACCAGTGTTTATGGGTGTTCTCTGTGGAGGATGGTACTTGCCTCTTTTGAGCATTATAATTGAGAAGATGTAGAATATGCAGCAGTGGCAGATTCAAAGAGTATTTTCTGTAAAGCAGTAATGAAATATTTACAAGGTTTGATATAATGAACTAGGCAATTATGTGTGAATTGTACTGTCTTTAGTTGGTTAGAATAGGCAGCCTGCAAGTATTTACAGAGGCTCTTTTAGTGTAGTTTCCAATTTGTGTTTTATGGAGCAAGAATGTTGTTACCTCCTATGTAAAGTTTCATTTCTACACGGTGCCTGCAATGGAACACACAAATATTTATAGTAAAACTTCGGAAAACAGGAGGTCAAGAATTTTATTAACACTTACAAGTAAACTGCATCTTGAAATCGCCAGAGGTGAGAATGGGTGAGGAACTTCTCATTTTGGAAGACAGTGGGCAAAAATTCACATTCTCCAGGTCTCTTTAACCTGTCTTTCAAAGTTTTTGGTGTAAAGCTGCAGGAACCTCTCACCTTTCCTGCTTATTTGGCTATTTTTCTGGAAAGCCTGTGCTGACTGACTGTGATTTAGAGCCTTGTCCACTTTCTTCTTGCAGTTTCTACCCTGATAGTGTGAACGTGTAGGAATGTCAGCATATGCAGTATTTCTTGGAGTACAAGTCAACTGA
This sequence comes from Coccyzus lansbergi, assembly GCA_033558105.1. Taxonomy (NCBI): domain Eukaryota; kingdom Metazoa; phylum Chordata; class Aves; order Cuculiformes; family Coccyzidae; genus Coccyzus; species Coccyzus lansbergi. Next base: position 2,826,447 of record JAUMJK010000708.1, read on the forward strand.
CTGGTTTGCTGAGGTTAGGGTAAGGTTTTTAAGGTTTTATTTCTTTTTCACGGGTATAACAAACCTGATTCTGTTCTAGTATATTACCCAGTGCTTCATTTATTGGACAAAAAGGAGAAAATCTCTACCAGTGGGCTATGATATTCTACTTGTATGGTACTGGAAAATGAGATGTAATTTGATAACCTTGTCAGTCCAGAGACAGTGGTATAAAAGTGCAAAGACCAACTAACTAGTTTCGCTACAACTTATTTTTGACTATATAACAATGCCGTGTATCTTCACTTTGAAATATTTTTCTGAACTAAGCAGAGGAAGGACCTTAAATATGAGAACTGAGACTGCCAGTTCTGAAACAGGCTTCTAATATAAAATTGTCCAAATCTTTAATGTTCAGACTACTGAGTTCTATGAGAAAATTGATTCATATTTCATTAGTCCTTGCTTGTATCACTTTTACTCTAATGCTGTGATCTGCTCAAAGCAGACTATAAAATTATTTGTTCTTCATGTTAGCTGTATGGCATTGCTTCATGAAGTTACCATAAGCTAGTTTGTTTGAAAAAGTTAATTGGGCAGCTGAATGCAACTTCTTCTTACGCAGTGGACTTCTATCTGAATGATGATTCTGCGTTCTCTTTTCTCTATATTTTTTTACTGGGCAGAAAGGATTAAGGATTGTTTTTTAAGAACATTGTGTCCAGCTTTATGTGTAAGTTGGGGGGGGGCGATGGTGAAGGAAAATGACCTAGCTAGAACTCTTACCATTCCAGTAACCTGAGGTATAAAATGTATACAATTAGTACTGCAGGGAAATTGTAATCGGAGTTTAATCCCCTTTCCTCTGCACATCAATGTTGTTTTCTTCTGTGGCCTCACCTAATGGGAATCAAACTGTCAATCAGTATCCTGTAGGAATTTATATTGGGAAAGTAGTGGCTTGCATTTAGATTCTGCAGATGCTTATTTGTGCTACAGTCTAATCTCCTCAAAAGCTGTGTGCCTTTGGTTATTGTCAGTTTCATAGAATCACAGGATGGTGTAGTCTAGAAGGTACATCCAGTTCCAACCCCCGTCATGGGCAAGGCCACCTCCCACTGGATCAGGTTGCTCTAAGCCTCATCCAGCCTGACCTTAAATATCTCCAAGAATGGGGCATCCATGACTTCTCTGGGCAACCTCTGCCAGTGCCTCACCACCCTCATAGGAAGAAAATTCTTCCTAATAACCCTTCCAAATCTCTTATCTTTCAGCTTACAACTGTTACCCCTTGTCCTATCGCTGCACCTGAAAAATGGTGAGCAGGGACTGCGGGTGGAATACTGTTGTGTAGTCCATTTACTTGAAATAAAAAAAAAAAAATCATTTATGAAGACCTAGAAATTGGATCCACTGATATCTCCTCCTGGCCAATTTGAAATCCCCAGTGTGCTTGAAAGGTTTGATGTATGTTCCAAGAATAATGAGAAGTGTTTCTAAGAACTTACACCAGCTTTGATCTATGCTCTGGAAGAACCATGCACACCTTCAGTAAAGTGTACCCATTTCCTTTGATGTCTAATAGATTTTTAAATGAGATCCTGGAAATAGTGGAGGTGCCAAAGTTATGCTTAATAAAACAAGGAATGAGGAAAAAACATTGCTGGCTTTAGACAATGAGGAGATAGAGGCTGAAGGGCAGAGAAATTTGCATTTTACTATGTGAGTTTTCGTCTCACATGATCTCATGCTTTAATGTATGCAAAGTGTTATCAGTGATGAGCAGACTCTTAACTTAAACCCTAAAGGGTGACAAGAATTTATAAATGCAGTGTACAAGACATGTGGAATAGCAAAGTCATCTATAGAGCCTGCTAATTTCTAAAGGCTTTATTGAAAAGGGGGAAGTAGACAGTAGCCTCTAGGCCTCATTAACAGTGACTTATTTTCATATGTATTACAAATCGGTAAACTAGTATTTTTTCATTTTACAGTAAGAATTATGGCACATCTGTTTCCTTCTAAACTCAACAGAAGTGTGAATGTGATCAAAATGAAAGTAAAAAAGGTGTTAAGCCTTTGTGTAACTCAGAATTCACTTTGTACAGTGGATTACTGAATCTAATGGGAAACTCTTCAGTAGTTTTTCATGTTTAAATATTGAAGTGTGTCTCTGTAGTCTAATGGATAACACTTAAAAATCACTGCAGATTTTTCTTTGTCCATCTATATTAAACCGCATAGCTATTATTACGTAGGAACCATAAAAGCAAGGTAGTTTCATCATATTGATATAGGCTAGATATTTCTATTTAAGTGATTACTTAAGCATATGTAGAAGCAGGGACACATGCTTTAGCCACTGGTAAAACTTGGTATGGTTTTATGCCATACGGGATGGTCGCAGGAGGCTGGTGTAAGCAGTGTAGTAAGTCTTGGCACTGTTGAGACCACTCCTTGAATCCTGTGTTCAGTTCAGGGCCCCTCACCACAAGAAAGATGTTGAGCCTCTGGAGCGAGTCCAGAGAAGAGCAACAAAGCTGGTGAAGGGGCTGGAGAACAGACCTTATGAGGAATGGCTGAGAGAGCTGGGGTTGTTTAGCCTGGAGAAGAGGAGGCTGAGGGGAGAGAGACCTCATTGCTCTCTACAAGTACCTGAAAGGAGGTTGTGGAGAGTAGGGTGCTGGCCTCTTCTCCCAAGTGACAGGGGACAGGACAAGAGGGAATGACCTCAAGCTCCACCAGAGGAGGTTCAAACTGGACATTAGGGGAGAAAAAATCACAGAAAAGGTCACTGGGCACTGGGACGGGCTGCCCAGGGTGGTGGTGTAGTCACCTTCCCTGGAGGTGTTTCAGGGACAGGTGGACAAGGTGCTAAGAGGCATGGTTTAGTGTTTGATAGGAATGTTTGTACTCGATGATCCAGTGGGTCTCTTCCAACCTGGTTTTTCTGTGGTTCTATGATAAGTCATGGAGTTCTAGGCTATCCACTGCAAGTAAAGCTAAGTGGATTGATTTAGCTTCTTGAATCTGGTCATTTGGAATATATGCCATGCTAAATTTGAGACATATGAAGTTCTTGCCTGGAGTTTCACTACTTCTGATAATTATCAGGCATTATTTTTAACTCAAATAATGACATCAGGGGATCAAATAGACACAACAGTACTTGGAGATTGATAAGTTTGAGTTGAACTGTAAAATAGCTGCTATAAAATTCCTAATGACTCATTGATATCACCATATACGTGGTTTTCTTTTATAATGACTGTGTTATTGAAAGCTTAATTGAATTGCAGTCTGAGAATATTTGTGACATTTGACTGCTTCTAGCCTGCTTCTCGTGAACTGAAGGGTGATTCTTGCTATATAGGTTGTATGAAGATTTTCTAAGTCTCTTTGTCCGCTTGTAATGTAAGCCTGGCTAATGTTTGAGTTGTTTTATGTATTTTCTTCTGGCCCAATATAAAGGAGGCATAGTAAATCTACCAGCATGTGTCCAAAGAAATGAGACATCCACTCCATTCAGCTCTTGATCCACCTGTCCTTTTGCCTGGTGTAGCTTCAGGACTTTGCATTGTGTTATATGTGTTTATAAGAATTAATGCAGTGTGTCATTACACCTGAAAGTGGTTTTCTGCTACAATCAGTAATGCTACTAATAGCTTTAACTTCAGAGTACAGTGCAACTACTTCTTATCATTATGTTCTGAGCCTGTTTTTGTCACTATAAAACTGTTCTTTGCACTCTATTGATGTTGTCCATGTTTTTATTTACTTATTTTCTTTGTGCAGAATACTACTACTGTTATCTTGTTTAAATCTTCAAATTCTACAGTGTAATCAACCTCCTCATAATTTCTGATTCACTTTTATGAGGAAAGTTATGTTAATGCTGCTTTGGTCCCATTCCTCATTTATTCTAATGTTCATTCTAGCAGTTTTTCCTATTAAAATATGTTATCTTAGATCACAAAGTTCTCTTGCTTGGTCAGATAGTGAAACTAAGTTCTCTAAACTGATCTCTCTCAGAAGATAAAGCTGAATGCTTTTTTGAGTTAGCATCTATACAGTCCGAGTGTGTTGCAAAGTAAGTTAACCTGTGGGGTTTTGAGTGTGTGTGTATGTATTTGCTTTGTTTGTGGGAGAAGGTAGTTCTATTTTGTGGTGTTAAAATGTGGTGGCTGATGAGATGCTGAGGTCTGTCTGTAGTGCTGCCGAATGCTCTTTATGTGGGCAAATGTAACCTAGCTAAGATTTCAAGAACAACTTCACACAACAATCTCAAGCTCCCTGTCTAGTGGCAAATCCTACCTAAGACATGGATAAACAAACTTTATGGCTGTAGTAAATTCCATGCTATCACAAATAAAGTGTGACTATTGTATCTGGAACTGGAGATTTACAGAAGTGACCTAGGCAAACAAGGTGCCAGTGTACTCTGAAGGACCTGTAAATTGTTTGGAGATTCTCATAGGGCTTGCTTTCCCCTCACCACTCACCCCATGCCAAACCCTGTCCAGGATTTACCCAGTAGAAATGGATGAGAATTCTGGTACTCCCTGATACTTCTATTCAGCACCTTCCCCCACTTTTTTTTTTTTAAACTCTTTTGGTTTTATTTTAAAAAAAAAATCATGTTCAGGTTTGCAACAAATTCCTATTTGCTAGCTCTGAATAATATTGCATTTGTAATTGTGGATTGTTCCTCCTTCACTCCCTGATTTTGGAGGGAGTGAAATTGGAACGTAAGGGAAAGGACACTTCTCCCAAGTAACAAGTAAAAAAGGTGAGAGGAAAGAACTTAAAATTGTGCTAGGGAGGTTCAGTTGAGATATTGGGAAAAATTTCTTCACTGAAACGATTCTCTGACACTGGCACATGCTTCCTAGGGAAATGGCTGAGTCACCATCCCTGGAGGTATTTAGAAAACAAGCAGATGAGGTGCTCAGAGATATGTTTTAGTAGTGGACAGGTATGGTTGGTCTCAATGATCTCAATGGGCTTTTCCAACCAAGCAATTCTATGATTCATCCTGTTTGCTATAGAAAGTTTAGTTTTGAAGTCTCAGATGTTTTTGACTCCTGATAACATCGCTTCTGGAAATTGTGGTGTGTACTCTAACTTGGTCTTTATAAGCTGCTTTGTCTAAATAGGTGAGCAGTTAGCAAGAACTGATTGATTTCTGTTAGATAGCAAAAACATCCACAAAATTTAGAATATATTTTGTGCTTATAACTAGATCTGCATTGGTGCTGGAAAGCTTCGATAGAGAGTAAAGGTTAAATGTATGTTCTTATTTGGAAGGGAGGGAAGTCAGAACTGTATTACACAGAATAGGAACTTTTCAAGCTACTTGGATGAATGGAGGCAGATGTTATGGAAAACATGAAGATTTGGCTGAGCTACCTTCATGGGAATTCAGGTAGGCAATGCAAACAGGCAAAGAAATTCCAACCCTTTCTGTTTTAAATGGAGTTCATAATTTTTGCCCATAATTTTTTTCTTCTTGCAAATCAACTTAAAACCTCTACATAGTATCCACATGGAGTTTTAATAAAATAGGCTAAAATTGTGCCAAAATGAGTAATAAGAGAATGTTTTCCATGAATAAAAATGTCTATCTGTGACAGAGATGAGAAAACTTGTTTATGGAATCTTGAGGCCTGTGTTTAACCAAATGTTGTGGAGAAGGATGAGGCTATTTCTAAGCATGGCAAATTGAATGTATCCCAACTGTTTGACTGGAAGGAGTTGGTGCCATCAGGCTACAAGTTCACCAGTGGATGGATTTCTGTTTCCAAGGCAGTTTATCTACTCTTTCAAAATCCACACATTTATTAACATACTTTGCTAGAACAATAGGTAGACATTAGTTTAGCTGTGAGCAGAACCTGCCAATGTAAAATAAGTGTGAATGCTTCCCTGCTGGAAGGATAATTCTCTAATTGGATTCCAACCATTCAGTGATTGAAAATTTGTGGATGCAAATAATTTTCAGGTTACTTAAGTCACCTGAAAGTAAAATAAAGGTTTCCTGCTGAACTGGTAGAACTTACTTGTAGCTGAGGTGTTTCTGACTCTGGATCGCATCTGGCAGGAGGAAAAGGTATTCATTTTCCTTATTATATTATACACAGCATGTGCCAGGCTGATGAAAGAAATGCCTATAGAGAAAATTCTTTCCAGTATTGAAATGTGCATGTTTTGTTGGAGGAAGAGAGAGGAGCCTTGTGTTTTCTTTTTGTTGATTTTTTTTTTTTCCCATGCCTCTTTTCTTCAGAGCCCATAAGACTGATGATAGTGATTGTCATTGTGCCCTCCTGCATACTGACCATGCCCCTGAGTTGAGGGAATGTGCTCTGCCTCCCTCTGATGGAGAAGCCAACTGTCATCTCCAACAGCCTGCTGAAGCAGTAGGAGTTGGGGAATTATTTCTTTCAGCATCAAAAGCTGACGTTGGTTTTTGAAAAATCTGCTATGGCCTGACTGCAAGTACATGTAGTTAGCATTTACTGGTATTCAGAACAATGCTTCTTAAATGATATTGAAAAACAAAGCCACATGTCAATACTTGTTTGACAATACTTTTATTTCATTGTCTTTGTTTTCTCTATCTTACTAGAGCATGAATTTGAAATCATTGAGTGGTACCTTTTTATATTACTTTTATGAAGATTTTGGTTTTATGAAGGATTCTTGCCTTTTGAAAATGCTATGCAAGACATTCTTGTATTTTTATGGAAATACTTTCATTAGGAGCTGTAGTTTAACTACCTGTTCTTTACCATGAAGTCAAAAGATTTTTTTACTTGGACTGGTCTATTGATAGCAGACCACTTAAAACAATTTGTAAATGCATGTCTTGGTGAAAGCTTCACTGTAGGTAAGCTATTCATTAAACTTTGTTCTTATCATTTAGTGTCTCTTTTAAAAGAGGGAGTGTTGAGGATTTCAGCGGCCTAAATATTGGGTGTCTGTTAAATCTATTGCACTTTGAATCGTTCTACAACATCAACAAGGAAGCCAGTTGGGCTTGCTGGTAGGATCACATTGCCTACTGTGGTCTATTAGCACCAGCGCACCTTGAGATTGACTTGCATGTCAGTCTTGTGTGCAGGGTAAGCAACCCACCAAAATCCTGATTGTCTGAATGGCCCCAGGAGTATAGCTGGTGTAGGATGGAAAGCCTTTTGAGCTGTCTCCTGAATGTGGCTTATTACATGCTAGGGAATATGTAGCATTGCATTTCATGGGTGAAGAAGGGAAACGCTCTGTTTCACTTTGTCCCTGTTGATGTTAGCATGTATGGTGCTGCGATTGAGCTGTTTAGCCAAAATGCAGGGTGGTTGAAGGGAGTATGTGCAAATTAAAATCTTCTCGGCTGCAGAAGATGTGTCTGAAAGATGGAGATGAGGTTAAATGTCTTACAGCTCTGTCACTCAAAGGCATGAAAGAAAACAGCACAGGGGCAAAGCTTGAACAATGGTCATAGGCATCCTAAGGTATCTGGAGGTGGAGTGTTGCTTCTGCATTCACATGTGCTAGATCTCCTCCTTCTTTTTCTAACATAATCCCTTCTTGGATGAATTATTATTTTTTTAATGCTAGGTACAATTTATGCCTTGAATTACATATAGTGTGATTACAAAGGATGGTTCAGCCTACCATTGTATATTCCTCTTCAGTACTCATGTCATCCTTCACCTGCATGATAGAGTCAATGAGTAGAGTTGTCTCTTGTGACATTTATGGTCAAAGCATGTCTTACCCTACAGCTTTGCTTATGTCTTCTTTGTACCCAGTTTGAGGTCTTGTAATGTAGATACTCAGTTTTCAAAGTATTCCATGATAACAGTCTCCTCCATTCTTATAAGCTGAAAGTAGTTATTGTGAAAGCTGGCAAAGGCAGGTTGTGCTTGATGTAGGCATTATAAGTATTTTATTGTAAGAACACTCCTAAACAAATAAAATTTGTTTCTGGTAAAAGATTTTTTTTTCCCCCCTGCTGTATCGCTTGTAGATTCATAATTGCTTTTAATATATAAAACATTAAAAGAAATTTGATGTAGTAAAATCAGGTGTAGGCTAATTAAATTAGAAGACATGAACATTCATTATAATTATGTTTTAATTGTTTTTATGATCTTAAAATGACTCTTACTATCGTGTGTGTGATTCAGAGATTGATGTTTGCAATATTAAATAATAGCAATATTACATCAAAGCTGTTTGTGCCTTCTAGTTACTCTGTGCAGTATTACTGAATTTTCAATTGCATTAGCACTACATTAATGCAGTTTAGTAGGATACATTTTCAGTACATGACCTAGTCCTGTAGTTTAACATAATCTGTAGTCTAAAAGAGCTCATTTGTTAAAAAGAAATAGAAATGCCATTATTTAACTGAGGAAGAATCAATTTTTATTTACGCTGTATTTTTGAAGAAGCATAGCCTGTACAACCATCACACCTGTGTCCTAGCAGGTTCAAACATAATTATGAAGTCTGCACAGAACTCCTTCATGTCATGTCAGACTCTGGTCTTTTTCAGCTTGCTTTATTAATTTGCAGCGTCTTGTTCATCTTCTCAAGCAGGGGAAGGAACAATTCCTCTTCAGTTTCATTGCACTGAAAATATTGTTCTGGTGCAAAACTATTATCTTAAAATTGCTCCGAATATGTTACATTTTAGTAATGATTTCTTGTTTCTATATGTGCTGTCCTCAGCTGCTCAGCTCATAATAGAATGAAAAGTCTCTATTTTCTTCACCTTTTTTTTAACTCTCTCCCAGAACTGTCAATATGTTCTAACTTTCATTCACTGCAGTAAATTTGGCTGCAAGCAAAAAAAAATCGATTTTTGTCCAGACCTCGTTTCCTTCGGTCTTATCACAGTATGTAGCCTAAAGACTACAGCCAGTTGAAAGTTTTGTGTTGCATGCTTCATAAAAGCAGCACAAGTACTTTAAGCCTCCAAATTCTGCTGTAAATGTTCAGCACAGAGTTTTCTGTGACCTTTTGCATGTTGTCTGTGAGAAGCCTCTAAGCTGCCTCCAAGAAATATTTGACTGCTTTTTAGATAGACTCATTTTTGAGTCTCTTTTGAAATCTGTTAAAAATAAGAGGTGGAGGAAATTTTACGGAGTGATTTGCTATTTGTTATATCATGATGATGATGAGAATTCATTTCAGCAGTGTTTGTTAATTTAGTGACAACCAAATGTACCCTTTATTTCCAGAATAATTTTGCTATGGTATTAATCTATAAAGCTGCAAATCTTAGTGCAATGGTGCCTTCAAGATTGAGTGGCCTCTCTGTACCATCTTTCTATGGAGTAGCTCCTACCTTTAATTTCATCACACCAGTGAAGCCCCTAAAACCTTTTGAAAATCAAGCAGGAAATGATTGTTTCAAAATAAGTAATTGTATTTTTTTAAAGTTTTTTTAACCTATTCTTACTTACTAGTAGAAAAATTGAGAACTTTTCAGTGAGAACAGTATGAATATAACCCCAAAGAGTTAGCTAGTTTATAAGGCTGTCTTTTTCAATGTTCCCCGCCTTAATCAGTGTGTATTATTTCTGAAAGTCAGGTCTGAAATTTCCACCTATGTAGAGGAAAAACAACCGAAATCATTCCAAACTCAGTTTTCCATGTCCATAGGCTTAGGGTCTTAGTAGAACTGATTAGAAATAAAACAATCCATTTGCCTTTGGCATGATCTATGTTCTTGCTGCTTTTGTGAATGAAATTGAATTCGACTCTGTATAATTGGAAACACTGTAGAAGGTACCTGCTTCTTCTAGCACAGGTGGATTAATGTTTTCTGCATGTATATGGCTTGCACAGCATAGATATACTCCTGTGAATTCCATTGTTTCTGTTGTGATAGTAAGTCAGCGCAACCCTGTGGCTGTGCATAGTGCCTCTGTGTCACCTAACCCTCATTTTGAGGATACTTGGTACACTTAAATGATTTAGGATTTGTGCTTAAGCAACTCATCACCCATTGCCATTTGAGTAAATTCAGCACATATCATAGTGTAGCTTCCAACATAGTGTAGCTTCCAACCAACCTGATCGCCTTCTATGACAAAGTCACTCGGCTGCTGGATGACGGAAAGGCTGTGGATGTGGTCTTTCTGGACTTCAGTAAAGCCTTTGACACAGTTTCTCACAGCATTCTGCTACGGAAACTGTCAGCCTCTGGCCTGGGCAGACGCACACTCTCCTGGGTAGAAAACTGGCTGGATGGCCGGGCCCAGAGAGTGGTGGTAAATGGTGTTAAATCCAGCTGGAGGACAGTGACAAGTGGTGTCCCCCAAGGCTCAGTGCTAGGTCCAGTCCTGTTCAATGTCTTCATCAATGACCTGGATGAGGGCGTTGAGGGTACCCTTAGCAAGTTTGCAGATGACACAAAGCTGTGTGCAAGTGTCGATCTGCTGGAGGGTAGGGAGGCTTTGCAGGGGGACCTGGACAGGCTGGACCGCTGGGCAATGTCCAACGGCATGAGGTTTAACACGGCCAAATGCCGGGTCCTGTACTTGGGGCACAACAACCCTATGCAGAACTACAGACTGGGAGAAACCTGGCTGGAAAACTGCCAGGAGGAGAGGTACCTGGGGGTGTTGGTTGACAACCGACTGAACATGATCCAGCAGTGTGCCCAGGTGGCCAAGAAGGCCAATGGCATCCCGGCTTGTATCAGAAATGGTGTGACCAGCAGGTCCAGGGAGGTGATTCTCCCTCTGTATTCAGCACTGGTGAGGCCGCTCCTTGAATATTGTGTCCAGTTCTGGGCCCCTTACCACAAGAAGGATGTTGAGGCTCTGGAGCAAGTCCAGAGAAGAGCGATGAGGCTGGTGAAGGGGCTGGAGAACAGACCTATGAGGAGCGTCTGAGAGAGCTGGGGTTGTTTAGCCTGGAGAAGAGGAGGCTGAGAGGAGACCTCATTACTCTCTACAAGTACCTGAAAGGTGGTTGTGGAGAGGAGGGAGCTGGCCTCTTCTCCCAAGTGCCAGGGGACAGGACGAGAAGGAATGGCCTCAAGCTCCGCCAGGGTAGATTTAGGGTGGAGATTAGAAGGAGGTTTTTCATGCAGAGGGTCATTGGGCATTGGAATAGGCTGCCCAGGGAGGTGGTTGATTCACCTTCCCTGGAGGTGTTTAAGGCACGGGTGGATGAGGTCTTGAGGGACTTGGTTTAGTGTTAGATAGGAATGGTTGGACTAGAAGATCCGATGGGTCCCTTCCAACCTGGTTGTTCTGTGATTCTGTGATTCCAGAAGTTCCCATGGGGGCAGTTCACACTACTTTGAAGTCACTGAGTCTAGGAATTAAGAAGTTCAGCAGAACATGTAGGGCAGCTGACTTATGGAAAGCCTGATCTGAAAACCTATAGCAGCTTGGTGGACTGAAAAGGGTAAGTGAACATGTTCCAACGAGGACTGGGTTTCAAGTGGTTTAAAAATACGCTTGATGAATGTACAAATTCCACAAACTCATGGAAGTCTTACCTTGTTAATCTCTCTTTTCAGAAATGTGTAGTTTTGATTTTTCTGTTAGAAGTTTTTATAATTATTATCATGCAGAATATTATAAAATGTTAATTGCTGTTGCCATCTCTGCATAGCCTTACAAGAAGAAAACTTAAATTAATGCTTATATCCCTTTTACTTTGGAAATATTTGTGGTGAATCACATATCATATAGAGTATAATATAGTGATGTGGGGTATCCTGTATTGCAATTAACATGCCTTATGTGGCTGTTGTGCTTATTAAGTTGTTACTCTATTTTATTATCTTTGTTGATTTGCTTGGATGAGGGTATGCAGCAAAGGGAAATTAATTTTCTTTGAAATGTGTTGGCATAAATACTGAAAGTAATCTAGATAGTACGGTAGATACTGAAGATAATCTAGATATAGTAAAAAATTTAATTAAAGAGTTAAAAGTTGTTTTGAGTATCATCGTGTTTATCTTAAACCAAAATTCAGTAACAGAGAATGATGTTTCCTTATCTTAAATATGTCCTAAACATATCATATCATTTACAGAACTAAGCTCTGGAAATGTCTCTTCTAACAAACTATTGGTAGGTATGGAATGAGCAATTTTTTTGGTCCTTTCCTCTACTTTTGGAACTTGTATTTCCACCAATTTAAGTGAGTTCCATACCGAAGATCCATACAAAGGCTAGTATGTAAATAATGGTGGGACTGTAAGTATCATGTTCCTTGACAAACTTAATGGATAAAATAGCTCTTCAGATACTTGTGCTTTGTTTTTTTTACCATAAATTCAGTGCTTAGTAAATCTGTAGAAAGACATGGATTGCTTGAAAGCAAGTTTATGGTAAATGTTCAAGATGAAACAATAAAGCTGAAAAGCCAATGTAATGGCAAGGCTATGTACAGCTCCAGTGTAAGTTCTGGTTTTGAGGATTTTATCTTGCTGACCTGATCACATAGGCTGGACACAGTCAACATTCAAACCCCAGTAGGTTTGTCCAAAGCTATTATAAACAGTCTCGATCTTCTGCTTCCTTTAAGAGAGATGCTTTGGCCTTTGTGAGAAAATTAGTTTGGGCTTTGGTTATAAATCATAAGACCTTTCCTTCCCCATGGTTAATGAGAGAAGCTTCTTAAATGACTGCTTAGTTTAGTGATTTTTTTTTTTTTTTTTAAGATTTAGAGAACTGCTTTAAGAGTATTGGTAAGTAAATTTTTCACAGTATGAGAGGTATTTATAATTACAGCAGTAGCTTGAGAAAGGCCGTTCTCTACTTAAGGGTTTAATGTTGCTAATGCAAGTTGGTTGTGTGCGGAGTAACTTCAGCTGCACGATGTCATACTGCCTAATTTAGAGCAGCTGTTTGTAACTTAAATTGATTGCAGAGACCCTTATTGCCATTAAAAGCCAATTTCACACTTGCAATCAGCATCTGTCCTTGTATTTTATCGATTATGGTGTCTCTGAAAGCGACATGAAAGGAAGCTAAAAAGTTCTGCTGTGCCATTTGAGGAGTTGTTTCCAGATACAGCTCTTTGGTCAGCATTGCTAGATTCTGTGATTTGCGCAGGTTCAGTCCTCTGGCTGTTGCCTTTGCAGGTCCAGGAAGGAACAAGGCTCAGCACAATTTACAGAGATGCACATGGACATGTGCACAGCACTGTCATGCAGATCATACAATCATAGAATCATAGAATAACCAGGTTGGAAGAGACCCACTGGATCATCTAGTCCAACCATTCCTATCAAATGCTAAACCATGCCCCTTAGCATCTTGTCCACTTGTTGCCTTATAAACATCTCCAGAGAAGGTGACTCAACCACCTCCCTGGGCAGCCCGTTCCAGTGCCCAGTGACCCTTTCTGTGATTTTTTTTTTCCTAATGTCTAGCCTAAATCTCCCCTAGCAGAGCTTGAGGCCCATCCCTCTTGTCCTGTCCCCTGTCACTTGGGAGAAGAGGCCAGCTCCCTCCTCTCTACAACCTCCTTTCAGGTACTTGTGGAGAGTAATAAGGTCTCCTCTCAGCCTCCTCTTCTCCAGGCTAAACAACCCCAGCTCTCTCAGCCGCTCCTCATAGGGTCTGTTCTCCAGCCCCTTCACCATCCTCGTTGCTCTTCTCTGGACTTGCTCCAGAGCCTCAACATCCTTCTTGTGGTGAGGGGCCCAGAACTGGACACAGGATTCAAGGAGCAGCCTCACCAGTGCGGAGTACAGAGGGAGAATAACCTCCCTGGACCTGCTGGTCACGCCGTTTCTGATACAAGCCGGGATGCCATTGGCCTTCTTGGCCCCCTGGGCACACTACTGGCTCGTGTTCAGTTGGCTGTCAACGAACTCCCCCAGGTCCCTCTCCTCCAGGCAGCTTTCTAGACAGACTTCTAGTCTGTAGCTCTGCATAGAGTTGTTGTGCCCCAAGTGCAGGACCCGGCATTTGGCTATGTTAAACCTCATGCCATTAGATTCAACCCAGCACATAGAAGCAGAGAGTCTGAAAGCACAACCAACACTGCTTTGCCATCCTGGTCCTCTGTTGCTTATTAAGGTTTGTACAGCTGGTTGGTTTGTTTTTTTACTTTTGCTGTCTTCCATCATCTTCTTTTGCTGACTCACCCTTGATCAGATATCCTTATACTCCATGCGTCCTTGCAAAGCGTAGGTACATTTCAACTTAGCTGCTCTGAAAGACTACTTCCAACAGTCTCACTGAGATGTCATGTGTTCATATCCACCCTCAACAGAAATACACATCTGTGCAAGATTGCAGGTCCCAAAAGCTGGAATATGTTTACATGTCCGTTTTTACCACTTCGCTGTCAATAATTTTGGCTAGCCATCCGGGGCTGTTGATGCTGTGGCTCTGGACTTTTACACCTTGTTTCTAACAGTTTATACAAGGTGTTATCAATCTGACAGGGGAAAAGAAATAGATTAACAGGTGTGCTAGTAAGAATTACTATGATTTTTCTCTCACCTCCTGAAGTTAAATCAGCCATGTATCACCCAATGCTCCATATCAGTAGCCTGGTACTTGGTTTCATAGGGCATCAAAGAAAATATCAAGTAAGATGCTGGCATTCTTTCCTTCTTTTCCTTGGACAAACAATATATTAAACAGCTTGCTGCCTAATTTGTTCTGTGACATCTTCAAGTTGATTTTCTGTCTGTCTTGGTGGGAAGGGTCTTCCATGTTAGTCCAAGGAATTAATGACACTATAGAGTATTTGCTGCTTTTTAGTTGACTTAATCCTTATTTATCAGACATAAAATACTAGATAAACACTTTCATAATATACAGAGCTTAAAAAATATCTAAACCAGGATATTAGTTATATTTGTGTCATCTGCTTTGGGTAGGTATCTCATTTGACTCTGCAGTAGACTGCTGCTGCTGTCAAAAAAAATCTGTCAGGGAACAGAGGAAAGCAATAACTAGGTCTTTAAATATAACAGTCAAAATACTGTAGTCCTAAACTTCTTCCACACATCTTATTGATATTCATCTCTTTTACTTGATAACTCGTGAGTGGCTGTGTTATCGGTTTTGTTTACATCTTAAAATAAGTGAAATACAGTTGTCTCGATTTTCCTAATGCCTTCTCTGAATGTGAATGTTGTCTAATGATGTTGTCCTACTCTTAGAAGAGCTAGGCAAGTTAATTTGAAAAATTCACTAGCAGACCAGAGCAGTGAGTGCTTGCAATTTCCCACCTGGTGTGCAAGATATGCTTTTATTTAATAGAAAATTTGAAAAGCTCAGTGAGTTTAATTAAAGTGCATGGAAGAATAAAAATGAGATTATAAAGGCATCAAGAGTGAAGGAAAAGAAAACAGAAGAAATAGAGGTAACTTCTAAAAATGTGTTGCAAACTTTCAAGAAACATTTTCGGGACAATTCTTGAGCATCAGTACAGGATGGGTTTTAGCTACAGAATAGGAGTACAAACACAGCTGTCACTCTCACACATAACCCTGATTCCTACGCCTGTCAGAATTTACCTGTGTGTAGTTAACCTTTTCCTTCTATTGCATGTGCATAAAATCTTGTCCTTGGCATGACAATTTAAAGCTAGTGTGTCTTCATGGAAAATCCTGAATCTTTAGTGTTCCAAGTTTGCTTGAGTAAGAGAGCCGGTGGGTTAGCTTGGGCATTTTTTTATTCCAACCCATGAGTTCAAGCAGCAATCTATCCCATTAAAGATAGTGAGAGACTGAGGTATAAGGTATTCCTGAAGACAGAGGGACTTTCTACATTGATGCCTCCTTGTGTGATTTGTGTTTCATGGATGATTCGTTTCATGTTTGTTTCGTTTCATGTTCTATTTAGGGAAAGATAAAGAAATCAAAAGGGGATTGAGATGCCTATTGAAGCAGCATGTATGGTAGTTTTTATCATATTCACAGAACAACCAGGCTGGAAGGGACCCATCGGATCTTCTAGTCCAACCATTCCTATCAAACACTAAATCAAGTCCCTCAATATCTCATCCACCCGTGCCTTAAACACCTCCAGGGAAGGTGAATCAACCACCTCCCTGGGCAGCCTATTCCAATGCCCAATGACCCTCTGCATGAAAAACCTCCTCCTAATCTCCAGCCTAAATCTCCCCTGGCAGAGCTTGAGCCCATTCCCTCTCGTCCTGTCCCCTGTCACTTGGGAGAAGAGGCCAGCTCCCTCCTCTCTACAACCACCTTTCAGGTACTTGTGGAGAGTAATGAGGTCTCCTCTCAGCCTCCTCTTCTCCAGGCTAAACAACCCCAGCTCTCTCAGCCGCTCCTCATAGGTTCTGTTCTCCAGCCCCTTCACCAGCCTCGTTGCTCTTCTCTGGACTCACTCCAGAGCCTCAACATCCTTCTTGTGGTAAGGGGCCCAGAACTGAACACAATATTCAAGGAGCGGCCTCACCAGTGCTGAATACAGAGGGAGAATCACCTCCCTGGACCTGCTGGTCACGCCGTTTCTGATACAAGCCAGAATGCCATTGGCCTTCTTGGCCACCTGGGCACACTGCTGGCTCATGTTCAGTCGGCTGTCAACCAACACCCCCAGGTCCCTCTCCTCCTGGCAGTTTTCCAGCCAGGTTTCTCCCAGTCTGTAGCTCTGCATAGGGTTGTTGTGCCTCAAGTGCAGGACCCGGCATTTGGCCGTGTTAAACCTCATGCCGTTGGACACTGCCCAGTAGTCCAGCCTGTTTAGGTCCCTTTGCAAAGCCTCCCTACCCTCCAGCAGATCGACACTTGCACACAGCTTTGTGTCATCTGCAAACTTGCTAAGGGTACCCTCAATGCCCTCATCCAGGTCATTGATGAAGACATTGAACAGGACTGGAGCCAGCACTGAGCCCTGGGGAACACCACTTGTCACTGTCCTCCAGCTGGATTTAACACCATTTACCACCACTCTCTGGGCCCGGCCATCCAGCCAGTTTTCTACCCAGGAGTGTGTGCTTATCCAGGCCAGAGGCTGACAGTTTCCGTAGCAGAATGCTGTGAGAAACTGTGTCAAAGGCCTTACTGAAGTCCAGAAAGACCACATCCACAGCCTTTCCCTCATCCAGCAGCCGAGTCACTTTGTCATAGAAGGCGATCAGGTTAGTTTGGCAGGACCTGCCTCTGGTAAACCCATGTTGAATGGGCCTGATCACCCGGTTCTCTTGTATGTGCTTCATGATAGCACTCAAGATCACCTGTTCCATGACTTTCCCTGGCACTGAGGTCAGACTGACAGGCCTGTAGTTCCCCGGATCCTCCCTGCTACCTTTCTTGTAAATGGGACCTACATCAGCCAGTCTCCAGTCCAGAGGTACCTCCCCAGTCTTCCAGGACTGCTGGAAGATGATGGAAAGGGGTTTGGCCAATACATCCGCCAGCTCCCTCAAAGCCCTAGGATGTATCCCATCTGGCCCCATAGACTTGTGGGTGTTCAGTTGGCCAAGCAGGGCTCTGACCACCACCTCTTGGACTATGGGAGCCTCATATTGCTCCTCTGTTTCCCGGGTATCTACACAGAGGGAAAAGGTTTCTTTACAATTAAAGACTGAGGCAAAGAAGGCATTAAGTACCTCAGCCTTCTCCTCGTCTCCTGTCACTGCTGTTCCCTCTGAGTCCAAAAGGGACTGTATGGTCTCCCTTGTCCTCCTTTTACTGTTAATATACTTATAAAAAGATTTTTTTATTGTCTTTTGCAGACTTAGCTAATCTGACCTCTAGCTCGGCCTTAGCCCCTCTGATTTTTTCCCTACATAGCCTCGCTTCCCTCCTGTAGTCCCTCCAAGAGGCCTGTCCCCCCTTCCAGAGCCTGTAAATATTCCTTTTTTTCCTAACGTCACTCAAGATTTCTCTACTTAACCACGTTGATTTTTTTCCCTGCTGGCCTTTTTTCCAGAACACGGGAATGGCTTTCTCCTGAGCTGCCAGAATCTCCTTTTTGAAGAGCTCCCAGCCCTCATGGGCTCCCTTGCCCTCAAGTGCTGTCTCCCAGGAGACTTTGCCAACCAGCCTTCTAAACAGTTCAAAGTCTGCCCTCTGAAAATTTAGTGCTACTGTCCTGCTTAGCACCCTCTTCACTTCACCTAGGACAGAAAACCCTATCATCTCATGATCACTAAGACCTAGGTGACCCCCTACTATCACATCCCCCACAAGGCCCTCTCTGTTTGACAAACAGCAAGTCCAGGAGGGCACCTTCCCTCATAGGTTCGTTAACCAGCTGTGCAAGGAAGTTGTCTTCCACACACTCCAGGAACCTCCTAGACTGCTTCCTTTCTGCTCTATTGTACTCCCAGTAGATATCAGGGCGATTGAAGTCTCCCACAAGGGCAAGAGGCACTGACTTGGAGATTGACCCCAGCTGTTTAAACAAGAGCTCATCAGCTGCTTCTCCTTGGCTGGGTGGCCTGTAACAGACTCCCATCACAAAATCTACCTTCTTATGGGCTCCCTTGATCTTAACCCACAGGCACTCAATCTCCTCATCGCCACAGTCCAACTGAATGTTTTGGAATTTCATTCTGTCCCTCAGTTTTGGGAGAAGCTACTCTCCTGACTCTGTGGCTAAGAAAATCTGAAACTTTGCAGTGATTACAAATTATTTTACATGCTCTCAGCACTTTCATAAGCTCTTGGATGTGAAAGGGGTTATGAGTAATGCTCATGTCGACAATAAAAGCTGAAAGAATCATTAGTAATTACTGTAGGGGCTGCTTTGTGTCCTAGGTCAAGCACAGAGAGAGACAGAATCTAAGAGACTTGCCGGGGTTATCAAGCTGGAAATGTTTGGAACTAAAACATGAAGGTAATGGTTAATAGCTAAGACACAGAAGAATGAATATTCATTCATTCTACAAATCTAAATATTTGCAATGGAGCTTGAGTGAAGGTCTGCAGTGGGGAGCTACTTGCTTCTTTGGGAGAAAGGGCAATGCTGTCTTGCAATGTGCTCTGGGGCCAATCATTTGGTTGTTTTGCAAACTGAAGTTTATCTGTGTATTTCTGCATACTTTTTTTTTTTTTTAGAAAGGCTCTTAAGTGATATTACATGTAATTCAGTGATAACTTGCTCAAACGGACAGCAATAGAGACATATAAAATTTACTCATTATGAAGAATCAATAATCTAGAGTAGTAATAGTTACAGGAAGTAACTGTTGTCAAGTCATCCAATTTGTCTGTTAAATATTAATTTGAATGATGTGGAAATTTTCTGTGGTATAGGTATGAATGTTGAGACAGGTCAAAATCCCACACTAAGTACCTTATGTTGGAGAAGGAAAGCAAGAAGGAGCAAATTAAAAGTAATGAAGTAGCAAGGTTGAAAATGGGTAAACACCAAACCAGGGAACAACAACTTTCTGAAGAAAAAACCCAGAACTTTGATGTCTCTGGAAATAGTGAACAGGTATGAGTAGGGCAAGGCGAAAAGCAGCACTTCAGATAGCAAAACACTAAATCAAAATATGTGCATGTTGATAGCTAAGTCTGTATTTAGGTAATTATATGCAATCTCTTTGTGTACTCTGTGTACGAACATCTGAATATAAGTCCCATTGAAAACAAAAAAGAACAAGGCTATGAAAATGTTCAGGAAGCCTTTAGGGATGAACAAAGTGGCAGGTGCTAAAGGGGAGGTCACAGGACACGTTATGAGTTCTGGAGTTTTTTGTTGAACTGTTAAAAATTAGTGCATCTTCAGGCATCGTGGAAAAAGAGGAAGTTTAGAATTAATTTCTGGCTTCTCTGAACTTATTCCCCCAATTGTCAGTTCCATTTTTCTTGATGTGATATGAGGCCTTTTAAGGAGAAAAAGAAACCAAAAAACCATAGTTTTTTAATCCTTTTCTTGCTGTTTGTAATGCCTTTATACAGTTTCGTGTTTTGCTATTACTGTCTATGCATGCAAAATTATAGTAATTTACTTTCTGTCACTTGCAGGGCAAATTTGTGGTGGTTGTTGCTCTTCGCCCCTCCCCCCCCCCCTTTTTTTTTTTGGAGTTTGTTTGAATTAGCAGAGATGTTAATTTATGGGGAACCCATGCTAGAAGTGAAAAATTGTTTAATGTTAGCTCACAGACCTTTTGTTTCAGTGCCAACTTAACCGGAAAATTAACATTCAGATTTACTCTTCCTACACAGGGTTATGAAATAATTATTAACTCGTGCAGGACAACAATGATATGAAATACTTGGAACAGGTTTCAAGTTTGGGTACTACTACCATCAGCAAAGCGTAGCACATGGTAAAGTTTAAATGGTGCTGTAGGCTGTTGCATCTGCTGTAATGATGTTCAGTATTTGTTGCTGTGAAGGTCTGAGTCAGGTAATGAGCATCTGTTTCTTGATCTGTACTGACTTTTTTTTGCCCTGTTTGTGTATGTGTGTTGTGTGCCTTAAACATTTAACTGTATAACTGCAAGCACAGCAATTATCGGACTCCTGTCTTTGAGCATGGCAGAAAATGTCTAATGTCAGCACTACTTGGGGATAGGTTACTCTGCCACCTTCCTGGTCCTCATTCTGTTGCTAGGTTCTTGCTTATATTGCTGTTAATCCTCTGTTGACAAACTCTTGAACAGAGGAAACCTGAATATCAAGTTCAAATATAAAGGAAGTGGCTTACAAAAACAAATTATCTCCACAAAAATCTGTTTCATCCAGGCTTTTATTTAACAGTGCTACAACACTGAAAACTGTCCAGAAAGGCTGTTGTCTACCTTTTAAAGGAAAAATCGTTGAATGCTGCCGAAGTGTTTTAGCCCTGTTCAGACCATGTTACTGGCATAGTCGTAGGCATCTTTTCTTCATTTGCAGCTGTTAAGTATAATATGCTCTTTTCATCACATCCTTAAGTTTGGTCATTTAATAAGATTTTGTTCATTTTTCTCAGGGCCCAGTTTCTTTTTTAGGGGAGTTTAGTTTTGTTCTGCTCAATATTTGTAGTGTATTCTTTTATGTTGGTATTGGTTGAGGCTTCTTTTTGTTTTGTATCACCTCAGAAGCTGATATCTGGTGTGTTTTACTAGATGAACTCCTTTAAATAATGAAGTTAGATTTAGGCACTATCTACAGTTTTTTACCGTACCCCTTAGAATTCTTGTTCACCAATGTAATATGGTTCTTGTCTGATGGCTTCTCTGCAGTGGTGAGGAAACAGAGATAAAGATTAGACTTTCCATGTGGCTGATGGAAGAGGTCTGTATGATGTGAAGTAATGAATAACACAGTTTGATAGATTTAATGTAGGATTGTCTGTGTTTATACAATGGGGAACACAGATATTCCTCCTGGATCCCCCCCCCCCCTTAGGAGTGATGCTGTTCTATATTAGTCTGGAATGTTACTGTTCTGTAAAGATTCATCTGATTTCATCTTCTCTGTCCCTTTTTACACTAGCAAGTGATTCGAAGTCTGTTCAGACAGGCTGCTGAGGTGAGGAATTCTCAGTATTGTACATATTTGCTTGTCAGAATCTGGATGCTATATTAATTTTTCTGACCTTCTGAGGTTTTTGTAACTTCATATAATTGAAATGGTACAGTGAGTGTAGATGCTTATTTACTTGTTTTAATTGATCACAGAGCTTTCTGCTAAAAGTCTTTATGTAAAGATAATGCATTTATGTAGACTATGTGACAAGTGGTTATATTTTTTTGAAAGGCAAATGGTGCAATTAATTATCTCCATCACTACTGGTCTTGAGCTCTGCTAAAATGTATTGTTGATGTCAGTTCAGGTGAGCCTAGATGTGATAAAACAGCAGCAGGAGTAATGTAACAGCACACTTAAATGCTTCTTTGGTCAAAGAGATGCTCTATTTGCCAGGGAAAGTCATGGAACAGGTGATCTTGAGTGCTATCATGAAGCACTTGCAAGAGAACCGGGTGATCAGGCCCAGTCAACATGGGTTCATAAAAGGCAGGTCTTGCCAAACTAACCTGATTGCCTTCTATGACAAAGTGACTCGGCTGCTGGATGAGGGAAAGACTGTGGATGTGGTCTTTCTGGACTTCAGTAAAGCCTTTGACACAGTTTCTCACAGCATTCTGCTACGGAAACTGTCAGCCTCTGGCCTGGACAGGCGCACACTCTCCTGGGTAGAAAACTGGATGGCTGGGCCCAGAGAGTGGTGGTAAATGGTGTTAAGTCCATCTGGATGCCAGTGAGAAGTGGTGTTCCCCAGGGCTCAGTGCTAGGTCCAGTCCTGTTCAATGTCTTCATCAATGACCTTAGCAAGTTTGCAGATGACACAAAGCTGTGTGCAAGTGTCGATCTGCTGGAGGGTAGGGAGGCTCTGCAAAGGGACCTAAACAGGCTGGACCACTGGGCAGTGTCCAATGGCATAAGGATTAACACTGCCAAATGCCAGGTCATGCACTTGAGGCACAACAACCTATGCAGAGCTACAGACTGTGAGAAGTCTGGCTGGAAAACTGTCAGGAGGAGAGGTACCTGGGGGTGTTGGTCGACAGCCGACTGAAAATAATCCAGCAGTGTGCCCAGGTGGCTAAGAAGGCCAATGGCTTGTATCAGAAATGGTGTGACCAGCAGGTCCAGGGAGGTGATTCTCCCTCTGTACTCAGCACTGGTGAGGCCGCTCCTTGAATCCTGTGTCCAGTTCTGGGCCCCTCACCACAAGAAGGATGTTGAGGCTCTGGAGCAAGTCCAGAGAAGAGCAATGAGGTTGGTGAAGGGGCTGGAGAACACGCCCTATGAGGAGCAGCTGAGAGAGCTGGGGTTGTTTAGCCTGGAGAAGAGGAGGCTGAGAGGAGACCTCATTACTCTCTACAACTACCTGAAAGGAGGTTGTAGAGAGGAGGGTGCTGACCTCTTCTCCCAAGTGCCAGGGGGCAGGACAAGAGGGACTGGCCTCAAGCTCCACCAGGGGAGATTTAGGCTGGAGATTAGGAGGAAGTTTTTCACACAGAGGGTCATTGGGCATTGGAATAGGCTGCCTAGGGAGATGGTTGAGTCACCTTCCTTGGAGGTGTTTAAGGCACGGGTAGATGAGGTCCTGAGGGACATGGTTTAGTGTTTGGTAGGAATGGTTTGACTAGATGATCCAGTGGGTCCCTTCCAACCTGGTTGTTCTATGATTCGGTATGTTAATTTTATGTAATGATATGATTTTTGATTGTTTTGTATCAAATAAGGGACAGCAGCAGAAGCTAATGCCTATTTGAAATGGAGAGAGATGAGTAGATTTTTTTGACAAGCTATATTCACTGTCTGCTTAAAAAGTGGTGCTCTGGTTTGTTGCCATTGCAGTGCCAACACGAGGAAATAGATTGCTGTTGTTACAGCTGGATACAAACTGTACTCTTATTACATGCAGAGAAAGCCATTCCATTAGAGTCTTAATGTTTCATGAAATTATACTAGCTCTTGATAGGTTTGGAGGGACAATGGAGAACACCTTTTAAAAAGCTTTAAAAGATCATGAATCGGCATTTTCTTAAAAGAAGTTTGCATTATGTTTTTCCTTTTAAACAACTCTTCCTTATGTTGTTCTGCATTACATAAAGGAAAAAGTGACTAGTGAAATGAAGTATCTTGTTAGGCCACTTTTGGTTTTGTTGGAATATCCAGTTTTCTAGTTTACTTTGAAGTTAAGGATTTTGTTCTTAGATGAGTGGGTGGGAAAAACATTGACTTTCAAAGATGTCTGTGGAATACTTACTGTTAATTCACATTATAGAAAATAGAGTTAAAATATTAAGCTTGCAGATAAGGTGCACATCCTCTTTTGATGCAAAATAGTACTGTATAATGCATTCTGATTTATAGATTCATTCCTACCATAGCTTACAGAATTGGATGCTCTCTTGGTTTTTAAATCATTTCAGCAGTAATAAACAATAATGTAGTTTATATTTGTTAGCCTATGTGTTAGGATGTATCATTTCTTGGTTTTGAGTAATTGCTTTTCAGATTTACTTCCTCTGTTGGCTCTACTGCAGAGGTGGCACAGGGACAGAAGTTTTAAAATCTCACTCAAAGCCAAATGGTGCATTTGTGGCAAAATCACATAACTGATGTCCCTTAGGGCTATAAAGAAGTAATGTCATTGGAGGACAAACCTGGTGCTCCTGTATAGAAGTGCCTTCTGACTGGCACACAGGTATAATTGCTATTTACATAGAAAACTGTCTATTTTTTTATCTAAATAAAAACTATGAACAGAATAAGCACAAGAAAAATGAGACTTAAACTCCATGGCTAAATTACTTCCCTGTGTTTCTTTCTTTAATGTCTTTGCCTATTCAGGCAAATTTTCCCTGAATTTCCAGTTGATGCAGAAAAATAATTGGCCTATCTGTACAGCACAGAACACCATTGCAAGGAAATAAGTCAGAAATATCTGATAAAGTGGACTTCAGCTTTTTGACAAAAGCATAGTGTTGTAGGAAATAGAAAAGATTATAATTTTTCAAGAGGATGGCGTTACTTTTCTTCTTTAAAGCTGTTGCTTTATCCAAGGAGCATATGGAGTGATAGACTAATATGATTAGAATGAATGTGGCACCTGTATTATTTGAGATAGCCATGAACACACAGCAGCACGACCTTCTTTGATATGGGGAAAAAAGCACTTTCCCTCATTCAGCCAGGTTTCTGGTTGTTCAAAGAAAGTCAAACTGAATAGAGGAGAAGATGCAAGACTGAAGACGAGTCTTGGAGGGTCAATAGAATGGAGTGTCAGAGGAAAGTCCTGTTACCTATTCAATAACACAAGCCCCTACTTCTATGTCTTGTTTGGCACGTCGAGTTGTGTAAGACCCATCCTTCAGTTCAAGTAGGCAGAAACATGATCTGTTCCCTTGGAAGTATTCACAGCATCACCATACTGTAGTAATCTGCTATTGTCTTGAATGAGGGTGCATGTTTGAAGCATTCCTCACAAACTTGATGCTGCTCAGCTGTGTGCAAATACTCTTGCAGAATTTGCTCTGCCTCTTGGACACTAGCAGTTATGAGAATTTCATACTTGAAAAATAAAACAATAAATAAAGAAACAGTATGAAATACAAAATGTGTACACAGATGAAAACAGCAAGAGTAAAAATGTATTAAAAGTTGACCTCGCTATTCCTATCATCAAGGCTATTTGTATGTGCTCACTTTGTCAGTATAGGAAAGATTGTTCTTGAAAAGGGCTTTTATTTTTTTAACATACTACTTTTTAAACTCAAGAAAGAGCTTGTGGTTTTTATGATGTAGAAAACTATATACAGATCAAAATGCTAGAATATGTAGTCCAAGAAGCATTAAGTGCCCAATCTTTGTCAACCCTTTTTTCCTTAAGATTTTCTTATAGAACACTTGACTCTGTACAGAGTCAAAGAAATTAATTGAAATTTTTTTTTAAAGTCATCCTTTCTTCCCCCTCTGTTTGGAGAGAATGTTCTAGTCCACATAACCAAAGGAATAAACTATGGTGTGGATGAAACCACTTGCAGATGGTTATGCAGCATAGTACTTAGGGTTGGTATCAAAATTAAAGGATTGTTAAAATTACAGCGATCTAACCTGACTCCCGTATTATTCAATATTTTCATTAGGAATCTGAACAAGGGAATATAGAGCCAGTCTATTACATTTCTCAGTAGTGCCTAGTAACTGGGCAATCGACTGCAATTGAGGAAAGTACTGACAGCTTAGAGAAGTCGTTGGAGAGGACTCAAGTGCAGTTGGACTTGGACAACTATGAAGTTGTATGTTTAGTAAAGGTTAGAAAGAGATAAGGTAAGTAACAGCTCTGCAAAAGGAGTTTTGCAGTTGAGAATGGTGAGAGCACCATAAAAATGTCATTAATGGTGCAATCTTTCTTTTTTTAAAAAAAGTAATATGAGAAATCTAGACAAGCACGTCTCAGATAACATGAGCATTGTTGAACTTTTGGAGGAAAGGGTAGATTGTCCCCTTGAGCTTCCTTCAAGGTCTGTTTTTGATGAATGTCTGACCAAAATCCTTTTGGCTTGTGGTTGCCTGTGAAAATTCTACCACACTGCAGGCAGACCTGTGGAAGAGAAGGAAATGCATAATCCTGACTGTATTGACACCTGTCAGCATGCTGTAAAATGGGAAGAACTGCAATTTAGTAATGCTGGTAGATTTTTAGAATTTTTTTTTTTGTTAGCACACTTGAAAATGCAAAAGTAATCACTTGAAACAGAAGGACTGTGTATATTCCTTCCTGAGATTCAGTTTTACTGAAAGTTTTGAACCTTGCAGCTAGCTCCAGGTTTGCACGTCAGCCTTTGTTGGCATTTCTGCTTGGCTACTCAACTAAAATTTTTTATTTTAACTATTTTTAGAACCAGATTTTTTTATTCTTTTTTAAATTGGATTTTAGCATTGAAGTTAATGATTTCTATTGCAGAATGGCTGTGTTAAAAGAATTTTTGTTGCTTTTAATTCAGCAATACAGTAAAAGCACTGATGTCGTAGCAATTACTTCAGAGATTAGAACAGAATCATAGACTTGTTAAGGTCCAACCATTGGCATAACACCATTGTGCCTACTAAACCATGTACTAAAGCATCAACATCTACACTTTTCTTATTTTTTGTTTTTAACACCTCCAGAAATGGTAACTCCACCACTTCCCTGGGCAGCCTGTTCCAATGCTTCACCATTCTTTCAGTAAAGAATTTTTTCCTAATATCCAATCTGAACCTTCTCTGGCACAACTTGTGGCCGTTTCCTTTCATCCTATCACTAGTTACCTGAGAGAAGAGAGCAGCAGCCACCACACCACAACCTCCTTCCAGAGAGTTGTAGAGAACAATAAGGTGTACCTTTGGCCCCCTTTTCTCCAGGCTAAACAATCCCAGCTCCATCAGCTTCTTATCATGTCACTTGTGCTCCAGACCCTTCACCAGCCTTGTTGCCCTCCTCTGGACATGCTCCAGTAGCTTGAATTCTGCTGTGTAATGAGGGACCCAAAACTGAATGCAGCATTCAAGGTGCAGCCGCAACAGCACTGAAAGAATAAAATAATGCTGTTATCTTAAAAAAAAATCCTCAAACTTTTTGAACGATTTTGAATCAATCTGTCTGCTTTTGATAAAGCCACCCTTCACCAACCTCTCTCAGATTGCTTGGAGTTATGTGATAATGTAAAACCAGATATACCCCTGTATTGTACTGCTGCTGTATCTTGGTCCTCATCAGTATTGACCTCTTTCAGGAAGAGGCATATATCTCGCAAACACAACTCCTGCTGCGTATTGTGTTTTTAACAGATGTGGCTTGGGTTACGTTGGCAGCATTAGACTTGCCTCATTTGTCACCAGCAGTATGTTGCACTTTCTCTGAGATCACTAAAGGCAACATGTGACTGTGCTTAAATCCCTACACTGCTGCTTCACTTTTGCATACATTTGCCTTCTCCGCTTCTTCAGTATAGCAGTTTCAGAGCTTCAGAGTCACCAGGGTGACAACGGTGAATCCCTGTAGCAACCACAGTAAAAGTTAATAGGAAAAACTGCAGGACAGGGAGGCTGAGCCTTTTCTTGTCATACCTCAGATTAGCAGTGTCATACCTCAAATTAGCTAAGTGACTTCAAAGAATAAGCAGAGATGCATTAAGATACTGAAAACAAATAATGTAGTGTGCACACAGTATTAATTAAATAGTAACCTGTAGAAATGACAGTGCTAGAAGGTTGGTGGTTGACAGTAGCAAAAAAAACAAGTACTGGAAGAAGGGGATAAAATACATGTGAAGAAAGGAGATGCTAGGAAGTAGCGAACTCTTGTTATGCTTTTCATGGCTTAAAATACTTAAACTCAGTTTATAACCATTAATTTCTCCTTTGCTTAATGGTAGGGGTTTTTTGGTGTGTGTGGTGGTTTTTGTTTTTGTTTTGGGTTTTTTTTTTTTTTTTTGTAGAAAGGCATGGAATTGAGATTTTTCCAGACTTTGGGAAAGAGATGGCTTCATAGTGTTGCTTAGTATAACAGTGGCAATCTCACCATGCTGGGTAGCTAGGTAGCACTGTGACTTTTCAGCAGAATATAAGCATAACCTAGCAGGTGAGCCCGGGAAGAAGGAGAAGGAAATACTGGGTTTTTCTTTGAGAAGTGGGAGGAATTTCCTTTATGCAGCCGTGAGAAGAATCTTTTGCCTTTCAACTGAAGAAAAGGATCTCATGTGAGATATTTCTTTTTTTTTTGGTATCACAATCTTTACACGAGGAAGCATAATGTTATTTATCTTGGATGTGTCTGGATTAAGTGTGTATCTTTCCTGGTTTCAGCTAGGGTAGAGTAGATTTTCTTCCTATTAGCTGCTGTAGTGCTGTATTTTGGCTGGAGTGTGAGAATAATAATACCACGCTGATGTTTTCAGTTGTTGCTAAGTAATGTTTGCACTATGTTATGGAATTTTCAGCTGGAAAGTTGTCAGTGGGAAAGTGCAAAAGAAACTGGGAAGGAGCATAGCCAGGGCAACTGACCCAAACTAGCCAAAGGGACATTCTCTACCATATAGTGTCATACTTGGTGTATAAACTAAGGTTTTCGCCTGTTTAGGGGTAGCAATCCCTGCATGGGGATGGACTAGGCATTTGTCATTGGCTGGGGAGCAATTGTATTGTGATGTATAGTTTAGTAGTAGTAGTATGTTTCCTTTTTGCTGTTCTATTAAACTGTCTTTATCTCAACCCATGAACTTCAGTTTTTTCCATCCTCCTTCTCATCCCACTGTGGTGTGAGGGTGAGGTCAACAATAGACTGCATGGTGCTTATTTGCCAACTGGAGTTAAGCCACGACAATATCTCATCCCGTACCAGTGAACCTAGGCTAGGATCCTAGACCTTATTTTTGTAGATTTGCTGATCAAAAAGCACAGTAAAAGGCTCTCTAGAGAGATGTTAAAGCTTCAAATTGTAGCCTGAATGGGTAGCCTGATCCAAATCCTATAATTCTTGAGTCCCTCTCCTTTGATACTGGTATTGATAACAAAAGGATGAAAATAACTGATAGTGTTTGTTAGTCCATCAGGTCCACATAATTATGAATATCCTACGTCAATAAAAGCTCCATGGTCTTCAACGTCTCAAGTTATCACTGTACTTCCACCAATGTAACATAACACTTAAATTACAATTCTTAAGTTAGCTGTAATTGCAGTGCACTGCAGTTCCCAGACAGACCTGTGCTACCTGCCTGGTTTCACTCCATTGGTATTTAAAGCAAATTTTCCCACTTGCCTATTTAGTCTTTGCTGAAATTCTTTATTTTACCATTGATGTCTCTGAAATTGGTTCCTCTGCAAATAGGTTCATTGTTATTTGCACTATGCTAATATTACATCGTCATAAAGCGGTGTGATGGCAAATTACAGCTGTGTATCTCAGTGGTCTCCTTTTGTGATATTCCACACAAACAGCAGTGTAACCTTTGGCACAGTTGTGGATTTTTTTTTTTTTTTTCTCCTCCAGTCAAAATGTCAGCCAATTCAGAGGGGAAATGGTACAATCAGTAAATGAAATAAGGATGCATTTATTTATTTCAGACAAAAGGTAATGGAAGTGGTTTATCTTCACAAATTCTCTTCATTAAAAGCTAAATAGTACCTCAGTATCATGTACTCCTTGAACTCCAACAGAAAATTTTTGAAACAAGAGCCCATCCTCAAAGTACTTGTGAGTGTGTGAAATCAGAGTTGGAACTGATCTGAGGACTAGACCAGAAGACCACAATTGTGTATATGCAATACATAGAGTTTTACCAGGGTGGTTTGATTTTGACAGATGACTAGACTGTGCATAGATTTAACCCAAAGTGCTTATAAATACCATAGCTGAAGGTGACTGCTTTGTTTTGATTTTATCTATTCAAGTTGTTATCTTGTGATTGTTTCTTCTTATCAGTAAGTGTCAGTGAAAATATGTTGCAAATTTCTAAGACATTGCAACTTTTTAATTATTCATTTACGCTGATTAAATTTTCAGCAAAAAATATGAGAGTGCATATTTGTCAAGATCCAAGTGATTCTTCAATGACTGTATGAAATTAATATAAGGGTATTTGTTTCTTGTGTGCTTTTGGCTTCACTGTGGTGTATACTTTGGAATTGTTCTTGTGCACAATGACCATAAATACAAATAAACTCTGTAAAGGTCTTGCACAGTTTGTACACAGCAATTCATATTGAGTCAATTTCTTTAAATTTTCAACAAGGATTTGATGTAGTTTAGTTCATTTAAAATTGACTTGAATTAACATGTCTCTAAATTAGTTTGGTGAATTAAATTGAATTAAGGACATTGTAATTATGTATGAGAAACTCTACATAATGATCAATGAGCTTTTTATAGTTCAGCTTTATAAGGACAACTTGGAAGTAAATGTAAATATATGAAGGGAATTTTTAGCTTCTGTCCGTTACCCTCTTTGTTTTGGGAACTTCAACTTATTTTGTTTTGTAGTTGCCTATCACCTTGAATTTTCTTCCCCCCACTTTTAAAAGGATATGAATTGTGTGGTATCAAAGTACATAGTTTGACATTGTAATTCACTTCAAATTTCTATTTTATATTGCTTTGCAATAACTTTTAGTCTGATTGTTGATGTAGACAAGTCCTGATCTCCTCCTGTGACCAGGTGACCTGCTTAGTGGGTGAGGGAAAGGCTGAGGATGTTGTCTGTCTAGACTTCAGTAGGTTTAATTTTTTAACAGTGATCTGGATGAGGAAATTGAATGCACCCACAGCAAGTTTGCAGATGACACCAAGCTAGGCAAAAGTATTGATCTGCTTAATGTTCTGCAGAGGGACCTGGACAGGCCAGATTGATGGGCCAGGGCCAGTTGTATGGGGTTCAACCACGCTCAGTGTCGAGTCCTGCATGTGGACTGCAACAGCCTTATGCAACCCTCCAGGCTTGTGAAAGGGTTGCTGTGAAGCTACCTGGTGGAAAAGGACCTGGAGGTAGCTTGTCAGTAGTGGTGGAACATCAATGTGGCCAGATGGCCAAGAAGGCAAGAAGCATCCTGACTTGTATCAGAAATGGTGTGTTCAGCAGGAGTAGGGAAGTGATAGTGCTCCTCTACTCAGTCGTGGTGAGGCTGCACCTCAAATCCTGCATTTGATTTTGGGCCCTCCAGAAAAACAGTGAGGGGCTGGAGTGCATTTAGAGTAGGGCAGCGGAGCTGGTGAAGTGTCTGGAGGACAGGGGTTATGAGAATCAGCTGAAGGAGGTGATGTTGTTTAGCCTGGAGAAGAGGAGACTGAGAGGGGAGACCTCATAGCTCTCTACAGCTACCTGAAAAGAGGTTGTAGCGAGGTGGGTGTTGGTCTCTTCTGCCAAGTAACAAGCAATAGGATGAGATGGAATGGCCTCACATTGTGCCAGGGGAGGTTCAGATTAGATATCAGGAAGTATTTCTTTATGGAAAGGGTTGTCAAGCCCTTGAAGATGCTGCCTGAGGAAATAGTGGAGTCACCATCCTTGGAGATACTTACAATGTGTGCATGTCGCACTCAGAGACATGATTTAGCAGTGGGCTTGGCAGTGTTAGGTTTATAGTTGGACTTGATGATCTTAAGGGTCTTTTTTAACCTTAAGTATTCTGTGATTCTGTAGGTGTGTCCCAAAACTCCTTGACACATAATACAGGTACATGGCATTTCCTTTTGTTTTCTTTGTGAACCAAAGGAATATTAAGCCCATTTTAAAATTTTTGTGGGATTATGAGTGCTTTGTTTTGTAACTGAGGAACTGGAACTCTCACAATGAGACTACAAGGATCAGATCTCCAAACAGACTCAGAACTTTCAGATTTTCTAAAATGCTTTATTTATTAAAAATAAATATTACTGGTGTATTTTCCCAGTATGATAGCTTCTTTAATATGCTGTTGCTTATTTTACTTCACATTTTAAGTTCATAGAAGGGGGATTGGAATTGGATGATCTTTAAGGTCCCTTCCAAACCATTTGATGATTCCTTTGCCTATGCTTGTATTGCTTTCTGTGTGTGCCACTTGTAATGCTCTTAAACTCAGCTGGACCAACTTGAAACCATTCTTTAGATATAAAAATATATTCAAGGAAGATTTAAGGGAATTATTTTGTTTTCCAGGCTAAACTAGTAATAATAGCCTTATTTAGTTTGCTGACATGTTTATTCCCACTTTGAGAAAAGAGATGTAAATTAACTGAATGTTTTGTTGCAGTGTACTTTAGCAGTTAAATTGTAACTTACTACAAAAGCATAGTGGGTGGACCAAAAAACTTGTTGATTTGCATGGATTGATTTTTGAAATGCTGTGTTTCCTGGACTAAAAATATTTCACATATCAGTCTGTCAGCTGATAAATGCTATTATAACGGTTTTATTTTCAGTAGGGCTGAAAGTCTGCTATGTCTATCTTATTTATTGCCAGGAGAAATTATAATCAGGAGGACCTCAGCTATACAGACTGCTCTACGGAATTAAGAAATACAAAGAAAAATATGCATGGTTTTGTATGTTAGCAAAAATGGAAATATTTTCCTTTTCAATCCCAATGGAACCTATGCTAATGATACTATCTATATATATATATTTTTTTCCCCCATATATATATGGGAATTTGCTGAAAGACAAGAGGAAGATTGGGGGGGAGTTTTTTAATGATATGATCACTGCTATGAAGTGTAAGGAGCTGAAAAAGTTGTGGAAAACTTACAGGGAGATTTTTGAAAGTTGTAGAAATTCTGGAAGCATTAGTTAAGGTAAATAGATTGTTTTAACACTTCAAAATGTGATTTTTAGTACCAGTTGAAATAAGTTAATGGTAAACAAAGAAGGTAGCTACATTAAAAAAACAACCCTAATTTCAAAACAGTGTTAGTGGTTTCAATATTCTTTTATTTTCTTCAATTGCTGTCATTTCTGTAATGATCAGAGAGGGTTAATTATTTACTACTGCAGAAATGTACTTTCTAGGTAATTCCTCAGATTAAGTGTTTGCATGGCTTCTGTCATGCATTCTATTGCTGAATATCATCTTATTAATGTTAATTAATCCCTTGTATGGTATATCAATCAAGTGTGTAAAAGGATTGACATATGATATTCTGATCAAATATGTAAGTAAAAGTAAGTTAATTGGCATGGGCTGCTACGAAGAGAGAACGTGTATTTACCAGTTCTTTCTTTGTCAAAGTCAGAATAGCTCAAGCACCTCAGAAGCCTTTTAGATGTTTTGGAACACAGATCCAGCATTTTGAAAAGTGGCTGCATGTCCCGGGACTGTACTTCTAATCAATTAGTAGTGTGGTGGTTTAGATTGATTACAACCAAGTGGAACCATCCTAAGCTAACTATTGCCAATCTCTTATGCTTTGCAAAGGAGGGAATGGATATGCAGTCCCTTTTCTCAAATGACATTTTATGAAATAAATTTAAAATAGGTGCCTTCAGGGTCTGCATAAAACAACAGTACATTGGGAAGTTGACTTCATCATCAAATTGTTGTATGCAATTTCTGCACATGACCCAACAGTCTGGCATTGTTTGCTGCATGTAAATTATCTGTCATTGAGCTATTGGTGTA
Organism: Coccyzus lansbergi; assembly: GCA_033558105.1. Taxonomy (NCBI): domain Eukaryota; kingdom Metazoa; phylum Chordata; class Aves; order Cuculiformes; family Coccyzidae; genus Coccyzus; species Coccyzus lansbergi. Next base: position 2,859,985 of record JAUMJK010000708.1, read on the forward strand.
CAAAACTCATAAGCATGAATTGTCACACATTGAAACATTTTGGGTCATCAGAGAAGCTTTGGAGTTAAAATTGAGAATTTGACATACAGCATAAAATTAGTGAATTCTTACTTTATAGGCTGGTGTTCCTAATGAACTGTACTTTTAAAAGTATTTACTTGTTTTTAATGACAATGTATTCTTTCCAGAACACTTCAAAATGTGCAGAATTATACATACCTTACCCTGCATGCTGTATATATGTGATAGAGAACGTTACAGGGGAAAACAGAGAGGCTTGTAATTAGTTGCTTGCTGCCATGTCTGTACTTTTTCTGAAAGCTCTGTCATTGAGATGATGCGAGAGTTACTAGAATCACTGAAGCAATACGATGAAGATTGTTGCCTATTAAATTTACATCTTTTAAATATTACCTATTACCTGTGATACTTTCAGGGATTTGAATACATACCAGAGATAATGCAAATAGTGCTTTATTGCAGTAGCTTTGTGTTCAGTGACCTGTGTGCAGTCTATATCATTATTGTTTTTAACTTTATCCTCATTGTGTGTATGTATAAATGCATTATTTAAGTAAAGGTGCTATCTCGATTGCCAGCTACACTTTTGTGATGTAGATTTTTGTGCATGAATACCAAACTTTACTTTCTAGTCCTTCTAGATGTGTTGCCTTTTAGCAGTACTAAAATTTTCTGAAAGAAGTGTAATCTTGTCTGATGTGTATCGCCATAGGTTTTTCCCTCAGTATAATAATAATAATGATAGATTGAAGATTTCTGCCATGTAAAAATGAAGGTTATATCTTGCTCTGTGTTTCATTGTACTAGTCTCATTTTTATCTTTTAAAGATGATGAGCTACAGGAGAGGCAGGGGTAGCTTGTGTTTTGTCTGAACACGGTACTAAAATCTGTTACTGACAACAGATTCAGATGCAGCTCTGATTACGTCTATGAAAGTTAGAAAGAAGATAGGAGAGCATCATGGGAGACTTAAGGATGGTTTCATCATGAAGGCAAGAAGGCTGATACACTTCATAGCTGCTTTAATGATAGGGACCACCATATTGACATTTATCAATTTATCAGTACCTGGTTTTACAGGAGACAGTGACTTTGACTTTGTTAAGCAGATGTTTGAATGCTATAGTAATTAGTTCTCTGGGTGATACATTAAATGAATACGTCTGTGTACTACTTGACATGTTCTTTAATTGTATGATATGGTTGGACTGCAATGGTATGGTATGGTTGGACTCAATGATCTTGTGGGTCTCTTCCAATCTGGTGATTCTATGATTACTTTTTTCTTTCCTGTTTTCCCACTAAACTTCAGTAGCAATTAATATAGGTGGTGTTTGCCTTATTTACAGGGATGAATTGTACGGAAAATAAAGGAAAAGAAGAAATCCAGGCAGAGCAGCAGACCTTCTAAGAAACTGCCTTTAAGACCTTTGACAAGACACAAAGCTGCCCTTGCTTTGTTTTTGTGAAATGAAGGCCTTTTCCTTTTTGTGAAAGGAAGAAAGGGCTTCCTTTATTCATAGAAGTGTTGTAATAATAAAAAATGGAAGTGGTGGCACTACTAGATTTGGACTCATAAATACTTAATGGGCTAGAATATATTACTGTGGTATTTTTAGAGTTTAAGATTTTAAACTTACGATTCTGAATCCTTCCTTTTATGGCTGTACTGTCTGATTTGGGATTGGTATGTTGGCTACTTAAACTCTTTGCTAGAAATTTAGACACTTGATCAATGGAGCCGTATGTGCTGCTTCGACTCATATGGTTGGGAATTTGCTGAGAGAAAAAGGGAAGATGGAGGCTTATTAAATAAGGTGGCATGGTATCAGAAGGCTCGGCAACAGATACTTTTTCTGCTCTGAAATCCATGACAGCAGCTGTTGTGTTCTCTTAGTTGACATCGAGGGCAGCTGTCTTGGCTCCCCATTTCCCGTTGATGGAAGAAAGTTATTCAAAGTATACATGTATGTGTCAGGAACACAGGGAGCACTTTTCTTCTTTGTAGTTGTTGCTGTGCTCTCCTGGAGATTGCTTTTGTACTGTAACAGTTATAGTAGAAAACTAACGCCAAAACAGGAGCCTTTAAGTTCTCATTTAGCAATAACTGTCTGTGTCTAAAACTAAAGATTAGCTATGGAAAGACAGGAGTGTCAGTTTCTTTCTAAATACAGTTTCATTTTGTTCATTTTTCCTTGAAGTCATTCCAGTTACAGGATGGCTATCTGCCATCTCCATCTCTAAGATTGTTCACTGATTTTCTCCAGAATGCTTTGCCCTTATTATTTTTTCTTAGTGCATGTGAATTTACCTTACTTATTATGTGCCTGTGCATTAGGAAACTGGCAGGAATCAGTGTACAGAATTACATTGAAGGAGTGAGCTACTGTTCTTAAATATGGAGAAAAGTTACAGGTTTAATGTTTTCTGAATGTATCATGAGAAATATGGTATTGCAGTTGAGAATGGAATTATATCCAGTGTTTTCATTTTGTAATGGTAAAAAGGCAACCACAGAATCTTATGTTATAAAATTTCAGTGTAATTGAAAATAAATGAGCAAATCACAGCAAAAGTAAACTTTTTTATTATCTTAATGTGTAGACCGGTGTGGTAAGAACAAAATGATGAAGAAATAATAATTTTAGACATTATTCAGACAGGTGCATTTGTGTTTAACTGTCTCCAGCAATGTGCTCACCAGAAGTCCTAATTGCAGCTGAACAGAGCCAGCAGGTAAATTGTGCCATGCCAATTATATCAGATTTGTTGACGTCAACTGTGCCTTGTGCAGCATGTCAGCCAGGCATGTTTGTCAAGCCACATGTGATGCTTGCTGGTGTTCAAGAGCACATGATTCATCCTGCTATACACTCTGCTGTTAAACAAATTCATAGAGAGCAGCACAGCATGTCATGTTTTCTGTACATCTGAGGGCAGTGGGAGTTTCCTGTGGAAGTAAGAGACCGACATCCGCCCTGCCATAACCTGCTTACAACTGCCTGAAAGGAGATTGTGATGAGGCTGGTATTGGTCTCTTCTTCCATGTAACAAGTGATAGGCTACGAGTAAATTGACTCGAGTTGTGCCAGGGAGATGTTAGACTCAATATTGGGAAATAATACTTAACAGAAAGGGTTGTCAAGCATTGGAACAGGTTGCCTAGGGAAATGGTTGAGTCACCATCCCTGTGGGTAGTTAAAAGCTAGGTGAATGTGCTGCTTAAGGACATGGTTTAGTGGTGGATTTAGCAGTGCTGGGTTTATGGTTGGTCTAGGTGATCTTAAAGGCCTTTTCTAACCTAAAGGATTCTGTGAAGAATTGAAAATTTTTAATCTTACTTCTAATTCTTATACAAGTGTTAGCTTGGATGAAAGCCAAATGAGAGGGCTAAATTTTGGCCTTGCTACAATTTCAAAAGCAAAGATTTTTCTGGTTTTGGATGAGTTCTTTCTAGATAAACATAGAATAACTCCAAGGATACCTGCGGGTAGTGGAAAAATATGTGGTCAGACTACAGCTTTCATAGCTGTCTATTTATCACACACTCTTCACTGATTATCTCTAGACCTTTTTTGAGCTTCAGTGCAGATTTATTTGTTTAATCCCTAAATTGTACTAAAGTAATAATGTATATTCACTATATAGAATAAAAGTAACCATATAGGGATATATTTGTTTTCTGTAACATTTGAAATAATTTGAGGTGTATTTTTACATTTAGATGTAAATTTATTTCATATACGAGTTTGAAGAAATAGTTTACTGATGCATTTTCTAATTGTTAAAAATAGTCAATAGACCTTTATTTAAAGAGAACAAGTTGGAAAACTGAATAAGAATATTCCATTCAAAGTGACAAATGGGTATGTTACAATGAGAGTCTAAACCCACTTTTTATTTTGTTCTGGAAAGTAAAGTGAATAGGCTTTAATTTTGAAAGTGATTTTGCTGTGAGGCAGCCCTGCTACCACTGCAGTCTTATTTCAGGTGTTCCAGAGAATATTGCTCTGATGAGGTGAGGGGACAGAGTCACTGCAAACTATTGGGGAGAGCAAGACACACAAACAAAACCAACAACCTTCTAAATGAAAATGTTGAAGGTTTTGATTACACACATTTCTTTTTAAAGCAAAATATACTATTTTTTCCTGATCCTATGGTTATTTTGTATGCACTTATTTGAATAATAGAACGATGTAGTAATCAAGAGATCATCTAGTCTGATGAAGGAGTCATTGCCTCCTCCTTGAGTAATTTGTGCCTGTCCTTATCATGAGAAGTTTTTCCCCTAATGTTTAGCTGTAATTAAAGCCTGTTAATTCTTGAAAATCCCTTTTCATATTTATGAAAAATCATATATCTTGGGCACTAAGTTGGACCTTCAGAGTCCACATTCCAAGGTTCAAGATTGTGTTGATTCTGCACTGTATCTTAATTATCATGTTACCTGTATCCTCAGAAATCACCTTTGTTGCTGTTCTTAGACTGGGACTTAGACTGGCTTAAACAATGTGCCAACAGAAATTGTATGAAATTCAGTAAGGGCAAATTCCAAGTCCTGTGTTTGGGATGGACTAAGCTCTGGTAGGAAGCTTCGGAACAGATTGTCAGGGAGGTTGTGGATTCTCTTGTACTGGAGGATTTTTGAGATATGCTCAAAGCCTTGTGCAATCTCATTTGTTTCAATGCCATCCCTGCCTAAGGGTAGCTTTTTGGGTAACTTTTCTATTATTCTGGTGTTAAAAAGAAGAGACCTTAAGGATCATCCAGTTCCACCCCTGCCTGCCATGGGCAGGGACACCTTCAACTGGATCAGGTTGCTTAAAGTCCCGTCCAACCTAGCCTTGAACATCTCTAGGATAGGGCAGCCACGACTTTTCCTGGCAACCTGTGCCACTGATGTTCCTTCCTAACATCTCCTCTAAGTCTCCCACAGACAACACCAACACCAACAGAATTGACGCAGTAGCTTGAGAGGCAACTCAGGATAGTTCTCTGCAGGGTATGGGAAGTCAGAGGCGGGCTCTCATTCACTGAGTGAAGACCTGCTTACAAGAAAAGCATTTCATTGGTTTTATAATGACCTGTGCTACCGAACAATTAACTTCTATGTTTTGTATCATCTGATGAGTGTGGGTTTTTCTTTCTGCCTCTTCAGCTGTTTGGCTGTGTTCCCAAATAGAGCTGACTAGTGGTGTGTTTGTACATGGATCACTGACGCTGGGTGTGTGTAACAGAAGAAAAGAAATGCTCTCCTAACCAGCTCTCTGGAAGAAACAGTATCTATTGCCTGCAAGCTTATCTTGTTCAACATCTGATGTGTTGAGGGCAAGTGAAGGGACACCAAGCTGTGCAGTTAATAAGCAATTTTTCAGTGTAGTGTCACAGTGCAGTAGTTAAGTCCAGGACTAACTGACCTAAAACTAAATATGCTACTTTAGTGCCAGAAGTGGGAAAATTATGGGAAAGAAGTTAATCTTTCTATTTCAAATGGATTTGGAATTCTTTTTTTATGAAGCACTTAACAATTAAACATATATACAGGAGTGTTTTCTTTTTTTCCTCCTGGATTTTTTCATCTTTAAAAAACTATTTAAAATTCACTTGTGTGGGATAAGAGAGATTAACTTCTAAATTTACCAGCCTAATAACAGACACCTGGCCTGGGTTTTCAGAAGGACCATATTGGCTTCTTTCTGACAAAAAAACATACTCTTTTGAATGCAGTGGAAATGAACTTCTGCCATGCAAAGTGGATATTGACTGACTCAGTAATGTGAATTTGATATGAACTGGCATTATCTATTTGAAACAATGTTATCTTGGTTGGTGTCTAGCAATCAGGGAATAGGTTCTTTCTGTGTCATATTTTTAAGTGTCACGTTCATAGAAGAGTGATGATTTATCTGAGTTACTCAAATGTAAAAGAAAGTACAAAAATTGCTCTAAAATATGAACCTGTAGGAAACTCAAAGAAACAAAACAACCAAGCCCCCAAGTAAATGATTTTGATCCATGGCATTTTGTTACAATATTATGCTAAACTAGCATAATATGAACTGAGCATCACATTCTCCAGGCATACATTTCCATTGCTGACTGATGCAATTGTCTCATTGTCAAATGCTGGGTTATAACAGCTTATTGCTTTTATTTCATGAAGAGTGATTTAATTTCTAGAACAGTGAGTTCTTAAGATATTATGCACATAAACTTTTTTACTATGAATAGAAGAAGTCATAGCTGTTTTTTGTTGAAGAACGTGAAGTTGGAAGATCTCCATTATGTAATTATTCTATAAAAATAAGGGCAAGCCCAGGTATTTACTCGACATTCTAATTCTATTTAGACAAGAATATATTGTCAAGCCATTCAAATTACCTTCACGCTTAAAAATCATACTGATTCTAACTGACAGCTAGAGGCAACAGTATATAATGTACTACATTCCTTTACGTACTCCAAACACAACCATTTTAAGACAACACCTATCAGAGCTATATTTTAAGTACCTCTGTTTTGGGCTGCTATGTACTAGGGAACAGAAAGCACTTCAATTAAAACTCTTTATACCTAATTAAAAATAATAAAAGATTACTCTCAAGCTTAGTTGATAGTTGCATACAATTACGAACAAATTATTGTTTATCACAAGCTGAAGTCCTACTTAGAGTGGAAAGGACTATTGCATAGATGTACACTAACTCTGGCTTCACTCCAAACGAGTTCTGATTCAGAGCCATGCTGATACAAAAATAATGACTGCACTTAGAAGTCCATATGAATGAGGCAAGAGCATAGACACGAAAATTTGTGCTATTACATGTCCTGATGCTTAAAATCTTGGAAAGGCTGTTTTGTGATAGCCAACAGCTAACTGGTAAGCTATTCAAAGCCATCCTTTTCTTTTTGGTAGCAGGGTGGGGGGGATTGGGTGGGTGGGAGGGTCTTCTTTTTCCTTAGTTTTATCCCTTTTCTCTCGTTATTTCTGACCAAACACAAAGAACATAACTGGAGAGTTAAGCAATTCTCTGATTTCCTTGGCAACCTTGAACAAGTCACAAACCTTGCCCAGTTCCTGGTCATCTTTAATCTCTTCTAGGTTAGAACTTCTGAGGAGGAGGGAAAGGAGGCTGTATGCTAAAATGCTTCTGATTGTCATTAGAAATTGTAGTTATGTAAACAACTTGCATCTAAATAATGCTGATTGAGATCAGTCTTGCTATCTTCTCACTGCAGATGATAGCAGTAATGAATTCAGCTAGTTTGCATATGTAGCTTGCTCTTAACCATAGCAGCTCATCACATGCTGCAATAACCTGAGAACTGAGTAAACACTTCTACACTTAGTTCTGCAGAGCTTCATGCTTCCGAGACTACATATTGCCAGCATGACACATCCTAATTAATTTAGAACTCATTGCAGTCGCTACTGTCTAAGCATGCAGAGGCATTGTATGTAGGTTGAACTCAGCCCTTTTAACAGTTTCTTCTGTTCCACGGTCTTCCCATGAAATATCAAACCTGTAATTGGTCTGGTGGAAACTGCTGCAGAGATATGAGTTAGTTTATCTTCAGTATGTGCATCCACAGGCAGCAAACTGAGGAAGAGGTGCCAGTATCAAGGAGCAGCAATAGTAGTATATGTAGTCTAAATATGAATACTCATATAACCTCTCTAAAATTTCTCTGAACATTGGTCATGAGAGTGCCAGAATGCTAGATCAGGACTAGTTAATTTTCAGGAACACTAATGTGAATTTTTCTTCACCCCTGTTCCATGTAACCAATCTTAATGCACTGAAAAGACAGTCCTGGTCCCTACCCATGGATGGTCTTAAAGGTCCTTTCCAAGCCAAACCATTCTATGAACCTGTGAAATCCAGAAGTCTTTTAAGATTAAGATTTCTGTGCTGTGAAGGTGTGTCAATGAAAAGAAATGGCACAACAGAAATGACGTTTTCAGCAATTCTGGCTTTGGACAGGGGATAAATTTTAACTCATCCTCGTGTAACTGCTGTGGAATAAATCAGTAAAACAATGTGAGAGGTACTTATGGTTGCAACTCCTTAGTAAATCAGACTGCGCAAAAGCAAACCGATTGATGAATCACTGCGCAGATGCACTGGAATAGAATAGGATGTGATTTTATTTTTAAATTAAGTACATTTCAATAAATATATGCAAACCAAAGGTCATAAATAATAATCTTTGTCTCAGATGTGCTGGGCATCAGTTTTCCATGTGAAAGCTTAACAAACAGTGGATAGTTCTCAAAGTACTTGTTTCCTTAACTTGAGCATACACTTGAGTTACTTGAGTTACTCTTGCTGTGGGTTTCAAAGAGACTTGCATCCTCTGAAGTCCAGGCAAGCAGAGGATGCAGTAACACGCTTGTAGGTAGCAGTGCTGGGTTTCTCTATATAGCGTGCTGCTGTATGGTCTAGTGCACTATAAAAATCTTTCCTAAAGAGATGGACACCTAAATCCTGAGTTACAAAGGTGGTCCTAATTTTAGGTGTGTGACGTCAACAACAGTATTCATGTTGGTAACCTAATCTGCAGATATGATGCTTTACTATGGATTGGACTGCAGGAGCTCTCTGACTGGATGGATAAAGTGACTTGCTTTTTGTAGCTTACAATCATTTCTGGATGCCTTGAATTAAGAACATCCTAATTAATTAGTGTCTTAAATCAAAACCAGACTGACGCACAACAACTATAGAAAGCTCAGCAGTGGAGGCATTCTGTTAGATATTCTGTTGTCTGTAATAAAATGTAAAGGTAAATAACCTAGAGATGCAATAAAAAAAGGAAACCTGGGCTTCTGGGCCTCTGCATTTTGTGGAGAAGATAACTTGGCAGCTGGCTAAGAGGAGAAGCAAAACCAGATAAATTCTTTGGGGTTTTTGTGAAGAATTTAACAGTTAGAGGTTTGTTTTTTTTTTAATCACTCAACTATTTTATTACCACAAAATTTTGCTGTATATCTTTTGATTAAATCATTTGTTGTTCTCTAACTAGGGGATGGTTTGGTGGGTGAGCTGGAATTCAGTTGTTGGGTTGTTTTTTAAATGAATTACGAAACTGCTCTTATCCAGGGATTTGCAGAACTATTTTGCAGTTCCATAAACTGGGTCCTCAATATGTCATAGCCACTCAGCATGCCCTCCAGCATATCAGAAGGAAAACAGGAATAGGTTTTATTTCATAAAAGCTAGCATAAAAGAGGTCAAAAACCAGCAAGAGGATGTTCCAGTTGGAGATGGTAACTAAAAAGGCTGTTTGATGTGCAGAAGATGCCGCATGGGGTGCTTGAACCCCGTGGGTCACTGTGAAAGTGTGTTTTGTTTAGTTTGGCTGGTTTGTTGATGTTTTTGAAGTAAATATTTGGTAGAGTACCTGTAGTAATTAACAGTGGCCTGTAGTCTGGATTAATCTTTCCTTGTGTCCAATAAACAAATATTTATTGCTTTATCTGCAGTGTTTTGTTGCACACAGGTAAAATGCAAATCCAACAATGCACTTCACAAATCCAAAACAGATTGGGTGTAAGACATTATGCTTTTCAGTGTATGGTAATTCAGATCATAGAATCATAGAATAATCAGGTTGGAAGAGACCCCACCAGATCATAAAGTCCAACCATTCCTATCAAATACTAAACCATGCCACTCAGTACCTTGTCCACCCGTCCCTTAAACACCTCCAGAGAAGGTGACTCAACCCCCTCTCTAGGCAGGCAATTCCAGTGCCCAGTGAAAAATATGTTTTCCTAACTTGCTCATTATGACTCTTTCTCCCAATCTTTATGGTTGTCTCTTATAAATATGTCCATTTTCCTAGAAAATATTACATTCAAACTGATTTTCTTTTAGTAAAATAAATACCACGTATATATTCACACAGCTTTCAGCTCACTTTCACTAGCTACTGAGAGTAACTGTGACTATTAAGTGTTAACACAATTAGATCTACCTGTAAGGGATTACCAGACTGCTTGCCATTTAGATCAGTGTAGTTGAAACTCAACAAGGGTTTATGGTTCAAGTTCAGTTTAAGCAAATTTTGCTAAAAATTGCTCATTTGTTATATAACAAATAGGGCATAAATGTTGTTAGAACAAACTGAAGTAAACACCTCTAGGCAAAAATATGTTCTGCCTGGAAAAAAAAATAGTATTGAAACCAAGCAAAAGAACAAAATAATGTTTACTCAGACACTGTGTGCTTTTTAAAAGGCACAAATGACAATGATTTCTGGAGAGTATTCTCCAAAACAAATGTGTGATTAGGTTTAAAGATTCACAGTTCACCACCATTACATTTAGTTGTCAAGAACATACTTCACTGCTGTACTTGGGGTGGTCCAGGCAGGAGTTTGGCTGGACACTCCTGTTCAAAAGTGGTCCTGTTAGAGCAAAGAGGGAACTTCTGGCAAATTATTCTTCCAAAATAAGCTAAACTTCCCCAACCCAAATTGTGGTCTTTTTTTGTGTCATGCATGTTATCCAAACTTTGATTCTTCTGCTTCAGATGACAATTCTTTTCAGTAAGATTCAGTTTTGAGTTTATAGAGATAAGATCCTCTGCAAAAGATATGTTCAGAGATCAAATTCTGTCTTTTGAAGGTTTTCTGTGGAACTAAGGGCAAAATGAAGATAAACAAAGCAAGAACATGAGGCTACTTAAATTCATGGATCTCCAAATGGTCTTTAACTGATAGTGATATATACATACACATATATTTAATATTGTTTCTTTTCCCCTCTGTGCATAAGGCAATGAGGCCAAAATGCTGTGATAATATGGACAATATTATTAAAGAATATTTTTTCACCAGTTAATATCTCGCTAATTTTCATCCAGTAGAATAAAAATTTCTGTACTGCAGTTTACCTTCTCTAGTTAAATTAAAACAAGCTGAGCATGTTAACTACCATCAACCGTGTCTTGTAAACACTGCTTCAATAGGAAAGTTCAGATCATAGGAAATAAACCCAGAGAATATTCTGTCTATGGGAAACAGCGGATCTCAAAATATTTTATATCATTAGGAAGATTTAAGATCACTAACTAATGTGCCTTCAATATACCACATTTATTGTTGGGATTAAAAATAATGAATTAACTGTTTGATTATTTTTATTCCATAGTAATTACATGTAAGTGAATTTGCAGTTCTTGAAATACTTACATTACCAGAGGTGTCCAAAACCAGTACATACTATCATGCATCTAGCTAAAGACTTATGTTGCCTTTTCACAAGAAGAAAAGTTGAGTCTGGCTAAGTTTGTACCATCCTAAAAATTCATATACCTTGGTTTCTTTGTTAATTTGGCATTAATTCACCAAAATGCTTGGAAGTGGGGTGGAACAGTGTTGTATATAATAGTTGAAAATACTAGCTGAAGGCTTCATGTTACTACCTCTCCACAGACAGAACAGAAATGATATGCCAAAGGTTTTTTTACCAGCCATTCATGCCCAACCAACTGATGTGTTCTTGAGCAAGCAAGCTGGATTGCAGATATGTAACCATATGCACACGTACATCATGACTGAAAACCAAGCCTAGAGAATGGAAGACCTTAGAGCAGCTTTCCAGTACTTGGAGGGGCCTTCAGGAAGGCTGGGAAAGGGCTTTATATCAGGGAGTGCAGGAATAGGATGAGGGAGAATGGTTTTAAAGAGGGAAGAAGAAATGTTTTCCTGTGAAGGTGATGAGGCTGTTGCCGGGGTTGCCCATAGAAGTGGTGGCTGCCCCATCCCTGGAGGTGTTCAAGGCCAGGTCAGATAAGATTTTAAGCAACCTGGTCTAGTTGGAGGTGTCACTGCCCGTGGCAGGGGGGCTGGAACTGGATGGGTTTTAAGGTCCCTTCCAACCTAAACCATTCTGTGATTATTAGTTTTATATCTTTAATTTATCAAGCACAAATCCTGCAAATAGCTGTCAGAAGCTATTACTGATGGCACCTGCAAGGCTTCATTAACAATCACTCAGAGACTGGTGAGTGCTTCTGTTTTGATGCTTGCACTGCTGCAAACAACCTATACGTAATATTAGCTGTAGCATCTGTTCTCCTGAAACTGTTGCAAAGTAGTGCTTGTGGATGTATAGATTTCTGTACACCATAATTATATAAGGAGGCTAAATAATAAAGTGTAAACAAATGAACTGTAGCTTGCCAAATAAGACATCTCCATTTGGGAGTGGGATTGGGAAATGTGTACACGTGTGCCTTCTCAGCAAGGTGGAAGCAGTGAAATTAAAGGCTGAGGAGGGAGGAAGATTCTTCTGTGTGTTGGTAGGAAAAATAATGATGGTGATTTTTGTTTTTAATTCATTGATGTATCTGTATTATTAATGTGGTAGTAATAACTAAGGTGCTTGAAATGATTGCGTATGTGATTATTAAACTATCAATCTTTTTAATTTTAAATCCTTTATTAAAGGCCATGTTTAAGGACAACTCAATAATGAGCTGGGAAGACTACGTAAGTAATCTATTACAGTTTTGGAACCTCTGCACAGCATTGGGTTTCTTCTACTGAAACTGGAGCTCAAAATGTCCTAGGACTAAATCTTGATTTAGTGCATTTTGTGAAGTACTTTGCATAGCTCTAGCGCTAAACAAATTATATCAAATATAGCTCATAGCAATATGGAGACTATAAAGATCTACAGTGTGAGACTTCTAAATGGTCTTGGTTTTAGGGCAGATTTTGTCCTGGATTTTGCTATACTCTGATTTTTAGGATAGCTCAGAATGCTCAAGCCTCAACTCTTGAAAGCTCTTGCTATGTACAATACGTCCCAGATACGAAAAACTGATAAAATTACTGATCTTCAGATTTCTGCTGGCATTTCAAGGAATGTTTGGAGTTTGCAGCTTTTGAAATAATGCCGTACTCTGAATTGATTCCTGATTTGGTCCCAGTTTATTCATCTGTCTAATTCTGTGAAGAGATGGGAGGGTCCTATACTGTGTACATTATGCATCCAATGCTAAAGAGGGAGGAAAGGGAATAGTGAAGAGGGAATTGCTGGAGTTATAAGGCATGTGTGGGTGGATAGAAGGTGGTGCTTCAGTTCTTAATTAAAATTCATTAAAAATTAAACTTCATCCTGAGAGAGACGTGATGAGTCCTTTCTGAGTTCTAAAATAGGGCAGCAGAAACTTGCACGCAAAAGCGTAGTGGTAAGACTGAAGTTTCTCAAATTTTGTTCAAAATGTCATGAACATGGCTGCAGCTGTGAAAAGGCTGAATTTCAGCCAACGTTTTATAAATGTACAAGCTTTCAGCTGTTTGCCTGGTTGTTTGCTTTCCACAGAAATCTTACATCTGCTTAATAATGCTGTGTTGGAGTGTGAGCCTTGGAAGGTCTCCAGTTATTCTTACATTGCATTGCTGCCAGTGGAAGGTCACTGCTGGTTCAGAGCTGAAAAGTGCTGTATGAAGTGATATTTTTGATACCCATGGTCTCATGATGCAGTATCGGCGAACTATTTATTTTCTGAAACAATCGTTGGCAATGCTAATTGACCATGTTTTAAGTTAATTACGGATGTGAAGATGTTTAGAATTTTTCTTGGAACATCCCAAATATTAGCAATACTCAGACATTGATTTAAGTAGCTGTGGTGTATGCAAAATGCACAGACAGTTCTGTGGGCTTTTCTGAGACCTTATGCAACCACAAAGGATGTCTGAAAATACTGCTTTTCTTCCATATTGACTTTTGGTGATTGTGTAAATTTTTCATTTTTAAAGTAGTCAACTTAGAGGTGACTTAGATCCTGGTACTCAAAATCTATTTCCTTCTGATTTGATCTTTGATATGCTACAAAAATGCGTAGAGAATATCTCCAGTATCCATATCTTATGTGTCCTCACGGAGAGTCTGCTAGCCTTATCATTCAGTGCATGGCACAACATTCTACTCCTTTTGCGTTTGATACTGATTTCCAACAGTTCATCTGCATTGACAGGATTTGCAGATACTGATGTACTGTGTCTTGCTTTACTCTCAAGTTGCCAACTCAAACAAACTCTGCATGCAGTATATGAGCAAGAGGAGAAGACTGGATAATAAAGGCTCAAGATAATCATTGTCTTTGAGGTCCTTGTCATCTAGTAGGAAGAGAATAAGCTAGCAGAAACTATCATCTTGGATGTTTGACAGTACTAAGGCAATAGCATAAGAAAATACATAAATCTACTGAATAACCATGAAACGTACTCAACTAGAGAAAATAGAAAGAAGATAGAGTAGCTGGCAAATGGAGAGATACAAGCTGCCAAAAGGGATGCGAGACATTAATTTTACCTTCTTAGGATTGATTTTTTTTTTCTTTTAAAAAAAAGTATATTTATTTTTAGACCTACCAGATACCAGTCATATTGCTCATGCAAACTAGATGATCTGAACATTTTTCTAGCTTACTCCGACTTCCAATGCCCCGCAGTGACTGTTGCAGTAAAAATGAGATCAGCTTGGAAAAAAGAAATTCTGACTATATCCTTCTCCTTGTTATGAAAATATCTGTCTCTATATATGCCAGTGACGATGCAAGGAGGCTGGCATGGGATCCGTTTAAACAACTTTTGCAGTAATGAAGCTTTTTCCCTTGTAGAAGATGGCTAATCCAATGCAAGACACTATTGACGCCAAAGATTTTTCTCTTGTTATGTGCCAGAGAACTTTGTGTACTTTGATTCTTTGTAACCCCAAGTTTTCCAAGCTTTTGCTGAGCTTTTATTTGGGTCCAGAACCATCACACATTACCTGCTGTTTCAATGCAATAATGACTACTTTAAAAAGAAAAATCAATAAAATCACAGGCTCAAAATGAACTGCCTTTTAATTTCAATCTGAAAGAGTACTTCCAAACCAGGCTTAGCTGTTTGGGACTTCCCCCTTTTATCAAGCATGTTGGGCTGACCCTTGCTGTAGGCCAGGTGCCCAGCAAGCCTCTCCATCACCAAGCCTCTCCATCACTTATCCTCCCCAGCACAACAGGGAGTAGCAAATGTAACACCACACTTACGGATTGAAATAAGGACAGAGAGAGATCATTCACCAGTTACCATCATGGGCAAAACAAACTCCACTTAGAGGAAATTTAAATTAATTTATTGATAATCAAAATCAGAGTTGAGTAATGGGAGAGAAAGAGAAAGAGAAACAAATCTTAAACCCCCTCACATCTCCACTCTTCCTGGGCTTGACTTTACCCCTGATTTCTCTACCTTCTCCACCTGAGCAGCAAAGGGGAACAAGGGATGGGGGTTATGGTTAGTTCATCAAAGGTTGTCTCTAATGCTCTTTCCTCCTCCTCTGAAGAGTTCATGTTTCTGTCCTGATAGGTCCTGATATCCGTTTGTTTGAGGAGGGTTTGTTTTGGCCGTCCTGATTTTTCACCTTTTTTTGTTTAAACTGCTTCCTTGCTTTCCTTTTCCTTCCTCCAATTTTATGTTACTTTTAAAACCTGCTACCCTATGGCATGTCAATTTTGAGAAGTTATGCATAGACATCTAACCTCTTTTTTCCCCTTCCTCCTTTTTTTTTTCTCTGGCGCTCTCATTCCACACCCATTCCTGTTATCTTTGCTAAAATAAACCAATCATTTCCTTGGGAAGATTTACATAGAAAAAGAGTAGGGCAGATGAATTTCAAGGAAATTATCTTTGTGCATTGCTGGGAATGGTTTAGAAGCAAACATGTCTTGGTTAGGGCAGGCATTTGTCTCTTGTTGCTCCCAGCTGAGCACTAAACTTGAACCTGTGTAAGCTTGTTTGTTTATGGCTGTAGAGAACCACTGATTGAATCTGGTTACCCAGTATATCAAGTCTCAAATATTTAAGTGTTTCTGTGTGTGATGTGAGCAACATTACATGAGAATTATTTAAAAAAAACCACTGAACATGTCTGAGGAAACAAAGACAAAAGATTAAACATTTATTGGAAGACAAGGGAAAGAAATATTGTGACAAGTAAGTATTTGCATATGGACTTCTTTCCCTTAGCAAGTTTGCAGGCGACACTAAACTGGGTGGAATTGTGGATCTGCTGGAGGGTAGGGAGCCTCTGCAAAGGGATCTAAACAGGCTGAACCGCTGGGCTGAGTCCAACGGCATGAGTTTTAACACAGCCAAGTGCTGGGTCCTGCACTTGGGGCACAACAACCCTATGCAGAGCTACAGACTAGGAGAAGTCTGTCTAGAGAGCTACCAGGAGGAGAGGGTCCTGGGGGTGTTGGTCGACAGCCGACTGAACATGAGCCAGCAGTGTGCCCAGGTGGCCAAGAAGGCCAATGGCATCCTGGCTTGTATCAGAAACGGTGTGACCAGCAGGTCCAGGGAGTTTATTTTCCCCCTGCATTCTGCACTGGTGAGGCCGCTCCTTGAATCCTGTGTTCAGTTCTGTGCCCCTCACCACAAGAAGGATGTTGAGGCTGTGGAGCGAGTCCAGAGAAGAGCAATGAGGTTGGAAGCTGCTCTGGGCAGCTTCCAAGTAGACAAAAAAAATTCCTACTAGTTATAAAATACCACTTAAAATAGTGTAATACAATAGGTGATTATGAAATATTGTGCTTATTTTTCTGGCTAGCAGGTTGAAGGTTGTGTAGTGGGTTGGAGTTAGAACAGTTATTCAATTGTGGCTATGTATGTTCCATGTATTAGCATATAACAAGAAAAAGAAACCATTAAAAGAGAGTTATGCACTTTTCCTTTTATTACTCATTTAGCTGTTAAGTGTTCATATTTTGTTGTTAACCACTGTTACTTCTGTATATTTTTTTCTCCAATGTGGCGGCACTTGAGTAGGTGAATATGGTGCATTTTCCAGTGGAGAGATTCTAAAGTGAAATTACTGTTGGAGGTATTCAGTGTTGCATTTCCCAGACTGAACTTCTGTCTTGTAGTTCTATGAGCATTATTAATACTGCAGTTTGTAAGTTAAGCTACTAGTATAATTGGCTTTTTTGTTACTGCACTGATATCTTGAGTCAACCAGAGCCTGCAATCTTACTTTCTATGTCTGATTACATTCCATTTCTGTGCCTCAACTTACATTTAATTTGCATGGAAGTGGAAAGGAAGTTGTAAGTGCTATCTCAAAAGTACTCTCCTCCTCCTTACTTTAGCTCTGTCGGATGCCAACACTGCTGATTTGTTGGACCTCAAGCTGTTTTGTTCAGCAGTGGAAATCTGACTGCTTTACAGACATTAGACTGGTACCATGAGACACAAAGTACTTGTGATATTGCCTAAAATTCTCATGGGTAAAGGTAGGAGATATCACTTCAATTACAAATATATGCTGAATTGATCTGATTAACACAAGGATGTAAATTCCACATGTGGAATCTCATTTTCTGTACTAGGTAACACTAGTAGATACCTAGGTTAACATGCATTTGATTCAGGAGTGTGGGAAAGCTAAGGAATGCTTTTTTTCTACTTAAAGGCTAATTTCTTACAAAGACATTTCTGCTGAAAGTTGGTTACTAGATTGTGCTTAGTCTGTATTATCTAAACCAATTACTTGTAAAGTGGAGAGAACTGAATGGTGAGACTGCATTGTAATGGCTCTTAGAGCAAGAAGCTTCTACAGATGTTTCATTCTTCTTTGTCACTAATATGAAATAGAGGAAAATAGTGAATTTTATAAAATATTGCAGCAATACACATGATAGATTTTATCCTTTTGACATGCAGGTAGTGGTCACTTTGTGGTCATACTGTTTTCATTAAATTTGAATGAAGACTGAGGTTTCTGTAGCATTGGAATTTATACTGCTAGAAACCCACTCTGCAGATCATTGGGGGTTTTTTTCTGAGTTTCTATAACATCGGAGGGAAAAACTGGATATTACATTTATTTTTCCTGCTTTATCAGGTACATAAAATTAGAAGAGGTGAGTTTCTTTTAAGCTTTAATTAAAAGCAGTGCAGAATAATTGTCCTTAAAAAAACTCAAACAAAGAAAAAAAAACAAAGAAAAAACCCACAATGGGGAGAGGCCAGGCATAAGATCTACAAAGTTTATTTAGTCATTGATGATTAGAAAATTTAACATTAATGTTTTTAAGAACTTCAAAAGTCTAGTTAGTATTAGTTCTCAGGGGTATTGTTTTCTTCATGCACTTCAGTGGAGTTAAATAATTTCTCAAATGCTTTTTATCATAGCTTTCATTGCTATTTTGTTGAAGCAGGCATTGTAAAGACTGACTAGGCTATCTGAAACCAAAAGAATCATAACTCATACCAAAACAAGCAGATTATACTATAAAAAGCTGAGAGAGACTATATTTAATGCATAGCATTATGCTTGCCTGCAGTAGTACTTCTGTTGCTCAGAACTTATTGAGGATGAGAGGTGATCCTTCCAACAAATAACCATAATCTCAAAATGCTCGAGCAGGTAGAATTGGTGATTGGTGGTGAGATGCAAAGCTACCAGCAAATGAGGGTCCCATGCTCTTATACCTGGAGTGAAATGTAAGTTCTGTAGCTCCTCAAATGTTAATCAGAACTATGTAGCAGTGGGTGCTTTTTTTTTTTTTTTTGCCTGTATGTTAGATCTATGAATGTAATAAGTAAGGAATTATTAGAAAAGGAGTAGATGATGGCATATTAACAGTCTTTTTTGGGGTCTTACCCCTCCCCCCCTTTAAGGCAAGGAATAATTGCAGACTCTAAGGCTTGAGTACTTTGTGTGCTTCTAATGTTTAGGTTTTGGAAAAAGCTAATAGAACTTGGAAAATGCAGGCAAGAGTGACAATAATGACCTATCAGTTTACTAGCTTGTTGTCACTGTTGAAAGATTGAATTAAATTTCCTGTTTTGATGATGGTAGCAGGATATAGCTGCTGTAGAAATTGCTCAATGTGGTAGACAAATAAGCTGCATTTCCTTTTGGTAGCTAACTTTTGTGTTCATTGTTCGCAATGCGTTATCATCTTTTCAGTAACATTAAATAAAAGAGCTATGTACGTCTTTCTCTTGCCTGCCAGTCAGCTGTGCTGTAAACCTCCTGCAGTCTAGGAAGGAAATATATGTTGACTTTTAATATAACATTAAATTTAATGAGTTAAACACACTGTGATGGGAAATGCATATTTTAACTAATAATTATATCTCCTGAAAATTGCTTATTGAGCACCAGGTCAATAAGATACGAGTTCTGTGTTACGCTACTCAGAGTGAGTATACAGACAGCTATAAAATTAGAACTACAGAATGCATTGCATGTAGAAAACATGCTTCCAAGTGCAGATTTACAGATTGCTGTGGCTTGTGGGAACTGAAGTGAAAAACAGGAGCCCTGAATGTTGTCCCAAAATAGATTTCTAAATGCTTTATACTGTACTTCTACAAGAACATCTCGTGGTTGCAAAGCTGTGTTATCTATTCCCATTGTGCCTTTGTTCACACTAAGCAAGACTGTATGTATGTTGGTTTACTGCACGGAGTCTCTGTACTCTCTAATAGCGAGAAGCTAATCCAAGAAGTTCCAGCTGTTTTAAACTCCTTTTGTACTAATGCAATTGTCTCAATTGCAGAGAGTTTAGCAGAAAAATCTGTCTCTGTTATTAGGCAATGACTTAGATTTGAATTAGAGATACTGAACTCAGTTTTGTTTCTGTTAAATCCAAGACTAGAGGGAGACAAAACTAAACTTGATTTGAATGGAGTCAGGGGCCAAGGATTTATGAAATATAAAGTTATAATGTTTATACTAATTTTTGAAATATTATATAGAAAAATTATATAGAAGATGTGATACTAGGTATGATACCCTTGATGCCTGTAGTAAAACTCAGATCTAACCACGGTTCTCTTGGTTGAAGTCTGATTTCTGAAGCTGTAGCAGCCAGCATGAGAACCTCATTATCTGACTCTTCCTTACTACACTTCACTGGCACTTTGCTGTGTTGAAGAACTGAGAATTTAAATTACAAAGCTATGCGTAACTTACCTAATTACTTGCATCAGAAAAAGGCTAGCTAGAGTTGAGTAGTTGACTTTTGTGTGTTAGTAGTAGGGTCATGGGACTATGTAGTGTGTGTACTTCTCAAGGCAGCTTGTCAGAAACAGAAGGAAAATGTTCTCTTTACCTGAGAAAGAGAACAAGAGGAATCTTGTGAGGTAAGCCACAAGGAGCAGGGCAGTACAGAATGAAGGAACAGTTGCAAAGACTCTTCACCTTCTCATGCCTATACTCTTTCTGTTCTGGAAGACTGAATTCAAAGAATCAAGGTGAGGAAATGAGATTAAAAAAAAATTATATATATATATATATATATATGTAGCATAAATGGGTTTCTTTATGAAAGGAAATCCGGAGAGTAACAATAATGTTTCATAGCCTGACGTTGCATGTCCACATCACAAGGATGTCAAAATGATAAATGCAATAGTGAATAAATTTTATATTGTGTGCCTTGGAAATCTTCACACACTTAAGGTTAAAATTCTGTTTAATTCCTTCATTTCTCTAAAGTGCATTATTTGACCCATTTCGGTTCCTTGGAGAAAAAGCATCACATTGCCAATTAAACTACTTATAGCTTCTTAATACTTAATATTTTTACAGTGCAAATATAAAGTGTTTCCCTATATAGCTAGTGTAAGCCTTTTATTCCATTAGGTATATATATTTTTTGCCTGCAGTTCCTTGAAATGACTGTAAAAAATAATTTATTGTATATTGAAAACACAGTACTCTAATTCCTGTACAACTTTAAGGAATTTGTAAATCATCTAGTTCTTTACGATCTTGGTATATGCATTGTGCTGCTTATTTACATAGGCAAAGCATAAGGTTTTGTTAAAAACAGCTAGTCCTTTCAGGAACGCCCAGGTCTTCACATCTGAAAGCTTAGTAAGTTGTGGAAAAGCCTGAGTCCAACTCTTGCATTCCTAACAGAAAAACAAACATGTTTGCTCTGAACTGCTTGTCATAGTTAATAGTCTGAGCAGATTTACCACTGTGCCACTTACTTCTTCTTGCATATAAAAGACAAAAACTGTATTGTAGATTTGACTTTTGATGGGAATCAAGTGAATGGACTAAAACAGAGCTACACATGGGATCTGCTGGAATTAGGCTAAAGTTCTTTCCAACACTGTTGTCTCCAAGCTGTAGAACAGGGTGGGTGCAGGAAGAACTACCCGCACTTACCAGCATAGATGTCAAGACTCAAGGTTTCTCTCAGTCTTTCTCTCCCCTGCTCCTTCTACTAAACTCCCACCTCCACACTAAGATTTCATGGACAGGAGAAGAGAGAAGACATCTGTGTAAGAAAGATGATGATTTTGAGGACTGATAACTGTTTGGGGGTTTTCTTAGTTGTTTTTTTTTTTTTTTTTAACTACATATAATAATGGTTGTAATGCCATTTTTATGCTCCTTCTGTAGCAATATTGACTTATTAAGGTCATTGCACTTCTCTTACATTTTCTTTTATTTCCTTTATGTCCTCCTTTATTTCATTTTCTTTATATTTTCAATTATATTGGGTTTAAAAGTGTTAACTTATGCAATTCTTCACTTCAGCGTTTTTACAAGGAACTCTAACCAAATCCAGTTAAAAGTAACAGTTCTCCCTAGGCAATGAGATTTGAATCCTCCTGAGGTCACTTGAAGTTGGACATGAAAAATAAAGGAAAATTATTTTGATATATGGCAACTTTTATCTCATTACTATTCTTGAAAATAATTAATCATTTCTCCAAAATACCATTTTCTTCAGTAGCGAAACTGAGTAAAATATGTTTAATCACGAGCTTCTGGATGTACTCTATTGTAGACTTGATACACTAGGTTTTATTTTTACTTTTTTTTTTTCATAGCAGATGTCACAGAGTTAGTGTGTTATGTTTACTTTCTTCTAGGGTCTTTTAAACCATGTGGAATTGTTCTTTGTTTCCCTTTTGATTGCATCAGTAAATTGTGCACCAGTCACATTTTCCACCAGTCACATGACCCCTATTCGTCCCTTGGAGCACCTCTTGAAGCACTTTTTTTTTGCCTTTTTTAATACGTCTTTTTTCCTTCAGAATCACTTAATTTAACTATATTTAAATTTCTTCATCTATCTGAGACTATTTCCTAAATGTATTTCCACAACCCCAAAAGGAACAACCCCTTTTTGTTGCAGTGGTGCCATCCAATCTCAAGGGCTTTTTGTAACTCCAGTGATGTCAATATGTTGTGATGGCAAGGGATTGCTAGAGATCAAAGGATACAGAAGCCTTGGTGAGGGATGGTGGATCCACTTTTGGCACAATCTTGAGTACTCTGCTTTTTCACCGAGTTCCTCTATGAATTTCTTTCAGATAAATTAATGAAAAGTTCTGCCAAAGGGCACCTGAATAGATGTCTGATTGGCAAAATCACTCTCCACCTAGAATGCCCATCAGAACTGTCATGACTCAATTTTCAAAATAACTCTTCGCATTTAACTCTAAAACCTTTTAGAGTTTTTGTCACTCCTGTTTCTTTAGTTCCTAGATGCTGACCTTCTGAAAAATCCTGTACTTCCATGTCTCAAGTCTCTCTCCTGAGTAATGTCCCATTTATTCAGCTTTCACTGATTTCAGGTTTGAGCTGTACAGGAGAATGCAGCCTCCACACTGCAATTCTGCGCATACATAGATGAATTTCATTGATATTCAGGGATCACTAGTCAGTGCTGACAGATGTTATCAGATAATTCATTCTGAAGTCATGCTAGCTTCATTTGTTTTTCTGCTTTTGAGTTTCAATTGCAAAATACCATTAGATAGTAATTTATTTTGTACTTCGTTTTTAGAAACAGTGGCTGCTCAGTTTGAGGGTTTTATAAGTTGTGAAAGCAAAGACATACTTTAAGAGTTTTGCAGCAAGCAAGCGATTATCTAATAGCACTTGCTCTTTTGTAAACAATGCACTAGTGACTTTAAAATAATATACTTTAAAAGACGTAGGTTACTACTGCGTTGCAATTTCAAACACAAAACACTTGGAAAACGTCAGCAACATTTATTTCTGGAACAAGGTCACACTTCAAGAATTAATGTTGGAGTCACTGACAGAGTATGTGCCAGTTTTAGGAAAGATGAACATCTCTCTTTAATTTCTTGTATGTTTCTGGAACTTGAGCGCTTTTTTTTTTTTTTCCCCCTCTAAGTAGTTGTGGATACAGTGCTGTGCTTTGCTGATATAGGCATAAGAACAATCTGTTCAAGGATGTGGTGGTTTTTATCTGCAGAGAGATATATCCTGGGAATGTGCTTCTTGACTTAATATCACATGAGCTTTCTTATGTAATCTTCTGAATTAAACTCCAAGGAAAAACATCCGGACCATCTCTCACTGGTAACAATTTCAGCTTCCTCCACAATCTGTCTTGGAAGCCAGCTAGCGTGAATGACAGTGTTCTGATATATCTGCTTCTTTATCTATTTGTTGCTAAATTGAACTGATTTGTTCATTTGAATCTGAAGGATAATAGAAAATCTCCCAAGTATTCCCATATCTGTAGCACAGTTTTTCTTTATATCACTATGGAATCAAGCTTTTAAGTGTTACTGCATTAAATAAAATTTTATCTGGCCCACAATGGCTAAGGGGTAGCTGCTTGAATAACTGGTGCTCAGAATTCAATTGCTATTTAATACAAAACTGTCTCTGTAAACGTAATAAGATATTTCTTATCTTATTTAAGTATTTTCATTTAGGTTTTAATCAAAGATAAATGCAAGCAAAACGCTTCTGTTCCTGTTTTAAAAAATAAAATTATAATTTGCAAATACCTTCAGGGGTTTGCTCATAATTTATTTCTAGAAGTTTAAAATTCAGTAAGCCCAGCAGTCTCCCATGGCTAAAGCTAGTGTTCAGTTAGCACTGACCAGGGAAGATCGCTGCTTTGCACTAAAAATGTGTCTCCAATGTTTACTTTACAAGTATTAGCAACTTAAGAAGGAGTTACCCTCAGCTGAGGCCAAGTCATAACAAACACTTGCAAGGAGTATTTAAGTTTTCCACTCCGTCTCCGTTAGTCAATATCTTACTAGGGCTTTGTGCCTTCTTCCCCTGCCTGTCTTTTGTTTAATTCTCAAAGCACAGAAATAAAAATTTTAGGTTATATGTTTTCAAGACTCATGGTATAGTAAGGAAATAAAGTAATACATGAACTGTTCTGTGTGTAATTTTCACCTTTTTGCAAGACATTTTCTACTAGGGTTACCACATAATCCTAAAATATCAGGAGAAAAGCACTATGTAATCCTATAAGAACTGCAGTGGGAAGCCTGATTATCATAGAATCATAGAATGGTTTGGGTCAGAAAGGGACCTTAAAGTTCATCCAGTTCCAACGCCCCTGTCATGGGCAGGGACACTTCCTGCTCTATGAAGTTGCTCAAAGCCCCATTCAGCCTGACCTAGAATACTCAGTCATTGTAAATATTTTGCCATTGACTTCACTGAATATAAAATGTTATTCTGGATATCCTATTAAATGACAATTTCTATTACATTCTTCGTGGAATGGAATACTGATACAAAAATATATTGTAAAATATGTTGGAGGAGGGGGTTGAAAGCTTTTTTACTAGAGTTGCATTGTCAGAGCAAGTCCAGTTGTTTGTAGTTGGTTTTTTTGGTAGTGGATTGAAAAATGGGATCAGTGATATAAAGTAAGCCTTTCACTTTTTTTTTTTGGTGCCTAAGTCTGTGGCTGTCAGGGGAAGATCAGTTGTAAATGGGTAAAAAGATAATTTGTATTTTGATACTGAATCAATAAAGCGTGTGATACCCAATGGTAGTCAAAATGTGCAGTGTTTTTAAAAAGCCTTTCAGTATGTAAGCTCTGGCATTAAACCAAATATGGGTGTGGTGTCTTAAATATTCCTCCTTGGTAGTGTACTACCAAGTTTACATCCCTGTGTAAATGTTATTAGCTAGCTACAAAATTTGAATGCCTTTCCACTAGTAACTTCAGAGAAGCTAAGCAGGGTCTTTTCAACTGTTCTTCTAGATAATATTTTTCACTCTATTGCAGCTAGGGTTTTTTGTCTGGGAAAAGTGTTTACAATGAGGTCTCTGCAGTGTGGGTATCATTTAAAGCCAGCACATGCAAGTTTTAATTGAGATGTATCTAGTGAAAAAAGTTTCTGAAGTCAGAATGCTGCAAGACAGATGTGATGGCTGGGAATAGTTCCTGCTGCTGCAGTCTATGCAGAAGCAGCTGCCACGAATGCTAGTTTCCCGGTATATTTTCAGTCTTGCATTCTCTCTTTTCCTGCAGTTGTCCTTTGCAATGAGAGGTTTATTAGTATCAGAACATAAGATTGGAAACAATGAGTCTGATAGCTTTGAAGGAAGAGGCAGTATTTATAGTATCCATATAACATATATTATTTGTTTCAATGTTCTCAAATGACTGCATTTTTTCAAACCAACTCCCTGCTTCTAAATAAAAGATCGTGAAGCCTTCCTTTGAAATGTGACCTGGATTCTTGTTCATTTGCTTAAACAGTGAGATCTGAGGCTTGGTAGTGCTATATCCATTTTTAGAGTATGAGAGTCATACATAAAGCTTGGCTGATAAAGTGACACAAAGCAAAAGTGCCTAGAAATTCTTTATTTGAATGTAGTTGAAATGATTCCAGCAGAAATCAGTAGTCCCTGCTGATTTTGCATGGAACTTATGGGCACTTGACAATTAAAAAAAAAAAAAAAAAGAAAAGAAAAAAGAATCCTTAAGGGATTTTGGGTACTGAATTCAAGGACATCCAAATGCTCAACAGAAGGTTCACTTTTGCTGCCTACAAATGTTTGGGACTGTTACCCATGTTCAAAGACAAGAAATAAGTTAAAAGGCTGTACTAGGGATTTAGCAAATGCATAGGTTTCATCAAATTTTTATAATAATAAAAGTAAAATCAAACTTCATAGTAGAGTAGTGGATACTTATCAGGCTTCTGAAGTTACCACTTTCCCACTTTGGTAAAATCAATTCAATATTTGATTATGAGTCCAAAAATGTCAGGGGGATAGGGAGTGAAATGAAATAATAGGATTTATTATTTATTAGAAAAGGAGTCTAGAAAGTTACATAGTCTCTACAGTGTTTGCCACTGTTTTGTTCTTCCTCTATTTCTGTTTAGAACAAGTATTTAGATATAGGTTTTTTTCAATATTTAATGAAGCTATAACAGAGTTTGTTTCATCGTGATTGCAACACGAAATAATACGAAGCTTGTAGGCTTTCAGAAAACACACATATCTTGTATATGAGTATATCCAAAAGAAAATACTAGACTGCTCTAGGGATACTGTGGTAATCAATTAGTAACACAGTTTTTGAGCTTTTGAATGTTGGTGGATGACCTTTGTAGCCAAGACGTCTGATCTTTGCAGACTGTAGATCAGCTGCACATAGATGTTGCCATGTGCATCAACCTGCTTAGACATGCACAAATATTTCCAAGACAGAGAAGACTGTAACTGAAAACTGACTTTTAATGAAACTGGATTAGTTTTGAAAAAAACAAAGCTTTTCTACCTAGGGAGTGTTTCCCAAGACTGTCATTAGAAGCTGTCAATGTTGTTGCCTACAACTGTTGTCCTTAATTTCAAAGACCAGAGACAGAGATCAAAACAATGTAGGAAAAGATTGAAATCATGTCCAAGTGGTGAAGGTGATGTATCACAGGTTGTGCTTGTTTATAAGTAGAAGAGACAAGGCTTTGAGGGGCTGAGCACCCCCATATCAATTCTCTGGAAGTGTAGGAAACTCCAGTTCTGGAAGGGTGGCTTGCTGCAGTGACTGCCCATAGTTTAACAATTTACCAGTAGAGAAGTCCAGTTCCTTGAGTGATTTGTATTAGTGTTCAAGTAAATTAAGCTATGATATAGCTGTTACCTTCAGTGGCATTTTAGCCAGTATAAAGTGCTGCACACTCAATTTTAGCTCTGCTCTGCCGCTGCCAAATTGGCAAACTTTCTACTGTGGATTTTAAAGATTAAATTATCTTGAATAATATTGAACAGAGAAGTTATTAAATTAAAATGGAACAAAACCTCTGAAGAATATATTTAATCTGAAACTTTAAAATACTGTCCTTGACAAGGTGTTTTGTGTTAATTATGGTAGGAGTATCCTGAACTTCAAACACTGCTCTGAGGATTCAGTGCATCACTACCTCCAAGCCACACTGTGTGAAGTTGCATGTCTCCTTAGTTTTCCTCTTGTCCTTTGGGGACATCTCAGATTACTTTGGGCTATGTAATGCAACTACCATTACAAAGGTATTTTTATGGATTACTTTTTCAGGGAAGACTGACAAATAGAATCATAGAATCATAGAACAACCAGGTTGGAAGGGACCCATCGGATCTTCTAGTCCAACCATTCCTATCTAACACTAAACCAAGTCCCTCAAGACCTCATACACCCATGCCTTAAATACCTCCAGGGAAGGTGACTCAACCAGCTCCCTGGGCAGCCTATTCCAATGCCCAATGACCCTCTGCGTGAAAAACTTCCTCCTAATCTCCAGCCTAAATCTCCCCTGGCAGAGCTTGAGGCCATTCCCTCTTGTCCCATCCCCTGTCACTTGGGAGAAGAGGCCAGCTCCCTCCTCTCCACAACCTCCCTTCAGGTAGTTGTAGAGAGTAATGAGGTCTCCTCTCAGCCTCCTCTTCTCCAGGCTAAACAACCCCAGCTCTTTCAGCCGCTCCTCATAGGTTCTATTCTCCAGCCCCTTCACCAGCCTCGTTGCTCTTCTCTGGACTTGCTCCAGTACCTCAACATCCTTCTTGTGCTGAGGGGCCCAGAACTGGACACAGGATTCAAAGAGCAGCCTCACCAGTGCTGAGTACAGACGGAGAATCACCTCCCTGGACCTGCTGGTCACACCATTTCTGATACAAGCCAGGATGCCATTGCCCTTCTTGGCCACCTGGGCACACTGCTGGCTCATGTTCAGTCAGGTGTTGACCGACACCCCCAGGTCCCTCTCCTCCTGGCAGTCTTCCAGCCAGGCTTCTCCCAGTCTGTAGCTCTCCATAGGGTTGTTGTGCCCCAAGTGCAGGACCCGGCATTTGGCCGTGTTAAACCTTATGCCGTTGGACACTGCCCAGCGGTCCAGCCTTTTTAGGTCCCTTTGCAGAGCCTCCCTACCCTCCAGCAAATTGACACTTGCACACAGCTTTGTGTCACCTGCAAACTTGCTAAGGGTACCTTCAATGCCTTCATTCAGATCGTTGATGAAGACATTGAACAGGGCTGGACCTAGCACTGAGCCCTGGGGAACCCCACTTGTCACTGGCCTCCAGATGGACTTAACACCATTTACCACCACTCTCTGGGACCGAGTTTTCACTCATCAAACAGTCTTAGTTACTCTTTGTAATTATTACCAGTGGTTTCAAATAATATTATCTTCAGTTTTCCTTATTTATTAGGGATAGAAATGTCATATCTGATTACTGTTGTTTGTTTGAGTATTTACCTAAGCAAATTTTAAATGGTCATTTATGTTCTCCTGTGCAAAATTGACCTTAAAAGGAGACTGGGCTACTTTTTTTTCCTACCTGAAGATGTTTGTGTTATATAAAAACTGATCATTCTCTAAATGTCAATAGCAATGTGCTAGTCAATGTTTGCATTTACAACACAATGCATTTGAATTGTGTTTCCAAAACTTACTTTGATTCATTTCACTTCAGGGTGTGTTTTCATTTATCAGGAATATAGTAGGTTTTATGTAGCCTGCACCTTTTTCATAAGAGCTGCTATTGGGGGAAATGACAGGATCTTTCATTCTCAATCTGCAAAAACATTTGAAAGGTAGACTGTTGGAGTTGATTGCCGGGTTGGGTTTTATTTATTTATTTTATTTATTTATTCTCCATTGAACTAATTCTTTTTTCTTTCTGAGTCAAAAAAAAAGTGTTTTGTACAAAGATTAGATGTGGATTTTCTTTTCAAGCAGATTATATTAATTTTCCTTCACTTTATCTGGAAAAAAAGGAAAGCTTGTAGCACTTTATTTAAGATACATTTAGAATGACAAGAGTTACCTTACAAGATCCTTAGAATTACCTGAATTTTCTTGCAGAACCATACTCACAGGTATATTATATCTCTACTGTTTTGGTATTCAACTTTGGTGTTAGCTTGGTGGATATTTACTTTCTATAGAAATATAAGCAAAAAGCAAGTTAAAGCATTTACATCATTTTGAGGTTGCAGATTTCCATGTATATTAAGCACAGCTTCATTCCTTTGACAGCAAGAAAGAGAATATTTTTGTAATGGTCTGTATGAGACATAATCAAATAGTCTCTTATCATTTTAATATCTATTAGTATATTAAATCCCGGTCCTTGTCTTCACAAGGTGATTAGGAATTTAAACACGAAGAACGAAGATTGTTTATGAAGACTGTCTCTATAGAAGTCTAATGTGAAAATTGCACTTCATTAGAAAGATACTTGCCTTAGTGAGGCAGATTAAGATACCTGTCAGTCAGACATCTTCCTCTGAAAATATCACTTTATTGTTGATTTCATCCAACTGGATTGGAAAGATTCAAGGGGTGTATTGGGAGACAGGAATGATAGCTCACCTGGAGATACTGCCAGCCTCTTTCAAATCGTGTTATTTCGAAGTTAGAACCAACAGCCCAAACTGTACTCAGTGTTTTGAACTGTATTGCAGGGGTGATTTGAAGGGACCTATAGAAATCTACAGGTCATGTATCTGAAATTACACAATCTATGGTGTATTTCTTGTGTTTAAATTCTGGACTATTTTTTGTGACTGTTGAATCAAAAAAGCATTGTCTTTAACTTTTGGCTTTGTTTTTTGTTTAATTGTTGTAGTTTTATAAGGCGGTTTTTAGATTGTTATTAAATTACTACTTTTGCTCATTTTAATTTAAAGAAGTAGTGTATTTTATTTGAAACCATATTTCAGTACATTAATATGATGATGTCATTTTGATTACGGAATACAAAATAACTGTGTTTATAATTTAGAAGTGATACTTGGGCATTTAGTGGAAGTGATTGATATTATGTTCAGGTTTGCTGCCTTAGTTTGTTTTTCTGCTAATATTTTGTAATATAAGATTCCTTTTGTGATTCTTTTTAATAAGTTTGATTGCAAATGATATTGCAGTCACATTGAAGTTGGCTTACCCTGCGCGCTTTTTTTTTTTCCTGTTAATTAGTTTGTCCTGGTCAGTTGATGTCACCGATACCATTTTGTTCAAGTTTATTTAACATATAGTTTAAGAACATCCAGTATTTAGCTTTACAGTATTTCTTTCCTCTTTTTGTTTTTTCCATAGATACTACAACGTATTCCACTGAGCGATCTGAGCACTTTAAGCCATGCAAAGACAAGGATCTTGCATATTGTCTCAATGAAGGGGAATGCTTTGTGATTGAAACCTTGACAGGATCACATAAACACTGCCGGTAAGTAATTTGTGAAGAAGCTGCCAAAAAAGTCGCTTGTCCACGGGAGATAGTAGTATAGAAAAAACTCCACAAAATGCATTTGGGTTTTGAATGTTATAAACCAATGGAATCTGCCTAGTTATGTTCCTCAAAGCTGATGGCTTTGGGTTTTTTTTTTGTTCATCTCTAATATTTACAAATAGAGATGTGGAAATACAAAAAGCAACATTTTGGTTTCTTCTATATCTAAGAAAAATTTCCAATACTCTGTTTTGTTATCATATAATTGAGTAAGGATTAATGTTTTTTTGGTGATTTTACATATTAAAATCTTATATTCCTCCACACACAAGAAGCATTCCTTTATTTTGGATACTCAGTGTAGAGCTTTGACAATAGCTGTATACACTGTTCATTGAGAGAGAGAAAGAGTTGTTTAAGAAAAGTTTAATTACTGAACTACTGTTGTTGTCTATGACCGTCTCAAATGTATTCAAAAGAATATCGGAAAAGAAAACCAGATATGCTTATTCTCTATCTAGTGGCCAGTGAAAGGGGAGTGATTGTGCAGAAAGAATACTTTAACAGCTTCGTAAAGATGAGAATAAAGAAAATTCTGGCTATTCAAACAACCTTTTAAATAGAAGTGGTGCAAAATGAAAATGATGTTTTAATTTACTCCTAAGATATTGTGTTTGGCATACACAAGGTGTATCTAAGATGTCTATATACTGGAATTCTAAACTAAACGTGTAAATACACAGATATCTCTAATATAAATATTAAAAATCACCTGAGATACTCATAAGCTTTTCTGAATGATTTGGGACTTAAGCTGCTAAATATCACTGTAAGCATAGGGGAATACTGGTCTCCTTGTGACTCTGTTAGCTCCTGTGTCTAACAGATTTGCATTGCTTGTACGAGTTGCAGGCATTGACTTATTCTCTGGGAATTAAACATCTGCTTATTTCAGTGGATACTTTGAAGTGTGCAACATGAAAAGACATTTATAAGGCAATAAAAATTCATATAGCACGAGAAGACTCTTTTTAAAATTTAAAAAGTGAGTAAGCTAGTTATAATGGCTTGTTTAATTCTGTAAGGAGCTTCAAAACTGCAAGCAGCTGCTTGTTCAGAACCACTTTTAAAATACTAATATGTATGTCAGTAATGAAGAGAAGTCTTTTAATTTGACCTTCCAATACTGTATCTCAACCTTGGAAATAGACTATTTCTCCTTGTCAGGTTCAGTGCTCTAATGAGTGGGATGCAGGTGTTTTTCTCTGTGTAGCCTAGAATTGTGCTCTGAAATAGCTAGAATGTACACATATAGAAAAATACGATATTGATGTACTGGATTTGTCCTTAACTAGGAAAAAAAAAGTAATTTTCCTTGAGAATGAAAGGGTTATGGAATTCCCAATGCAATTAGAAGATTTATTTGAATACAGAATTATGAAGGCTTAGAGAGTGAAATGATACTTTGTTCTTAGAATCAAGCTGCATTGTGTATTCTCATTGGGAGTTTGATTTTCCATCTGTTCTGGGAACAGAGCACCAGTGTACTGCAATGGGAATTTGCCATGTGGAAGCTGCAGATAGAAGACCTTGATGTAGCAAAAAAAACTTTCATCCCACTTTGTCAGGTTTAAAGAGTGTTAGTAAATGATATCCTAAGGCAGTTATGCAGTTGTTCTTGTGTGTAGGTTTTTTATACTGATGATTGTTAAAGAACAGGGGGTGGCGGGGGGAAGAGAGATTCCATAGCAATTAATAAATATTTGAGTTACATCCCAGACCTCTTCTATGTCCTCATGAACCATACTCTCAGTGCAAACAGGCTCAGCTGGCAGTTCTGGCACCTTTCAGTTGACATAACTTGTCATTGTCTTGGTGGGCAGCAGGAGTTGATGAGCTCACGTTGAACTCCAGTAATGATGCCAACAGCTGGATGTTGTAGAGCACTGGCTTGAGAACTATTCTGTTCTGTGAGCTACCTGCCTTATCTAGTTTGAACCTGACATCATGGAGAGCGAGGCTGCCCTGTGCCTGTAGGGAAAGACAAGAGGTCATGTTGCTGGAGACTGCTGGTAATACAATAAATGAGGAGATCTGAAGCAGCTCTCCTCATGCTTACGTTCTTATCCACCTACAGAGGAGATGTGCTGACATCATGGGATTTTTTTTTTTTAGCTTAGTGAAGAAGAAGAGTTAAAAATATTTAAGGATGTTTATATTTTCAAATTCTGTACACAATTAGTGTCTTAGTCTCTTAGTGAAGACTTGTCTAGGGATGAAAACTGGCAGAGTTCTCCCGTGTGGTTAGCTGACAAACAAGTTACATTAGATGTTGTTGGTGCTATTTTAAAGGTGCGACTTCAGTGTTTATTTATATGAATGATTTAATACAAGTTTGTTTTAAGGATAGGGTAGGTCAACAGTAGGGAAACTTATTTTAGCTTCTCCATATGTTGATTTTTTTTTGTGCATTCTTTAGAATTAAAGCTGAATGGCGAGGCTGCTTCTTAGAGTTACACTAAACAAATCATGTATGCAGTCAACACTAACACATCATTGTTTAACTGTGTATTACATAATACAGACTGTGAAGAAGAATTTAGGCTTTGCACAATTTCATTTCGAAGATGCTATCTCAAGTCAGTCAGGGTTTTGGGGGTTGGGTTAGGTGGTTTGGGGTTTTTTATGGCATAGGTTCTACATTTTTGTGTTCTGGTTTTAGTCTTTTAATTTTATTCTAATTACCCCTTTAAGACTGGAAAACAATGGCTGAATCAATGGCTAAAACTTTTGAGGAGAGGATTGTGCTGTTAAGTTTCTTTTCTCAAATAAGCCATTAAGAATATTGGGTATGCACAGAAAATCTTGGCGTTGACAGTGAACTCGAATGTACTCTTTATAGAATCGAGTATGTTTCACGAAACATTCCTTTGTCCTTTGTTATTAGCCTCCTTCATGAAGCAAGCAGTGTAAAACCTGAATAAGTTTTCTAACAACAGAGTGAAAGAATAGACTCACAAATATTCAGTAAACAAAACATCATTCTCAGTTAACCAATTTGCAGCAGATGTGCATATGTATTCACAGAAACCTACTATGGTTACTGTGTCAGAGTTTTTGGATTTCATAGGACAATGTACTTTTTAGGTAGCCATCTTCTGATTAATTTTGAGCTTGTTTATCTTGATTTTATGCATAAAAATGTCCTTTTTTACTCTCGGTTGATTGAAAAATCATTCCAGTGTTGCACAGCTTTACTTTAAATGTATTGTGAGATGAGAAGGATTGAATTCCCTATTAAAATGAAAGTCCAATTTGGATACCTGTTTATATATATTGTCAGGTTTTGTCATGAGTCTTTTACATAGTAGTACCTGTAATCCAGGCATAGCCCTGGCTGTCAGTAAAAATGGGAGAAAGGGATTAAATGTATTGGCCTTCAGAACAGTGATGAGAATGGCATGTGGTATGGGCACTTAAGCATAAGTTAAAAATCCTAAGAAGATATGAATATCGTGTTCCTACATTAGTGGCTTTAGCAGTCTGACCTGCTGTTGGTATTTTAAAATACCAACTACTCCATTTTGTGTTCTCCCCCATCTTCTATTACAGTGGCAATCTTACAGAGTACTTCCAGCACTTAATTAAAGCAAGCCCAGTAAATTATTCACTATTAAATAGCGTTTAATAACTAAAATATTTAATTGGTGTCACAATATTAGAAGGCTGGCTTAATCAATATTAATCCATTGCATTAAGCAAGCAGCATAACATGCGACTGCAAGAATTTAAAGGAGTTAAAAAGCTAAACTTAAAATTTAGGATACTTTTCATGTCAGGGGCAATCAACAAGCCTCCTGTTGTGAAAATTACTGGCTTATGAGCATAGCTGTAGTGCATGGCTAAATTATATTTGTGTAGTTGGATTCATCATTAGCTGGGAATGTGGCCATTTTTACTTTTGTGTTTACAAAAACTGAGATGAACGCAAGGTACCACATTAGGTAGCTCCAAGCTGTTGTTAAGCAGCTGTATTTTAATATAGATATCACATTGCATTATTATTGCATCACCTGCTTATTCAGCAGTGCTTTCACAACTTGTGATTACCTTCAGCAGTGAGGTTGTTTGTTTTATCTCAAATGAAATAGCTTTTGTGCCTAAAGC
The DNA here is from genome assembly GCA_033558105.1 of Coccyzus lansbergi. Classification (NCBI taxonomy): domain Eukaryota; kingdom Metazoa; phylum Chordata; class Aves; order Cuculiformes; family Coccyzidae; genus Coccyzus; species Coccyzus lansbergi. The sequence goes on from JAUMJK010000708.1 coordinate 2,894,676, forward strand.
ATTGTGACTGTGCTACTTTTCAAATCTCAGGCTTGTAAGAAGGCAGGAAGCAGAAATTTTGGCCAAGAAGTCAGTCACGTGGATTGCACATCCCAAGGGTATAATCTACTTGGGTGTATTCGTATATTCAGGACAGTGTTGGTAAACAACAAATAAGTTAAAGCTTTTATTTCTTTAAGCACTATTAATAAAAAACATTCTGGAGTTTGACAACTTTTCCATTTTGTGCTGGAAACCCTCATGCTTTTCTTGTCTAGTTTTAGGTATTTCCTTCATACAAAAAATACACAAACAAAATCCACCCCCAAATCTAAACTATTTTTCTGCATTCTCTTTAAAGCTCATGCCCCATGAAAATACAGGGAGAAGTTGTATGACTTTGCTGTCAAATACCTATTTTATCCTTTTAAACCTTTTTATATATGAACCTGAAGGTTTCTAAACCTCAAAATGAAAACTTATGCAGTCTAAGACATCTGTTGGTTGTTAGCTAGGTATTGTAACTTTTTTGGTATTACCCAGTTTTACATGTTTTTTGTCATTTGGTCTGAAATTTTCTGTAATCAACGTATAAAATTTGTACTTCTTTGATTAAGATTAGTTAGCTGAATCAAATATAAATTGTTTTGTTACAATGCTGAACTTTGCCATCATAAAACCAATACTTTTTTCAGTTTTCCCTATAGTAATTCTAATAGTCCTTTAATATTAAAACCCTTCAAATCTTATATTATGGTGTAAGAATTCAATAAATGACAAATAATTTTTAAATGTAAAGACTGAGTTTTTTAACATCTTCCACTGGTGAACTAGTGCAAAAACATGTTATGATATGCACACCAAACACAGATTTTTTCAATAACACTTGGTTCATGTTTCCGTAATTTAACATTCAGAAGATAGAGGCTCTCAAGAAAGCTTCTTGTCAAAGTATTTTAATTATTGATTAATTTTCACAATCTCAACACTCCGTTTTACAGGATTTTTTATTTACAGTTTCTTTCCACTAGATTAGTGCTTTTAGGAGATACTTATCTTCAGTCTTCTGTAACTTCTGTAGTAGAAAATATTTTCAACTTGAAAAATATATGCAAATTTGAAAGCTTTATGAAGTTAAATTACTTTCAAATATCTGCAAAACTGAGTGTTTTAATGCAGCAGTGTAACAGTCAGTAATTCAGTATTTCCCTTGATGTGCTTACAGAAATTCACCCTTCAGCACATGCTTAAATTTTTGAAATCTGCAGTAAATCGGTGTTTATTATTGTTGTTGCTATTCACATAGTATCATTCCTTCGATTAGCACTATGCTCCAGAGAAGTCACTGCCAAGACATCTTGTATCTGTTAATCTCTAACATTTTCTGGGGGAGGAAAAAAGAAGCTCATCCATAAGCTAAATCCATGATAAAAAGTAATAAAAACAAACAAACAAAAAAACCCCAAAACCAACCAACCACCCAAAGCCTTGTAATGCTCTCTTTGAAAAAACTTCAATTACTAAACAGTGGAATTTCCAGGAATTTACACTCCTGCTTCAGATTATGATGAATATGCACTTTTCCAGTCAGAGCAATGAGGTAAAAGCCACAGTACTGTAGTTGTAAAATGCATACCCAGATATTTAAATTGCACACTAATTTAACTTAATTCACCTGTGATTCATAGAATCATAGCATGGTTTGAGTTGGAAGGGACCTTAAAGCCCATACAGTAACAACTCCCCTGCCATGGGCAGGGCCACCTTCCATTGGATCAGGTTGCTCAAAGCTTCATCCAGTCATTTGTTTTAAACAAACATCCATAAAATCAAAATAAGGCTCATAGCCCACTTTGTCTTGTTTGGAATACTTACTCACATTAATATTCTCGAAAGAGTTTGAGAAAGAAGAAATGATGGATGATTTGTGTAGCCGTTCATCCAAAGTTAATGTTCAAGCTTCAGAGAATGGATATCTTTTAAACTCATGTCAGAATAGAAGGACTGAAAAACTGTGGAATTAATTTCTCTTTCCCAGAATACTGAAAGACTACTGCAAATTCCCTTTTAATTAACATAAAGTATGGGAAAAAAAATCACTACAGGCTTGCACACCCCCCTGCCTTAATTTTCTTTTCTTTTTTGTTTTCTTTTTTTAAGCTACACATTTGTAATTAATAGGTAGTATCTGCCAAATCAAGCATTGTTAATTCTTTCATTTATGGATGTACACAGTTGCTTCCCAAATGTAAGGGAAGTGTCATTTCTTAGAGCAGCCAGTAATGTAAGTGAAGCATAAACATTTCTGGAAGCCTTAAGTAAATTCACATCTCTTTCTGGAGGACTGGAGGAGAAAGAGACCAAGTTCAACTTCTTTCACATTTAGGAAGATCTAGAGTTGGGCTTTAATCTTGAATTTCACTAGAGATAAGCAAGAAATGTAACTGTTGTTTCAGCATCTGCAATAGCTTTTTCTATCTGCCAATAATTCTTGGATTTGTTGATTTGGCACCTGAGTGGGAGATTAGGAAGTAGTACTGTCCTAGCATTTGTTCTCATGTCTCACTAGCAAGAATGCTTAAAACTGGTGGAACCTTAGATTTTTATCACCACCCTTTCTTGTGCCTACACATGAAGCAGTGTCTTGTCATAGATTAGCAAGGCATCTTGATTGTATAGCACATCTCTACTGGTAGAGATGACTGAAATCCATTCTGTATAAAATACAAACTTCCATGACGTGTTGATCTGTTAATGGAAGAAGCTGCATCTAAATGGCTTCCTGTTCCCTAATTCTAAAGGAAAATAGTTATGTGAGCTACAGAAAGCTATTACTCGCTACATGCTATCTGAAACAAGAAACAAGATGAAGAGGTATACTCTGGAAATTGGAAAAATACAAACTAGTAAAATCTATCACCTCCAAAGGAATATTCCATCAATTTATAAGAATTGGGTTCCCCCCCTTACTTTGAAAAACCCACCAGTGAAAAAATATTATATAGTTCTTGTAGTATACTCAAAAGTATTGTAGAAAAGAAAATCCTGATAAGTATGGCTGTAAATATCAATGACTTATATTGCATCTGTCTTGAAACTAATGTATGCAAATATTCTGCCACTGCGCTCTGCTTTTAAATTAACTTGGAAATGAGTTAGAGGTTTTGTTGTTCTTTTTCTTGCCTCCCTGAGGCAAGAAGGAATTTGTGAAGTATGTAATGCAGACATCTGAAATCCCTCATTTAAATTCTCATCCTTGCCAGTGCTTTAAGTACACTGAAAGCAGTAGCATTTCCAATCTAATCCTATCTGCAGACAGTCTCCCAGAAGATCTGTAGAAAAAAAAATTTGCTAGGAGAACAAGTAAACTCTGGACAATTGAGTCATTTAAATAGAAACACAGGCCAATGTATCAAAGTTCTAACTACCAAAACTTTAAACCAACAGAGCTCTAGATTAATGTAAATGAGAAGAATAAACAAAACCACCTGTTCCCTCTATCCCCAGCTCTGCAAAGAAATCCCTTCCTACTGTCTTGGGAAGAGGGGAAGTGAGGCAAAAATATTTGTATTCTGTACTGTTATGAAAAGAGAGGTATCTAAGATTAGATAGGCAGGTCAACTGTAATACATGGGTTTTATTAAAGACATAAATATTCTGATTCTTAACCTGGTTACCCATTACTATAATGGCTGGGATTGTTTGAAATTGAAACAAGTTCTTTTAAGTTAGTCCAGTTCAGACAGCAATGAATTATTTAGGCAATCTGCCACGGTATGTAATAAGAAGCAGATTTATAGAGGTATATTCAGAGATATCTCCGCAAGTTTGTAATGAAGCATCTTTTGGACTGCCTTTATGCCTTCTCAGCCACTTTGTTAGGTAGCAACTGCAGGTTTTATAAGAATTATATTGCTGAAGAAGGCTAATGTCAGAAGCAGAATAATAACTTTACTGCTGTTTGAATCAGCATGGAAACTTCGGGTCATACTCCAGGCTGCTTAAGGTAGTTGTTCATTGCATTACTGAAAATTGCATTATTAAAGTAGAAAGGATATATGACAGAGGAATGCAAAAGTCAGAGGTTGTTACTGGAATTACTACTGAAGCGCATGTCTGTGCTATTAGTGGCTAAGACTGTAGACCAAGAATTAAGTTAAATGTCTGAAAAATATTTTTGGCCTGTTTTGCACTCTGGTCAGGGTTTGAAGGGACCTCATGAGATTACTCAGTCTAACTGCCCTGCTAAACCAGGTTCACCTACAGCAGGTAGCACAGGAATGTGTCTAGGTGGGTTTTAATTATCTCCAGAGAAGGGACTCCACACCCTCCCTGGGCAGCCTGTTCTAGTGCTCCATCACCCTCAAGGGAAAAAAGTTTTTTGTCATGTTCAGGTGGAACTTCCTGTGTTCTATTTTGTGCTTGTTGCCCCTTGTTCTGTCTCTGGGCACCACTGAGAAGCGTCTAGCCCTATCCTCCTAGATATTGAACAGCATTGCTAAGACCTCCCTTGCCCTGCTGGCCACAATCTTCCTGATGCACTCTAGGATACCTTTGGCATTTTTGACCACAAGGACACATTGCTGGCTTATGGTTGGTTTGTTCTCCACCAGGTCAACCACTAACCTGTCCTGGTGCAGGGGATTGTTCCTCCTGAGGTGCAGGACTCTGTGCTTGCCTTCATTAGTTTCCTTTCTGCTCAACTCTCTAGTCTGTCCAGGTCTCTCTGAATGGTAGCACAGCCTACCAGTGCATCAACCACTTCTCCCAGTTTTGTGTCACCAGCAAACTTGCTGAAGGTTTGCTGTTCCCTCATCCAAGTCATTGAACAAGACTGAGCCCAGTACCGACCCCTGGGGGACAGCATTTGAGTTTATTATCAGTAAATAGTTGGGGAAAACATTTTTATCTGATGTCAAGCTTGTTGAAAAGAGAGAGGAATGTGTTACTGCCTTTAAACACTCTTAACTTTTATAAAGCTGCAACTCTTGGAAGCAGTGCAGATGTTTCAACCTTAAAAGCAACTATGTATGGATTTCTTCAAAATTTGTAAGAAGGAATTTTGATTGGCAGGATTGGAAAGTTGGCAGATACTCTTTCTTCCTGTTTGCAGCTCTTTCCTGTCTGGCACTTCAGGCTTATGATGTTGTTTAGATGCAGAGCTAGGATGGGACAATAGTGAGCAGGGATTGTAGTTTTGGAAGATACACTGGAATACCATTTCAGTAAATAAGGAAGAAAGTTCATTGGGTTTTATTCCCTTAAATCTTGATATTATTCAAGCAAGTTTAATCCATAGTAGACAATTTTGAGGCAAGAAAAGCATTAAGATCATCTTTCTTCACAGACTTTGCAATTACTTGTTTTTCAGATACAGTGTTTGGTATCTATTGCGGTAGAATTATGTTAAAGGAATATTTATATGTTTCTTATATATATTTTAATATATTTAGACTATATAAACATGTAACTTATTTCCAGTTCCTTACTAGGCACTCAGAATATGAAACCAAGTGTTTAAAGGTCATTGTATCTTGTGAACATAGACTCACCATAAAATATGAGATACTGTGGAAAACAAATTTTTGATGTGTGCTATTTAATGTTATGTTATGGCTGTTGGGCAAGATTTATTTCAGACCAGGTTATGACTATCTATGTGATTTCATAGTTTTTGCCTCACCATGTAATTTTTGGAATACTTCCTATTGGAGCAAAAATAGTCATTCTTTCTACCTATCGAGCAATATATCTCAGCTTAGAATAAAATATTATTTGAATGAAGAACAGTTAGAATCTCTGCATTTTTGCCAACAAGAGACAGGTCTGTTTATCTAGCATAGATTTCTAGAGTCCTGGAACTGATGAATTTTTCAAAGACATTTTTAGCTACTGCTTGGTTGTGGAAAAACTCTTCTCACAAGAAGTTGTCCAGATGCTTGAAAATGTGGTAACCAGGTGGGAGGAAGGTCTAGTGCATAAGTTGGTTGAGGTAGAGTTTCCTAGCCCAGGTCATGCAGCTGCTGCAAAGTCCTATGCAAGACATGCAGTTGGACATTGTCATGGAGAAGCATTGGTCCTTTTCAGTTGACCAGTGTTGGATGTAAACATTGCAGTTCTGGGTGCGTTTTGTCAATTACATGGCAATACTTTCTCTGCTGTCATGGTTTTACTAGAATTCCAGAAGTTATAGTGGTTGGTTCCACTTGCTGAGTACCGGACAGTAGCCATGACCTTATTTTGATTCAGCATTGATTTGGGGTAGAGTTTGGGCATCTCATCTCAATTCGACCACTATGCAGAACACCATTGGTTGTCCTACAGAATCCATTTTTTCATCACATGTCACAATGCAATCAAGAAATGCATCAGGTTTGTTATGAAAAAGAAGTACAGAGTAAATTTTGTTGTAGCATTTTTTTTTTCATTTTCATTCATCTCGTATAGCACCCATTTTTTGAAGGTTTCTTGATTTTCCAGTTTGGTGTAAATGTCAAACAACTATTGAGTGGTCAGTTCTTCTACAATCTCTCCAGTTGTTTTGCACGGCCCTCAATCGGTTGTCTATCACAGAAGAACGTCTGCAAACCTCTTAATCTTCAAAGCTCTTGTTTCCATTACAATTTTTTTGAACTGTTGTCAAGGTGTACTTTTGTTGACAGTCACCTGGCCAAGTGCTTGATTAATATTACTAGCAGTTTCTGATACTTTATATCACCTTTGAACTCGTACAACAAAATCTCTTGAATTTGCCTTTTTTCTATCTTCAGTTTCAAAACATAATACAAAAAAGTAGATGAACCATTAGCATAAGTAGAGTGAATTTCATGGTTTAATATTAGATACACTACATGAATACAATGAAATAAAAATTTAATCCAAAATAAGCATCACAGTTTATAGTGACAAAAATAGGAATTTTTTTTGCACCAATCTAATAAATAGGGCTTATTGCCTGAAATTATGATTCAAGTACACCTTGACAACAGTTCAAAAAAATTGTAATTGTAATTGTAATACCTATTAATACTTATTCTGTTCAGTGTGGGAACACTCTCTCTTTCTTTGTGACTTCTCTTTACAGCTTATTTAAATCTATTTTTTCCTTTATTCAATATGACCTTTCAGAGGTTAACTTTTCCAGTCTTATCTCAAAAGTGATGCTTTTTGCATCTTGAATTCTGGACCTACCAAGTTCAACTAACTTTAACTCACTTTAACTCAAGGGATTAATTTTATAAAGGATATATCACTTTTAGGGCAGAATATGACGACTGACTAAGTCTTGTTAGTTGCTATTGGCTACATCCATGCAGGTTGACTATCTAGCTATTAAACTTGCTTTTTGATTTCTTACTTTTTAAATATTCAGCTGTACCACTATGAACTAATCTCATCTCTGCACTGTTGGACTAGCTAATACTTTGAACCATGCATATGTCTAGTCTGCATAAAATGCTTATTAATAAGTAAAAAAATATTTTAAATTGGAAAGCTAAAAATAATGAATATGGGATAAAGAATCACAAAATCATTTAGATTGGAAAAGACCTTTTAGATCATTGAGTCCAACTATAAACCAAATACTACCAGCTCCACCACAACACCGTATCCCTAAACACCTCTTCCAAATGTCTGTCCAGTTCTGGACCCCTCACCACAAGAAGGATGTTGAGGCTCTGGAGCAAGTCCAGAGAAGAGCAACGAGGCTGGTGAAGGGGCTGGAGAACAGAACCTATGAGGAGCGGCTGAGAGAGCTGGGGTTGTTTAACCTGGAGAAGAGGAGGCTGAGAGGAGACCTCATTACTCTCTACAAGTACCTGAAGGGAGGTTGTAGAGAGGAGGGAGCTGGTCCCTTCTCCCAAGTGACAGGGGACAGGACAAGAGGGAATGGCCTCAAGCTCCGCCAGGGGAGATTTAGGCTGGAGATTAGGAGGAAGTTTTTCACGCAGAGGGTCATTGGGCATTGGAATAGGCTGCCCTGGGAGCTGGTTGAGTCACCTTCCCTGGAGGTATTTAAGGTATGGGTGTATGAGGTCTTGAGGGACTTGGTTTAGTGTTAGATAGGAATGGTTGGACTAGAAGATCCGATGGGTCCCTTCCAACCTGGTTGTTCTATGATTACTCCACCACCTCCCTGGGCAGCCTGTTCCAGTGCTTCACAATCCTTCTAGTAAAGTGATATTTCTTAATATCTAGTCTAAACCTCCCCTGGCACAAACTGAGGCCATTTTCTTGAAGCAATAAAATGCTTCAGAATATTTTCTTCAAAACTCTTGGGAATAAGTTTTATTTTCTCAAATGAAATTGTAGTCTTCAGTAAAAATATTGAGCTTATTTAATCAATTTCAACCTCTATGTATTGAACAGGCTTTTTGTTTCGGTGTTCACCTCCACCCCCCTCATATGTGCTATTATTTTTGAACCAAAAATATTCCTTTTGTAGAAGGAAAACCGGTTACATTGTGACAGAGTAAAAGTCAATAGTAACTCTACTGCTAGTACTGTTTGTTTGTTTTTTTTTAAAAAAAAAACCAGAACATCAAACTTTCAAGTCTTGTTTTTGCCTAATAGGCAAAAATACTAAGATACTGCCTCTTTCTGACCCCTTACTAAACTCTGAAAGTGGAGGGATCTTTAATGATGACTCCTAGGTATTGTGTTGTGGTTTATTTGTTACATTAGCCAGAAGATGACCTGCTGTAATCTTAGTGCCCCATGATCAACCCTGGAGTAAATGTGACTTGCTGTTGTATTTTAAATCTCCATTAACACAGAACTAATTCCCATTGGAAGCAAACTTGAAGATCCTCAGGTGTCCTTATTCTATTTTCTGTTGCATGGCCTGCTATGTAGTACTGCTTCTACTGTAGCAGAAGTACTGCTTCTACTGTAGTACTCATTACTGCTTCTGATCTGTGAATGTGATGTGCTGTAGGTCATGTACCAAACCTTGTAACTGAGCAAGTTTAGAACAAAAAACACTACACACAGGTCAGTGTTAAACACTTGTTCAGAAAAACCTTATGGTGTAGGGTCATTACTGTATTTGATGAAAAGTACCATAAGACTCAATAGAGATTTATTTGAGTGTCTTCGGAAGAGCTTTAATTCTAAATAGAGCCATAATATTTTATTTAAAGTTTGTTTTAAATCTCTGAAGATTATCACAACCAAATTAATTTAAATTATAGCTTCTTTTTTATCATCAGAGATTACCGAATATGAAATATAACTTTAAAGTACTGCTTTTAAATTTTGTACTTTGAACTTGTCAGTATTTGTTTATTTGTTTTACTCTTGTTGGAAAGTGTGAAGCACTGGATATTGAATTGATTATTAAATCACCGTGTTCTTCTAGAAAGATGCCTGAATGTGAACAAAAATTTGAACTTACTGAGTTATGGTATCAACTACTGTTTTAGCTTTGAAATAAATGCAACTAGAAAACAAAATGTGTTTGCAGATTATTGCATTTTTTTCAGTGCCTTCTGCTGAGGATTGATGTGAAACTTAATTTTTTCCTGCCCTAATCAGGTGCCTATCTGTACACTGCTTTCAGCATACCTGTGAATCTGTATTTCTTACTATGCTTTGTGCTCCTGGCAGGGACCTGCAAATGCTGCAGTTTCCGCTCTGAAAGTGCGGGGTCTACAAGGATTAGGATAGGGGAGTTGGACCTGGTGCGCTCATTTTCTGCAGTATTCATCTGATTTCAGTAGTCCTGCACAAGGCCTTCTGACTACATGCTGGAACAGCAATAATACAGTAATGGGAGCAAAATTTAAATTGTCTAGTAAATTATAAATTTGAGGACACAAAAAGCTACTGAATTTCTTTTTACACTAAACTGAAACTGCATGATTTAGCCTTTAAACCTTGAGTGGAAATGGCAGCACAGGTTAATTACAAGGAAATAAAAAATTCACAAACTGTAATTTTTTGCCATTTTTGTAAGTATTTCTGTAAAAAGTTAAGAAAGCACAAGTTAAAAAAAATAACAGAATCGGTATGTGAAAACTCAAGATCTCCAATTGCTGTCTTCTGTCTTTCATGGCAATTGTCTTTTGCTCTTGGAGTAAAACATAGTTAAACAATGAAGGATAGACAATATTAAATTTTCCTTATTAAAATGTCTTTAAATGTGGACAATTGAATCATGTTCACATATTTAATGCATACGTTTGGATTTTGTATTGGATATTGTAGTCAATTCTGTAGTTTCTGGTCCTTGCTTGAATATAAACAGTTTGTGTTCTGAGCTGTGCTATGAAAAAAAAGTATGTTGCTGTTAAAGAAATTATATTGTGAAAGAAAAGTGTGTGTAAGGTACTGTTGCATGCATTGAACAAAATAAAACATTCTGCAAGACAATTTATAAGATGCATTAGATGTTTTCTTGGATTGTGGGATTGTGTTTTATTTTTAATGAAGCATAATCTGTATTTGCATCTCCAATCCTGTGTCCAGTTCTGGGCCCCTCACCACAAGAAGGATGTTGAGGCTCTGGAACGAGTCCAGAGAAGAGCAACAAGGCTGGTGAAGGGGCTGGAGAACAGGCCTTATGAGGAACAGCTGAGAGATGGGGTTGTTTAGCTTGGAGAAGAGGAGGCTGAGAGGAGACCTCATTGCTCTCTATACCTACCTGAAAGGAGGTTGTAGAGATGTGAGGGTGATGGCCTCTTTTCCCAAGTGACAGGGGACGGGACAAGAGGGAATGGCCTCAAGCTCTGCCAGGGGAGGTTTAGGCTGGGCATTAGGAAAAAATTTTTCACGGAAAGGGTCATTGGGCACTGGCAGAGGCTGCCCAGGGAGGTGGTTGATTCACCTTCCGTGGAGGTGTTTAAAAGGTGGGTGGATGAGGTGCTGAGAGGCGTGGTTTAGTGTTTGATAGGAATGGTTGGAGTTGATGATCCGGTGGCTCTTTTCAACCTAGTGATTCTATGATTCTGTGAAAAGCTTCCATATTTGATTAAAGCCAGGTTTATGTGCGAGTGAAAGAATTTATTGTGATTTGTGCTTAAGGCTGCCTGAAAATCCTTTTTCTAACTTTAAGTTCAAACTCTAAGCTTACCTCATTATCTCTTCATGGGGCAACTGAATTCTCTGTACATTATGTTTTTTTAGATGATATACTTTCTTATTCTTTCAACAGAAGCATCTTACTTGGAGTTCTGTGCTTCAATGATTGAATAAATCTCAATAGTATCATAGAAAACAAATACTTGTCAAACTGAGTAGATAAATACCTTATAACTAAACATCTAGCTTACAGAAAAGGCTTAGGACATGGTAGCTTCTTTCTGCATATTTCTGAGACAATAGCAGTACTTGTTCTTTTTATTGATTTTGTAAGATCTTCACAACATGCGTTTTGTCTCTCCCTTTCCTATCCTTTGATGCTGCATTCTGACTTCATTGAGCACATTTTTTTTTAAAGTATCTTGCCAAAGAAAGGGGAAATAGTACTTTTGTTCCATTTTATTATAAGTTCATTAAGAATGGGGGGAAAATAGAAATGCAGTTAAGCCTCAGTTTAATCTTACTGGTCTCTGGAAGAACTCTGCAGACAGACCACATTCCTTTAGCCCCATTTCATATAAAAATGTGAGTTTTGTTTGTCTTCTGTCCTTTTTATTTGTTGTTTTGACTTTTATTCTATCTTTTACTAAATTTTACATAGGTAAAATACTAAAAGTGAAGGGAGGTTAGGGAGCTGGCGTTGATGGTATTTCTGTGGCAGATTCTTTGATGCTGCAGAATGGAACCTGAGGCATGTTGCAGTTCTTGTGTCCCCTTCTCATTCTTCATGTATCTTCAAGTCCTTCTTGATACCATTCAGATAGTCACAAGGTTCTGGCTTCCTGGGTCTACAACCATTTTGAACTATGGAGGAGAGTGGTATGAAGTGTGCATATGGTGACTGTCTGGATGGAGTGTTGCTAGAGGACTGCCCTCTGGAGAAGTTTTCAAGTTTCTGCTTAGATTTTTCACTGTGGTGGGAGCTCCCGATAGGTCATGAGGATGACCAAATCCTAAAAAGTAAGTTTTCTCTAATTTTGTTAGGGTAATACAAACAGAAGCCCGAAACAGATTTCCACGCCCACCACCTCCTCCAGTGCCAAAAGTTCATTTCAAATGTTGACTTGCTAAATGGGTAAGAAAAGGTGGACAACATAACTAGTAAAGGGAGTGGTTGCTAGCTGAGGGGCAGCAGAGTGACTATATGCTGATCGTCTTAGAGGACTATACAGGAGAAGTTGGCGAATGAGATATTTGATGTGTTTGCATAGAGAGAACATGAGAAACAAAAAATAGAATGCCATGAATTAATAAGCCATCAACGATTACATAAGTCTAACTGGCTATAGAGATTTTTGTATTTAAGCACCATTTAAGTCTTCATGTGCTGAGGGAAATTATACATAAGGAAGTGTTATCCAAGAATCTGTGGCGCTGCTTTCTTGCTGAATTGTTTTGCTAACCAAAAAACAGTGCAGAAAGCATTGGAACTTCATGTTACTATGTTGGCTAGAGTCTGTAAAATTTTTGTCTTATTAGAACAATAGCACCTTTGTTTTATAAATCGTTCAGCATGCTGGGAAAGCTTTTGACTCCATGGACAAAATCAGTTTGTATTAATGAACAGAAGGATATGACATTGCAGCTGGTCCGGCAGCGTGTGTATTAGTGAGATATCTATCAAGTATGGTAGAGAAAAGCTTGACTAATGAACTCAAAATCTGATGTCCAACAGAAATTCTGCTAAACCGGCAGAAACATCATATTCTGAATGGTCATGGAGGACTTCTAGTTGTTTTTTCCCTCATTCCTTCACAAAGGCTTCTGGATCCTTGACCTGTGGATTCAGACTAGTGTCCCATGGGGAAGGACACCCTCTGTTTTGGCTAAGTCTGATAAGCCTTGTGAGTTGTGTTTGTCATTAGCGACCTTGCATAGTTACTGTAGCATCTGTTTTTCCAGGTTCTGCACTGCATACTCTTTTCCAACATGAATTTACAGAGAGACAAATTTGACAGAAAAGAATGCCACATAATTAAGAAAGGTAGTTCATTTTAGTATAGTGTATTAGTCTGTCCTGCTGAAAAGTAGAATAAAACTAAATGAATGGCTTGGACAAAAGTAGGCACTTAAAATTGAATACAAGTTACATCTTTTTTTTTATTTATATGTGACTTGGGATGATTAAAGAAAAAAGTTCACACAAGAATGACAAAGAATATAAATCTGTTCTAAACCACCTTAAGAACAGTATGATATTTCTGAGAAGAGTAAACCTGTAGCAGAATGTTCTCACAAGTAAGAACTAATCACACTGTTATTCTAAGATCTCCTGGTTTTAAAGAAATGAATTGTTGAGGTGTGTGACAAACTGGTGTTTAGTCAGGTAATGAGGGCTGTTGTGCTGCAGAGAGAAGGTAGGAAATATGAGCTGCAGTCTGATAGAGATGAATTAAAAGGCCAAGTGAAGCCACCCACAACTGATATTGGAGACTATGCTATTAGATTTAATAGAGAAGGGCATCCTTGAGAGTCCATAGTATTACTCCCTGGTTTTCATGTTGCAGACTGATACAGTTTTGTTTTTCTTCAACGTTTCTAAGATCATGAAGTTATTTGGCTCTCTTTATTACTTGTGAAGAATAGTTAGCATTTCAGTTTATACAGCTTGTCAGCTAGTCTAGAAAATAAATATGAAAAAGCATAGAGCTATCGACTACTGATATTTTATTGTTGATGTTTTTAAAGTAGGAGAAGTCAGTGATGAAGGTTCTCTGGGAAATTCATGACAAGTCAACTCTTGTGATTAATCCTTTACAGGCTGATTAAATACTTAACTTGGGGAAAAATGTGTTATCCTGGGGGGAAAAAAAGGCAGTATCCCCCTGAGGGTAGAGGAAATTTGCTAGTGGTGAATGTTCCAGGCCTTGTCTTTGGGTCATGCTGGTGTCAATCATATAAGGTGAAGACCAAACTCAATCTAAATAATGACATAACGTGTTTAGCATTTAGCTCTGTGGGGTTTTCTTGCTTTTGAGTCAGAATTCAAAAAACAATCGTGGTTGGTCAGAGACAGAAATTGTCCCTGCTGTCTTTTATGGAAAAGGCACCTGAATAAAAGTCAAGAGAGGTTTTCAAAAGCAATAAACAAACACAGCTATGTGTGTTCTTAGGCAATTTGCATAAGCAATTTTTTAGCATTTCCTTTTCATGCAAAAATTAAATGCGTGCATGAAAAAAATATTTAAATATCAATTGCTGTTAAATATCAATTTAAACTTAGCATTATTAATAAAACCTAAATTATATCTTCTTTTGAGATTGAAATTCTGAATTATGCCAAGTCCTCTAGAGGAACTGTAACAGCATGTTCTGTTTTATCTCCTCTTCCCTACCCACTGTAGTACATCATTTTAATCTTGAATTCAGAGCAAGAGAGTGAAAGCTTTAGAGAAATACATCAATATAAGGAAGATAATGCTGCTTATAGACTCAACAGCTATTTCCTACTTTGTAGTGTTATAGTAACTTGTGAAACAGAATTAGGTATATGTCTGGTAGATCCCATTCCTGCATATTGTTATTTAGGTCTCTTGCTTCTGTGTCTTACCTCTGCTAGATCAATTTTGCAAAATCTTTTGCATCCCACATTTACAAGGAGTTAATTTATGATTAAAGGTTTTTGAAGTAAAGTCTAACAAGAGAAAAGTATGCTGATACTGTACTGTGTTCATTCAGTATCTCATCCACTCCATCCCATCTCCTCCTCCATGAAGAGTGCCTGGCTGTGGGAACACTCTTAGACACAATTGCTGTGTTGCTTGAGAAGAATGTATTCACAGATCTCTTTCTCTTCTTCTGTTCAAATAGGATGAACATTTGAAAACTGCACACTTAGTGCCATACCTGCTGTATTATCTCCAAGAGCGTGATTACAGTGCTTCTTGTTTAAAAGATCAGAACTGAAAACTGTTACAGCATTTTATAAATAATGTCTGATTAGAATTCCTTATAAATAGATCTTAGTATGTTCATGTTTTGCAAGTCACTCCTCAAAGTGTTCATGTGTTACGTTTAAAGTTTGGTATTAAGAATGCTTCTTTTTGAAACCACTTTTTCCTCTCTTTTTTTTTTTTATCATTTTGAGTTGGTGGTGTTACAGGTGACGTGAACAGGTATCCTGTTACATAGATTTAACAGCACTTTCAGCTTAACTTCCTTGAAATCTTGAATTCATGTCAAAAGCTGATAGCCTGCTAGTTGTCAATTGGTGGTTTGCTGCTGTTGCTGTGTCAGGAGTGCAGTCAGCATCTGACATCAACCTATAATTAGCACTCACTTATTTTACTTTCATAGGTAGTAACGTGTTAGGCTAATTCCTTTAAAACTAAAGTATTAAGCTAACTCTTTTTTTTTCCTTCCCTTGAATTGTTTCCTATTACTGCTCTGGTTTATTTATACTGCAACACAGTTTTTAGATGTAGAGAGAATTACAGCAGTACATGACAATATGAACTTGAATCATTTGGAAGAATCCATGGGGTCATGAGTAATGGGGGATTAATGTGGGGGGTCATGATTAACAAAAAATAAAATCTCATCCTTTTACTGCCTGAAAATGTTTGCAGACTACCAGGAAAAGCCTTGTCTCAGGGGGACAGGAGTAGGGTATTGGAGGTATTCAAAACTCTGACTGGAGAGAGCTCAAGACACCCTCTTCTGGATTCATGATGGTCCTGTTCTGATCAGAGATTGGACTGGGTGACCTCTGAACCCCTTTCAAATCTCAACTGTTCTATGATTCTTTGTGCAGACCAAATGATGTAAAAAAAAAAAAAAAAAATCAAGATCCCCTCTTTTATCTTGCAAAACTGTATTTCTGAGAAGCCCTAAGAAAACCTACAAAACTTTGAAAAAAAAAAACAAACTTTGAACTTAAGTAGAAAACCTACAAAACTTTGTTTTCTTTCCACTCTTTTGTGAAGCAGTCGTGGATTAGCTGTGCATGTCCTGTGGCATCTAGTTAATTAAAGATTAATCACTCCCTTAGTAAATGCAGTGATAATTATCGGTAGCCTGAGATATTCTCACTTTAGACATTTCCATGCTCTTTTCGGTACATGCTGTTGTGTAAATACGTTAAATATATTCATTAAAATATATTTAAATATATTAATTTAAAATATGGTATGAACATCTGGTAAACAATGAATGGTATATGAAAAATATCTTCTTTGTGTAGAAGTATGTCATGAACATGGGTCGCATTTAGAACTTTGTGTAAATGGCATGCAGTTCTCTTGTTGTATTCCTATAACCATAAGCCATAAGAATTCAGCCTTTACTGAAACAGGTTGGGGTGCTGTTTTGTCCCTTTACATTCTCCTTTTGCATACTGAATGTAGCCTTGTTCTCTAACAAATGTTTAGTGTTTCAATTCATCTATTGTCTACAAGTAGTTCTAAAGCACTGTAATCATAAAGTACAGAACATTCATGAAATCTGTTGTGATCAGTTTGTCACTAAGGCTGTTGTGTTCTCTGGACCTACTGGACCAATTGGTAAGACTCAGAAGAGCTCTACTAAAATGGTAACTTTGTAAGTGTACCTTAGAATGGTGTCTGTAATAGTGGTGACGCACTATATAATAATCTAATGGTAGTAAAATAAAATATACCTCATATTGCATGCAAAACCATCTTCCTGTTGTGAAGGACATAACAGGTGGAGCAGCAACAGGATCTCATGCAGGACAAAATTTCATCCAATAATTCTATCGCCATCCAAAAGCAATCTAATTATTTAATTTTTTTATCCCTTCTTCACCTTTAGGGTACCTTGTGTGAAAAGTCATTCCTGAATTTCCAACCATGAATAGTATAGTGAAGTGACAATATATTCCTGGTTTTAGTAATATCTTTACAGAATACCTTAACATGAGGGAAGCAGGAGATTTAATATCTCATTTTTCCATGGTAACTATCTTCCGTCTTTTCCTTAAAAATTGGAAAGATGCTAAAATAGATGTCATGGAAGATAGCTTGTGAGTGCAGTGTCTGTGTGCGTGTGCATTTACGTGTGTTGCAGCTGTAACAAAGGGACTCATGTTGGCCTTGCTGACATAATCAGTTTTAGGCAAACATCCTTCAGGCAACTCCATATATTCCCTCCGTCCAGCTCTTTATGTTCATGCTTTTATTTCAGTAGGTGTTTTTGTCCAGGGATTACAAGAGTGGGCCTTGCAAGCACCCCATATGCTATTGAAAGGATCATCATTTAATGTTGCTCCTTTCAGTCCCAAATCAGTGTGTGCTCAGAAGAATCACAGCCTTGTCAGTTATGAGGCTGTCAAGTGTACGTTTGGAAGGTTTTGCATGCCAGATACAATATTTCAGGTTTGCTTCCTTTAACAGAATTAGCAGCCTGGATAGTTAAGCTTGTATTAGATGAAGTAAATGAGCTTGTGAGACTGGAGTTAACAACTCAAAGTTTGTCAATGTAGTTGTAACAAATTGTTGATCTGACATACAAGGTTAACAGCAGCTAAAAGCTTGGGAGGGAGAAAGAAGACTCAATTAATAGGGAAATCCTTTAATGAAAAAGCTTTGTTGGGCTTGAGTATGTTAGGGAAACAGGGCACACACCAAAGGACAAAAGGCAAATTTTGACTTAATATTTAAGAACCTTTATAGATTAAAAAAGCCCCAAATGTACAAGATTTAATTAAAAGCTAATGATTTGGTGTTGTGGGGAGGTGAAGGGAGCAGAACCAGGAATGACTTCTTTGAAATGACCTTGCTGTAAGGCTTTCACATAAGCTGTTAAGTGTATGCAAAGAACCACCAGGAAATCAATAAAATAAAACATTGCAGTGGTCCAGTATAGAAGTGCAGGACATGAATTACCATTTTAATTTTCAATTGACAGAGAAAGAGGTATCCCTGAAGCAGTAAAACATGACCTGCACACAGATGTTCCTTGCAGGGCAAAAAGAAATACAACAGATATCTATCAATCTCTCATAGGTGTTTTAGAGCACAGCAATACTGGGTGCATTGCTTCTGTGTAATTGATACTTACTTGTTCCTGATCAGGAATATCTGCCTCCAAAATAAAGATGCTTTCTTTCTTGTTTATCAGTTTTACATAACTTTTTAACAAATGCTTTTGGAATTTGCAGGATGGCATTGGGTGTGCTTGTTTGAAGTTTGTAGATCTGATCAGCATTTGAAAGAAGTGTCTGGTGTAACTTGAACAGGTGTCAGAACAGTCTGCCCAAAGGATGCTAAGGAGGAAAATCACAGCTTGGAGAATTTTACTGAAGGTCATGCTTTCATAAGGATTCAGACTTGATTGTTACCGTGAGCTATTCATTCACAGTGATCTTTCATGCCAGTTTGAGTGAGTTACATAGAATATTTCTTTTCAGGGGTTAACTTTTAACAGTAAAATTGGATCGCTTTTCAGTTTGAATGTGAAAGTAAGGGAGCTTGAAAACCTAACCCATTTGTTTGGTACCTTTGTTTAGCTTTGAAGCTCATTTTTAGGACGATATTGAGTAATTTTGTGTTACTTTTGCCTGTGCTTCCAGATGGCAAGAATCATAGTTTAAAGTGTTTTAATCACTTGGCTTATATTGAAAGACTTCTCTAAATAACCGGTGCATTTGTGTTCTGGAATATGATGTGATTATGTTGGTTTGGTTGATTCATGTTTTGTCATTGGGAAAGACTGGATTTTCTCTCCAAAGGTCTGTGCACCTTCTTATTAAGCAGTACAGTTGTTAACTGCTAATCTTACTTTGTAACAAATCAGTTTGATTCTTTTAACATAAAAAGTCTAAAGCAGTGGCAATATTATAAAGTGGGGTTTTAATTAATTGCCTTAATGAAACATTTTGTGTATGCTTATATTTTTGGGCTTTAAGAATGTCTCTAGTTTATGGCTATTCTTGTGGTAAAACCTTAAGCTGACGAGAAACTTATTTTATTACAGTTCCCCCACTAGCATTGCAAAAATTAGAAAGGTGTTTTATGCTTCCAAATTAATAAGAGGTATTAAGATTTTTTTTTTCATTATTCTACTAGCCATTCTCCTGTGTACTTCCTGTCATTAAAATGAGTACAAAGGATGTAAATTGAACTTGCCATATAATCACAGCTGGTTTTACATAGCCACTTCAAAAATTGTGTCTGAAAATAAGACTGACAATCCCAGATACTAAAAGTTTAGAAAGTTAATCTAAAAGCATGCATATAAACTTTATTTCCTTTTATACTTAATAGAAGTGTAAATAAAGGAGCAGTGAAAAATATGGTTAAATGTCTATGCCATAATTTTGGATTTTTTTAATGTTGAGAAGCAAGGAGGATTTATGTTATGTGTGAAATATGCTTGATATTTTGGCCTTTTTCCAAAACCATTCTCTATAAAAAAGCAACCCCTCCAAATATCAATTAAGGAAAAAAACAATAATTTTTGAGCAGGTATTAGTTTAGTAAAAAAAAAATGTACATTCTCTGGCAACAGCACGTTAGGTTTTGCACTTCCATTAATGCACTCTATTTTAGAGATACTGCAGAAAAATGATAGGAAAAGGTCACTAATGATGCAGACTTACTGGTAATGTTGAACATGCAACTGGCAAATATTATGTGATTTTATTGCCCTTCTCAAACAACCTTCAAGGGTGCCATAGATGGTACCTTTTATTATCTCACTTTGTCAGATAATTTCTAAGACTCGGTGTTCAAGTACTATACAACCATATACATTCAATGCCAAAAAATTTCTAAAACCTTGTTTTTGTTCATCTTCATAAATAAGGTCAACTGCAGTGAATCAGCTACAATTAATAAAGTGAGGTAGGACAAGAATTCTACCTCCTGTTAGAGAACACTTCAGTAAGTTAAACATATTCAGTTGGTTAAGTAAGTACTTAAACAACTGCTAATAAAATCTCAGGCCCATTGGGAATTATCTGTGTGTACTTACAGATATACTGAATTTTAGAAGAGGATTAACTTCATGCCTTTCTGTAGAAAAGGAAAAGAAATACAAGTAGGAAGATATTGTGTGCCAGCTTAGTCAAGATGTGGGGAACCTGCACATTAATATAGTTTATTTAAATATACTTGTGTCCTTTTTTGGTTTTTACCTCCCAAATTTTATCTTAACAATTGACACAGCTGGTAAATGTTTTTTATGTAATGTGAATAGGAGTGAAAATATAGAATCATAGAATGTCCTGTGTTGGAAAGGACCCATAAGGATCATTCTTTCCCTGTATAAGACAACCCATACATACACTTGTGAAGCATTTCTTCCAATGCGGTGTCAATTCCTTGGTCTTCATTCTAGCCTAAGTAACTTAGGGAAAGCTTAATACCAAAAAGTAAAACTGGTGGCAGTGAACAGGAGGGGTTATGTTTTGGTTTCACGTGACAGTAGGGAATAAGTTTATCCTGTTACCTAAATCCTGTTAGGTCAGTGCTTCTACACAAAAATAACTTTCTCGGTCTTCTAGTAGTTTCAAAAAAAATGTACTGTCTTCCTAAAGAGAATGAATTTACAATGGGCAGCTTCATGTCGTAAGGAAGTATTAGTCTCTGTGTGTGTGTTTGCAAAAAGTTCTGCCCATTTGGCACCGGAACATACTGTGGTGCTCAACTAAAAATAATAGAGGAAAAGGTTCCATTTTCCATAGACATGTAGGAGGGCTGTAGTGCCCTCTGAAATTGCAGAATCTCACTTTAAGTTTCTAAAAGTGTGGAGGAGGAAGATTGCCATGAGAAAAGGCTTGACCACATCTTTATTCTGCGATTTATATCTAAAAATGGGAGAAGTCATTTGTTGTGAGTAGAGATATGAAGGGAACATTATGAGGTGTCTGGAACCAATTGCAACCTTCTGAGCTGTCTGTGATTCCTGGGGAACTTGTACTGTCTACTCTGCTCTTTCTTCTGCTGTTAAATAAGCTTTGGAAAGAACACTTGGAAAGCTGAAGGATGATGATTTGAAGGGAAGAGGTAGATAGTACTTTTTTCTACTGACCTCTGGTGATGTTTGTAAAATTAAATCACTCTTCTGTATAAATTATAGTTTGTTTTGGGTTTTTGTTTTGTTTTTTTTTAAGTTCAACTACTGATTTCAAACCCGTACTGCACTAATGCTTCCCAACTCTACTTATAATACTTAGCAGCCCTACCTGGATCTCCCAAGAAAAAGTAAATATAAGCCTTGTAAGTAGATGGATTGGTATCCATGTTGCTTCTTTAGATACACATCAGATAATCTGACTTCAAAGCCAAATGCTCTGAGCAGATAACATTGGATTTGACCACTGCATTTTCTATCTCTAATAGAGGTCTCTGTCAATTAGTAAGGTAGATGCATAGTAGCTAAAAATTTAGTTATTCGTTATTTAATGATCTTTAGGTCAAAAGAATCCTTCATGATCTTCTCAGTATGATAAACTATTTTTCTAAACAAAAAAGGGTCACAATAATAATAAATGACTTTTTGTTTAATTTCAAACCTAAAGCTTAAAATAGGTGGGTAAAAAAGTCTTGTCAACAGTTTACTATGCAAGATATTATGAACAGCTTCAGGTACTCATTGACAGGTTAATGATGATAATCTCTCTTCAGGAAAACAAGTAGGGGAGAACAAAGAATGAGATCTAGGACTCTTGTACTCTTGATAGGAACAGTATTGTAAAATATGGCAGTATTTTAAAATAGAACAAGTTCTTCTTTAAACCTAAATAAATATGAAGCCTCTGTTAATGTCATTTTTGTGTTCAGTATTATTTGATGTAAGATATAAAACTACTTACATAATGTACTTCTCTGAGCATATATATGGATTTCATGGACATAGCTATGCATGAAACCAGGCAAAAAACTGGTATCAAACATTTGGCATTATGTTATTCTGTTATTATATTATATACATTAGATATTCTTTCTGACATATAATGGAGTTCTATCTACTTGCATAATATTTATGAAGAGAAAGAGCACACGTAGAATAGTTTCCTCCAGGGATAATACTGTTTAATTTGTTGGAATAAAACCCCTGTTTTTTCTCTTTCATTTGTTGGAGAAATTGCAATGTGTATATCTAATTTGATGCAAAGTAATTTAAATTTACTTTGATTTTTTCCCGTGTTATTCTTTTTAGCAGTCAGACTCATTGACTAGTGATGAGCACATAGGACTCCGGGGTTTTATTTCCTGCTCTATCTAGTCTTAATCACTAATTTAACCTCATAATATTACTCTCTCTCTTTGTAAAGTAATACCAGGATTTCAAAAAAGGAAACCATAGAATCACCGAATGGTTTGAGTTGGAAATTGTTTTGCGGAATCAAACTCAATTAAGGGTTCTAAAGTAGGTACATGTTTATTCGCCAATGTATGCGAGGGGGTTAATCCTCCTAATTCACACACCAATTTTTTTAACAACAGCTACTTATAGTGTAAATACATGCCTATTCATAAACACCTACTGCATATTCATGACCTTCCCTTCTTCTTATTATAATTAGTTCTAGAAGGATCTTTCCAGTCTCACGCTTGCGTGGTGCCTTCTGGTGGTCATGGCCAAAGGTCTCAGAGATGAAGAAGCCCTCATTTCCTCATGAACTATACCTGAACTTAATCTGTACACAGGCACAGTCTCATCCTGGTCAAGTTCCAAAACTGCAGAGCAGGATGCAGCTGGCTTTCTGCTGTTGCTCACATTCCAGCTTCTCCATTATCATTGGATGTCTGTGAAGGAGCTCCTTTCTTGTCAACATCCAGGATCTTAAGGCCTTTACTAGCAAACAGTGTGATTTCCAGTGAGCTAAGCCCTTCTCTTTTTTCTAACTTCTTAATAAGTTTCTCCCCTATATCATATGCCTGTTTATCAAGACCTTAAAGATCATCCAGTTATTCCCCACCTTCCTCCGCTGTGAGCAGGGACACCTTCTACTGGATCAGGTTGCTTGAAGTCTTATCCAACCTGGTCTTGAATGCCTCCAGGGATGGAACATCCCTGAATTCTGTAGGCAACCTCCACAACTGCATTGTGGGTTTTTAGCATGTATGCAGCAGAGGTAGCTATTTTCAAATCTCTTCCATTTTGCTAAAGATCAGATCTTCAAGAATGCTTCATATTGGTTGCAGTGTGTGTGATCTCAGACTTTCCATGTCATTGTTTTGAAATGTCACTCTGACAGTTGTAGTGATCTTAATCTGACTGCTTTCTTGTTTCTGGAGTGTGTTTAGCAAGAACCTTTTAAAATCTGCGTTAGTTTTATTTACAGATATATGTCTAAAATGTACAATGAAAAAGGACTTTTTTTAGATGTGAATTATGGACTTGTAGCTGAATTCTGAATATACTTGTTATAGCAGAGTTATTATTTGCAGGTACTATAGGAAGAAGTCTCATAGGAAATTTTGAGAGAGAGAATAATTTGGGTGATTTCCTTCACTAAAGTTTAAATCATCTTTCTGCCAAAAACTTGTATACAACCCTATGCTTATTTTATCTTAACTGTCTGAAATGAAATGCATGTGTTCCTTGGTGGGCAGGCTGGGGCTGTTCAGTTAGGTTAGCAGTAAATCCATCTGCATTAAAAAACAAAGATGGGAGAAAAATCATATAGTTCAGTGGTGCATGTTGAAGGTCTGGGTTTGGTCTGTGTTTCTTTCACTAAGGGAAAAATAAAATGTAGCAAACACTTCTGAAGTTGCAAGTAGTGATGTGATTGAAAAACTCGATCCTGGAAAGCTTTACTCCTGTATGTGCATCACACATATTTCTGTATTGAAAGCTTACCGATGTACATGACATTTTATCAGAAGACCCATCAATGTACCCTACCAACATGACTATTAAATTGTCCCCCATTGGGCAAGAGCCATGTTTGAAGATCAAAGGCTTTCTTTAATCCCTGTAATACCTCAGTACCATCTTCCAGCCTGTGTGATACCTGCTGTGTGAGAGAATCAAATGACACAGTTTACAGGGGCTGAGCTTCAACCTGGTACATGAAAAAGCAAGAAGGCATAACAATTTACATCCATTATTTTGCTGGCAAATCTTACGAAATTGTTGTAGGTGTGTAATTTGTAATTGAGCTGCCAGCCTCCTCTGGCAAACACGAGTTTAGAGCTACAGAACAGTTAGCTTCCTGTTGCCATTTTTTGGTGCAAAACCCTGGTGTGGTCTTTGAGGTTTTAGACCTGAAACTGTTATTTTCTCTGTTGGGTTCTGGGCTGTGTGCCAGTTTGTTGTGTGTCTGTGTAGTATTGGATCTATTGCTGCCTGGTTATTTGCCTCTGCTGGGTAGGTGCTTGCTTCTCTTTCAGTGCACATAACCAATTTGGAAGACAAAATAATAGGTTAGATGCCTATTCAGCCAGGCGCAAATGGGGTCAAGGTTCAAGAGAATGTCCTCTGCAAGAATCTGCCCTTTCATTGGAGACTGAGGAGCAGACATTGTCAGTGATAATGAATTTCAGTTAACCTGGCACATGGTGCTTTAATCTGTGGAAGGGGTGTTTGTGTTTCTATCCCATGGTATTGATCTGAATTACTGCTAGTGGGAAGAGGAATCAACTCTCTTTGGTGCCTGATTTCAGCTGCCTAAACTATAGAATTGTATTTTTATTTAGACTTACTTCCCACTGTAAAAGATAAGGGCTCCTTCCAGACACTCTGTCTGGTCTCAGTCCTGGAGGTTTCCATTACAATTTCAATGTTTATCCACTTAACTCATGAATAAAAGGTTTCTTGTTTAATTCTAGTAAATCTCCTATGTGAAAGCCCCTAGCACAACAAGATTCATTGCTGAGAGCACACAAATGGGCTGCTGAATTCAGTTATATTGATTTCTTCTGCTTACTTAAGGAAGGGAACAACACCCAGCTTCATTAACAACACTTAGCCAGCACTCTCCTGTTCTCTATGACTTTCACTGGCTGACATCTCTTACCTTCAGTTTGAGTTACTGGTTTCATACAACTGAAAGCCCATAAATGGATGCAAGCAGTGACACAGAGATTCAAGTCTTCTTGTCGCTGTGCAGAGTGAAATTGTGGAGCTTCAGCATAGTGCTGTGGCCTCTTCAATGAGACTTCTAACTGTGATTTGACTGTGTAACGTTTCTTATGCTGACATATTTCAAATAATTAGTTTTTCCAGTGCCTATGTATTGTTCAAGTTATAAGAGCAAATCCTTTTGAGCCTGCCATGAAATGCTTGAAAAAAGTGGAGGTAACAAACGGTATCAGCTTGTCTTTGTAGTTGCAATTGAGCCCAAAGTGCCTCCAGAAGCACCAGGAGTATTTTTGGCATCTGTGCTGCTGGTGGTACATAAAACCTAGAAGCAAGGTGTGTGTGAAAATTTCAAGTAGCAGAGGAATGGAGGAAAGGGAAGTATAGTTATCTTTAAGATAAGAATGCAATTTTATTTTCATTCTTTCTCAGTTACTCAGGGCTTGACCACAGAGATGTTTTGAAAATGTGAGTTGAGAAAACTCCTTGTTTGGAGGTTGTGGTTATTGAGATGTTCTGGAAGATTGTACGAAAACTCAAATCAATTCAAAATCAGCCAAGCTAGCTTGAGATTGCTGGGGATAAATTTAGCAATATTAGATGAAGAGATTCACATGTTTATATATTTACATTTTTATATTCACATGTTTGATAGGAACGGTTGGACTCAATGATCTGGTGGGTCTCTTCCAACCTGGTTGTGCTATGATGATTCTATGACTCTATATTTGGAGCACGAGCTGGAGCAGTGTGTGACCTGTGGTTGTTCCTAAGGGACAGGGGTCCATGTGGTCACATTCTTACTTAAATCTAAATGATGTATTAAGTGAGGAACTTGAATTCCTAGACTCAAAAGTAGCCTGTAGAAATTTTGTTGAACACACTGCTGAATCAAAGCTAAAACACTCTTGCTTCAAGAAGAAGGTATGTTAAGCCACATGCGTGAGGTAAAAGTTAATGTGCAGTGATATACTTCATGTTTTCTTACCAGTATTGAATCACTTTATTTCTCTGATGAACAATGTGGCATATTGCCACTGTTACAGCCTTTCATTTTGTAATGAATTGAAATTGGGCTTCTGCATGCTGATGTTGGCTGAAATTCAGTGTGGCTCAGAAGTAGCTGTCTTGGCTATGGAGGTGAGCAGATTCAGCTGCTGAAAGCACTTTAGATTTTGTTTCAGACACCATTAGCTTATTCTGTGTTGGTAAAACATAAATCAGCTGTGACTTGTTTGCCCGGGGGCATTAGTTTCTTGTAGCTTCAACGTTGCTAGTCATTGCGGAGACTAATTTTATTTTATATTTTGAATTAGAAGAAGGTTATTTGTCAGAGATTTCCATTTTAATGTTGGTTTACAGGGAGGGAACAATTGGGCTACAGGGAAGTATGCTACGATAATCAGCTCATTTGAACTTTTCCAAGGGAATAGGATCAGAATACAACAGGATAGTTTCTTAAAATCAAGAATTCTGTAGTGTTTTGCAGCCACTGCTTTGCTATTCTCTTTATAGACTGTGTCTTCTCCACAACCTCTTCAGGAATTAGTATCATCATGGTGGTTTTTCAGCACAGGAGAAACTATATAACCTGAAATTTTTGACAACTCTGCTATGTGGAAACTACCATCATACTACATGAAATAAGTATGTATGTAACTTTTTTGAATTATACAGCTCAGTTAATTTCCACATTTTGTGGGTAGTACAGTTTGATGATATGTTAAATTGGCTAGTCCTGCTTTCTGAGCAGAGATTCAAATTATTTTTATTAGCATGCTTGAAAAGTCTTTTTCACTCACATCATTCATATGCTCTGCAGTATTAAATTGACTTTTGATTTAAAAAAACCAGAACATGGTTTTGCAAAACTTATTTATTATTGGCTACATTTTTAAATGTTGTAAATCACTGTACTATCTTTAAGTGCATTTTTAGAAAGTTTTATACCCTAGACAGCTAGATCTTGTTGTGGACACATCATCTCAAAATGAATATATATCTTTGGTTT
The DNA here is from genome assembly GCA_033558105.1 of Coccyzus lansbergi. Classification (NCBI taxonomy): domain Eukaryota; kingdom Metazoa; phylum Chordata; class Aves; order Cuculiformes; family Coccyzidae; genus Coccyzus; species Coccyzus lansbergi. Next base: position 2,921,740 of record JAUMJK010000708.1, read on the forward strand.
GCTTATGCTTTTTGTTTATTGCCCATACTCTACATCTTTCTATGATAGATGGTTTCATAATGTATGTAGACATGATACATATGAAGGGTCATCTTGCATTTTTGTGTTTAAATGAGGGTATACTGTTCCAGCGTTAAATGTTATCTTTCATTCAAACCTCACTTATCAAGACACAGAGCCCATCTGCTACTGCAGACAGAAAATATTTTAAGCTCTAGGCTGCCTTGAAAGTTTAGTGAAGTTTATTTTTGTATAGCTTTGAAGGTTAAAGAATTATCTAGGGCCATCAAAGCCTCTAACCAGTGGGCTGTAACAAGATCTTGTTCATAAAATTTCTCCTGTAAGTAATGTCTTTCTTTCCCCACAGCTTTCAGAGCTAGTGCCTTTACTTAATTATTTCAAGCCTTTTCCTGATCCACATTTTGGCAAAACATTTATATTTTTTACATGTACAGGTACATGCAGATACTCCATATTGTAAATTACTCCACATAAAAATGCCTAAGGCTGTGTGTATTTTGATGCTACATATGGCAGTAGCATTCTGGCTGATGCTTCTGGATCTGTAGTGTCCACAATTATCCCTGTTTGAGGGATAATTTTTCCTTAAAGTGGCATTGGGGCTACATTTACTGTTCGAGAAAGTTTACAATACAATGCAAAAGAAATGATAACAATATCGAGGGCCTCACGGATGACTTTATTAGGGAATGAAATGGGAGACCATTCCAATTCTGAGCATATTTGGAAATTGCCAGGCTTCTGTGCTGTTGTTAAAGAGAGAAGGTAGAGGTTCCTTTCATGGAAAGGAATTATGCTGCAGAGTTGAGTTTGGTGGTGAGAGCCTTTTAAAGTCGGGTCAAGTTAAGTATGGTGCGCCATGATATTTAGTGCAGTATTTTGAAAATTTTCTTTATTTTTATAAAGACTTTTTTTAATTGTTCAGTCATTTCAAGCAATTTTCTTGCCATAATTTAAAAATACATATTTTAAGCACTGTCACAGTCATTTTTTGTGTTAACCTCAGTAGAAGTCTACTTACTGGTGCCTGTCAGGGTAGTAGTTTACAGATTTCAAGATAGCTGTAGGGCTGGAATCAAGTACTGCTTCACTGAAAAGGGATAAATTACATAGGAGCTTCTAAGATGAGGACAAAAGAGTAATCGTAAATTAAATAAATAAAAAACCCCCAACTTGGTAAGATAATCTGATTTTGTGCAGTCAGTGGTTTCTTATAAAACAAACAAATAAAAACCAGTGGGGGCTTTTTGAAAATCATAGCAAGTAGCTATAACTTGTTTAAACTCTGGCAGGTTTATGTGCTAGCTGACAAAGTAGCAATTCAATTTCTAAACAGTCTAATAATGTATGCTGGTGGGGTTTTGATCCTTTTAGTGAAATATCATTTTGTTTTGTGGTTGCTTTCTAATTAGAATTTTCAGTGCTTTTTGTGGTGATGGAGGGATGCAAAAATAAGTAATGCTGCAGTTTCTGATGAGGAGTGCATTGCTTGTAATAGGTTGTTTCACTTTGCAAAACACTGCCAGGTAATCCTCTCTTGTGATGAATATAAATATGAGTGTGAAGTGACCGGAAGCATTAAGGTTATAGAGTACCAATGGGAGGAGAAAAAGAATGCCAAGTCTGCTGGCTAACTGGCTTTTGGCAAGTGTCTCTTGCCTTCAAAAAAGAAAAAAGTAGAAAGTAATAGTTTTTCTGTTCATGAAGAGGAATTATCTAGTTATGTATTATTTATTAAAAGTGTATGTTAAGAAACCAAAATAACTGAGTTATTTGATTCTGAGGGACATTTAAGCCATCTCTTAGCCTATTTTTTTCATTTTCATTACTAGTGCATTACTAAGGTCACTGACAGGCCAACAGATTAGTTTGCTTTTAGCAGACAGATTTAGTGAAAATATATGGTTATGTTTTAGAAGTACCAGTGTGAAGTTAGCAGAACCTTTTCCTTCTTGAAGCCCTACTTAAGAAGTTGAATTAGGGACGTCTAGAATACATCTGCTGCCCTGGATTAACAGAGGAGTTGGGTATCCTTCCCTGTGTAGCAGGTCATGCCCAGGTAATGAGAAGTGAATGTGCTCCTTGTTTCTTAAACTGGCAGAATTTGTATGCATTTACCCATATCTCCATCCTCAGCTTTGCTCACTGAAGGCTTTGTTGTATCCTTAACAGTTTTTTAAGTCTCAGGATGTATTTCTGGAGTGTAGCAATGGTAGAGTTATACTAATTAATATCTTTCAAATTGCACAGGATGCTAAGAGAGAAGTCTTACTGAAACATAAACTAGATTGTGTAATCCTCCTGCCTTTTAGACCCATCAGTCTACTCCTAAGGCCAGTTAAGCAGAAGAACCTGTACTTTTTTTGGTTAGAGTGAGGAAAGCTAAACACTGCCTGTGAGCATTGTAGAAGGGATGTGTTCCCCAATGACAAGCATCTGCTGAAGCAATCTCAAAAATGCATGCTACTCTGCTTTATCTTATAATTTTAGTTGCCAAGTTATTGTCAATGTTTCTAATGTTTTACTAGTTTCCAAGTTTTCATAGTATAATTATTTGCACAACTACGCAGAAGATTAAAAAATTAAGGAAAAGAAAAAAGCAGACTTAATCAGAGGTTGGTTTCCTTTCTTTAGTAGCTGAAAGGAACTTGGGTTTTTTCCGAGTGTTTGCCTTTTTTTGAGGCATATAGGTGGCTTCAGGAACTTGGGTTTTTTTAATTTTTTCTTTAATTTTTTCTTTGTTAACATGTAGATTACTTAGGCTGATGGCAGAATAGAACAGATTGCTTTCATGTCACTTTGGAAAATGTCGAAATTTTTTTCTATTAGTATAATTTCAACTGAATACTTTGTGCGTAGCAGATATAAGTATTATATGTGTTTAATTAAAGCTAGCTCTGTAAGACTTGCAGGACCAACATTTAGCAGATTTATGGCTGAAAAGCATCTCTAGACAATTAGACATTAGACAATTCGATCCAAATAGAATGTTTTACAAGTGATTTGAGTTTCAAACAAAGCACTGGAAAATACTGATTTTTACTAGAATTGTGGTAAAAATCTTCAATATTTTACTTGAAGCAGAGGTACACTTAAATCTTTTGAGTAGAATTCTTAACTACTTTTGAAATTCTCAGTTTATGACATTTCCAAAAGACACGTGACCTAGATACCCTGGTTAGTCAGGGTTATTGTAAATCTGTTGTAGGTTTTCTTATATGTATGTGTAGTGTAGCTTATGCATATTCTAATAAAAGCTTTGCTTGTTTCTTCAAGACTCCTCATTCACTATAGAGGAAGGACTGGGAGAATGAGCAAAGTGTTGAACTGGAAAAAATGGGTGGAGGTCAGAGTGTTAGGGCAGACAGACTTATGACTGAATTGACGACCTTTGGAAATGTGTTGTGGTGATCACAGAATCACAGAACAACCAGGTTGGAAGGGACCCATCGGATCTTCTAGTCCAACCATTCCTATCTAACACTAAACCAAGTCCCTCAATACCTCATCCACCTGTGTCTTAAACACCTCCAGGGAAGGTGATGGGGTACATGTCTTGTTTCTGCCTGTCTCTCAAACTCCTGGTAAAATCATTTAAAACAGACTAAATCAGTTAAAACAGACTTTTCAGTTCTACCTCTGATTATGAGTTTCTTGAGTGCCTGCCTTACAGTGCTGGACCCTATGGAGCTGCTAGATACAGCAGCTTTTGTGAGTCAGCAGGGTATCAGGAGTAAAGAATGCCAGTGTGTGGTTACTTAGGAAAACCTTCCAAGCATTCTGAAGGCAGAGACATCTTGTTCAAACTCTCCTTCAAAGCAGGGATTACATGAGGTTTAAATCAGGTTTCTTAGGACCTTTAGGAGCTCCTTTAGGAGCTTTGGTGGCCTTGAAGGGCAGAGATTACAGCACATGGTCCTGTTGGCCTGTCACAGTGCTAAGCCACTCTGTAAAAATGGTGCTTTGTGGGTTTGGGTTTTTTTCCTTGTGGGAAATGGCTTCAAAAAGATGTTGCAGAACGGTGTTAGGAGACTGTAATTTGGAAACAGCTTTAATGTTTCCTCATTCTTTCTATTAAAAGTGTAAACATATGTTCTCTTAAGCAAACTAAACCAGGACAGTTGCTTTCATTAAATTGATATGTGTATGTGTGGGATAGTCTAGCTGGGCTTGAAAATGACATAAAACAGAGCCCTTATCTTAGGGACAAGAACTGTTCAGCAGTGGAAGATACGTCTCAAAGGAGTTGGATGCTTAAGATAGTAAACAGAAGCACTTTTTGACTTTTGTGTCAGTATTTAAGGTTTACCTCTTACAGAAACTTGTGTAAGGAGAGTTTAGTCCAAAAGGCCTTCAGGAAATGTAGAACAAATATTTGAGACAGATACCCAGAGGTTAGGCCATCTGAAAGATTACACTGACGTCAGATGAAAATAAATATGTTATTTGTTAAGAAAATTCTTCTGCCGTGTAAGGAGGTACAGTAGAAGTCTATTTTCCTGCAGTTGCATGCATTTTTGCCTTGAAAGAACAGTAAAAAACAATTTAAAAATCTGCATTTACGCTAAGGTACTTAATGTGAAAAAGTATGGCGACATTAATCATTAATCCTGAAGTATTATTTGCATAAGTTGGCTTTAAATATTCTATTCAGACCATGCTTTGGATAAAAAAAAAAATCTATTGATGATTTATATTTCTTATTAATTTACATTAATTTCATTATATTCAACTATCACAAAATGTCTTTATATTTTAGTTATTGTATTTCTTTTTGAAATTTTATCTTTAATAATATTTAAATTATTTTAAATCTTATTTTTTTATTTTATTTAAGTGGCTCACTCAATCACTGCAAAAGTCCTTTTTCACACTGGCAGAGTGAATGTGGTTTTCTCATGGAAAAGAGTTTTACAGCATTTGATGCTTTTCAATATTGGTTTAGTATTGTGTACTTCAATGAACTCAAGGTGAATTAACAAAGGACCACGGGACTGATTAGTAATGAATTAATCAACATGCTTTACTGTTTTCAGTCTCCATTAACATGTAATAAAATGTATGGTTCATATAAATTCCAGGAACTTGAGATACAGAGACTCTTTGTTGTGCTGATTTTCCCAAAGCAGCTTTACTTTCGTACCTAGAATCAGTTTTGAATGCTGTTACATACAACAAAACTTATGAACAGTAAAACAGAGTAATTTAGGCTTTTTTGATACATTTATTTTTCAAAGATATTACACATGACACATTAATAATGATGATTGATTTGGCAGTTAGGATGGTTTGGCTAATGGTTTTGAACGTGTGAGAACTGTAATAGTTTCATGCCATTACATTTACATTTAGACAACCATGCAAAACTAGCAGTTACCTGTTTTATATTACTCATAAAACCTAAAGCATCCTTTTGGATTCTGTATGTATACAGTAAGGGGGACAGAAAAATAACCAATGAAGCATTTCTGGACTTATCAGCCTGTGTGTGCTGTGGTCACTGTTTAATAGTGGTTTCTTGATGGTATGTTATCATTTTCTTTCTGATTTTTTTATTTTTAATGTAGACACAGAATTCTATATTGTAAAGGAGGCTAGTGCTTGACGTTTCAGGGCTTACTGAATTTCATTCTACATAACTGCTAAGCTGGTTTTCTGTCCTAAGTAAGTATGTTTCTTTTGAAAACCAAACAAATGTGTGAACCGGTATTCAACTCATTCACATGAGGATTTTGATCTTCTTTGGCAAAATACTTTAGGTAATTCGAGTGTTTATGAAAATTTGTATGACAGCTATTTTCTTTGAAGTTTATTTTTGTTTCGTTTGTGCATTTTTTGTTATTGTTTTGGTTTTGGGGAAGGGTGTAATGGTTCATTTTCTTTAGTTTAAGGCAGAAAGTATAGTCAATAAAAATGAAGATCTGAGCCTGTATTTTATTGTACTTAACGTTGAAAATTCATAGTAATATGTTATTCTTGCTTGAATCTAAGCTGGTGTAACTACATTTTCTGCTATTTTATTAGTATTTGCATGGAATTCTTCATCCTGGTTGTGGTGGGGGTTTTTTTTCCTTGCCTTGTTTTCTAAGAAATCATGTGGAAATCACTGATGTGCTCAGACTGCTGGCTCATATATTTCAGGTTTCTGCAAGAGAGAGAGTTTTGGCATTGGATTCTTATTCGTTCCAATGGACAGTATTAACTCCAGTGTACAATTTAGTGGAGCAAATGATAGGTATGGTACTGCATCTCATTGGCGCGCTTTTTTTTTTAATGCAGCCCAGGATAGAGTTAACCTTCCCGCTTTCTCTGAGCTACAGTTATGAAAGTATTTATTTAGAGAGCCAGTTCCACTTTAGAATAGAGAGCAACCTCACAGCCTGCTGTGCTGCTTATTTCTTAGTGGCTTAGAATGTTTGATATGTTTAGTGTGACTACATATAAAGCACTGTGAAATATATACTTTCCATTTCTAACAGTGGGGATTTTTTTTCCAAAATTGGATAGTGATATTCCATAAAATAATTAGGAAAAATAAATAAATAAAAAAATAGAAGTTGATCAAGACAAGGTAGTTGTAGAAGAATCCTGACTGATTTCATGTGATTTGAAGTTAAAAAGATACATGATTCTGCTACAGAAAGGGTCTGCACCCAAGAGTTCAAATATGTACTACAAGAAACATTGTTAGTGAGTGCTCCAGCCTTTTTGCTGAGCTTTTTTCTTACAGGCATTATTATGTCCTTCCATTTTTTTGCTATGTAGAGGAGAGAATTAAAATTCACATGTGAAGCACATTCAGTTTCTCAGTCTGCCTATCTGAACAAAATGTTCATCCACAGGTGTTGTAACTATTTGAAGCATTTAGGCTGTGGAGACAATTGCACTAAGAGCTCATTTGATCCTAAATTGAGCATATATGAAGGAGGGGATGTAGCAGGGAGCAGCATATAACCAGGATGCATAGCCAGGAGCATTTGACACCACCTGCACTGGCAGTTCTTGTCTTTCCCTGAGCTGGACTTCTCCAAACCAGACATGTCCATTTGTACTTTTTGTGGATCCCGAGATGGTCTCTGAATCCATACCTCCTCTTCAGCTCCTTAGGCATGTGACTGCTTAAGGCATAGTCTGCTTTAAAAAATTACAATACAACTGTAGGTGGATATGGCTCAGTCCTATCACTGCTATAGGACCTGATGTGTACTGCAAAGTAAATGTTTTCTTTTGCAATAAAATATTTCTTATGTTTGTCTAGGTCTGAGGTAGCTTTGCTGACATGATTATTTCCAGCAATCCCTTAGAGTTCTGAAGTAAGTTTATTTACTAGCTGCTTTCAGGATGTGTGTGTTCCTGGCTAAAAAGCAATGTTTTCAGTTGTCATATACTTCATAGTGTTAGGTAAAGAAAATAGCAGCAAAAAATCAGAAAAAGCTGTTAAAATGTTGCTTCATATTCTATAGAATATTTTATTAGAATGCAGTCTTCTAGTTATTGAAATTTGAACTGCTATATTTCTTGATTCCTCCACCTAAAACACATACTGTGCTTCATAAAAAAAAAAACCCTGACACTCCTCCTCCCCTTCCTCCCCCCCATTGTTTTGAGTTCTGGAGATCATCCCATCCAACTCTCCTGCTAAAGCAGGTTCACCTAAAGCGAATTCCACAGGAATGCATCCAGGTGGGATTTGAATATCTCTAGAGAAGGAGACTCCACAGCCTCCCTGGGTAGCCTGTTCCAGGGCTCTCCTTTCATCTACCCAACCAGTTATGCCATCGCAGAAGGCTATCAGATTTGTCATGCATGATTTCTCCGTGGGTGAAACTTTGTTGACAACTCCCAATAACCTTCTTTTCCTTCAGATGCTTGGAGATGACATCCAGAATGAACTGTCCCATCACCTTTCCAGGGATGGAGTTGGGGCTGATGGGCCTGTAGTTTCCTGAGTCCTCTCTCTGGACCCTTTTGAAGTCTGAAGTGACGCTGGCTTTTCTCTAGTTGTCAGGCAACTCAGCTGTTCTCCATGATCTTTCAGAGATCTGCCAGCTCTCCTCAGCAGTGGTGGGTGCATCGCATCAGGGCCGATGGATTCCTAGGTGTCCAGTTTGCCAAAAGAATCTCTAACCTGACAGTCTTCCTTTCTCCATCTATTGTGTTTTGTTTTGGTGAAAAAACCTGTTTGACTGTTATCATTAATTTACAGTGACCGTCCATTTTTGCCATAAAAATGAGATCAGAAACCTGCACAGGAGAGAAGCCATGGACAATTCACTGAAAACCTTATTTTGTGTTACACCTCCTGCATCCACCCCATCACCTAGCACTTAGCTATAGCTTCCTGTCTGGATAGTTTGTAAGATCTGGATGAAGACAGTACATCTGATCAGAGAGAAAACAATAATTGTCTAATAATAGCCGATATATCGTGTTTTGTCTGAACTGTGCAGAGAACTGAAATAAGTGGCACTGAAAAAAAAAGAAAATAGACGTGTGATGAAAGATGGCCAGATGTTGCTTGCAAAAATTAGAACCAAATCTATAGTCTTTTCCTAAATACTTAAGCTTTCAAGACAAAATAATTTAAAGTGAATTGTAGAATTAGCATTATATTTGTGCTTTAAAAAAAACCCCAAAAAACAACAACAAACCTCCTAACATAAATGGCCCTAAAGTCCTACATTTACAGTGGCTGTGGAGTAATAGAGTAATATCAAATTCTTAAATACATGGCCAAGATGTAACAGTTCAAAATCCTCTTGCAGCTAGTTTTGTCAAGCTCTGTGCAGTTTACAATTCTATTCCACATTAAATGTAGCATTTTCTTGTTTATTAAATGTTCTTTAATTATGCAAAAGGTTGTTATACCTTTATTGTAATACTATAGTTTTATATCCAGTGTGGCATCAGAGCAGCTGTAAGGTATCAATCTGGGGGTCTATTTAATGCCTTGTTTTTTTTATAATGATTCCTGTAAGAAAATGGCTGAAGAATCTATGCTACTTCTTACTCCCCTTTCAGAGCTTTTCTGGATCAAATGCTTCAGGGATGGATGTAGTTTCTATGTATTTATTTATATTTTACAATCTTCTCCTACTTAAATATTTTTCAGTCTCCCTTAAATCTAGATGTAACCTTTACCTTTCTAAACATCCATCAGAAGGAAGTTCTCAACTATTTGTTGGATGATGACTCATTTCATCTAGTTTTGAACATGTTTCCTGTTAGTTTCAACTGATGCCTTCTGCTCCTTATTTTGGAAGGCAGAGCAAAGAATCATTTTTTATCATCTTGACCTTGAAGATCATGTTTTTATAGATAGTTATTTCTCCCTTCAGCTATGTCATTCTGGAAAGAGACTGAGGTAACTCTGCTATATGTAGAGATTTCTTGCACAGCAGTTACGCTTTTACCTTTTTCCATCATAAATTTTCCTTCTCTGAATCATTTTCAGTTCTATTGTATGTTTTTTGAGATGGGGGAACCGAGATGATGCACAGCATTGGGGTGGACAGACCGCGCATGGGTAGTAAATAGCAAAATGAGCGCTGTATTGTTGTGTTCCTTTCCTGAAAGTTCCTAATTTCTTGTTTACTTTTTTCAACTCCTTCAGATAGATTACGATATTTTTCCCCCATTTCTGACTCTTCCTGTTTGTATAAAGAGAATTTTGTCCTATCTGTCATTTTATTGGCCACATGATATCCTGCACTGCTTCATGATTGATTCTTGTTTGTTTTGTTTTGGTTTTTTTTTTTTTTTTTTTTTTTACTGTAACTTGTTACAGAAGTTTGGCAGCACACTATTCAGCTTGTTTTCAGTCTATTTATGCAGGCATTGAGCATTACTGGTACCAGCACAAACATTTGTGCAGTTCCATTCCTGGAGACCTCCTCCTGCTATGGGAACCAACCATTCCCTCCCACTTTTTGTTTATCATCTTTCAATGGTAATTACCTCAGTAAGCATAGAGAGGCCTTTCTATGCCTGGATGCCAAGTTATCCCAGAAATCCAAGTCTTTGAAATGCCAGTTAATTGCTTGGTTTTATTCAGCTTCTTCTGTATGCCAAACTTCCTTGGCATTCTAAACTTATTTTTATGTTTTTGGGTCACTTTGTAAGATCAAGTAAGTAAAAAATCCTGTTGGTTTTGACTTTTTAAATAAAAATTATTTATTCAGAGACTATGTTGCAAAGCTGGACTAAGCGTGTTGGTAAAAGGTACTGGTAGGACGCTCTATTCTAGCCATTGTTTGCGTAAATTTTTCTAAGCACTTGCCATTATAATTCTGAAGAACTAATTTAACAATAAATCATCATACAAAGATTTAAATCACCCTGTGTGCATGTTTTGAAAGGGAAGAAGAAAATTGCTCTTTGAAATGATGTATTTAGAAAGCATAAATGTATTCAGAACTTTTAATGAAATATTCTCTTTATGATAATGCTGTGATGTGATTTGTATGGCAGCAATTTTATAGTATCTACTGGCTTCAGGCACTGGGGATTCCTATATTGAGTTCATCTTCTCTGTCCACTGATGCACTTCACATTAGCTTATGCTTATCATCTTTCCTACACAGTGACCCAGATTTCTGTGCATTCTTTTTGAATTTCTATAGTAACTTCAATCAAAAGACTGAGTGGTGACCTGGCCGTTGACTGTCTTACCTACAGGAATATTCCCTGGTGTTCTGAAGGGGGTGGGTGTGTAGGTAAATTGTTGCAAAACAATGCCATTGGTAAGTTATTTGGAAGTGTATAGAAGCAAGATGCTACTATTCTATTTGTTATTTAAATTTTGATATAGCAGCAGTATGGCTAAATTTTACAGCTTCTGTGAACATAGACTTCAGAAGCTACATTTAGTAACAAAGATCTTCATTTCATTCAGATATTTTGATATGGCACCCAACTAAGCCTAGAAGTGATACCATAATGTTATATTAATCAAGTGAAGAAAAATCCCAGAAGTATGTTTTCTTTTCATCAGATTTATGTGACAGTGGAATTACCCTCAACTTCACCTCATTCTCTTTATAGTTGATCACTATGTGGTGTTTCTACCAGGACAGATACTTACTGCAGTTCTTGTAGTTACAGATGATATGAATATACCCACATTATCTTTCTATATCCTTCCATGTGTTCGTAGTTGTAGCTACAAAAATGACCATCTAAAACCTCCTAATCTTTGTGGTTTTTCATAGTTAGTATAACAAGCAATGTCCAGGGAGGTTAGTTTTGAACTGTGTGTGTTGCTTTGGTTTGCCTAGGGGAAACAATTCAAGTTTACTGTTGTTGACCTGTTTGCTTTTTTTTGATTTTCTCTCAAATGCTTTATTACAGGTCAGAACAACTTTATAATCTCTTAACATGCCCAAACCTTTATTCTTGTTACATTTGGTCTTTCTACATGTTGCCTATTTGGATTCACAGGTCAGAGTATGTCTAAAAGAAAATAAGTTAAAGTACATATCAAGAAAAAAATATATGTTACTGAAATAAATATGACTCTTATTTTTGTCCCTTAGTATACAAGTAGTAATGGCTGCATTTTCTGGTAAATTAGATATAATGTAAATGACAAATGGTAAACTTCTTCTATATACCTAAACCAATGTGGAAGTATAAGTGTATAAATTTAAATTTAATAAAGTGTATAAACCTTGCAAAATTTGCACTTGCTATTAACTTCAGAAGTGTCTAATTTGATTATTCTATTTTACATTCTGACTTTAAGAGCAGTCCTTAAGTGGTGCACTTGAACTTGGAATTGAAAATACAGTAAGGCAAAACTGGAATAAAGTCAAGTCATGTTGTGCTTTTGCTTCCAGAATGCCTCCAAGTGCTCTGTAAGCATCTTGTAAATATTGCATGTATCTGACCTTACTTTATCAGTTACTGAGAACAAGAAAGCTCCTGGACCGGTCTAAAGGTGGTGACAGAATCTGTGGACAAGTCTGAGGCTGAAATTGGAGCAGGTGGTTTGTCTGGCACTTGGCCACACATCTAAATCACTGCTTCAAATCTCTTCACTAGCAGAATAATCCAAGTGTGCCTGCTGGGAAAATGGACAGGTCTCCCCCATCAGAGGAAAAGGGCTGTGACAATGAAGGAGATGCAGACCTTGCAGTTTTCTCTAGGCATATTCTTTTTAATCAGCAGGGCATACAGAAGTTAAATTAAGAAAGTACACTGGCTTCTCTCTTTCAAGCAGATTTTAAGCAGCTCTTCAGCTCCCAAACTACAATGACAAACAGGATATTTTGTTTTGTCTATTCCACACTCTCATGACTGTTTTCAGTCACATCTTCAGTCAACTTATTTCCAGGTGTGTTTTTCCAGTCTGGCCTTCTCACACATTCAAGATTCATTGTCCTGTATGTCTAGTTTGGAACACCTGATCTTGTTAATAATGTTTATTCTAATATGCTTGTTACCAGCTTCATGCTTTATCTTAGTCCCAATTAATCTTCCATACACTTGGCACCAATCCCGCTAAGGACTAAACAGAAGCAAGTTTGCAGATGACACAAAGCTGTGTGCAAGTGTCGATCTGCTGGAGGGTAGGGAGGCTCTGCAAAGGGACCTAAACAGGCTGGACCGCTGGGCAGTGTCCAATGGGATGAGGTTTAACACGGCCAAATGCCGGGTCCTGCACTTGGGGCACAACAACCCTATGCAAAACTACAGACTGGGAGAAGCCTGGCTGGAAAACTGCCTGGAGGAGAGGGACCTGGGGGTGTTGGTCGACAGCTGACTGAAGATGAGCCAGCAGTGTGCCCAGGGGGCCAAGAAGGGCAATGGCATTCTGGCTTGGATCAGAAATGGTGTGACCAGCAGGTCCAGGGAGGTGATTCTCCCTCCGTACTCAGCACTGGTGAGGCCGCTCCTTGAATCCTGTGTTCAGTTCTGTGCCCCTCACCACAAGAAGGATGTTGAGGCTCTGGAGCGGGTCCAGAGAAGAGCGAGGAGGCTGGTGAAGGGGCTGGAGAACAGACCCTATGAGGAGCGTCTGAGAGAGCTGGGGTTGTTTAGCCTGGAGAAGAGGAGGCTGAGAGGAGGCCTCATTACTCTCTACAACTACCTGAAAGGAAGTTGTAGAGAGGAGGGAGCTGGCCTCTTCTCCCAAGTGACAGGGTACAGGACAAGAGGGAATGGCCTCAAGCTCCGCCAGAGGAGATTTAGGCTAGCGATTAGGAGGAAGTTTTTCACAGAAAGGGTCATTGGGCATTGGAATAGGCTGCCCAGGGAGGTGGTTGATTCACCTTCCCTGGAGGTGTTTAAGGCACGGGTGGATGAGGTCTTGAGGGACTTGCTTTAGCGTTAGATAGGAATGGTTGGACTAGAAGATCCGATGGGTCCCTTCCAACCTGGTTGTTCTGTGATTCTGTGAATATTTCATAAACCACCCAACTTTAATTCAGAGTTTTCACTGTAAGGTCAATCCAGAGGTTTTATCTTGTTTTAGAATGTATGCTTTATTTTCATTGCGTGTTTGAATTGTCTTGGTCTCCAAACTGGAGTTGTCCTTGTATCTTTTTTTCTATTAAACAGAAGAGTAAAGTTTCCTCTTCATGTTCAGTACAATGATATTATTTTGGAACAGAGGATGAAGGAAATTACAGAATAAACCCTTCAAAACACTACAGTGTGGAAACATTAGTTCTGGCTATTTTCCTTCTTGCTAACAGAAATAAGGATGTGGGAAATAGGAGAGTTATGAAATGTGTGGGTACAGTCATCAGTATTGAAAAGTTTCTGGGTGATTTTTTTGTGCCTCAGTTCCAGTCTTGCTCTTTAGGTGTGGTCCATACAGCTGTTCCCAAACATAGCCACATGAGTCTTTATATCTAGGGAAAGCTGATTTGTAAGACTGGCATCCTGATTTGCATGTGAAAACCCAGTGATTACTGTCAGAATGCTGCAATCAGAGAAGCAAGTTGGGAGTTGCACCATGTCTGACCTATATGATTTCAGCTTAGAAAATTAAAGTGCTATGCATATGTACTTTTAATGTTAAAAATATAAATAGATAGTGAAATTATTTGTTCAAATTTTTAGACAGAAAAAAAAATCATTAAACAGGCCTAAAGGCAGGTTCTAAGAAAGATATCTATGTTCAACTTTGATAACTCAGGATTAATTCATAATTTGAATGATTGCTAGTTTTTATTAAGTGTGTGATGGCTGTGTGATGGGATGTTAAATGGCGATGTGTGGATTGGAGAAAGATGAAGATGGTGGGTTCCAGTATTGTGGAAGAGAGCCAGAGTTTTACTACGACAGGGCAACAGTATTCTGGTAAGATTCTATATAGCCATTTTGAACAAGTTGTTTTACACGTCTGTAAAATAAATCTGTAAAATTTCCATTTGATGAATCCATCTGCAATATAGATTTTTTTTTTGGGGGGGGGTGGGAGGGAAGGAAAAAGTTACTTGTAGAAGACTTAAGTTGCGTATGAATTTCTATTGGTGTTTCCTGGTCTCCTAGTTCTTCATCCCACCTGCACCTACTTTAATCTGATTCCTTTTCTGCTACTTCAGAAACAGAACATGGTCTCACTGATGTCTTGTGTTATTGTATTAGGAGGATTTTCTTAACTTTGGATCAATTTCTGTAAGGAAATCCTTACTCGCAAATACTTCTTGGAAGTCAGCTCAGCAGTTTGTTTTTATGTATGGGCATAGGCTTTCTCAAACCAGAGATTAAAGATATGGGTTTTAAAATCTGGTTTTGCTTCTAGGAAAAGTAATCTTTCATAAGTCAGAAAAAGCTTTTCACTTGTCGCTTCTTCATTTCAAAAATCAAATTCTTAACCTACTGTTAACACTTGCTGTAATTACTGTTGTTAATAAATGAGACAGGACTCTAGCACTTTAACAGCAGCATTTTCAATTATCATTACTTCTATTTTCACTTGTAAGAATATACATCTGGGTTGTGTCTAACTGCTTTAAGTTCAGATGTGCTAAAATGCTGAAAATAGGAGTCTAAGGAGTAAAAGAAATGTTCAGACTGAAAGACTAACAAATGCTTATTTCTTAAATATATGAGGTTTTTTTGTTGTATATTATTATTTAATGCATTCCCACAGCATAGCTTTTTACTTCAGGGCACGTTACAGTATGTATTTAGAATGAGACTGTCTTTGTTTGCTCTTGCTCTGGTGCACATGACTCTAGTGAAGTCAGTGGAATTATGTGAGACTTGTTAAGATAATATTCAAGCTATTAATCTTTAGTCTCACATGGAAGACTTGCTAATATTTAAGACTAAACCTATAGTTATTGCTGCAGGTTCAAAAGTTACGTTATTTTTATATTTTATATTTTACTTATTTTCTTCCTCTTGCTTATTTTCTTCCTCTGGAAAGGATACTTTTTCTGAATGTTGGAGACATTTGGGGTAGAATATTATCTTTTTTTCCTGCATGTATTCATATCCAACAGAAACTGCTATTCATACAATATAGTAAGTCAAAACTAGAAAATATTGCAAAGGGAATAATATGTGGAGTCTCATGTATTCAAATAACATATGGGGCAGAGAACAAGAGCAGAAAATGTTGTTTTGAGGAGAGCAGTAGAGAAGGAAACCACTAGCAATAACATAAATTTGAATGTTCAACCTTTGTGACTATCTGTATATTGATAGAGTGCAGTCTTTGGAAATGAAAAGAACTTTACCTGGTGGTGTTACAGTGGTGACAAGAACTTGCTATGTGCAATTCCTATTTTTAAACATGTATTCTAATTTAGAATAGTTATTTGACAACATCAGTTAACTCAGTGTGTCAGCACAAAATAGTCACATGACTTTTTTCAATTTCATGTAATATTTAGGGAATGGTTGTAAACCAAAGAACTATGTATTATCAGCATACAAGCAAGAGAATTAGGCAACCTGATCCAGTGGATGTTATCCTGGATGGTATCTGCGCCAATAGCAGGGGAAGTGGGTGAACTTTAAGGTCGCTTCCAGACCAAACCATTCTATGATTCACAATTTGACCACCTATCTGTATCATCCATTATTCAGGAAGGGCAATATAAGTAAACATTACAGTCTTGCTGTCTTGATGTCTGTAGCTGCTGCATGGATTGTGTGGAATTTGGGGGAACGCTACATTCAGTCCAAACTTGATAGCATTTATGGAAGTGAAGGTTATTGTGGTATGAGTTACTTGTGAGAGCAACTAACTTGTGAAACTTCCACAGCTTACTGGTCTAAGAAATGAGACTGAAAGTTTTCTGGAAAAGTAGTGTTGAACCACACCAAATACTTCTGGTAGCTGATTTCTGCACTCTAGTAGGCTGAGTGCAAATCCACAGTCATAGAATCACCTTGTAGAATCAGACTTGTAGTTACATTATCTTGCTCTATATGTAAAGAAGTGTTTGCTTGAATTCTTGAGCTGTTTTTTTAGATGTGATTGTGTTGTGAATATTGAGTTATGAATACTACTTCTTCCCCTCTTGGCACTTCCACTTGTTTGGATCCTAGAATACTCATCAGATCTTTTCCAGCAAATACAGTGCTATGTTTTAGCCTTCAATGAAATGTTTTCCATGCATGGAAACCCTTACAGGAACTTCAGCTTTGCTATGTTTGCACTGTTGAAATGCTCAGAATCACTATCCCATGAAATGTTTTCCAGTATCTCTGGAAAAAAAATCAGGTTTTATCACTTTAGTATCAAATGCTTGTGAGCTCAGAAGGAGTAGGAACTAAGTTTTGTGTTTCATTTTGGAGCAGCATAGGCTCCAGATGAATGGGGTATTCTTCCTTGTCTCTATAGATTTCTTTTCTTGAATATAAACCATTTTATTCTCTATCATTTTTACACTGTATCCTTTCCATTGTATTTTTATGAAAATAAAGCAGTTAGAAAATGGAATTTCCATCAGCTCATCCTTTATCTGTTTCACTTTATAGAGATGACCATAAATCACAATCCTAATGCAGTGCATGTTCCAGTTCATCCCCTCTTTTCTATGCTTATAATTAGCAAGCTTTTGGTTTTTTCTATTGTGATATAACTAAAAAAAAATACATCATTACATTTCCTCAGAGAAATAGGTGTATACCATCAAATTATTATTTTAAGGTTAAGTGTCAGGGCATGTATGATAGGAGAGATTGAAAAGAATTTGATATTCTTGCTTCTAACAGTTCTCTTATGTTCTGATTAGCAATCTCTGCCTTTTGAGATTGGTTTTGCTTAAAATTCTGCACAACTTCTGTAAATATCATAGAATCATAGAATCACCAGGTTGGAAGAGACCCATCGGATCATCAAGTCCAACCATTTCTGTAAAACAACTAAACTATGTCCCTCAGGAACTCATCTACCTGTGCCTTAAACACCTCCAGGGAAGGTGAATCAACCACCTCCCTGGACAGACCATTCCAGTGCCCAATGACCCTTTCTGTGAAAAACTTCCTCCTAATGTCTAGCCTAAATCTCCCCTGGCAGAGCTTGAGGCCATTCCCTCTTGTCCCATCCCCTGCCACTTGGGAGGAGAGCCCAGCTCCCTCCTCTCTACAACCTCCTTTTAGGTAGTTGTAGAGAGCAATGAGGTCTTCTCTCAGCCTCCTCTTCTCTAGGCTAAAAACCCCCAGCTCTCTCAGCTGTTCCTCATAGGGCCTGTTCTCCAGACCCCTCTCCTGCCTCGTCGCTCTTCTCTGGACTCGCTCCAGAGCCTCAACATCCTTCTTGTGGTGAGGGGCCCAGAACTGAACACAGGATTCAAGGAGCGGTCTCACCAGTGCAGAGTACAGATGGAGAATAAACTCCCTGGACCTGCTGGTCACACTGTTTCTGATACAGGTCAAGATGCCATTGCCCTTCTTGGCCCCCTGGGCACACTGCTGGCTCATCTTCAGTTGGCTGTCAACCAACGCCCCCAAGTCCCTCTCCTCCAGGCAGCTTTCTAGACAGACTTCTCCTGGTCTGTATCTCTGCATGGGGTTGTTGTGCCCCAAGTGCAGGACCTGGCGTTTGGCAGTGTTAAACCTCATCCCATTGGACTCTGCCCAGTGGTCCAGCCTGTTCAGATCCCTTTGCAGAGCCTCCCTACCCTCCAGCAGATTGACACTTCCACACAGCTTTGTGTCATCTGCAAACTTGCTAAGGGAACCCTCAATGCCTTCATCTAGGTCATTGATGAAGACATTGAAGAGGGCTGGACCCAGTACTGAGCCCTGGGGAACACCACTTCTCACTGGCCTCCAGATGGAGTTAACTCCATTTAACACCACTCTCTGGGCCCAGCCATCCAACCAGTTTTCTACCCAGGAGAGTGTACACCTGTCCAGGCCAGAGGTTGACAGTTTCCGTCGCAGAATTCTGTGAGAAACTGTGTCAAAGGCTTTACTGAAGTCCAGGAAGACCACAGCCACAGCCTTTCCCTCATCCAGCAGCTGAATCACTTTGTCATAGAAGGCAAACAGGTTAGTTTGGCAAGACCTGCCTTTTGTGAACCCATGTTGACTGGGCCTGATCACCCAGTTCTCTTGCATGCGCTTCATGATAGCACTCAAGTTCCCCTGTTCCATGACTTTCCCTGGCACTGAGGTAAGACTGACTGCCCTGTAATTCTCCGTATCCTCCCTTCTTGTAGATGGGCACTACATCAGCAGCCTCCAGTCCAGTGGTACCTCCCTAGTCTACCAGGACTGCTGAAAGATGATGGAAAGGGCTTTGGCCAATACATCCGCAGCTCCTTCAATACCTTTGGGTGAATCCCATCTGGCCTCATAGACTTGTGGGTGTCCAGTTGGGCAAGCAGGGCTCTGACCTTGGATCCTCTTGGATCATGGGAACCTCGTGTTGCTCCTCTATTTCTGGGGTTTGTACACAGAGGGAACAACTTTCTTTACAATTAAAGACTGAGGCAAAGAAGGCATTAAGTTCCTCAGCCTTCTCCTCATCCCCTGTCACTGTCGTTCCCTCTGTGTCCAAAACGGACTGTATGGTCTCCCTAGTTCTCCTTTTGTTATTTATATATTTATAGAAAGATTTTTTTATTATCCTTCGTGGACTTTTCTAACCTGATTTCTAGTTCAGCCTTAGCCCCTCTGATTTTTATCCTACACAACCTCACTTCCCTCTTGTAGTCCACCCAAGAGGCCTGTCCCCTCTTACAGAGCCTGTAAACATTCCTCTTCTTCCTAATGTCACTTGAGATTTCTCTACTCAACCAAGCTGGTTTTTTCCCCTGCCGGCTTTTTTTCCAGAACATGGGGATGGCTTTCTTCTGAGCTGCTAGGATCTCTCTATCGTAACACTTTGAAAAAGTCTTCACTATTTTTAGGCTTTTTTTCTGTTGTAAACAGTGAACTTTGCTGTCATACATCAATTATAGGCTTCTGAGATGCGGAGGGGAATGGAAAATAGGATGTTTCTGAAACTTTTAAATAACCTACTCAAAATAACTTTTTCCCTGGATAAGGTTTCAGTATGTTGGTCTGACCTAGATAGACTAGAAGCAAGAGCCATATTCTAATGGAAAAAGAATCATGTGTATTACTTACTAATGCTTGCAGCATAGCTATTACTAAATTTGGAAAGATGAAACATTGAGTAATAAGTATTGTATTACTGGTGGTATATTTATATTTTTGGACAGTTAGTTAAGGAGCCAAGCTACAATAAGCATTATTTTGAAAGTTCATACAGAAATGGAACTGGTTTCAGAACAGCTTTTTATAGAGGTCAAGGTTGAAATGCAGGAAGTAATCCTGGAACATATTGTTTCTTAAACTGATATTCTCATTGTTAAGGAGAGAGACATTTGTAGAAAGAGTCTTCCTGAGTCCTACAGGATTTTTTGATTCTCCACAACAGTATCTGTCTTGTGGGATGTTTTCTGAGTCCATCTCAGAGTGAATAATGGCACATACTGTGGTTATTGTCTTTGCTTAGGGTTAGCTTTTTTCCCTGATTTTGCAGCCTAACAAGGGATAACAGCTTTATCACCCACTCTACTGCAGTTCTTGTTTACTGCTTTCAGCTACTGGAGCATCATGAGGACTCCTGTGAAAATGGGTTCATAAATTCAGGGCACCTCTTTCAAAAACCTGTTGGCAGGAGGTGCATGCGAGTGTGCTCAGGAGTTGAGCTTTTTTACAAAATTAATTCAAAGGATTCCTGTGAGCTGGTTGCCCATAAGTATATTCCCTTTGTTGGTTTTTTTTTCCCATTATTTTAGGTCAGCCTATTATTTCCCATAGGACCTAGGATTTTCTCTGAAATTGTTGAGTGGTGTTTTGCCATTACATTTTAATCATGACTTCTGAATTTTTTTTCTGAAATACCTCCATCTTTACCCACTTCTCTTGAAGTGCTCAGGTTTCTGGAGTTTTTCAATGTGGTCAAACTTCCGTAATTCATAGATTTTGTGTTTCTACATTACTTATATTCAGGAATTGAGGTTTTGATGTTCTCATTGTATCACCTTTGTGTACATTCAAATTTTATTTGGTTTGTAATCTAGATTTTTTCAGGGTTTTTCATTGAATTCTGAATCTTATGTTGTGTTTGATACTGAAAATAGATTTTTTTCTTTAATACTACAAATGAAATAGTATGGAAATCACTGAAGCTAACGATTGGTCTGAAAGTCTTTACTGCAGACTGTCAGTCTCTGGGAAAAATAAACAACCTTCTTGTTCTTCACATACTTTTTTATTTATTATGAACTTCTAAAGTATCCACTGCTCTATCTTATATATATTATTTTATTGCTAATCAAATTACAGAGAAATTGAATACAGAATGCACAGAAGCTATAGAAAGGCACCCAAAACGCTCTTTAAGAAAAATCCTAGATTAAGATAGTGAAATAAAATCATAGTACTGATTTTCTACCTCACAGATGTGAGGGAACAAAAGGGAAGAATTAATATTTCAAGATGAATTATGCAACAGATATGATACTCTGGTATGTTGTCATTTGAGTCTCTGTAGAGGTTAAGCTTTTTCAGTCTGGCTGTTGGGTGTGGAGAAAACAATTATCATAGGTACAGTTTTTATCTTCTGCATTAAAAAAAAAAGTGTGAAATGATTCCTTTGTGTGAAAGAAATGAAGAATAAAGGACCATAGCTTTATTACCAGTAAGGGAAGAAGGCAGCATATTTTCATTCTTGAGAGGGTTACTTGCAGATGACCCATATTACTTGTATGTAGTAAAGGATTGAGATTCTGTGCAGTCTTGTCAGCTTAAAACATTAATTCTATTTACAGCATTGCTCTACTCCATTACTGGCTAAATAATGTTCACTTCTGGTCACAGAAGACGAGGGAATATGATAGGGCAGGCATGGCAATAAGGGCATGAGTGTTTCTTCCAATGGTTCTTACCAAAGGCTGAGCAAATGCATTGCAGCACTACTAAAGCAGCAATGCAGTGCACTCCTGAGTATTAAGAAAACCTAGCCCCTCCCTATGATGAAAGTTTAAGCCAAAAGGGATTCATCATGTAGGATTTCTCTGTTCTTTCTGGCTCTTCTTAAATACTGAGAAAATGTTAGTGGGTAAAAGATTTAATTTGTGTTTTCCTTTTAGTCCTTTAAACATACCTTGAAGTTTTATTCACACAAAGCTTCCAGGTACTGAAAGCTGATTTTTCATTTTGGCTTTGTGTTTGAAAATGTTTTTTTTCCCTTTTATTTTCTTTTGGTTTTCAGGTTTTTATGTATTTCATTTGGAGAGGTTTAATAACTGCATGTTCAGGCCTCTTTGTATTGACCCACTCTGAACCATTGTACAGTGGAAATCAGATTTAATTACTTCATTTTGAAAATGAATGAATTTCAGAAACATCAGTGGAAAAAGAATTGCCACTAAAATGCATTTTTTAATGGTCTAAAGCAATGACCTTGTTGAAAATGAAGTAGGTGAAACAGGTAATCTCTTCAGAAATCATGAGTTCGCAGTATATTTGAATATTGTTGAGTTGTTGAATTGACAGGTTCTGCCGAGAATTCCCTCTTCAGTCCCTTTCTGTAAAAAGAATGCTCAGAAATGTTACGTAAGTTACAATGCAAAATCTTACACACTGTATACAATATACAGTATTTACAATTGGTGTCGCTTCAACAACTGTTTCCTTATGAAAGTAACAATTCTAAAAAGCTAAAAATGTAAAACTACAAGATTTATTAGGCAATTTGTACAAAACAGATGCAGAGGAACGTGATATAATTAACCTTAAAGGTTCAGAATGCTAAGATTGGTATGAAGATCCTTATCTGTTATACAAGTGCTGATGCTAAAATTTCAGGTCCTCAGTTCAACCTGAGGTTGCTACCACCTTGTTGGAAAGTGCTTGAAGGGTGTTAGAATGAATTTGGATGCCCTGATGCCCACTGCATAAATGTGGGCGTGTACAGAAAATATTCTCATTCAGAAACAGTAGGTGAAAATATTTGTTGGTAACTTTGAACTGGTTTGTTAGTTTGTTTGTTCTCCCATACCTTGTTTGTACGCAGGCTTCCTCTTTTCTGCCTTTTATTTCGGTACTATTTACTATCAGGATTATTGTTTATTCGTCTATACGAACTAAGCTTAATTTGCATACTATACATATATGTCTGATAAGAAAGCTTATGGGTGCATATTTTTTGCATATATACATACACCCATCTATGTGTATATATACAGACATACTTATACATACAGTGAAATACGTATATATATATATATGCATACATACATATACAGAATTATGTTTTAGAATGTAACAAGAAAAAATGAAACCTGCCAAACACATACAAAGACATAGAACATTCCACTTCTTACATTTGTGAAGGATCTGGAACTTGTGAAAACTGGAATATGAATCTCTACTTTGTTCAAGTTTTACAGCTTACTGGAATAAGTAGGAATTGAGCCTGGGAATAAACTGGGCGGGGGGGTGGGGGGAGGAGCGGGAAGCCTTTTAATCTTTTTGGTTAAGAATTATGGTGAAACTTGAGGTAATTGTATTCAGGGAAAGTATTTTTTTCTATTCAGAAGAAAAATATTGCAGCCTATCAAATGAGCCACTACCTGTGAAAATGTCATCTTTCACATGCTGATACTGTCTGTCAAACAGGTAATTTGATATTTCCTTAGCTTTTACACATGAAATCATCACTTGGGTCTTTCCAAGCAACTCAAGTCCTGCAGGGAAATACAAGAAAAAGGTGCTTAAAACACATGCTAAAATGCAAGTCGTTGGGGGTTTGCTAGGGAAAGAAAGCAATTATCAGCCACGGCAGTCTTGTTTGTTGCAGTGAATCTCAGACTTTTTCATTTGAGATGTTGTCACCTGCAATGTCTTATTGGTTATGTGTCAGTGCATAAAGCTTTGGGATTGTGTCTGTTATTAGCCCTGTTTGTTCAGCTTGCGCTCTGAAAAGACATTCAGATTTGGAAGTTCGGTCTAGTTTTACCTTCATAACTCACTAGCATATGGGATTGTGGAAGACCTACTACTGCTCTGTTACAGTGTAAATGCGTTGTCTTCCTATGTAAAATTGAGAGCAGGTAAGTTTTTAAAAAAAGCTGTTCCTAAATAAAGCTTTCTAGAAACTTCCATTTAGTTGAATAACAAGTCCTTTGTATATAATCTGTGCTGTCCTGCAAAGATTCCTTTTAAACTACATGGGTCTGGTAACAATGCTGAAAATTGCCCAATGTTTTATTCTATTTGCTTCTACCGTACTGTGCTGATTGAACTGCTGTTCTGTGTAGTTACATGCCTGATTGTGTACCAATGTGCGCAATTAACATATATCCTTCCTTATAGATGCAGCTGATAAAAACTGTAATAAATGTGCTACTCTGTGACCCTTCCCAAGGTCAGAGCCAACCTAATTAAATGAAAACTGAGTTTTCTTCATGTAAGAGACCTTTATGTGACAAAATAATGGATAACAAAGTGATGGGATAAAGAGCTGAACAGAGACAGAGAACGTACACTGGGAAGGGAAGCGCTGAATCAGTTTTATAAATTTGTCTTGATGCTACTGACTGTATTGGTTATAGCAAGGAAGGACAACTATTTGTCAACTGTTTACAATATAAGAGGTTTGTAGGTATGCAGGACTTAATTGTATAAGAAACAGTAGAAATTATTGTTGGCACTGTTAATATTGTTTCACTGAGGATGTATTTCAGCTTTTGTGCTCTTGCTAAAGAGGTTAGTTATTGATCACAAATGAGCTGTTAGTCCTTCTAGAGGTACTAAAATGCTTGTAGAATCCATTGGTTTCAGAAACTACTTGTGATGTGAAGTATGCAATGGCAAAACCAGTTGGAAGATCTGATCTGAACCCAAAATTTTATCTCAGAGCTGCTTTTGTTTTTCTGTTGAGAGAAGACAGAATTCTGTGCAAAGCGCTGTGCACCAAAAGCTGCTTGTGGATCAAAATTATTTGAGTCCAGACAATTATGCATCATCTTCATTGTCATTGCAAGGCACATGGTGTTCATTAGCTGCTGATAGATGCTCAATTCCTATATAGAGTTCATAGGTAACTCTTACATGCTCCTGGATTTTGATCCACACAGCAAAGAAATAGAAGATTTTATTTTTTTTAATTGCTGATTCAATTTTTTGTAATTTTTGAATTTACTCAGTGCAGAGCATTGCAAAGATTTGCTCTTAGGTAGTTGGTGCAAAGTCTTTATAAATTGTTTTGCTTTTGATCACAGCACAAAACAATTTTTCACATCATATGCAAGTCCCTGTCTGGTGTCCAGTCATTGAGGATATTACCTGCGTTTGCAATGATACACAGAAGAAAATGGTTCTTTCTAAATGTTGGTGGCAGGTTTTGACAAACTTAATCCTGATCTCATCCTGTATGTTTCATGCTGTTGACAAGGAAACTATCAATTTGCTTTCTATTTATGTTTCTGTAGCATAAATATGAAATGTTCTGAGGTTATTCATTTTATTTTGAATTCCCATTTTAAATTTAAACTAAGATTAGCTTGACACCACTATTTGAAATTTTGAGTCTCGGGGAGAAGAAAAAAAGACTTTCTTTTAATTACAATACTATATGCTTAAGGGCAGGTAGTGAAAGGAAAGTTGTGTCCCTGCTTTGTACCCTATCTTGTATCTTGTGCTGGGTCCAGTTAAGGCAAAACAGAAGCTGCCTCTCTGCCCCCCATTTGGTTTTGAGGGTGAGAAGCAGAAAATGGAAGCCTTGTACCAGTAGGACAAGTCTTGGCAGACTTGCTTTTCCCTGTCCCTTATAGGCAAATGAAAGTAAGTTAGATGATAATCTTATGAGTCAGAGAAGGCTGCTCTATAATTGACTTTTGTCTCTGTCACACATTTGGTAACCACAGGTCGATGTGAAGTATTTAGATTGATTTACAGTTCTGTTACTAGTTCAGAATACAACTCTGATCAAGAAGGGAGTAAAGATGAAAGTGAATGATTTTATTTTTTTATGCTCTTCATGAGTGTTCATAATCTGTTATTTTGATGTAAAGCTGTCCCAGTCTGTTACATTGCTGCACAAAGTTTGTGACATCTTGTACAACATTCTGCACACTAAGTAATAAGCATGTTGAGGAAGCAGAGAATAAAGCAAGATGAGCACCTAATCATAGTAACTCTAACAGTGCAAAGCTTTTGCCCTGCCATGCACGCAAACTAAGTCCAGTAGGATTTGCATTTTCTATTTAATATTTTGGTTCTTGGGTAACTCCTATACTTCAATTGATGTTGTGGGAGTAAGAATCTAGCTGAGGATTTATCCATCACATATATTGACCCCCTGACGTGTGAAAATATATCTGAAGAACCTATCCTTATACCTAATTCAAGTCACTGTAGAAGTCTTCCAGTCCGTTACTGCAAGAATGCTGAAAAAAGAAAGGTAGAGACTGTTGATCACAGCTTGAGCTGAATAATAGCCAAATAAACCAAATGTTCAAGTAACATTTTTAAATGCACTTCAGCGTATTGTCCTTTTTACTTTATTATTATCTAATAGAAGTGCTGTGGAGTCACGAAAAAAATTTCTGCTCATCTTCATGTTTGCTCTTATGCTATATGACATGATTGCAGCTATGCAACCATCCAGAGATGGATTTGATTGTCTGGCTGTGGTATGTGAACTAATTCAAGACAAAAGGATGTTAGTAATTTTTGTTACAGTTTGTTTGTTTTGTTAGAAGCAATACGTAAAAAAAATGATTATGTAAAGGCATGCAGGGATTGTTCTTTTAAAAGATCGAATTTGGTCCCTATTTGTAAGTGGGAAATATATTTTAATAGGATAATGAAGCATCCCAAATGTAATTTATTTCCTTTTTAACACTGAAGCACCATTATATTCCTTCCTGGCACACAAAGTTACATGTCCTCTTTGTCCATATCTTGACAGACAGAAATGTAACTTTTAGGGAAATTAAATGAAGTATAAAGTATAACTTTCATCTTATGAGAGCAGCTGCCCAGTTTCTAGTTGGGTATGTACTCATCTGTTCTTAAAATGCCTGCAAAATACAGGTAATGAGCAATATTTGTGTCATATGAATTTGGGTCAGTGAATAGATTGTCTCATTCATGTGAAGTATCAACTTTCTATGTTAAAAATTACACTAGCTGATATATATAAAAAAATGGTTTACTTGTAAGTGACTTATTTACTAGTGGATGAAGGGGAAATTTTGTTTTTGTTTAGTTCAACAAAGCCCTGGTGGCATGGACATTGTTGTCAACTCTTTTGGTGGAGCTTTTGTACAACTATGCTGCAGGGGAGGTCAATGAGTTCTTTTTCCCGTGCTAGAATATGTAATCTAGAAAATAACTTGGGAGTACTAGGTATCAATACATCAGTTTTAATAAGGATCTGTCTGCTTTTCTTGAGCAAATTTAGGCTGTGTTCCAAGATGAACCATGATGAAGCAGAGAGGTATCTGGTTGGAAAATGAATGTCAAGGAGTAATTGTCAGAAGTTTTCTTTTGCATCAATATCCTAATCTAATTCTAGTGGCTTATTTTTATATTTATTTTTATGACAATGCTAAAGCTTAGATTTTGTGAGTGATGCCAGTGTGGAAGGAGTTGTAAACATTTTTGGTTATGGGATAATAATTTTGACAAATTGAAAGGATAGTCCATGAAAATGCAAAATACTGCAGTTCAGAAGGCGAACTCTAAAATGTAAGTAGTTCTGAGTAGTAAAATGGCTCTAAGTGTTTTATATCTGTCTCCTCTAAATAAGTTAGTAATGTGATGGTTGGAAAATAAGGTAATGATCATCTGAACATGTATCAACGGAAGTCCAGTTTGCATTTAGCTGGAAAGCTTTGTCTAGATTTTGAGATCCTTTTTTAAAGAGAAATCTAGTAAGTTAAATAGGTTCCATTGAAGAACAAAAAAGGCAATAGATGATTTAAATAAAGTAATAAGGAGTCATGAATGGATTTCATTTATTTCATCTTATATAAAAGACAACTCTCGGAATATGAACAGAACTTTAAAAATGCAGAATAGTCTTGTGAAGTGATTGATTGTTCTCGGAGGAGGCTGTGTATGGGAGTGGAGGAAATCATCTGTTTGCACTAGCTCAGATATTTGGATATTAGCAGAAGATTTGCCGTTTGTTTTGGGGGTTTTTTAAGAGAAAAAAAAAGTAAGACAATTTTCTTGTGTTTGAGATTTTAAGGTAGTTACTCAAATATCAGGCATAGCACTGATATGATTGATCATTCATGATCCATTTCCGCCACTAAAGAATGTATTAATGGATGTATCTCTGGTGATTAGGCACAGATTCTTTATTTTGCTTTTAGGATTGATGGGTTTTTATGATATTTTCTCTTTTTCAGTGGCAAAATGTACATTAATTATGGTAGCCAGCATTGCATAATTCTAATGTTATTTAATGTTAGTGTCCTCATTAGTCCAAGCCCCCTGAAAAGCAATAGCTGTCCATGGTGTGTGATTTTTAGGGTTGAGGTTGGATTTTTTTTTTCTTATTATGTGTAAGGATTCTATGCATTTATATTTTTAGGTAGGTAAAAAAAAATACAGAAAAATAGTGCAACCGTAAATTGCCAATTCAGAAACATAACTGGGAAAGAACAATGTCTTACATTATGTTAGGCCTGATATATAAAATCTTTATTGTAGTAAAGATTGTGATATTAACCTACCATTGTTTGTAAATACCGTTACAACAGTGGAAGACACTTTTTTATGTACAGTATAGGGTTTCCTAATAGCTTGTGAAAGAATTTAATATGTCATAGTCTAATCAATCTGTTAAAGCAGGCAGACCTCTAGAGGAAAGAATCTGTCAGCTCATGATCATCACATTTATAATCAATTAGTGCTAGTCAGTGAAGCAGTTTAAGGGAATCATTTTAACCAGCTAGCATATTGTAGGACATCCTAGTTACATGCAGTATAGGTCACAAATAAAACACACAAACATATATTCTGCAAAAGCTAATTAACTACAATCATCTGCAAAAAGACCAGCTAAGTAGCAAATGTTAGGGCATATGCAAGAAGTCTGAGTGCTTTGCTACATGAGTGCTCTTAATGATTCATGAAAATGGAAATGATTTCCCAGTAGGGTCTGAAAACATAACAGGTACATTCTTAAAATCAGCAAACCCAAATATTTCTTAGCGAGGTGGGTTGGCTTTATTTCTTGCTGTGGAGATCATCAGCATCTGAGATATGTGGACTTGAACACAGAAGATAAATTAAATTAACCTTCATAATAGTGTAATTCATAAAGCAGCAGTATAAATTGTCTGTGTGACTTTTGTAATTGGCTTGCTGAGTTTAAATTGAAGAAAGTAAAATGCTAGCCAGGAATGTTTCAACATATCTGGCAGAAACAGACACTTCTTTTTGCAGTAGGCACTCATTAGAGCCCACTTCTTTCAGGGCCTTCTTTAGCTTCTAGATGAGGTTAAAATAGGGAGAAAGATTGTTTCACCTCAGAAGTAATTTGGAGGGATGTGAGTTAACTTGTCAGATTCAGGAAATAAGAGTCTTAGTAATTGTACCACTTTTGACATCATCACTGTTTTTCAGTTACAAAAATGTGTCCTCAAGTATAGACTCAAGCCCTTGAGTAACATACAAAGCTGAGATAACCGATGGTGACTGTTGTCTGTACTTCTCGGTTGCTGGATGGGACTCCCCATGGCTGTGCTTTGGTCTTTTGTACAAGAGTAAGGTGAGAATCCCCAGTACTCTGATTGTCCTGTGGTTACAGCAAGAGATGTGAAAGACAGCAGAGCAGGTGCAGCCTGCTGGAATGAGAACAGTGTCTGAAGTCTCACAAGTTCCCAGGGGCCCTTATTTTCATGTGGATTTGGTGTATATTTCAGTAACATTGCTGTCAGTGGAGACTTGTTTATTCCAAGAGCTTTTCTATGATGAATAAAGGGAAGCCTTTGTAAGACAGCTCATGGGTGTGACCTTCTGAGCTCAATGACAAGTAGCATAAAGCTTTTCCTCTTCTCTGACCCCATCCCAGCATTGTCTAAGGATTGCAGGTTCCATTCTTATATACAAACCCTTGCAAATTTTAATGGGAAGGAGTGTTAATTAACAGACTATGAATATGTTAATGGTGTTAACGAATGAATGTAATTGTCTCCAACATCCTAGTAAGGACTTCATTGATGTAGCAGTTGCATTAATTTAGTTAATTTCTCATTTGTTCCTGAGCCAGTTCTTATTTTATGATCTTTTTTTTTTTTTTTCTGATGTACTTGACCTTTCTCATGCATTTACCACTCAAAACTAAATCTATTCAGCGGAGCTCTTGAAGTATCCAGATTGAAGACTCCCAACAATCTTCCACTGGAAAGAAACAGCACTCTTTTTATAATGGGTATCTTAGGAAGAGGTAGACCACTTGAAGACCTATTTGTCAGAAGAATCTTGATAAGTATTCTTACCTCTTTTAATAAAGATGATGATAAGAATTAGGAATCCTCTAACACAGGATCTCTCTCCAGTCTCTGCTGGACTTTTGGAGGCTTTATACAGTCTTTTCCCTGTTTCTTGTCAGAAGTCTCCTGTTTTATTGCATCTTGATTCAAGTGTTATTCTTCATTCCTTGCAGTTCTTTGTCTTTTATGCTTCTCTTGGCTATTACAAGTGTCACTGTTGGCTTTAATTTACTACAGTGACCTTGCATTGCATGACATAACAGATGTATTTGAATGAAAGAATGTGATTTGTGAGCATTTGTAGGATTGAAACATGAATCTTAAAACACTTAGCTATGTGTTTATGACTTTTGAGTTTTTATGATTACGTGAAGTGTAGTTAAGAATATTATAACTATGTGAAAACCTCAGAGACCGGTGGCTAAAATTGTTGAATTTTTACACAATATTAAATTATTTTCTTTAAAGTCGTATGCTCCCAAGGATGTATGAGACATCAGGTATAACAGGCATTTATTCGTCTGTGGGAAGATCATTGCTGTACAGGGCTACTGGGTGGGTCTCAATGTGGATTTCTGAAGACTGAAATGGAACTGCTTCTAACAAAAGTCAGTGACTTTTCTAAAAGTTAAAAAGAGTGAAAAATACTTAGGCATTTGCTCTTTCGAATGGGGTGGGATCTCCTGTATGCAGAGTAATTCGATAGGTTTATATCAGTTATGCAAACTGAGAACTGTTTATCCATAAATTGATGTGCAAAAAGCAATAGGTTTTTTAGTACCATGGTTTGTTTTTTCTTCCTTTTGCTTTAAAAATTAATTAATTTTGCTTTAAAATTAATTAATTTTAGAGGAATATCTCTTTTGTATTACAGCCAGTGTCCTGATCCAAGGAGAGATAATTTGCAATGCAAGGTCCTGTTCTTTGTGCATGTAAGGGGGCCTTAAAGAGAAATTGAAGTAGCAGAAAGTTAAGACTTGTATTGATCTTGTACTACCTAGTCTAGCTCAGGCCATTGTGGGCTATTATTAGTTTGCTCATTTGGTGTCATGCTTTGTGTTCCTAAAGCTTTCTTTAAGGATTATAAAATATTTCCACATGTTAGGAAGAGAATTCCAAAGAAGTGGGATGAGATTTGGCTTCAGCTGTCAAACTCAAGTCCTGAATTCCAAGGGCTGCAGTCAGATTTCTGTGCCATTATCACTTTTTTAAGGTAAAAAAGGTAAATCCCATTATTGAATAAGCTGGCAGAGATGAAATCGGTTTGTGTTCCCCAGGTCTCAGTGCTGGGTCCAGCTCCATTTAATGTCTTTATGAATGACCTGGATGAGGGGATCAAATGCGCCCTAAGTTTGTGGATGACACTAAGCTCTGTGGAAGTGTCGATCTTCTGTGGAGGGCAGGGAGATTCCAAAGGGGTCTGAACATTCTGGACCACTGGGCTGAGTCCAGTGGCATGAGGTTTAACAAGGCCAAGTGCCAAGTCCTGCACTTGGGCACAACAACCCTATGCAGAGCTACAGACTAGGAGAAGTCTGTCTAGAAAGCTGCCTGGAGGAGAAGGACCTATGGGTGTTGGTTGACAGCTGACTGAACATGAGCCAGCAGTGTGCCCAGGTGCCCAAGAAGGCTAGTGGCATCCTGGCTTGTATATGGAATGGTGTGACCAGCAGGTCCAGGGAGTTTATTCTCCCTCTGTACTCAGCACTGGTGAGACTGCTCCTCGAATCCTGTGTTCAGTTCTGGGACCCTCACCACAAGAAGGATGTTGAGGCTTTGGAGCGAGTCCAGAGAAGAGCAATGAGGTTGTTGAAGGGGCTGGAGAACAGGCCCTATGAGGAACGGCTGAGAGAGTTGGGGTTGTTTAGCCTGGAGAAGAGGAGGCTGAGAGGAGACCTCGTTGCTCTCTACAACTACCTGAAAGGAGATTGTAGAGAGGAGGGAGCTGGCCTCTTCTCCCAAGTGACAGGGGACAGGACAAGAGGGACTGGCCTCAAGCTCCACCAGGGGAGGTTCAGGCTGGACATCAGGAAAAACTTTTTCATGGAACAGGTCATTGGGCACTGAAAGAGGCTGTCCGGGAAAGTGGTTGAGTCACCATCCCTCTAGGTATTTCAGAGACGGGTGGACGAGGTGCTGAGTGGCATGGTTTAGTGTTTGATAGGAATGGTTGGACTTGATGATCCGGTGGGTCTCTTCCAACCTAGTGATTCTGTAAGTTGTTGAATGCACTGAATATCCAGGTGACATGATTCTGGAAGCCCTTTGTGACTGTTGCCTTAAACACGTTGAAGTCCTTATGGGTTTTTGGGTTTTGTTTGGGTGTTTTTTTGTTTTTTTGGGGTTTTTTTCCCAGTTGTAAGAGTGGTAAGCATGTTCATAAATGTATTTTACAGCATTCTTCTGTAGGTTCACATCAGGTTATAATGCAGAGGAGATCACAGTCTACACAGGTAGCACAGGTAGCACAGAGTGAAAAGGAAGCTGAAGTTCAGTGTTACTGAAATGGTTGGATCACATACTGGGATCCAGGAGCAGAGCTTACTCCTCCTGCCTGAACACTCCTTTTTTCTGGAACCTTAGCTGAAGAACCAGCCAAGTGCTGTGTTCTTCTGATTCCAGTCCCAGAGTTCATGGAGCTGCAGATTTTGCAAATGCTCCTCTAATATCTCATTTCTGATGCATCTAATATCCTTAGCTAGCAAGAGTACCTTAAAGATTAATGCCTTATGCTAGGGAAAAGTGCTAGCACAGGCTCCACAAAGTTAGTGAAGGTATTTCAAACAACACAACAGGCAGAGTAGGGCCTGCAAAGAACAGTGTTGCTAGAACTAAAATGCTTGACAACAAGAAGTTCTCTTCTGCTGTCTAGCTTTTGTATAGAAAACAACTTTTTCTCTTAAAACTGCTATTAACATAAATTTTGCTTCTGTCCTGACTTCCTTATGGTCAAAGACTTAAAATTGCTGCAGTCCAAAATTTCCTAAAGGAATGAGGCAGCTACTCCTATATCACCATCTGACTTTGCCCTTAAGTTTGCAGAACAATCCTGGAGACCCTAGGATTGCATATAATTTCACTGCTAAAGGACTATGCGAAAGGTGTTGAAGATTTTGCATGTTATTTGTGTTACTTGTTTTTGTCTCTGGTAAAATTTCCTCCCAAAATCAGAAAGGTATTGAAGATTTTGCATGTTATTTGTGTTACTTGTTTTTGTCTCTGGTAAAATTTCCTCCCAAAATCAGAATAGTCTGCATGCAATCTCCTTTAGTTTTATAGTGCATTTCAGATATTACTTTTAACATTTTATAATTACATCTTTACTGTTACTTCTTTGAAACTCTTTTTGGAAAAAAAAATAGCTTCCCTGATTAATTCTGACTAGGTCTAAATTAATATATAGAACTACCCTTAGAATTTAAAATGCCATGCCTCTTTTAGTATATGAGACACATACACTTCTATGCACTACCATTTAAAATAAACTCTATTCTCTGAATTACGTTTTACTGCATTTAAATTGCTATTCAGGCTACCACTTACTTTGACTAATCAGGTTAATGGATTTAAAAATCAGCCCCAAAGATGACAGGTAGGTGGAACAGAAACATCACACTGCTACTTAAATCCAAATAAAATGAGTGAAAATAAATAAAGGCAGAATGTGAAAGTCAGGTTTTCTTTTGCTGTAATCTGACAGTTTAAGAGAGTTTCTGGTATGTATCTTTAGTGTAAGTTGTCTAAAATTTTAGTCTTTCTCCATGTTTTACAAAAGGTACAGAGAAATTAAACTTGGATATTAAACATTTGTATTTAATGTTTCTAGCTGTAACATAATTGTAGCAGGTGATTACTGATTATTACTGGAGGAAAATAAATTGGGAAAAAACTTGAAATCCTATTATATTTGACTTTTCATTATATTAATTTATCATCTTTGGAGACAAAGTGTATTTATTCCATGAAAAGTAGGGGGGGGAATGAAGAATTTTCTTATTTGGGTAGGTTTTAGACAGTGATTCATAATTAAGGGCCATTTAAAATTTGGTACACCTTTATTAGCTATATCAGGATCTGGAAATCTGTGACTCGTGATGTCAATGATTTGAAGGTGATGTAAGATATTGCAGTATCCTCTAGAAGGTCTGGGTAATTACCTAACCTGTAAAAGTTCTAATTGGTTGATATATTATTCATGAGCTTTGCTGGCAGAGCTACTTTCTTCTGTCTTAAATGCACTAGCAGTTTTAGGAGTGCATCTGGAAGAACTCTCTAGGACTATGCAGTCAACACATGAGCACACTGCTAAAATTAAGTCTTTATGGACATGGAAGAGTTTTAGCCTGATACTCCGCATTTGCCTAAATGTCAGTGTGGAGCACTCAGCACATGTCAGCACTCTTGATATGTTTTTAGTGCCCTGGAAATGCCTCCTGTCTGGTTTATGACAAGATGTGTGAGGAACCACTGAGCCATTAAAAGCTCAGAGAGCAAATGTGCAGAAGAGCTGCAAGCTCCGTGATTTTAATAATCTTCTTTTCCCTGAATTTAGGTAGCACCCTGAAGATAAGAGTCCATCCGTATGAAACCCCAAAATGGAGTTAGCTGGTCACCAAATTCTCTCTGTTATGTTCATCAGTCTCCACTGTGATTATCCTCATGAAACCTCTGCAGAGTTGAGCCAGTTGCTAAAATCTTTCTATTGAAGAGAAAGTTTTAAGAAATTACTTCCAAGCATTGGAAAGCTTGTAGTCTCTGCAGATGGGTGCCTGGGTTTTTGAAAGAATCCCAGTGGTTCAGGCAGCCAGACAGTAATGTTTTTAAAGGATGAAAACTTAAACGCATGCCTCTGCTGCCTTTGTTCTGTAGTGGTACACTTCTATAATTCATCACTGGGCTTAGTTCTGCAAACTGAATTCAGCCAGAGCTTCATCCAGGTGGAGGAACCTGAGTGCTCTTTTCTTTAGACGTTGATGTGCAGTCGGGACTAGAGCTATTGTTTGTTCTCAAGTGCCTGACTCATCTACTGCCTTGTACTGTGAACTGATTCAGAGTTGGTAATACTCTAGAGAGTAGGGGAAAAAAAAAAGAAACCCCCCAAAAAAACCTGAAGCAGAAACTCCAGGGAAGAATTACTGTGAGTTTCAGTCATGCAGTTACATGTAGTATGTGGTACAGATATGACTCTAGACTTCTTACTTAACACTTAGATGGCCTTAGGGAGTCAAAACCTTATTTTTGTGGACATAGTAGAAATTCAGAGGAAGAAAGTTAATGCTCCAGAGATACTATAATAACTTACTGATAGATGTGTTTTAACATGCATAAACAGCCCTACCTTCTCCTTTGTATTTCAAAAGGAGCTACACCACTAGTCTCAGCTTTTAAAAGATGCAAAAAAAAGACAATGGGGATCAAGCAAAGTATTATATTCTACAGATGCATTTGTTTTTACTTTCCTCCATACAATGTGGAAATCGAAGGAAGTGAGATTTTTCTTTTTTTTTCTTAAGAGTTTAGAACATTCTTATGTACCAGGTCTAGCCCAGCAGCTTTCTGTGATATTGGAACATGGCACATACTTTAAAAGAACATACAGTCAAGCTTATCCTACGAAGGGTAGCTATGGGTTAATCTTGAAGTATATATTGTTTTTTAATGTCACCCTGTTAGTGGTTGGCTCAAAGTCATTGAAACCAAGTCTTTGATCTCACCAAATTTAATAGATGTCTCCCATACATTCTTATATTTGAGTTCAGTGTCCAGATGATATGGCAAAATGTTCAGCTACGCTGCTTCTGAGGTGTTGGGTTTGACAGTATTAGATGTTCTTGTGCATTATACAAACTGCTTGTTAGTCTGTGTGGTGTTTTCCTTGGAACTGCCATTCACAAGAATAAAACCAGAAATATTTCTGAGTTAGTATTGCAGTCAAATGATATGGCTAAAACAGATTTGAGCTACGGGAGATTCATTCTTGAAGGGAGATTCGTTTTGCATTGAATCTAAAGGGTAACTTGTTTGTTATGAATTACAGAGGCTTTCATAAAATTGAGGCCCATAATTGGGAAGAAAGAATATGTTCAAGTAATTTGCAGTCACGTAACAAAAGATTGTCATGGGAAACCAAGTGGATCAACAGATGCTGAAACCCTTGATATGATTCTTGGCATATTTATTTTTTACTTTCCTTCTAGCCACCTGACTCATGTTGACCTAAGAGATTTGCAGATCTCCATATATTACAACAGAATGTTAACATTGCAGATGATATTCAGCACTTCAAATTTAAAGTGACAATAATATGTATTCCACACATCAGAAACCCGAGTTTAATATATAGGCTTTCTCTGTGCTTAAATTAATGGTCAACGATAAATTGGGCAACAGAGATTATGAAGTGTATGTTTCTCCAAATAGCTCGGAAGTGTTTCTGAAGGGAGTTGATTATTTCTGTAAAGAGCAAATCTCTTTTGATGTTTATTACTCTTGTGTTAAACCCATCTCGATTACCTAAGAAAGGCCTAGGAAAGGTACACAATGATAAACATGTTAAAAAACCCAAAACAAAACAAAAATATAACCGAAAGAACCAAAGCAAGACCCAGACATTAACCCATTTACTCATCCCAAGAGTAAGAAACAGAAATATTTGATGTATATGCATTAAAAAAATGAATAAAACCATGCAAAACAGTGGGTGTTTTAACTAAAGAGAGGATAAAACAGAAGAGAGATTGGAGTAGTAATTCACTGTGCTGAATGTGTTCATAGAAAGGAGTCTAGGAAAAATAATAGAAACACAGAATCATTAAAGTTGGAAAAGGTCTCTTAGATGATCAAGTCCAATCTTAAGCTCAGAAACACTGTCCCTACTAAACCACATCATATAATGACACATTACGTATTTTTTGAACACTGCAAGGGATTGGGACTCCACCACTCCCCTGGGCAGGTTGTTCTTCTGCTTCACTACTCTTTCAGTAAAGATTTTTTTTTCTAATATCCAATCTAAAACTCACCTGGCGATAGTAGCACTGTCTTGTAGTACCAAATCCTGAGAACTTTGTCAAGTTTGATAGGACTTAGGTATTATGCTTTGATATAAGCAGAGGTTTAAAGGAACCCTTGAAAAGCTTATGTTTTAAAACCATGGTTGCATCATTGCTGTGGTTTACAATAAGGTGAGCAACAGGAAAGGAGAGAATATGGACTGAATGGTCCTTCAGGATGTCATGAAATAAGCAAACATTGTAGAATTTCTGCTAAAAGTTAAAACAATTCATCTAGGAAATTGCTTTTAACACATACAGTAAGTTTATTAAAAGAAAAGTTTTTATTTGCAATAAGCTAGTATTGTGACTGTGCATAATTATTCTGTGAAATATGCTACTTTTTACCTAGTGAAAACTCAAGCAATAGTGAAGGTTTTGCTAACTCGGTGTTTTAAGGCTCAGTTAAAATCTTTTGTCTTTATCTCTTTTTGCAATTGTAACATTTTGAGTTCTGGTTGGAACAATTTTATTTATTCATAGGGGAGATCTTAAACCTTCAGAGAGGTCATCTTTTCATAAAATGTCAGGGAAGCAGCATGACTGCTCTTTATTCAGCGAGTCCCTTTCATTTGTTTTGGGGAGGATTTTCTGGGTTGTTTCATCTGGTTTCTGACTGTACGTAAGATTGTTCTATTCTTCTGTTCTCTTGACTGAGCTGACCAAAGGCAAATTGCATAGGTGCCTGCTGCCCAGTTTCATCTTTACAGAAACAGAATATTTTGCACTGACACAGGAAGAATAGGGGAGCATTAGGAGTGTTTGGTTCTCTAATGACTGACAACAACCTCAAATCTCCCATAAAATGCTACTTCTAAAGCTGCAGTTGATGAGAGATCCCTTTTTCTATTGTGCCTTAGCCTTACTCTATATGTTGCATCTTTGTGGAGAAATGAATCTGTCTTGTTAAGAAAAAATCTGCACCAGAAACATTTGGGAAGGAAATTAATTGGTAAGATTACTGTACCCACATTTGTGGTATGCTGTGGCTCAAGTCTGAAATGAGAGCTTTTGGAATCCATTATGAAGCTAAAAAGGGAAGCTCGAAGTACGTATTCAGAACTTAATATTAACACTTTTTGAAGAGTATTTGTGAAAGCTCTCAAAATTATATATTTGTCTTGGTTCACTTGTGGTATGTCTGTTTTTTCTCGTTGTTAGAAAAGCTTATGCTAAGGCCATAAGAGAAATTAAATAATTATTGTTATTGAAAATACCTACCCTTAGTTTTATAAGCATTATGAGAAAGAAGAAGCCAGCCTTTCCAAGCTGTTCAGATCTGCATTCTGGGTGTGTTCATGAGCCTTTTCTGAGAAAGAACAATTACTCAAAGTAATGTTTGTGGGTCTTAGAGCAATTACTCCTAAGCATGATGCAAAGGCTGGTGATCTCATGTGTCAACTTTGAATATCCTTGCCTCCTTGAAAACAGAAGAGATATTGGCATTTTTTTAAACTAGTGAGATTATAATTGAAATGTTCAGTGCTAATCCTACATATTCAAGATTTTGAACATTTTCCAGCTACATCTTTTAGCCTGAGGAGTCTTTCTTTGTATGCAGAACTGAGTTCCACAGTTGCCTTTACACTATCCTATCGCTGCAATTTTATAACATTATTTTCTCAAGTGAATGTGCCTTTATTTTACCTTGACTTAATGTTTTTAAATGTATTCATGCTACAGTTTAATGGGTCATCCCAAGATATTATGTATTATCATGTTTGAAGATGTTATAAGTAGGAATGTTTTCAGGTGAACAGTAGTTGTCTTGAAGATACTGAGCAACATAGTTGTCATTTATAGTTTTGTCAACATAAAATATTGTTAGAACTTTTTAGTAGTTAATTCTAGTACTTTGAGTTCTGTTCTTAAGAGGAAAGGAACAGAGGTGAGGAAAGCCCTCAAAGTCTAGTTAGAGGAGACTTCAGGAATCTGTGCATCTCTGGATAACAAATCTGGCCAAATATTATGGAGCCATTACTAATCTCATGCAAAATTCTTTATCCAAGAATAAATTCTTGGGAACATGAGGTGCTTTCAGACAGATATTGTCTGAAAAAAAGATGTAGAACTGTGAACAAAATGGTTGCCCTGCTTAAGTGCTAGACTTAGAAAATAAGACTTCATTCATATAATTGCTTGTAAAATAAAAAGACTAGACCCCATAATGAATTCCTTCTAGCACACACATCATGAAGCCTCAAATACGTGACTTCCTTGCAGCAAAAGGGGTAACAGTAGTTGTATCTAAGCCATAGGAGAGTGGAGCAATCACAAGCCTTGGGGTTAATTAACCTAAAGTTTAAATATATTCTGGCCTGTCAGGATGGGATCTATTTTTCACTTGCCTCCCCTGCCAAGCAGGGTGATGTGTATTCTATTGAATAAACAAGATAGTTTGGGACAGTGTTGTGCTGCAAGAATGAGGTACACTGCTGCAAAACTGGCCCTCTCTGAGTTTCTCCAGGAATCGCTCCCTCATCGCCCACAGTGTGTTTCTGTCTTAAGCCAGGTGGGTATGAACATGATGATATAAAGGAGAATGTCATTAGAGACAAAAAATGTTATTTGAATTGTATATTGTAACAGTGACTGTGGACAGCAGGTTGTGAAATTCACAAGCAGTATTTTCAAGGGCTTGTAGAAGAGAAATACTGTCTCATTTTCTCTCTCACCCCCATCAATCTAAACTGTAACTATCAGACCTGGAAAGAACTTCATGCTTTTCAATCAAATTTGTTGCACCATGAGGTCAGTCGTTTCTGTGCTAGTTCATATGGAACGGATGTGAGATAAATCCAAAAGCATCTATAAATAAATAATAAAAGAAATGGTCATCGCACTGGGGATTGCTTAACAAGTACCAGTGTATAGCAGCATGTGCTGCTACTAAGAAAAAGCTGATGAAAAGCACAGGTTTAGCTAAATAAAAATAACTAAATAAATCCATATATGGTGTAGATCTGTCTGATGGTGAGGAATGGAAGAAAGAGGTTTTACATCAGAATTGGCTCAAAAAGCAGAGTTTGAGTGCCATGTAGAACTGTGGTCTGCCAATTACTGGGAAAAAAATAGAAGGAAAACTGGTTTTGTGGCTTGTTAACTAAAGCAGTAAGCAGAGAACTGCTAGAAGATACCAGAGAAGTGGTTACTTTGAGATGGAGACACTAAAACCAGCTGAAAGGTGATAAAATTTAGCGCTGATAAAGAAACGGACAAAAAGGAATGAGTATATCATCAGTAGATAAGTGTAGAAGCCAGGAAAGAGACAGAGTGCCATTAGTAATATATCAAGAAGGAAGAGGGACTATTCAGACAGTAGTTCATGTACTATTACACTTGTTATGCATTTACTCCTCTTAGTTTGTTCAGTGTTGGAGGACAAAGAGAAGAGACCATGGTTTAGCCTGGACAGGCAGACAGGCAAGTGCCTGCATGATTTGCTTTGGGAACAAAAGGAAATTATTCATTACTTGAGTTCATTTGTAGTCAGCTAACCTTGCTGTACTGTTATTGAAATAGAAGTATAGAAGTACTGCAACAAAGTATTAAGGAAGAATAAAATATATTGAAAATTAACTCACTTTGACACTATAATAGCATTTAATTGACATTAAATAGCTCTTTTGGAATCATTATGAATATGATATGAATACAAATGTATGAAACATTTCCATCATAGTGAATCAACAGTTTCAACAGATGAAGTTAGTGGTTTTGCTAACAGGGCATGAACTATAGGAGCTTATCAGAGCTTTCTGTACTGTGCCTAGCTTCACACTGAGGCTACTGACACTGTCCTCA
Source organism: Coccyzus lansbergi (assembly GCA_033558105.1). NCBI lineage: Eukaryota > Metazoa > Chordata > Aves > Cuculiformes > Coccyzidae > Coccyzus > Coccyzus lansbergi. Next base: position 2,962,562 of record JAUMJK010000708.1, read on the forward strand.
GCCATCCAGAGATGGACACAATGCAGGAAGAAAAAATAGGTAGGAATCCAGATGAATAAGTCTATGTGATTGTCCCAAGAGCAGGTACTCTTCTGCATGTTTCCTTCATTAATAAGGTTTATAACAGTCATGCAAAAATTCTTTGTTTCAGATGCAACTTTCTCAGTTATTTTTCATGAGGTTTTAGGGCTACTTTCTTCCTACCCTACTGATGGTATTTTCATCTGGTTGTTTTTATAGAATAGAACTGAACCTATAGCAAGTACTACACCCTACATAAGAAAGAATGGGCGGGATCATATTCGCAAGAGCTTAAGTCATTCTGAGATGCAATGAAACCATCATGGAAACAAAACAAGGCTTCAGCTGAGCAAGCTGTTGGTGTTTGAGGTCATAATTCATAGTTAATTGCAGATACTGGAGGGCGCTGCATGTTTCTGCTTAAGCACATTATTGTGTGTGTTTCTCTGGATTTCTTCATAATTTGCTCACTAATAGGCTAACATGTGTGGTACAACAGATTAAGGTATTAGATCTGTTAATTTTGGCAAGGTATTTCTTTTCTAACAAGCAGATTAAGCCATACCCATCTACAGATCAGCATAATAGAAAACAGCTCTTTTATTTGTTCTCAACTTTTTGGAAGCCTACTAAATTTTGCATTTGATTCTTAATTGGAAAAGGAAATACTTTAATAGACGGCATACTCCACTTACAGCAGGATACCTTTGGGAATCTTATCAATGCACACTGGATGTTTAAATGTATTTTGAATAATTACACAGTGTCCTGTTCTGAAATAAACAATTGCAGATACAAAAGCAGCCTTTTGTGCAGTTAACCATAGCAATGAACTGTTATTCAGGCCTAGTTTGCTGTCGATACATTAGATATTTTAGGGAGAGAAGTCATTCCTGCAGCAGTAGAAGGAAGATTTCTTTATATATGCTTTTCAGCAAAGCAAGGGCTTGAGTAAATTTGATAACATGAATGAGATGGTCATGTCAACACTTACTATTTCAGGAAATTCTGGTTCTACGTGCATCCTTACAAACATAATTATATTTATGAGGTCCAGCTTGTTTAGGACTAGCCTTTTCAGAAGAATCTGTTGACTATCAATGGGTATTATGTGTTAAATTCCTTGAAATGAACACCTTAGTCTAGAATCATACTTTAAGGAGATGTTCATGTAGTGTTGTTTTCAAGCTGGAAAAGTTAATAGTGATGTAGTTGCTTCAAGGAATAATATCTAGTAATAAATTAAAGTTATGCAATTCTTCATTATCATATTAGCAAAGAACTTTTATGACTATTTGGAATAATTATTCCAAGTGCATAGTGTTTTCCACAACTGCATTTGGCAGACAACTGCTGGGTCAGTTAAGGAAGCCTTTAATTCTAGGTCCCTACTCCACAGGTTCTGTATTATATTTTATTCTAGTGGTTCTTTTTTTACTGTTTTGTTGGGGGGTGTTTTTGTAATTTCCTGCAAGGAGCATTGCACCCAGTGCAATGGTATCAACCAGGATATATAGAATCCTAGAATCAACAGCTTGGAAGAGACCCATCGGATCATCGAGTCCAACCATTCCTATCAAACACTAAGCCATGTCCCTCAGGACCCCGTCCACCCATGCCTTAAATACCTCCAGGGAAGGTGAATCAACCACCTCCCTGGGCAGCCAATTCCAATGCCCAATGAACCTTTCTGTGAAAAACTTCCTCCTAATGTCTAGCCTAAATCTCCCCTGGCAGAGCTTGAGTCCATTACCTCTGGTCCTGTCCCCTGTCACTTCGGAGAAGAGGCCAGCTCCTCCTCTCTACAACCTCCTTTTAGGTAGTTGTAGAGAGCAATGAGGTCTCCCCCTCAGCCTCCTCCAGGCTAAACAACCCCAGCTCTCTCAGTTGCTCCTCATAAGGCCTGTTCTCCAGCCCCTTCACCAGGTTCGTTGCTCTTCTCTGGACTCACTCCAGAGCCTCAACATCCTTCTTGTGGTGAGGGGCCCAGAACTGAACACAGGATTCGAGGAGCAGTCTCACCAGTGCTGAGTCCAGAGGGAGAATAGCCTCCCTGGACCCGCTGGTCACACCATTTCTGATACAAGCCAGGATGCCTTTGGCGTTCTTGGCCCCCTGGGCACACTGCTGGCTCATGTTCAGTCAGCTGTCAACCAACACCTCCAGGTCCTTCTCCTCCTGGCAGCTTTCTAGACAGACTTCTCCTAGTCTGTACCTCTGCATAGAGTTGTTGTGCCCCAAGTGCAGGACCCGGCATTTGGCCGTGTTAAACCTCATCTCATTGGACTCAGCCCAGCAGTCCAGCCTGTTCAAATCCCTTTGCAGAGCCTCCCTCCCCTCCAGGAGATCTACACTTCCACCCAGCTTAGTGTTGTCTGCAAACTTGCTAAGGGAGCACTTGATGCCTTCACCCAGGTCATTGATAAAGAAACTGAACAGGGTTGGACCTAGCACTGAGCCCTGGGGAAGCCCACTCTTAACTGGCCTCCAACTGGATTTGACACCATTTACCACCACTCTCTGGGCCCAGCCATCCAACCAGTTTTCCACCCAGGAGAGTGTGCGCCTGTCCAGGCCAGAGGCTGACAGTTTCTGCAGCAGAATGCTGTGAGAAACTGTGTCAAAGTCTTTACTGAGGTCCAGGAAGACCACATCCACAGCCTTTCCCTCATCCAGCAGCCGAGTTACTTTGTCACAGAAGGCGATCAGGTTTGTTTGTCAAGACCTGGTTTTTGTGAACCCATGTTGACTGGGCCTGATCACCTGGTTCTCTCGCATGTGCTTTATGACAGCACTCAAGATCACCTGTTCCATGACTTTCCCTGGCACTGAGGTCAGACTGACTGGCCATGGGAGCCGCATTTTGCTCCTCGAGTTTCGGGGTTTATACACAGAGGGAACAACTTTCTTTACAATTAAAGACTGAGGCAAAGAAGGCATTAAGTACGTCAGCCTTTTCCTCATCCCCTTTCTCTGTTGTTCCTCCTGTATCTAATACAGACTTGTATGGTCTCCCTAGTTCTCCTTTTATTACTTATATATTTATAGAAAGATTTTTTTGTTATCTTTCACAGACTTAGCCAATCTGATTTCTAGTTGAGCCTTAGTCCCTCTCATTTTTTCCCTACACAACCTCACTTCCCTCCTGTAGTCAACCCAGGAGACCTGTCTTCTCTTCCAGAGCCCATAAACATTCCTCTTCTTCTTGATGTCACTCAAGATCTCTCTGTTCAACCAAGCTGTTTTTTTCCCCTGCTGGCTTTTTTTCCAGAACATGGGGATGGCTTTCTCCTGAGCTGCTAGGGTCTCCTTTTTGAAGAACTCCCAGCTCTCATGGGCTCCCTTGCCCTTAAGCTCTGTCTCCCATGAGACTTTGCCAACCAGCCTTCTGAAGAGTTCAAAGTCTGCCCTCTGGAAATTTAATGCTACTGTCCTGCTAACCTCCCTCATCACTTCACCTAGAACATCTCTTGATCATTTAGTTCTAGGCATCTTCTTACTGCCACATCCCCCACAAGGCCTTCTCTGTTCACAAACAGCAAGTCCAGGAGGGCACCTTCCCTTGTTGGTTCATTCACCAGTTGTGCAAGGAAGTTGTCTTCCACACACTCCAGGAACCTCCTAGACTGCTTCCTTTCTGTTCTTCCAGCAGATATCAGGAAGACTGAAGTCTCCCATAAGAACAACAGGCATTGATCTAGAGATTAATCCCAGCTGTTTAAAGAAGAGCTCATCAGCTGCTTCTCCTTGGCTGGGTGGCCTGTAACAGACTCCCATCTCAAAATCTACCTTCTTATGGGCTCCTCTGATTTTAACCCACAGACACTCAATCTCCTCATCACCACAATTCATCTCAATAGTGTCCAAGTCCTCCCTTACAAAGAGGGCTACCCCACGTCCTCTCCTACCCTTCCTATCCCACCTGAAGAGTTCGTACCCCACCATACCTGTACTCCAGTTATATGAGTCATCCCACCATGTTTCTGTGATGGCAACAACATCATAGCCTCCTTGCCCTACGACAGCTTCCAGCTCTTCCTTCTTATTGGTGTAAATGCACTTCAGCTGAGTAGCCGAGCCTTCAGCCCTCTTAGAGGGAACAGTGTTTGTTCCCAATTGCCTGGTAACTGGAGTAGTTTGCACCAGAGTGCCTGTATCTCCTTTACTGCTCCAAGGTGCACTCTACCCCGCTGTCTGTGCAGTGATGTGCTGGTGGTCCTCACCAGCACACCCTCTCTGAATCTCTAGTTCCCTCACATCCAGGTTCACTCTTGCCTAGCCTGGTCTCAATCCCCTCCCCTTCCACAACTAATTTAAAGCTTGATTTATGAATAAGCTAGGTTTTTAGCAAGGACCTTATTTGAAGGGGTTTTAGTGCATTTTAAGACAACTCCTTCCAGGTAAGGATTTTTTTAAAACAGATTGGTATTTGCCCAATATTTTAGCATGCATCCAAAGCATTTGGCAGTTAGATAAACACTTTTCCTGGGTTTCCTTAGATTCCTGTCCTTACTATGGTAAGTTCTTATAGCACCCTCATGTATGTTTTGAATACAACAGTACGTGCTCTGAACATTTACCTACTGTACCTTGCTTACAGGCCATGTTTGTGGGAAATGCTTAAATGGATGCCCTTTTACAGAGAAGGGATTTGATGTACAGTGACTTAGGTATGTGTGCACTGTGCTGGCAGTGCTAATGGTATAACCCAGGCTTCCTCTGCTCACTGAAGACTGCTACACTTTTAATTGCTTCTGGGTATGTTTCATGATGATGGGCTTTGCTTGGAAATCCTGCTATTGCAGTGTGTGGCATATTGGAAGCAAATGAATTGCTGTCAATATTATCCTGTAAATTAGAACACATACTGACTAAGAGCAGAATTTTCTTCATGAAAAGCCATCAGCTCTGGAATTTTTTCCTCCATTTATGCTGAATTCTAGGGACCTTAAAGTCTATTCACTCTAGCTTTTTTCTAATGAATTGATGATACAGTGAGCCTAGAGACTTCTTTGCATGAGACAATGATTCACATCAATGTTGAGTTACTTATTGTTTATGTTTGGTTAGAAACACCCTTAATGATTTCTTTAAAAAGAAGTTCTTTGTGTAGAATGTATGGTCCTTGTCTCAGCCAATGCCTTTAATGAGTTTGAGAAAACTCATCTTTGCTAGGAAAGAACACTTACTGTCACCAGTGCACTGTTTAATTTCAGCCAGTGTCCACGGAAACCTTTGTGATTTTGTGTTTTCATGTGTGGGTACCAGTGAATTACAGCTTTCAGGGAGAAAAGGCTTTGGCCATTTAACTTCATAGAATCACAGAATTATTTAGGTTGTAAAAGACCTCCAAGATCATCTAGTTCAACCGTCAGCCAAACAGCTCTGTGTGTATTAACCTTTGTTCCAGAGTGCCACATCTACACATTTTTTGAGTGCCTCCAGGACTTTCTGAAGAACAATCTACTTTTTGCAAGCAGGTTATTTATTTTGCTCAAGGAGCTGTAGTACTCCATACAGCTGATAATGTAGACAGCTGATTATGCTCTTTAAAGTTTGGGGAAGAAAGGCCACTCAGTCATACACACACATCTGCCAGATTAGCTTCTCAGCAGTGTTCTACAGCCCTTTCCCAGTGTCCTGTTACGGTGATGGTGATGAGGAGGTATTTTTGATGCCATCTTGTAAAGTGCAAAAGGTTTTCAAAAACAATAACAAGACATTACAGGAAATCATATAAGAAGTGGGAGAAGCAAAAACATGCCTCACATCTTCATATGAAGGTGATAAATACAAATTTGTACAGTAAATACAGTCATGAGGCTGTCAAGAGATTTTTTTTTAAATATGCATGCAGAGTTCTCATCTGGCATGCTTGGTTTTGAGCTAAAACCAAGAAGATGGTAGTTTTAAATTAATAAATGCACATATTAATACAACCTAAATCGTCAGCCTAGAGATATGTATGTTGTCTTTGTGCAGCTTTATATGTTTTTGTCATATCTTAGCATGCATACTTGCATACAGCATGTCACTTTGCTTGTGAACTGCTTGGGACAGGAGTTCAACTCTGTGTCCTAGAAAAAATCTGGCATGTTATCATTAATTATTATTGAGTTCTTATAAGTTCTCTGTCATTGTATTTTTCTGTAGCTAAGCATGCAAACTCTGTATTTCCTAGCTTGTATGTTACTATTTAATTAAAAAAAAAAAGTAGAATTTGCTTTTAGTACTGTGTTTAAATTTCTCTAGTCAAAATACCGATGTGAAATACACTTAAACTGGAGGGAAGACTTAATCAACTATTACTGTTGTCATTGTACAGAGCAGAGAAGGGCTGTTAGAATTGCGTCCAGGTGATTAGAAAGGAGATGTCCAATAAAAAAAAGACCAAACCAAAAATAGCAGAATACAATCTGAAACAGATTGAAAATTGAATTGAGAAAATTAACTTTGAGAAGCTATAGGAAGAGATAGCAGAGCCTTTTAAATAAGAATAATTTATATCTATTTCTAGAGAGCTGCAAAAAATGAAAATTGATTTTAAATGGTTCATGAACGCTGCTAGGATAATGTGGTTACTTAGATGTGATGAAGAACCACTAGGTGCCTCTGTTGAGTTTCAGGGCACTGGGCAAGACAGGGTTTCTGCGGCAGCCAAAATTTGTAGCTGGGAAGGAATGTGTGGGTAGTAGTTGTGCAACAGAAATAAATTATTTCTGCAGTTTTAGGGTTTGTGAAATAGAACCACAACCAATGTATTCTCTCAGTGTTTCACCAGATATTATCATATCTGACAGTAGATGACTGTGGCAGGTCCCACATGCCTCTTTCCCTGCGTCCCTGGGTGCAGCACAGAGCCGGAACAATACAGAGAGGACAATAAACTTGCTTTATTGTTATGAAGCATTTTATATCTTATCGCAGGCATTTTGGCAAGCACATCTAGTCAACCTGCAAGTCTTTTTAAATAACATGTTTACTTGTTTAGAGTGGTGCTGAGCTATCAGAGACACCATTTTTTGCATGACTTTCCATCACTGATTTTCTTTGTCAATAGAGTGTAAATGTGTCGTGTGTGCTTAGAGCAAGAAGAAGGAATGTTAATGGTGACTCGCACTGTGGTCATGTTCTGACAAATGATCTTACTTCAGTGATGAATGTTGTTTTAAACAGTTTTAAGTTTAGGAGTAGAAAATTAGAGCTTTCTGAATTTTAATAATATATTTTTTTAAAATGGGCAGTGTTGCACAAGACAAGTTCTTCATTGAGATATGCACTTGATTCTGTCTTGTCCCGAACAGCAATATTGTACGTTCTCTTTTTATGGAATCTTTGATTGTTTGCTTTCAACACAGTAAAGAAAAGTTGCAAAGGCATCAGTGTGTGATATACATGACACAGTTAAAGGAACATCTAGTTGACTTTTGAGTATATTTTGAAGCTAGGGACTGGGATTTCGATATTGGGTCCTAGTCTAAGTGAACAAAGAAAACAAATAGTTGTCTTGAACTAAAAAGCAGGTAGTTCTTTTAATTGTATGCTTGTTATTCACCATTGTATGAGTGACAAAGGCTTAGGCTGATTTGCTCTGCAACTTTTGTCCAAAATACATGTGATGTTACTGCCTTTGGAGGAGCTCTTCCTGATTTGTGTTCCTTTAAAGGACCTACAGGTATAGCTGGTCCTTGCAAAGATTTAGAAAAGCCAAATAAGTGAACAGTAAAGTTGCATCCATAATGAGCTGCACAGTTCAAATTACCTAGGAGTGTTTTTATTAAAGATATAGATTTTACTGATTACTTTAAGACCATCACATAAAGAATGGAAATGACTTTTCACAGAACTCCATTTTCCTTTATTTTTCTCTAATTTTATTCTGTTACTGAAAAAAAGTAATTCTTAAAAAAAAACCCAAAAAACAAAAACAACAAAACCTCAAAAGCCCTTCTATGTTTATGTCCTTTCAGGCTCAATTACATCCAGATTATAAAGTACAATTTTGTTATTGTGACATTTGAATTTATTTCATTTATGTGTATTCCAGATTTGCATTTGTACTTTGCTATGTCTTTGCATAAAATACCTCACTGTGGTACTCTGATTAATTGATTAATTCACATTGTAAAGCTCTTTGACATCTTCTAGTGACATTGAATTTGTAAGTTCATTTTATCAACTTAAGGGAAATCATGTAGGGAAAAAAGGAGTAAAGGGACACTAAATCAAGGTATCATTTGCATGGCTGTTAATGTCAGGATTTCAAAGAATAATGACAAGCTAAATGCAGTAAATTGTGTGTGTTGTCCTGCAATGAGAAAGTTTCTATGTTCATTTGCTTTTCAGTTAAGAATCTGATTTAAACTCTAGCACCAATTTTCATCGTTTACTCGTCTGTCAAGTTAAATATTAATCATGATAATATGGTGTTACCAAATTCTTTGGGGTTTTTTGTTTGTTTGTTTGTTTTTTACTGATGCTAAGGAATTTATTGTCATCATAGTTGAGGCAATAATTAACAAAGAATAAAACATCGTGCGCAGGAATTTATAGTAGAAACTTAACTTCCGCAATTGCAGTCTTTCTTTGCCTCTCTGATTCTGACAAACGCTGTTGTGTGAAGATAAAGATATGTTTCCAACTCGCTCTAAAACATCCCAGGTAGATTATGTTACAGCCCAAGCAAATGTGTGACCTGAGCTTCAAACCATACTTTTTATCCTTAGGATCCAAGATTAAATGTGCTGGTTTCGTAAAGACCATTCTGAAATGGCCACTTACATCTAGCTTAGGTCATTAAATTTCATCCACCTACCTATCTGTATTTCAGGAACATGTAATTCCTGTTTTTAGCCTTGTATTTCACTCTGATCTTTGTGTGACAATTATAACTTGGCTTTTCTCTGATAAGATTTTTCCAAAGTGATTGAAGATGCATCCCTTTCTTCCAGGTTAAAAATAAAGTAACCCAAGTCTTTTTTTTTCTGAGAAGTAAAGTTTTCTTTTCAGATGTGTTTGAATACAGAAGGTCTTCAAACATGAAGCAAAGTAAATGTTAAAGTGAAATCAAAGAGAAAGTCTAGTCTACACAATGATGAGAGCACATTCATTTGGCATCACTTCTAGGAATCCTTTCTGGAAACACTAAATATTGCAAGTGATCTGTCTGCAGCAGGAGCTCTATAGTGGAGGCACAGCAGGTCAAACTGAAGTATGACCTGTATTTCTGCATTAACATGGTGGTGAAAGATACTGCTTTTCCTACAGCAATTCTCAGCTTACTTGTCTCAAAATAGTTGTTAATTGTCATGTCAGAAGTAGAAGAAAAAAAACCAAACCTCTATGTTGATGCATTATTTCTAGAATGTTGTAGTGCTCTTTTTAAAGGAAACTAATCTCATCTGGGCTGTTGTGAGCTGCCGTTACAGCAATGTTGTTAGCAGGTATGCTTGAAAAGGGGTGAAGGCTGTTTCAAACACAGACAGCTCTATGATCTTTTTAGGGTTACTGCAGTGAACATCAGTGTTGATCAGATGAAATACACCTTGCGTGGGTATAAGCACTAACTTCACCCCAAATTTTGTCAAATCACTAAACCAGTATAAACTACAGAAACCTTATTATGGGCAGGCATTACACAAATGATTAAAACATGGCCACCTCTGTCATCAAAGAATAATGACCATGAGAACTCCATTGTTCATCTGCACTGTGTAAACCAGACATTTCCGTCTTAACTTCAAAGATTTATTTCCATTATTTCCCTAATGCATGAGGATAGAAGCCATCGTAACAACAATAATTTAAAAAAACCCAAAACAACAACAGAAAAAACTCACACCACAAAACTTTGTAGCATAAATCTAAGGTGCTTGCTGCATTTCAGCAGTCTTTTTGCATTTCAGCAGACTTTTCTTTGCATTTCTTTGCATTTCAGCAGACTTTTTTTCCTAACTGCAATCATTTAATAGATGAAACTGAGTTCTTTAAAATACACTTTGGAAATATGTGTAAAGGAAAGAGATATAAGTGATGTGGAGGCTGCCCATTCAGTTACTTTCAAAGTCATTACTGTCGCAGATGGAGAGACAGAATGATGCACTTCACTGTTAAGACAGAAGCAGCAATGTGTTTATTGATACAAAGCAGAGATTTAAAAAAAGTTTGATAATAAATGTGACATTGATTACAAGGTTTGATGCAAGTTACACTTGATTATTTATTGTGCAGAGGACATAGTCAGACAGAAACTGTCTGACTCGCCCATTGGGTCATGAGGTTCCAAAAGGATCCATTTTCCCTCAATGAGATTTTAGGTGTAAACTTAACCCCAGTTTTGGTCAGTGATTTATGTCTAAAGTTTTATATATGCACAATCAGTCCTCTATATCTCTTAGCTAAGATCACAAAGTTTCAGTGCACTTATTCCCAATTCATTCACCAAGAGTCTGTTGAGGCAAGGGTTCTGTCAACCTTGAGGAGTAACCTTGAGAGGTGTCACTTTCACGGGCATCCCAGTGTGCAACCCACTGTTGTGTCAGTGGAGCTCAAAGGGCTCTTGGGCTGTTCACTGTTTATTGAGCATTGTGGTTGATTTGGAGTCATATTTTCGTACTAGGAGCCAGTTTCTTCTAGATTTGGCTTGAGTCGAACCCTGACCATCACTGTGGCCAGGTTGATGGATTGCCATAGATTAGCCCTTGACCATTATGTTATCTGTCTCTCCTGAAATCACAGTGAGGTGGATGCAGCCATCACAACCATCACCGGCTATCATGATCACCACTGGTGGTTATCGCTTGGTCAGGATTTATGGGAAGAGGTCATAGGCAGGGGAAACACACTATCGCAATTATGTTCATTTGAATACTGTTATAACAAAACAGCCAAGGCTTTCCAGGTCATTCAGTAGTCCACAGGTCTTTCTTTTTAGTCAGTTGTTTACAGTCACTAATGCTTCTGCACTGTGAAAAATTGTGTTAAGTTTCAAGGTAAGTCAACTAAATTATAAATATATGCACAGGGTGATGTCTGTCTGGCCAAGAGAGACTTGAGAGAGAACTTTGACTGAGTACTAGGAACAGTAAATCATAATGATAGGATGGTGCCTTTCACTAGTTGCAAGGTTGAACTAGTCAAACATCAAAGAAGGATCATAACTGGCAAGAGCTAATGAAAAGGTTTCAGTCAGGAGAAACAGCTCAATGGAGAGCATCTCAGATATCCAGCAATAGATGAGATCCCATGCTGTATTCTACCATAGTTATCTGAGCATCCTGTTGTGATTAGATTTCTACATCTTCTGAATGTGCTGTGACACCACAGTGACATAAAGGAAATCTGAATTTATTATAATTAGCTATTTCTAGTAACTTTCACACTGAGTCACTGGATCAGCATTTGGTATATTGTCAATGCATGCCTGAAACAAATGGTGTACGGCAGTGGTGGAAAGGGGATTAGAAATTGAGCTTACTAGATACTGAGCTACAGAACTGAAAATACTTCAGGTTTCCAGTCACTCATGGTTGAATTGAATATTCTGAAGAGAAATTATTTCCAAAACAAGAAAGAAGAGGCTTCAAGTGGTTATTATGGTTTCTAGATATGTTTTAGCCTACTCTCTCAATTATTTTTTAATTTATGACCAAACTCCCAAGCACCCTACTTATTTGTAGTGGTGTTACTAGCAGGTGACTGAGAGCAAGCAGATTCTAAGCCATAAAGAAAAATACTGCCATTGACAGAAACAGCCCCACAGAGACATATTCATCAGTAACTGGAAGGCAGATTTAGACACTTGAAACATATGGTCTAGTGCTTCTGCCTGAGCCAGGCAACAAAAGAGGACTTACCAAATTAAAGATTTACTTTGTTTATTTTCATTCACTTTTCATTCAACTTTAAAATGATCTGTTCTTTGTTCATTCAACAACAGAGAGGTGAAACCTGAACTCTTAACAGAATTGCTCACAGAGTAAATAAATAAAGTTTTGCTTCACATTGCTAATAGTCAGTTTCTTAATCATGTTGGATTATACTAAAAGATGTTATTGTCACATTATTTCATTCACAATCTGGTCAAATGAAGGATATTCTTTTCTGTCCTGTCATTGATTTAACCTTTCATTTGTTGAGCTGGCCAGGGAGGGTTCAGATATGTGATTCCGGTGGTGTTTGTGTGTGAGGTGTATGTCATAGATACATGCATTTTGTTCAAGTAACAGATTATTCCATCTGGGTTATATGTGCATTTGGATAAGATTAGCAGTAGACTTACTCCGTGAACTAAAATAGAAAGTTTTATTGAAGTATTTTAATGGCTATTTTGTAAAACCTTATCTTACTTTTTTTTTCAAATCTTCTGAATAAAGAAGAATGTAAAAATAATAAGATACTGAATGTGTTTGGACAATAAATGGTAGCATGAGAAATGTGCCTTTGGGTAGCATCTTAGAAAGGAAAATCCAAGAATTGTGATGTGACACAAATACAGATTTTGAATGAAATTAAAATACTTCACGTGGTCATACAGAAGAGTAAAAAAATAGGAGTTTTCCATTAATTTCAGATTAAAAATAAAAAAGGCACCTAGCAGAACTGGCAATATTGTTCCATAAGGTATCACATGGTCAGATTCTGAGATTGTAAGTGAGGGGGAATTGGTTATATATTTTCCAAATCTTATGTAATTGCTTTCTTGAGAAAAATAATATGTAAGATAGATCCATTTCATGGGACATATCTTGTTTTGCTGTATCCTCACAACACATGTTTAAAGCAGCATGGTCATAGGCATGTGATAGTGATTAGGATATTTAATCTAGCATATGTCACTTTTTCATTTTATTGAATGACAGGAAGGAAAGGATTTAAACCTAGACAGCAGCATGTTCTCTTAGATATCCATCTTTTTGTGTTTGTTGGGATTAAAGGGCTCAAAACTTCCACTGCAGCAAAGTAAGGGAAACAATAGGAGGGGCTCTGTAGGAGCCAGGCGGTTCTGATTTTTGTAGAAAAATCTTGAGTTCCATTATGTGGAATCGGTAGTTAGGGAAAAGCTTTGCTGCAATAGATGTTCTTAAAGTCTGTATTTTGAAAATTGATCTCCAGCCCTCTGAAAATTTAAGTAGTGAAGGTAATAGGGAATGTGAGTCCATAGTGTCCCTTGATGTGGAAGCATTGAGCACAGAAGCAGTTCATGGGGACATGGGTAGACTGTGGGACCTATCTCCATTCAGAAAACTTGTGCTGGCATTGATTTTTAAATATTGGGGTTTTTTTTCTGAATACAAAATAAGCTATTTAATGAAAGATTGGTTTTTCTTAGGTTTTACTGTCTCAGGTTTTGGAGTTGTGGGATAAATTTAGGTAACATCATGGTTCTTTTAGTTTTTAATGAGTATGGTCCTTGATACTTCTCAGCTAAAAGAGAGGATTCTGTCTATCCACGTTTCAAAATATTGGAAAATTGGCTCCTAATTGATTACTGTCTCTTTGCATTGCAATGGATTCCTTTTTCTTTTTTGCTTTAAAGTTCAGATTTTATTTCCTTGTACTTTAATTTCTCCTCATGCATTTTCTCATTTTATTTCTGTGACACGGAGACCCAAACACAATTTTCCTTTTTTTTATTATTGCCTTTTCATCGTTTTAACATTAACCTTGTTTCCAGTCTTTGTTCTCTACTAAGGTTTGTGCCTCCTTGTGGGCACTTACTTCAAAATCTATTCTTCTTTCTCTGACTTTCACTTCTCTCACTGTAGATGATTATTTCAACTTGTCCTTCCCTGGACTGTAAAATGTCACAAAACCATTTTTTTTTTTACCATTTGATGCAAAAGCTGATTTAATCTGTCAGAAGACTGACATGTAAGCATTAATCTTTTCCTTCTGTATTTTAACAGGACTGAATTTACCAGAAACATACAGAGAATATCCATGTGCCCAAGGATCTTTAAGTAAATCATCTTACGTTAGTCTTCTTTTTGAATTTATATTCACTCATGAAAGCAATTTATTTTGAAGGTGTGGGACTATTTTACAGTATTTAAGTATGTTTTCAACTTTCATTGATGTGACAGATCAGTAGAGATTGACTCTGATCAGCAACTTTTCTTATTAACAGCTTAGATATTTTTGATTCATTGATTCATACTCCTGAAATTTCTCCATATTATTTCTTACTTTCTCTCAGGGTAAGATTTCCTTTCTTATGGAATCAGCTGCTCTAGAGGTGGCTGGTGCCAGTTTTTGCCCATGTAAGTTCTTGTTTAATGACATTGACAACTAAAACTTTAATTATAATCCTTTTGCACTTACTTTCTGTGATGTCTTCAAAGTGTGATAATTAACAAAACTGCTTATTTTTCTACAATTTCTATAAACCCAGAGTTTGTGTTTGAAGGGATATTAAAGATCATCTAGGGACACCTCCCACTGGATTAGACTGCCCAAAGACTTGTCCAACTTGGCCTTGAACATCTCCAGGGGTGGAGGATCCATGACTTGCCTGGGCAACCTGTGCCAGAGCCTCACCACCCTAACAGGAAAACATTTCTTTCTAAACTTTCATCTCCCCTCTTTCAGTTTAAACTCATTCTTCCTTTTCCTATCCCTGCATGTCCTGAGTGAAGAAAATTCTCCTTTTCAGTGACTGCTGATTGCATACCACTGTGTCAGTGCTGTCCCAAGAGCATACTTCCGTTTCTGTAGTAGACTGTAAAGGCCATGGATTTGTTAAATATAGTTACCCAAAGTAACTGTTTAATTGTTTTAATTTTATTTTTTTAAATTTTATTATCATTAGCCCAACTTCAGTTTTCTTCTAAGATGACACCTATTTTATTCTGCTGTGCTCGTCTTTCAGCATGAACGTTTGGGGTATTATTTCTATTTCTTTCGAAGTGTCTCTATATCCCCATTTTTTCGCAAATACATTCAATAAGTATGAGACACCAGCCAGTCAAAGCAGCAGACTTGAGTAATTTTTCTTACTAAAATCTGAGAGGCAGCTCTTAATTAATCTAACATATCAATGGTTACTTCTACATAATGAAAGTTTCAATCACTGTATCAGTTACTATTACGTAAAATATTTTGCAGAAATGCAAATACAAAATAACCTTTTTTAAATAGGTATGTAATATTGAAAGGGATTATCCTGCCAGGATGTGGGATCCTCTATCAAGACTGTAGCTTCTGAGTCTGTATTACCTGTTGAAATACGAAGAAGTCCGAATATTTCTTTCATCAGAGAATATCTTTTTTTTTTCCAATAAAGTACATGGACAGTAAAATGGGGTGTTCATTCCCGCTTGAGGATATTGTTGCTCTGACTCCAAGATCTGTTCTTTGCATGATTACAGCACCTTTTGACCATGGGGAATTTATTATTCTGTTCACCCATTCTGTCCTCTTAAATGGTGATTGTGTTGGGAAGTTTGGAGAAATACACACTTACAATTGACATTTGAGGAAAGGTTTTTCACTGATTCACAGAATCACAGAATGGTTGTGGTTGGAAGGAGACTCTGGAGATCATCCAGTCCAACCCCCTGCTAAGGCAGGTTCACCTCCAGCAGGATGCACGGGAACATATCGAGGTGGGTTTTGAATATCTCCAGAGGAGAAGACTCCACAAACTTCATGGACAACATGTTCCAGTGCTCCGTCACCCTTTCTTTTTCCTCATGTTGAACTGGAAATTCCTGTGTTCAAGTTTGTTCTTGTTGCTCTTTGTCCCATCACTGCCCACTGTTGAGAAGAGTCTGTCCTAGTCCTCTTGCCACTCACCCTTGAGATATCAATAAGAATTGATAAGGTCCCGCTCAGTTTTCGTTCTCCAGGCTAAACAGACAAAGCCCACTCAGCCTCTCTTCATACAAGAGATGCTTCAGTCCCGTGATCATCTTTGTGGCCCTTATATGAAATGTTTCCTTTTGGCTCTTTTGTCTTAATTGCCACTTTCAAGTGAGTATGATATCTGGTGACTGGCCCCACACCTCATTCAGCACACTACAGGAGCGTTAGCTGCTTGGATCTGTGCTAAAATTCTAGAGAGGTCTTGGAAAAAGGAAATTCTCATCTGATTGCTGGGCTTCAATTTTCTGTTGTTGCTGGTTTGATTTGCATTTAATTGTCATTTGAATTTACCTCTAGTCAAAATATATATATATGGCACAGTGATATATATGGAGAAATTAAATTTTGCCCAAACAAGCTTCCTACTTTGACTTTGTTTTTGTATAGCACAGTTTGGGTTGAGTTTTCTTTCAGGAAAACAGCAAGCAAATAATAATTTTAAAATGCCCAGAGACAAGTATGGATGTAATATTTTATTTTCTGTCTCATTGATGGTAGAGTTAGGGCATATCTAGCAGGTATTTTCTTAAGTGAATGGAGCTGAAGTTAGGTAGATTGTTTCTTTCCAAGGTCTGTGTATCCATCTGGAAATAACATTGATATAATAGTCGTATCCCTACAGAGAAATGTCTGTCATTTGAATAAATGGCTTGCTATCGCACTGGCTATCAATGTGTACATATACACATGATATAATTATTGAGGATGTTACTTTCTTGCAGAACTTAAAAGAAAACAAACACCCAAGTAGAAAGAAATCACCGGAATAGGTAAAACCAGCATTCAAACAGCAAAATCAGGAGAACAATTACCAAAAAAAAAAAAAAAAATTAAAATAATTGTGCTTTTGTGACCACATCAGTCTGTGCTCTCGGCAATGTTTGCCTGTCATCTTCAGAGAGGCAATTCTTTTATGTTCTCTTCTGCTATCCAGATTGATATCTTCAGGCTTTCAAGAATCCATAAAATCAACCCACTTGCTGTTTTCTTATTTTATGACACTGTACAAGGACAAGAATGTACTTTAATGTCATAATTTGCCTGTGGAAGAAATTGAGAGGTTGTTTCCCAGCCTAGTATCTATATGAAACTTCTGAATTTGAGACTTCAGATCTTAAAACTTTGTAAGAGAACTTTGAGACATATAAAACCAT
Source organism: Coccyzus lansbergi (assembly GCA_033558105.1). NCBI lineage: Eukaryota > Metazoa > Chordata > Aves > Cuculiformes > Coccyzidae > Coccyzus > Coccyzus lansbergi. Next base: position 2,979,601 of record JAUMJK010000708.1, read on the forward strand.
TTATTGTAGACATTTTTTCTCTGAGAAAGCATTTTAAAATATGAATATATTCCTAAAAGAGGGTCTTGGAAAAAGGGAGTAAAAGACAAAATACATCTTCTTTATATATAAGTGGTAATTTTAGAATAGCGATGCAGAGCCCATCTGTGCAGTGTTTTTCATTGTGATTCTATGTTACTGCCATGAGGGAAAGAAGAGAAAATTATTATGCCTAAAGTGGTAGTGGTCTGGGGGTTAACAAGCAAGGAGATTGCTCTGCTGAGGTTGGTTCTCAAGACGATATGGAATTAGTTTAAATCAGAATAAGAAAAAGAAATAATCTGGGAATAACTGATGATCACAGATTTGTAGAATGCCAGATTGGAATGGACCTCAGGAATCATCTCGTTCAACATGTTAGGTGGTACATATTTTAAATGAGATGGCCCAGCACCCTGCCAAGCTGAGCCTTAAGTGTCCGGTGTAGAGAAATCACTAGAGAAGCCACTCCCCCAGGGAGATTATGCCAATGTTTAACCATTATTATGGTGTTAAAAAAATTGCATCCGGAATCCAATTAGAATCTTCTCAGGAGCAACTTACATCTATTACCCACTTCCTTTGTGACTCCTCACTAGAATTACTTGAGATGTTTGAGTGCCTAGTTTTCTTATCCAGGTGTATTTGCAATGTGGTCACCTGCAGCTGGTCCAGATGGTTCTCAGACCAGGTCAAGGATAGTGCTTGAGCATACTTCAGGCACTTCCAGGTTATTATTTCTTTTTAAGAATTAATGTTTTGCAGAAATCAGCCACCTGTGCAGCTTTTGGTTGATTACAACTGAAAACCACACTGCAAGTTTTGATTGTGTTTTCTAACCTTGTTCTAGGTAGTATTATGGCCGAGTGACTAGACTCTTGGATGAGGGAAAGGCTGTGGATGTAGTCTTCTTGGACTTTAGCAAAGCCTTTGACACAGTTTCTCACAGCATTCTGCTGCGGATACTGTCAACCTCTGGTCTGGACAAGCGCACACTCTCCTGGGTAGAAAACTGGTTGGATGGCCGGGCCCAGAGAGTGGTGGTAAATGGAGTTAACTCCAGCTGGAGGCCAATTAAGAGTGGGCTTCCCCAGGGCTCAGTACTGGGTCTAGCCCTCTTCAATGTCTTCATTAATGACCTGGATGAAGGCATTGAGCGCTCCCTTAGCAAGTTTGCAGATGAAACTAAGCTGTGTGGAAGTGTGGATCTGCTGGAGGGTAGGGAGGCTCTGCAAAGGGATCTGAACAGGCTGGACCACTGGGCAGAGTCCAATGGGATGAGGTTTAACATGGCCAAATGCTGGGTTCTGCACTTGAGGCACAACAACCCTGTGCAGTGCTACAGGCTAGGAGAAGTCTATCTAGAAAGCTGCCTGGAGGAGAGGGACCTGTGGGTGTTGGTTGACAGCCGACTGAACATGAACCAGCAGTGTGCCCAGGTGGCCAAGAAGGCCAATGGCATCCTGGCTTGTATCAGAAATGGCGTGACCAGCAGGTCCAGGGAGGTGATTCTCCCTCTGTACTCAGCACTGGTGAGACCGCTCCTTGAATCCTTGAATCCTGTTCTGTGCCCCTCAGCACAAGAAGGATGTTGAGGCTCTGGAGCAAGTCCAGAGAAGAGCATGGAGGCTGGTGAAGGGGCTGGAGAACAGACCTTATGAGGAGCGTCTGAGAGAGCTGGGGTTGTTTAGCCTGGAGAAGAGGAGGCTGAGAGGAGACCTCATTGCTCTCTACAACTACCTGAAAGGAGGTTGTGGAGAAGGAGGGAGCTGGGCTCTTCTCCCAAGTGACAGTGGACAAGACAAGAGGTAATGGCCTGAAGCTCCACCATGGAAGGTTCAGGCTCGGCATTAGGAAGAAGTTCTTCACAGAAAGGGTCTTTAGGCCCTGGAACCATCTTCCCAGGGCCTTGAACCAGGGCCTGGAACCATCTTCCCAGGCTGTTTCGCCTTCCTTGGAGGTGTTTAAGGTGTTGGTGGATGAGGTACTAAGGGGCATGATTTAGAGATTGGTGGGAACGGTTGGACTAGTTGATCCGGTGGGTCTCTTCCAACCTGGTGATTCTATGATCCTATGATTAGTAATATTTTTAATAGTCTTACTGTCTTACTGTGTATGTATAATGACTGTCTGACTCACTGTAGCATATTTCTAGATATAAGCCTTTATGGTGCAAATCAGATTATACTTATTCTTGGACCCCCAGTATCGTGTAAGCCACAGTGTCATGAGGCTTATTGACATGGGATGTTTTAGCTTAATATGACATAAAGGCAAATCTTTCTGTAGTCAAACGATGTAAAAAGCAGTATAGTAAACATTCACAAAAAAAACCCAGGTTTTGTAAATAAAAGGTTTCACATAAAAAAACAGTCTTTTAGGAATCTTTCTTTTAATATTTTCTGTGCATGTTATCACTATTGAAGGTGCTCCATGAAGTTATTTTACAGCCCACGGAATGGTTTACTCCTTTGACCTGTTCTGTACATGCATTTATACTGATATCAGCATTAGTGAGTTTGGAAGACTTAAACTCCTGTGCATAAAGCATAACTTTTTTTGCAATTTGAGCTGGGTGTGGTTATCTCTATCATTCTTAATCAATCCATCTCATATTTCAGTTACAACAAGCCAATTCATCTGTTCTTATATAAAAATAATAAATAAATAAATTAATTAATAAATAAAAATTAGTGACTAAGCACTAGAAGGTGACCAAGGTTAAACTACAAAGGTGGCGATTACTTGTACAAGGTAAATGGAATATAAAAATAAACTCTCTAATGAGTATTAGATTCATAAGTTATTTCCTCTTAACTCTTCTGAAAGAAAAATCAGAGATACATAAGGAAATAGCTATGAACTACATTCCGCTTTAGTCTTTGGTTAAGGACTTACATTACAGTCCACTGAAATTCTAGATTAAGTCAATGGCCTAGATTTATGACTTGAACTATACTGAGGCTCTGTTATTAGTATTAGTCTTTTGTGGTTTCAATGGTGAAGCTGGTGAAGGATCTATAGCACAAGTGTTATGAGGAGCTGTGGCTATTTAACTTGCAGAATAGAGGCTGAGGGGAGACCTCAATGCTCTACAACTACTTGAAAAAAGGTTGTGGTGAGGAAGGTGTTGATCTCCTCTCCAAAGTAACAAGCAATAAGACTAGAGGAAATGGCCTTGAGTTGCACCAGAGGAGGTTTAAAATGGATATCAGAAGAATTTTTGTCACGGAAAGGATTGTCAAGCATTGGAACAGGCTGCCCAGGGAAGTAGTGGAGTCACCATCCCTAGAGATATTTAAAAGCTGTGTGGATGTGGTGGTTAGGGACATTGTTTAGTGGTGGGCTTGGTAGGGTTAGGTTTATGGTTGGACTTGATGATCTTAAAGGTCTTTTCCAAGCTAAATGACTCTATGATTCTCTGAGGCACTGGGAACCTCTGTGTCTGTAAAAATGTGTACGATGCACAATGATCTTCTCAAAATTAATGGATGCTGTACACTTTTTGATCAGTTGTTAAGATTTTTTTTAATATTTATTTTATTTATCTTTGGTTTTAATCTTTGTTTTATTTTTATCTTTGTTTTATTTCCAGAAATGTTGATTCCTTTGGACTTCTCTTGGGATATTACTATTTTTTTCAGACTCAAGGAAGCCTTTTTTGTTTAGCAGAGGATTGTGAGAGAATTTATAATTGGGGAATGTTTTGTAATGTAAGTGAAGGTACCTATCCAACCTTTGCAAAAATCACTTAAGCATCAGACTGCAATTTAAACATGGTTAAGTGCTTCTCTGAAGCAAGGACTATGCTCAGAGGACAATGGGATCAGCCTCAGAGGCCAAGAGCCAGTTCCACTGACTGCTAGACTTTCACGTATTCCAGTTCTGAAAATAAAACCTAACTATTCAGATGCTTTAAAAAGGGGGTTTTGGGGTGTTTTAAATAAACAGTTTTGAAACTGTCCTTTTGGCACCTAGAGTGACACTGCATGTTTGAAAAAATTATGTAATTCCTGTAGGCTCTGTCACTAAGAATATTTAAAGGATCATGAAAAATTCAGATAGCATATAGAATAACCATATCATTGTAAAAATACAGTTTTCAGCCTTGGAACAGTAAGAGGATTTAAAAAATGAGTGGAATTTTATGAATGTCTTAGAAAAATCATCTCATTTTATTCACTCAAAGTTACTTGTTATGTTGTGCAGTCTAATACCTGTATAGAGTTTTAAAATAGAAATGACAGCAGTCCTCTTCTGCTAAAGCATCCAGAAGTGTATTGAAATGCCACAGGATCTGTGTTTACAGTACAAAGGTGCATAAAACACAGAAGATTAGGAAAATGCAGTGGGAGATGAAATTGTAGACAGCAACATTTTTCATATATGTTTTATTTTTAGTTGTGAAATCTCTGTTTACTGAGAGCTGAAGTAGGTGCATAATTTAGAATTTAAAGAAAAGAATTTAAAAACATGAAAACTGTGGTGAATCCACCTCATTCTTTGCATTTTTACTGGGTTCTAAAAACCTGATGTTGCCATGATAGGGGTGGGTCCATGTTATGCTTCAATTTTTAGACCTAATTCCACCTAGATATACTTGCTCATTTGAGCTTCAGGTTTTTGAAGTTAAACACAGTTTTCTTGATGTGCCAAAAAGTCAAGGCAGGTATAGCTTGAGTTTGACATTGGAGTGACCTGAGTGGCCATAGCCTGAGTTTCTACCTCTCCTGAATGTATTGCAGTGCTGCTTGTCAAGAAACCTCCGAGAGTGAAGAACTGGTTTCACTCAAGAATGATCATATTGCTAAGTACACGCTGCTCAGCTGGGCATATTTCCTCACTGCAGTAACAAGGAAGCTTTATCATCCCCCCAGATGGCCAGAAATCTAGAAACATTGATTTAATTAACTGAAATCCCACCACCAGATGGCAGTTTTTGTGGCTATAACAGGAAGTGGAACAGAGGACTTGAGGGGCAATATTGTCCTTCCCAAACTGAATCAGGTAAATGTTGGTGTGTGTAGGAGTTACTTATATATCTGTGGTGGGTTGAGGAGGGAAGAGTAGGTGCTAAATTGAGAAGGGGATTGGAGTGCAGAAAGCCTTTAGAGAGTACTGATGTTTGTCCTCCTGCAGACAGCCAGGGCTGTTTTGAGTTGTTGAGTGGTTGGAAGCCTGTGTGTATCTTAAAAATTTTGAAAATATAGTAGGGAATTGAGCATGAAAAATAGATTCTGTGCTTAATATGTGAGGAGACTTGGATTCTGTTAGCATTTGACTGTTAGGCAAGCTTCAGTAGAAAAGAGCTGTGATTATTCCAGTTTCCTTTTAGTCCAGGTGGAGTTCGGCAAGTAGTATGATGTTGCACAAGGTAAAATCACCTAGCATCCATGTATATTCACATACCTGCTCCTTATAAAAATCTGTAAATGGAAGGACAGGGGATAGTACATAACTATCTTTCCCTGCTGGGAATACAGGAGTAGCAGAAAGGCTGTCCAATAAAATTGATTCTCCATGTATCATTAGGATAACGTTGGATACTGGCTGGACGTTAGAATGGTGGGCAAAAAATGAGGCTTTGTTTTGGAACAGAATTCCAATGAATAGTTCTTATTTCAGTTTCCACTTCCTCTGAGAAACCTTTGTTGTGTGTACACGTTCCATCTGCTGAAGGAAGATATAAGGCTGGGATCAGCTCAGTTATTATGCAATGAACTTCAGTACTGGTTTTCCTTTAATCTCAATGTAATCTAACTACTGCTGCTTCACTGTTATGAATCATTAAAGGCTCTCCCTTTTTTTTTTTTTTTTAAATGAAATCCACAGCTTCTTATACTGAGATAGTGGGAGCAAACACAAAGAAGTTATGAATGATTGTTGAAACAAGCGTCTCTTGAGGATGAAATTCAATAAGCCTCTGACAGAGGTGGTTGAAAAATAGTTGCAGTGTTTTACAAATGCTTGTATTATACTGTTATTTTTGGTAGTTGCTTTCCAATAATGAATTAGTGCAGATCGTGTCAGCTAGACTTTAGAAAAATGTCTTGGTTTTTACACCCGTCTGCATTGCTATGAGGTACTTTTTTGAAGCTGTATGCAATCTTTTCCTTTCCTTTGTTACTTTTTTTTTGTCTCCCCAGGGTGCAATTGACTGTATCAATCAAAATAGTATAAAAAGGCAAAAAAAATCTTTAAATGTTTTTTAGAAAAGGGGGAAAAATGAAGGTAATATAATCAGCTAACACATGTTATTTAATTTATTTCGTTTATTCTTTATATTATAGCTCTAAGTGAGATGAGTTACTTTTAAAGCAAAGATGATGAAACCAGACCTCAGGCTTTGGGACATGGGGAGGAGAAAACAATGTCTATATATAGAGAGATCCTAGATCTTTCTATAGTAAGTAAAGGTGACTGTGTGATCGATTTCCATGACTCATAAGAGCGCTTCGTTTAGAAAGCAGGGAATATAATATTGAGATATGGAAATATGTTTTCCCCTCATCTGTCTCTCATGATACCAACTGATTGTTAACAGTTACACTGGGATTTAGGATATGTGCAGGTAAATTTTGCTTCTCTAGAAAGGGTTGCATTTGTGGATAATTTTTGGGAGTAGTGTTTTGTAGTTTGTTTAACTATGGGAAGTCCCATAGTTCTCAGAGAAATGATCTTTTCATTTGTCACAGAATTGTTAAGGTGGCAGACACCTCTGCATGTAATCTGGTCCAACCCCTTCTCAAGCAGAGTCAGCTGCAGCAGCTTGTTCAGGATTTACCACTTGAGTTTTGAATACCTCAAAGGATGGATACTCTGGGTGACCTGCATCAGTGTTTTGCCACCCTTACAATAAAACAGAAGCGTTTTAATGCATAAATGGATTTTCTGGTGTCTCAGTACATTCCCATTGTGGCTCTTCTTTTTCACTGAAAGAAGAGTCTGCCTGTGTCTTCACTAGTTCCCCCACCTGGCATTTCCACACATCAACATCCCACTTGGGACTTGTCTTGAAGCTCAACAATGCCAGCTCTCTCAGCCTTTCCTCTTGCCAGATACCACAGTGCTTTGATCCCCAAGCAGCTATTCCTGTGCCTGACTGATGTTTTTGATGAAATTTTTTACATTGTATTCTTCCAATAAGGCAACTTTGAGATTTGACATTAAAACTGACATACAACAACAGAAATTGTCCCTACTTCTGTGTATCACGTGTTTAGGGTAGCTAACCTACCTGGAGGCCATGTATTAAAAATAGTTTTTAAAATATTGGAATCAGAAATAAATACCATGCTTTCATCTCCGCTGTAAATTTGTGAAATCCACATGCAAACCCTCTTAGAAATACTTTCTATTAACAATATTTAAGACAGGCTGAGAGAGTTTGGACAGGCTGAGAAAGTTGGTATTGTTTAGCCTAGAGAAGAGAAGGCTCCAGGGACACCTCATAGCAGCCTTCCAGTACTTAAAGGAGACCTACAGGAAAGCTGGCAAGGGGCTCTTCATCAGGAGGTGCAGGGATAGGACAACAGGGAATGGCTTTAAGGTGAAAGAGGAGAGATTTAGATGAGATATTAGGAAGAGTTGGTTTCGGTTTTGGTTTTTTTTTTTTTCGCCTGTGGGAGTAGTAGGGCACTGGCACAGGTTGCCTAGAGAAGTGGTGTATGCCCCATCCCTGGAGATGTTCAAGGCCAGGCTGGATCAGACTTTGAGCAACCCGATCCAGTGGAAGGAGTCCCTGACCATGGCACTAGTGTTGAAACTGGATGAAGGTAACTACAGAAAGCAGAGGGGAAGGGGGACAGAGAAAGGCCTTGGTCTTCCAAAAGCAGACTCCAAGGAGGAAAGAAGCAGTTCTTTCCTGTGGCTCCTATATATATTTTTTTTTTCATTCTGGAGCACTCCTAGAGTCATGTTATTAACAGTCATAGATATGCAAAACTCTGCTAATTACATGGACCTTTTTTCCTGGTGCTGTTATAATTTCAAGTAACATAAAAAAGAAAAATGTTTTTCAGGATTGATGGATTTAATTTTCCATGATATGACTCTAGAGATAGAAGCCTTTATATTAAGTTGTAAATCTTTACCTGTTGAGTTTCTTTAAATAAGATATAATTTTCTATCTCCTATCTGGGAAAGCCATTGTATGTTAAACCAAGAAGATGTTTTAGTAGAAGATGTAGATGAAAAATTTTCTTACGATTACAATTGCCATAAGAAAGTAAGGCACTTTAAAAGAATTATTTGGAATACACCAAAGTATCTTTCACCTGTCTGACTTCTGAAATGAATGCAGATATGCTTATTATTTTTGTGTTGTACCCATATGTTTTGGAATGCATTGAATGTATTCTAAAATTAATGGAATAGCATCAGCTTCTTGTGTATTAGAAGCCAAGATAGAGTTAGGTTTATTGGTGGTTGGTTTTTGTTTGTTTGGGGGTTTTGGAATATTTAGCTTGTAATTAAGCTCTAAGTTTTATGATTGAGTCAGACATTGACGTGGCAGAATGACTAACACTAAACCTAAGTGCCTAGTTTTATGCAGCAGATTAGATTATGTAAACCTGAGGCTTTAAAATACTGATTTCTAGCTCAGGTTTAACGTGTCTCTGCAGGCTGAACAATCCACAATATCCACAATGTCTGCATTCATCATTCAGCGTCAGAGGTTATGCAGGCAAGGCTTTCCTCTCTTCTTACTGTTCTCTCCTCCAAATTACAATAAGCCTTTATATCCTCTTTCTAGAAAGGAACTTGTATCCTGCAAGGAAGTAGATGGGGATGTCAAGCTTTTCTTTGCTGTTACTTGACATGTTAATACTAATTTTCATCACAACCAATTTTAATGCATGTTTAATTAATGTAGCGTCAGTTTTTTAAAAGTCTCAAATTTTTTTTGCTCTGAAGAAAAACACACTGAGTTAGTGAGTTTGACAATGCAGGATTTCTGCTTTCTGCAGGAAATCACAAAGTTATATTCATTTTATTACCTGTATACCTTTGAAATTTACATTACCACTGTTACTGCATGATTTTTGGTTTTTTTTCCTCATGAAAGTCCAGCTGAGGGGAAGGCTTTGCTGATCCTACTGCATTGCTATTACAGCAGTGTTGATAAAGCTGATGCTGTTGAGTAACCGGCTGGAGGTCACGTAGCAGTAAAGCGGTGTGCCTTCTGGAGCAGAGCTGCAGAGCGGACATCCTCTGCTTTCTTCCCTATAAAGACCTCTTTAGTATTTATTTCCTTGGAAATAAGATCAGAATGACCTGTTCTGCACTTTTTGTGTGTATGTGATGAGAAAATTTTGGTATCACTCTTTAATGGCAGTACAAGCGGTGCTGCTTTTCTTTCACCTGCATTCAGGAAAGAATTATCAGGAACACGTCACTGAGTTCAGTTGATTTGTTATTAGGAATTAAAGAGAATTCTTCAAATTCAGTTCTTCAGATTTTATATGGTCATCTTGTCAGAGACTAGTCCTAATCTACAAAATGATCTTAAACGGGACATAACAACTCCTGCCCTCAGCTGCTGCTATTTTGAAAATGGAATCAAGCTAGAGTGTTGTGTGTATGACCAAGTAATTTCTGGCAACAAGCACATCATATTTGTGCTACCTATCAGAGTTAACAGCTTTTCATTCCACTGCTTACTTTTAAAAACAGTATTGAGGAGCAATGCAAATTGTCAATTCAAATATAGCAGGTCTTTTTTTGAATGGTGGTATGTTTAATGCCTTATTATTTTACATGTAGCTTCCATTTATTTGCTTGAGGTAAGCACTTTATATACCCTAATGTAAGATAGTTTGGGATTTACAGAGCTGAACTGCTAGGAAGGACTTAATCTTCACAGCACTGTTAACCTGAGTGTACATATTGACACAATTCTTGGGAGCTCCCTTGTCTCTTAAAATGGTTCTGCTTCTGCTGCTCTTCTTACAGAAGCTGCAGGAAAGATAGCAAATCAAAATATCATGGTTAGACTACTTTCTTCCCACAAGAAATCACAAAATAATGTGGTTTGGGTTCCTGTACACAGCAGTGAGAATTGTGTCAGCCAGAGAGCTGCTTTGCATATTGAGCAAATATTAAAATTGACATACAACAACAGAAATTGTCCCTACTTCTGTGTATCATGTGTTTAGGGTAGCTAACCTACCTGGAGGCCATGTATTAAAAATAGCTTTTAAAATATTGGAATCAGAAATAAATACCATGCTTTCATCTCCACTGGAAATTTGTGAAATCCACGTGCAAACCCTCTTAGAAATACTTTCTATTAACAATATTTAAGACAGGCTGAGAAAGTTGGTATTGTTTAACCTAGAGAAGAGAAGGCTCCAGGTACACCTCATAGCAGCCTTCCAGTACTTAAAGGAGACCTACAGGAAAGCTGGCAAGGGGCTCTTCATCAGGAGGTGCAGGGATAGGACAACAGGGAATGGCTTTAAGGTGAAAGAGGAGAGATTTAGATGAGATATTAGGAAGAGTTGGTTTCGGTTTTGGTTTGGTTTTTTTTCGCCTGTGGACGTAGTAGGGCACTGGCACAGGTTGCCTAGAGAAGTGATGTATGCCCCATCCCTGGAGATGTTCAAGGCCAGGCTGGATCAGACTTTGAGCAACCCGATCCAGTGGAAGGAGTCCCTGACCATGGCACTAGTGTTGAAACTGGATGTTCTTTATAGTCCATTCCAACCCAAACCATTCTACAATTTATTATACTGTGTCATTCATATTCCTTAACTAAGGCATTTATTTCTTTTAAAAAAATAGTTTCTTTTCATCGGTGTGTCTGATGTCTATTTCACTGATTTCTGTATTATTAATCAAGACTTGTCAGGTAACTGAAATATTTTTAAATGCTGGATGAAGAAACAAACATTACCTTGATTAATTTTATTTTTTTTCAGCATCACACCATCCTTGTTCTTTGTTTGGTTAAGCTCATCACTCTGAAGAAATCTAGGTTTTAAAAACCTTCAAAGTTTTATTCTGTGTAGAAAATAACTGCATTCAAGTGTTTTGTTACAAGACTTAATGTCTTGTAAATAAACCTTCCACAACTGGTGGGCAAAGGTGAATTACTTGCTCACAACAAACAATGAAATAATAATTATTAAAAAAATCTTGAACAGATCTGCCAAAAACCTGTCTTGAGCTGAATTTGTAACCTAGAATTGTGTTACTATTTGCAGTTAATAAATTGACAGTCAGTAACTTACATAGGAAAAATTTCCATTTTCTACAATTAATGCATATTGTCACTGATGGGACAGGTACTGTCAGCAGTCAAATGTAATTCCTTGCAGTTAATACAAGTCCTGTAGTCTGAAACATATTAATCTAAACTCTACTAAGTTGTAGTTAGATTGGCAGGTGAAAGTTAATAAACTTGCATTAATAACTTGTGGGCAAAAATGATCAAATTGCTAGTACTTTGTAATGATGCACATTCTTTTAACACAGAAACAAGAAACTATTGAAGGAAGGCTTCAGGTCGAGATTTCACAGTGCAAAAAAAAAGTGGAAATTTTTTCTTGTTCCAATAAAATTTTATAAAGTATAATATATTTTTATTATTTTTGATATATCATTTCAGCTTTGATTTTTTTTTCCTGATTATTTTGTGTAGTAAGGGTCTTGCCGTATTGCTCCTGTGGAAGTCCACCTGTGTTTTATCTTGAAGATAACATAACTGGATTATTTTTTCTTGTGGGTGATGCTGCTGCTGTTGCAGGTTTGTGCTTCTCTAACATTAGCTCTTACTGTACTTTTCATTTGCTACCAAACTAAGGAGAGAGTGAGTAAATTCAGAAAGACTTTGGGCTGAAGTCTTCCTTGCATGTTTTGAAGTTTTAGACTGGTAGATTGCCAACTGCAGTAGATGCTGGAATGTGATGAAGGCAGCACCTTCCTTCCCTCTGCAGGAGTTAAATTTGATAGATTTAGGCAACTCACCCAAATACTTCTTGCAGACTGATAAGCTGTTGATCCATCAGCAGGAGAGTTTTAGCTGCTAGGTTTGTGCTAAATCTACATCATGATACATATGCCATAATGTCATTGTAATAGATATAGTTCTTTTCAGAAAAAAAAAAAATTCTACCTAAGACTTGTTCCTAAATCTTTTTGTATAATGGGACAAATTTGAAGATTTGGAATTTTTCAGTTAGCAGTTTTACATATCTCCAGGATATGGAGTTTACATATCTCCAGACTTGCTTGAATTTTAACACCATTCATTTTCTGGGTTCTAAATTATACTTAATATGTTAAGGAAGAGTTATTTTGAAAATGATGCTCTATTTGATTTTTGATATGTAATTACATTGTATGTCAGATTGTTCTTATCTATAAAATGCAATTTGTGCTGATCATATAAAACACAGCAGCAGAGGCATGTTTATTTCCTGACATAAAGTGAGAGGGCATCATTTCTGTGGACCATCTGTCAGTAGTAAAGGAAATTTTAGCTGACACCTCTGAGTGGCTTCAATTTTTCTTTCCAAACCAAGTATAAAACCAAATACCTCACCAAATTCCTGAGGATTTTTGAGTGTCTGGCAGAGGCATTCTGTGGATAAGCATTGGTTCTATGCAGTCTTGAGCTGTTTATGACAGTGTGACAACTTTAATCCGTGCAGATGCTATTACTAGACAATCATCTGAGTTCCTATGTGTATTTTAAATTTTTTTGAAAAAAACCCCAAATTAATTAGGAATTTTGTTGAAACTTGACAAATGTGTTTGTATCAGCAGAGCTGGACTGGAAATCTTGCGTGATTTTTTTTATAATAAACTAAGAATCTATTTTACATCTAGCTTGAGCTTGAAAAAGGGAATATTGTTGCTCCGAGTATTTTTTTTGTTCTGTTTTAGATTAGGAGATACTCAGTGAAACAAAACAAAAGCCATATTTGAAAGTTTTTTAAAGAAATCTAGGGCTGATATTTTCATTAAGTAGCTTGAAGCAAAAGAATTTAAAGTTTAGCTTATAATGTGTAGGGAGGAAACTGGGAAAAGAAACACATCCAGGAAACCTGTTACTACTTACAAGTGAGTTTGCATCTGTTTTTAGGCTTACCTCACTTAATGTTACAATTGCCATATTTAACAAATGGCCACTGGAAGGTCAGGTAGGTTCCTACTGAACATCTGATACCGATAGCATCTATAAATCTTACGTCTTTTAGTCCTTTCTGTATTGATTTGCAGACATCTTTTTTCTCCAAATTGACTCAATTTCCTGAAGGATGTTTTAAAGAAGTTTTGAAGAGCTTTTATAAAGACAATAATCTTTGGTGGGCATATGTAAAGCAAAGGTCTCGTTTTCTTTTTTTTTTTTTTTTTTCGAGTATTGAATGTGGCTTTCACCTATTCCTTAGCTACACAAGGTTTTGAATAGGATATGAAATCACTTTCCATTTACTCAAAAGCTTTCTCATAGCTGATGAATGTCATACATAATGATTGACTATGTTCATTTATTATCCATAGGAAATCATTTATCACACAGCTGAGGTATATTGTGGAAAAACCTAATCAAAGCTTTTCAGTTTTTCTGGTTGGTTACATCCAAAATAGCAGAGAAATGATTGCTCAGTTTATTAATTAAACGTATTGTTTATTAGGTACTATTAGAAGACGGTTTCCAGCACTTTGGTGGTTTACAGATTGAAGTTTGTTGTTAAGAAGGAGGGATGATTAATTTTACTGAACAAGCTAGATGATCTTGCAAGAAAACCGGGTGATCAGGCCCAGTCAACATGGGTTCACAAAAGGCAGGTCTTGCCAAACCAACCTGATCGCCTTCTATGACAAAGTGACTCGGCTGCTGGATGAGGGAAAGACTGTGGATGTGGTCTTTCTGGACTTCAGCAAAGCCTTTGACACAGTTTCTCACAGCATTCTGCTGCAGAAACTGTCAGCCTCTGGCCTGGACAGATGCACGCTCTCCTGGGTAGAGAGTGGTGGTAAATGGTGTTAAGTCCAGCTGGAGGCCAGTTAAGAGTGGGGTTCCCCAGGGCTCAGTACTGGGTCCAACCCTGTTCAATGTCTTCATCAATGACCTGGATGAAGGTATCAAGTGCTCCCTTAGCAAGCTTGCAGATGACACTAAACTGTGTGGAAGTGTGGATCTGGTGGAGGGTAGGGAGGTTCTGCAAAGGGATCTGAACAGACTGGACTGCTGGGCAGAGTCCAATGGCATGAGGTTTAACACAGCCAAATGCCGGGTCCTGCAATTGGGTCACAACAACCTTATGCAGAGCTACAGACTGGGAGAAGTCTGGCTGGAAAACTGCCAGGAGGAGAAGGACCTATGGGTGTTGGTTGACAGCTGACTGAACATGAGCCAGCAGTGTGCCCAGGTGGCCAAGAAGGCCAATGGCATCCTGGCTTGGATCAGAAACGGTGTGACCAGCAGGTCCAGGGAGGTGATTCTCCCTCTGTACTCTGCACTGGTGAGGCCACTCCTTGAATCCTGTGTTCAGTTCTGGGCCCCTCACCACAAGAAGGGTGTTGAGGCTCTGGAGCAAGTCCAGAGAAGAGCAATGAGGTTGGTGAAGGGGCTGGAGAACAGGCCTTATGAGGAGCGGCTGAGAGAGCTGGGGTTGTTTAGCCTGGAGAAGAGGAGGCTGAGAGGAGACCTCATTACTCTCCACAAGTACCTGAAATGAGGTTGTAGAGAGGAGGGAGCTGGCCTCTTCTCCCAAGTGCCAGGGGACAGGACAAGAGGGAATGGCCTCAAGCTCTGCCAGGGTAGATTTAGGCTGGAGATTAGGAGGAAGTTTTTTACACAGAGGGTCACTGAGCATTGGAATAGGCTGCCCAGGGAGGTGGTTGATTCCCCTTCCCTGGAGGTGTTTAAGGCACGGGTAGATGAGGTCCTGAGGGACATGGTTTAGTGTTTGATAGGAGTGGTTGGACTCGATGATCCGATGGGTCTCTTCCAAAATGGTTGTTCTATGATTCTATGGTCATCATGTCTGTTCTCTACTTGCCCCAAGGTACTTGGAGTTTGATAGTTCTGAAATACGGCCTTACTTAAAGACTGCTCTTTAACTAGGAGGAAACAAAGAACTCCAAAACTAGAAATTTTCTAGTTAGTATATGTGATGGATAATGAACCATAGAGGATAGGAGAGGAATTCATCTCTTGAAATGATGGAATTCATCCTGGCTCCATCACAACTAAGAGGTATATTTCATTTTTCCATCTTTGAAGCTACATAGCCAGGTTTGACATGCATAATAGATGTGGTAGCAGTACAGAGATGGCGACTTGTATCAGTTAGGCTCCATTCAGCACTGAAGTTAAACATCTGTCTGTTTTATATATTTTTAAATGAATTGATGTTGATTGGACAAGCAGCATAAGTAGGTCTGCCTAGATCCCAGTGTCTTCTAAAGTGTGTGATTATACACCATTCACCAGAGTTTGAAACACAACTGTGTTCTAGCTACGAGTTGCTGACTTGGAAGTGTACCCTTTTCAAATTCTCATGTGCTTGTTACAATAAAAAACTAAATGCAAAAAAATTTTCCAGTCTTTAATCTGATTGTTGAAACTAAATTACAGTTAATTGCTAAATTGACACTTCACACTGTTATGCATTAAACTTGTATCCAGATGTATCGTGGAGGATTAGTTCTTATCTTGTGAAAAGCCTAAAACTAGCTGTATTAGTGTGACTCCGTGCATGTGGATATGCCACAAGGAAATTTGACACCAAATAACTATCAGTAATATTTAGGGCCTAAAAGAAAGCTGAGGAGCAACTTGGGGAGCGTAGTGACAGGACAAGGGGTAATGGTTTTACTGAAAAAGGGGAGATTTAGATTAGATATTAGGAAGAAATATTTTCCTGTGAGGGTTGGGAGGCACTAGCACAGGTTGCCCGGGGAAGTCATAGATGCCCCATCCCTGAAGGGTTTCAAGGCCAGGCTGGATGGATGAAGCTTTGCGCAACCTGATCCTGTGGAAGGTGTCCCTGTCTATGGCATGATCTTTTTGGTCTATTCCAAGCCAAACAATTCAATGATTCTATGGAATTTATATCTTTGGGTGAGTAATACCTGGCCTGAGTTTTAAGTGAATTCCGAAGTCTAGAATTACTGTATAACAATTCTGTATGAGCTGTTTGCATTCATTAGGTATGTGAAACTTTTCATTTTTCTAAAGGAACACTTTCAAATAATAATAATAGGAAAAAAATTGTTGTTGAGGGGAAGGAAGTATTTATTAATTCAGGTCCTGCCATAAATCTGGATTATTAGAATGGCTTTACTAATATCTCTTGTTAATTGTTATTTCTTTTTCTGACCTACCCTTTATGAAAGGCAAGGAAGAAAAAACATCAGGAGAGGAATGATAATTCAGTTGTTCCTGCATAACTTTGGATGAGGCATTTAAGTCAAATCCACTTAACTCCTTTTTAAATGTCGAAAGCCTCATTTAGTTTAACAGTTCCTACAGAGGATTTAGAGAATTCAGATTTTACTCGTGTCCCTGTTTAGTTTCTGCTAAGGGAGCCTGAAACATGAGAATCAACAAATTAGTTTAAAGTTTTATTAACTAAATCTGGGCAACAACACGGTTTTGTAGCTGTGACCTATAATCTCTGTGCTATTTGCACCAAAAGCATAATAGCAGTATATTTCAGATGTGTGCTGACAGTTTACATCCTGAAAGAATACTGTGAAATATACAAATGATAAGCATGATTTTTTAAAAGGTCTGATTCAGTTTCTTTATTGATGTTAATGTTTCAGCTAACCTGATTCTAGGTCAAATTATCTAGAAAAATCCTTTTCATACCTGTCTCTGGCTGCCTTTTCAATATAATTTCCTTTGTGCTTACTTGCTCTACTTATTTTTAACAGTTACAACATTTTAAAAGACAATTGAGAGAAAGGTGATTTTTTTCCCCATAAAATTGATATTGTCCACTGTCTAAGAATTTTACTACTTTGCTGCACAATAGTAAACCATATTTCTTTAAGAAAAGAACAATATTAGGTAGATAGGTATATTAATTCAATCACATAATAGATTGCAAGGTCTTAAAAAAACCAAAGTGTGTTCAAACCCTGTCATATGAAACCTATATGGTAATTCTAAAAACCAAAAAATTTGAAAGAAAAATGAAAAAGATGAGCATCCTGGGTAAATGTCTTGGCCTTCCCATGTGAAGGGATTCATGGTTGGGTTCCAAGAAATAGTGTGTCTTTGCCCAACACCTTATTGTATCCCTGTTTTTTTTTTTTCTTTCTAATGCCATGGATTCGTTTTAATTTAATTCAGTTGATTCTATCTGTTTATGTTGACTTTATTTTAACGTTAGTTAGTAGGTTATATTTTGTCCATAGCACAGACTATAGGAGCTAGAACTTTATGCAGAAAGTGCCCAAAAGTCTGCTGCTCACATAGGTACACATATATTGTTGCAGTCATAAATCTGCAGCTGTTTAAAGACCTGCCTATCTAGACATACTGGTAATGAGTAATTCTGTTTGCTGTTTTTTTCAAAAAAAAGAGGTCATTTTTTCTTCTTGGTTCAAAAAGCCTCTGGCTATTTATATTTAAGTTACTAAGGGAGACAAAAATCCACATTTCCTTTTTCTGCTTTGTATACTGATGGTGTCTGTAAATACTGGGTGCCTAGATGGTTTGACTAGGGAAACTGCCTTACTATAGTGATGTAAAGTAGTAGAGGCTACTGGATTTCTGTGCATTGTATGTTACTTAGAAAATTGTGTTATGGATTTTATTAAAATTACCAGAACCAAGACCTGGAGGTTGATTTAGGTAGGGAATCCACACAGAAGATGTCACTGGTACATTTGAAAAGTCTAATTACTGTTATCTTTGGACAAGAAATAAGCTGGAGATTGCCAGTGAGAAGCATATCCTGAAAGTGATTCTCCATAATGAATTTGAGCTTGATGAGGTTGATGCATTATGTTACTCCTGGAAACAGTTGAGGAAAAACTGCATTTTCCTCATCTGGCTTTGACCTCCAGTGTTTCATTTCAGAAAGAGATTGAGCTTTATTCAGTTACATATGTTGATGTGTTAAACCATAAAATTGTGGATTGGTTTTAGTTTGGAAGGGACTCTAAGAATCATCCAGTTCCAAACTCCTGTCATGAGCAGGGATAACTCCCACTGGATCAGGTTGTTCAAAGCCACATCCATCCTGGCCTTGAACACTTCCAGGGATGGGATGTACTTGACTTCTCTGGACAACCTATTCCAGTGTCTCACCACCCTCACAGGAAAACATGTCTTCCTAACATCTAATCTAAATCTCCCTTCTTTCAGATAAAACCTGTTCCCCCTTGTCAGATCCCTGCCCTCCCAAGATAAAGAGCCCCTCCCCAGCCTTCCTGTAGCCCCCCTTTTAATTACTGGAAGGCTGCTGTAAGGTCTTCCTGGAGCTTTCTCTTCTCTAGGCCAAACTTGAAAATAGATCAAAGGAGAAATAAGTTAAGGGAAGTTTCCACTGTTGCTATGGCCAGCTTTTGTAACAGGTTTTGTATTAGGAGCTATCACCCGTCCTCTGACTTCTCTTCACCTCTGTGCCTCCTGCCTCATTGTCTTACTGCCAGCAGACCACATGCACACATGGTCCAATGCCCACATTAATCTTCACAATTAAGAAAAGCTTTTTCCATTAACAGTTTTCTTGTCAGTTGCTGCATGACCCTTTTATGAATCAATATTGAAAAATTCATGTCAACTTTAAAAAAATCTTCCCATTGTGAAAGTACAGAAACAGATTTGAAAACAGAAAAATACCATTTCTGCCAGCACTACTCGATACAGACCTTGTCTCCTGAGCCCTGCAATTTCTAGTTCCTTGGAAAAGTCTCCAGTAACTATTAGCTGATTTGCACTTGAAAAATTACTGACTTGAATTTCACTACAAATTCTGTTGGATGTAAGCACCACCTTGTGGTGTAATGACACTTTCCAAGGCTCTGCACTTGATTTTTTTTTTTTTTTTTTTTTTTTTTTGCTTGCTTATGCATGATTAGTGCTGTGTTGGAAACCTCTTTCCATTCCTGCTCTGGTTGTTTTTCATTGTCTCCTCATCAACACACCGATCTGGTTTAAGATTAAATGGAAAAACTCTGATTTTTTTTTTTTCCCCAAGAAAAATATCAGAGCCATCCTTCCTAGATATTTCAGGGATATAACAAACCTGATTTCAAGGCTTTGATGCTTCTTTTTCGCACCAAAAACTGAATGTGAATCTCTACTCACATGAGTGTCTGACCAGTGAACTATTGATTTTTGTGAACGGTTTATTTCATGTCTGGCTTTGACTATGTTACCCGTTGAGAAAATAATCTAAATTGTGATTCAGTGGTCTAATCTGTTGAACCTAGGAAGAAGGTTTTCTTCTTATTATGTCAAGCTGTATGTGTTAAATGACAAGACAACCTGTCTGGCCCTTACTGTTAAGATTACGGGTTTTTTTTCCCTTGTGAACAGAATCTTCACCCAGTAACAGTCACAATAACAAATATAAATTTGCATTGATTCCAGTTAAGGTCATTCTAGTTTCAGACAGAGAAGTCTATATTTACATGGTCGCAGAACAGAGGGATTATATGTCATTGTTTACAGAATATTTCAGGCTAGTCTGTGGAATAATGCAGTGGCCAATGTCGTGGCTTGCTGCTGTGTATTTATTTCGTAACTGGCTCTCTAATCCATGGTAAAGTGTATTGTATTCTCTGCGTGAAAGTAAATACTTCATCAAAATTTATAGACCATTGGATCTTTATCATGATCTTTGATTCTTCTCTTTGAGAATAGATAAGAGATACCATACGCACTTTCACTGGCGTCTGATCATCAATACAGTGACCGTAATTGGTGTCATGAGAAGGTAATTTGCAACTGATGCATTAAAACTTATAATTAGCAGCATTTTGAGGCTGTCATTTTATAGCTTTTACAAATGGAAGAAAAAAAATGTGTTCCTCTGGATAAGCAGCAAAACTGAACTTTCATTTCTCATAGGCACTTAATTCCATTTTTCAAATTTGATTACTCCTTTTTATGATGTTAGAATCAGATTATACGTTCATATAAGTTCACCTTTTGGGCAGTATGCTATTAAGACATACCTGTTAAATGTCACAGATCACTTTTGGCATAGGATATGCTTATTTTCCTGATATATAGTTTTACAGCTTTGTCTTGTGGCATAGCCAGTCACTGAAGTTCTAAATGCCATTTTCAGAATTTGCATTTCAGAGGAACTCCTCTGTCTTGTGGTTGCCAAATTCTGGACTTTGTGGAGTAACTTTTATGTATACTTATTCAAATGGTCAAAGGCAAAGTGGTCACCTAAT